>OY720676.1:40835466-42035466 GCA_963170755.1 Amphimallon solstitiale | reverse complement strand
AACTCGTCTAAATATCATTCTATCTGCTGACTGCTTAATACGCAATTTTTAAGAAAATTTTTATTTTATTGTTTATTCCATAAATATTAGCTAGTCGGTAGCAGATGTTTCTGTATCAATTAATATATGTATAAACTAAAAAAATATTATAAACATTTTGTAGCACAACTTAATATTTTATTATAAATATAAAAAAATAGTTATTTACGAACCAAGTGCGTGAAATCATATTTCGCGAATGAGTGACCAGTTTAAAGCGCGAGCCGAAAGGCGAGCGCTTTATGGACACGAATTCGCAAAATGTTTCACGCACGAAGTTTGTACAATATTTTTTGTACGAGAACTATAATAATAATACATATTGTTAAATACGTTATCGTTTATGACACACTACTAATCTCTTGATATTAATTAAAAAAAATTGAATTGGCAGTATTGATTATTTGAAGTGACATTTAATTTAAAATTATCAAATTCAAAAAATTCTATTTCATTTCCTTTTATTTTCATAGAAAAACAACGAACTGGGTAGCATATTATTAAGGTTAGGAATTTATGATTTTAAAATGTCACTAAATTAATCAAGTTCTAGGAAGTACCAACTTTACTTTTACGCACTCGTGTTTAAAGTGACTTTTTACGCACGCAAATCGAATTGTGAAATGACAGGTTTTGATAAGCGAGTACAAAAATTAAATTATATTTCTTGATACATTCATTAATACATAAAGTAGGTTTCTTTTGTATTCTCCTTTTATTTTTGAAAGATAAAAATGATTTAAAATTAATTTAGGTATTATTTTTACTAATACAATTTGCTTGAATATTAACCAACCACAACAGTAAACAGGAAGTGAAACACAAAGTATATGAACTGATATGAACTGCTTCTATATTTGAATGGAGCCATTGTTGTTTTATTATTTTTAAATTGTAAATATGATGGGAATAAGAAATTTAGTGCTTTGTTTGCAGAAAAACAAACAAAATAATTATATACGTAATTTAACATTCAAATATATAAATATCTTTTTAAAACGTATATTGCAGGTTATATTTGCACGGGCTCTGAAGAGGTTAATCGTCAAAGTGAATTATTTGAATTAGAACGTAAACGACAAAATGAATCTGTAGGCAGAATAGAGAAAATAGAGGTTCACTATGAAGGGGTACCTGAAAATGCCACTTTAGTAATGAATAAAAATATCTCCACACCGTATGACTGTGCAAGGCGTATGCTGAATATATTATATTTATTATACATTGCATATATACCTTTCAATTTTTAGATATCGGCGAAATGATTATGAACAGATCAGCTGTTGCATTATTAAATGGGGATACTCTGTGGCATATGCACAGACCAATTCCAGACACGTGTAAATTAGAATTATTACATTTTAAAGTAGCACAACCTGTTGCAGTTAATAATGCATTTTGGAGAACATGCAGTTTTCTTCTAGGTGCTGTGGCATCTAATGCATTTAAGGAAAACGTAAATATTCAACTGCACAGTTTTCCAAGCCCAAATGGTGTGTCATACTTTCAGATTTATAGATAGAAACCTATAAGCATAGAAAATATTTAAGTCACGAAATCAAAACTTTTTGGCTTTATTTTTTCTTAGATAATATTTATATATTTGTATTCTAGTTAAATCTGGTAGTTTCATTTATGATATTCAGCTATCATTAAATGATTGGATACCAACACAAAGTGAACTGAAAGTCTTATCAATAGAAATGATCAAATTCTGTCAACAGAATCATAAAATTGAATGTTTAGATGTTAGTCCAGATTTTGCACATGAAGTATTTAAATATAATCCTCACAAAACCAAACAGATACCTGACATAGCAGCAAACAACTCTGGAAAGGTATCTCTTTTTAAAGTAGACAGACACGTAGATATCTCTAAGGGTCCCATGATATCATATACGAATCAGATCGGCAGAATTACTATAGCAAATATCATAAAATTAAATACTGATATTGATGGTGATCCAATATATAGATTCCAAGGTGTGGCTATACCCAGTTCTATTATACTAAATCATTTTGCATATACTTTATTAGAAGAGAGAGCTAAAAAACAGGTGTGTAACAATTTATTTTAGTCTACTACTCTATTCTTGACTTTTATTTTAATTTTAGAATTCAGCCAGAATACCATGTAAACAAGGTTTTGCAAGTGATGAACATAGTTTTGTAGCTCAAATGCTTGCATAAATGTTGAATAAAGTATTTATTCAAAAATAAGTTTCTGTTAATATTGTTAAAGAAAGATAATACTTAAATATTTTTATCTATGTATATGCATATATCTCTGAAAATACAAAGTTATTGCGAATAACTGCATTATAACATAATTTATGGTTCATAAATTGAAACCAGAAGGCATATAACTTAGAGCTCCAGTATATACAGGCTGTTTGAAAACAAAAACGCCCAATCCCGTAACTTCTTTATTTATCAACCGATTTCAATAAATAAAAAAAAAAAGTATAAAAACGGTTTGACAAACTATAAACTGGCCGTAACGATAGTCAACTTTTTTTTTTTTAAATGGACACCTGTAGTTTTTTTCCTTTAGTCTGGTAGATCATTTTTTTCTGAACCTAGTAATGTTCATTTAAGTTACAAATGCAACAGATATGTCATTTAGACGTCTGTCATTTGAAAGTTAGTGTGCCTTGCGATTTTAAAGCATTATTTCTTGTGAAAAAATGATACCACAGTAATCATGAACAATTATCTCACAGATATGTGTATGTTTGAAATTTACGTCGAATATAATAAAAATCGAATCAAGTATTCTGGCTTTATGGTGACTTTTTTCCGAACAGTGAAGTTCCAAACCGCCGTCAATTTAGACGGCTTGAAGAAAATTTGAGGCGCTATGGTGCACAGATCACTAACAGGAAGATAGGAAACGTCCATAAGTAACCTGCACGGGAACTCTGTAACTAAATAGAAAGAAATTTTCTTTCTATTTTCTAAACCGGTACTCTGTATGTGCAGTCGTTCATAACCGGGCGGCCCGAATGAGTTCGGTAAGGAAGAGAATAGAAAGAGCTACGGACCTGTTTCCCAGCTTCTTTCTTATAGTCTGTCTTTGTTCGGGACATACCATTTACTATAAGATTATCTTTCTCATAAATTTAGGTTATATGTGCATTTGCTATTACCGCCAAGGCAAGCTATGTATTGTCTGCGAAGTAGTGAAGCCAGTAAGTTGTTATTTCAAAATAGCAGAAATGGATGAGTGAAAATGTTATGTAAATAAATGACCATTTTTATCGTAACATAATGCGGGACAAACTGCGTTCATTGCGTACCAAGCACACGTAAATACGTGCGCCTGGAAATTTATTTAAAAAAAAATTCGTTAAGTAACTCAAATTTATCAAAAAATATTCATTTTATATAATATTTATATAGATAGTAAACATTAAATATAAATAGAAATACAAAAAAATAAATATACATACAAAGTGTAAGAAAAAGCTATAGGAAACATGAAAACAAAAGTAATATTTACTCACACACTGAATTTGTTTTAGAAAATCTTCAGAAGTATTACATTTCATTAATATCATTGCTTTTACTGTGTCTGCATGCAGTTGTGATTTTTCCGATGTCGGAAATGTGATTGTAAACATAGGCATACACGTAGAAAGCAAAAAGCAAAGACGCGCCAATAAAATATAATCGAATATTATAATAAAATAATGTGATGTACCAATCTAACCAAATGAAACTTACTAAAAACTACACGAAAAGCCTATGTTTTTAGCTTACATTTTTAGAATAGTACATAGTAGAGTTTCTAGACCCGAATGATTCCGACTCTCGTAGAAAGACCGCTACGTAGTACGACCAGAGAAATAGAGTAGGGGAGAACGCGCTTCGACGAGTGCGCATCCAGTTTTAAGCAAACGCTATTGTGGTCGCCATTTTGCAGGGTAATTGGCACTTGTGTTGTTGTAATTGTCAAGCTTGGAGGTTATTTTTAATTAATTGTATTAAAAAGGACTTGTGTGTGTTATTAACATGTCGTGCTCTGTGTTGGGCTGCAGTAACAGTCGAAGATTTAAGCCGGAAGGCATTTCTTTTCACACGTAAGTTTGTTTACATTTTTCTAAGTCAATGAACTTTACATGCGAATTGTTGAGCTAGGTATAAATATTACCGTAATAGAATGAAAGAATTGCATCTTTAAGAGCGCGATTAATTCTGCACTATTTGTAGATTTCCACGGGGTGATTCATTGAAAATGTGGTTAGATGTGCTAGGAAAAAATGTTGAAACGTGGACCTGGTCCAAAAATAAAGTTATTTGTTCCAAACATTTTTGTAAGGCTTGTGAGCAACCTTCAAAATGGCGGAATTCAATTTAACTTAGTTGGCGCATCTTTAAGCGCGTTCTCCCCTACTCTATTTCTCTGAGTACGACGAGAACTTTTTCTTTCTTCCCTATCTCTTTTCTATCTCTATTTCTATCAAGTTACGTAGTTCCCGTGCTGTACAAAAAGGCGACCAAGCTTTATGTAGTTAACATTTGAAGCACATGTGGCGCTCTAATCAAATTTTAAAAATTTACAACGCGGGAAGTTTAAAATAGTATTTTTCCCCGTGATAACTGCAGAATAATTCCTTTTATCTACATTTTTTTTTCTTTTTATTGAATGAATGAATGAATGTGATTATATATATTTAAACACAAAGTAGTGACGTTAATCATTTATTGGTACTTATTACAAACTATATCATTATATATGGGAAATATTTTTTAGTTTTTGATTAGTACTGTAGACCTCAGGATTTTTGTTTCTATTTTCTAATCGTGCACCCCAATGGTGCCGCATTTTTAAAAATGATGATAAAAATAAATCAAACATATCTTTGCTACATAAATTAATAATGGGAACATTGGGTAGACCACGAATAATATTAATAAAATCTCCAGTTAAGGAGTTACTTTTTAATAATGTTTTGAAATATGTATTGTGTACAATTTCAATAATTTTTATAAAGTTGTAAACTTCATTTGAAGGGAACAATAAACCTTCGTTAATATATGGTGGGATTCTGTAACTTTCTCGGAAGCTCCGATTATCGTAGGCCCTGGCAACGAAGTGACGTTGCGATGACGATTTCAGAATTTTTATAGTTAGTGACGTAGAAGTGTCAAAACGTTCGTGAGTAAAGATTTTGTTGGTTATATTGTGGATATATTATTATTATATAATTATTGTTAATATACTGTTCCTGTTTGTTTATTCGTTATATTTATTATTGTTTTATATTTGCAAATATGAATGGCTTTATAGCATTATTATTAGATGAAGATCACAACAGGTAGGTAATCGATAATATAAAATATATAGAGTATACATAATATTCTCTGTTTTCTTTATTTTAGAAATTATATGCGTATATTCCGAAAACGTTTAAGAGATCAAGGAAATCCTTTTGAAATACCAAACAGGCATTTTACAAACACACTTTTTTTTGACACTTTTCAAAACCTTATCCAGTTATTAGATGGACATATTGAACAAACAAATATACCATTACATTTGAAGGTTATTATCATAAACATCACTTGAAATGCATATTAACTTCATAGTGCTAAAATTTTAGATTGAAATATTTTGGTATATGTTTACGAGATGATATGTCTGTTTACATGTTAAACATAAAGGTTATGTACAAAAAATCGTAAATTGACACTTCTACGTCACTAGCTGTAAAAATTCTGAAATCGTCATCGCAACGTCACTTCGTTGTCAGGGCCTACGATAATCGGAGCTTCCGAGAAAGTTACAGAATCCCACCAATAGTCTAGCATATCACTCTGGCGAAAATAAGTAAAAAGCTGATGTTCTCCAACCAGGAGTTTTTCT
The DNA here is from genome assembly GCA_963170755.1 of Amphimallon solstitiale. Taxonomy (NCBI): domain Eukaryota; kingdom Metazoa; phylum Arthropoda; class Insecta; order Coleoptera; family Scarabaeidae; genus Amphimallon; species Amphimallon solstitiale. Next base: position 42,029,558 of record OY720676.1, on the reverse strand, counting down.
TTATCCAAAACAATGGCTCTGCAAATGTCACATACAATACACACACATACAATAAGAACCTCGACTCATTTTTCCCTTTTCACGAAGAAAAAACGGAAAACACTTTTTTATTGTAAATACAATGCAAAACAAATGATTATAAAACACCAATACGCTAAACATAGAACTTATAGGAAGTAACAAACGACATGTGCGAACGAATGAACAATGGCAAACAACCTTTCAAACAACTAATGAACTAATACAAAAAGCGAACTCTATCGGGCCAAACCTTCACAACTAAGCCAACTGGGTTCCTTTAGTTAACATTTGAGTTTAAAGGTTACGCTAGTATTGCGGTAGTTGCGGTGTTTCCAATCTTCTCCTTCCTGATCCCTGCTATGGTGCTTTTGAAAAACCGAAGCGAGAACAGCAACGATTTGGCGAAAATGTTAAAATGAACGTTCTTCTTAGTGTGCAGCAGAATCCGCTTATTTCAACTCGAGAGAGTGGCAGTAATTTGTCGTTTGTTAATTGTTTCTAATTTGTTTTTATTTTGACTATTATTGTTGATTTTAGTTTATTTTTGCCCATAAATCTCACTGATTTTTGTTTTTGACTCGTGATTTCGAATGAATTATGAATGATTGGTGTGGGGGTGTTGTGTAACAAATAAAAAAAAATGACATGCAGATTTCCCAGTTAATTTTCGAACAAGAGACGTATGAATGAGATATTGGTCGCATTTGTGTTGGGATTTTTTCACGGCACACTTGAAAATTTCATAGTAAGCAGATAAAGGTTGCAGATAAATCATTTTTTTGAAAATTAAATATCAACCAAATGAACATTACTGGGTTCAGAAAAAAATTATCTACCAGACTAAATGAAACAAACTACAGGTGTCTATTAAAAAAAAAAAAGTTGACTGTCGTTACGTCTTCAAGACAGTCTTGAAAAAAATTGGGATTATGGCCAGTTTATACAGTTTGTCAAAGCATTTTTATCCTTTTTCTTGTTTATTGAAATCTGATAATAAATAAAGAAGTTACGGGATGGGGTGTTCTTTATCAAACAGCCTGTACATCTGGCCGACATCAATTTCAATATACATTTTCATGAATTTCTTGTATTTTAAAATGTACTGGACACAATTTACCATTTGTAAGAAATGCAACAATTTTGCTGCAATTCCTAAAATGTTTCAATTTATATGCCAGTGCAGATGTTTTTTTAATAGGAAAAAGTTAGGCAAAGTAGAGAACAAAAAGAGGCACATGATCACACAGTGTGTAACTCTTTCATTTCAAGTACACTGAAAATACTAAAATATATTTAAAAAAAAAAACAGGAACTTTTTGAATGGTTTTTTAAAAGAAATGTTCTTTAACATAGTGTTAACATATCCAGTTGATTGGCGATGATCATTTCTTTCCCTTACCTGCATTGTCTCGCTAAGTGTAGTGATTTGCTTACATGTCATGTTAGTTTACTTGCAAACTTTGGTAACTTGCCAAAATGTCATCAAACTTCAGAAAAAAATACCGAAAATATCATGAAATGAACTCTTGTGTTTAGAAAAGTTTGCTGTGGCAATTTTGAATGCATTATAAATTTTTAAGTTAATTAATTGACGTATTAAGCATATTTTTTTGTTTGTACTAATGGTTATTAAAAGTGCGAATTATAAAATGGGTTACAGCTCAAAAGCTAGAAGTATTTGATATAGAATATTAAATAAAATAATTATATAAATTAATTTAATCAAAGTTTATTTGTAAAAAAGAACTACATTTGGTACTGGCATGCATTGTAATGACTGAAACGAATGTGCCTGTTTAATCAATCTTTTTCTTTTCACTTGTAATCTTATCTACTTCTTCAACGGTAGGTCTGTACTGACACATGTGCCAGAAGCAAATCCAATTTGATACCATTACTGTACATGTGACGCTGAAGAACCAATTTCCATACACCATCGAATCAACAACGCTATATACTAACGCTTGCTGTGTTGCACCTATTGCTCGAAACAATATTTCATCTAATGGTTCTTTAGGGAAAACTATGAAGGTATAGGTGCAGACAATAATTGTAGTCAAGATGAATGGATGTAGCAGTATCCAAAATGTCTTTTGCGCAACGGAGCAAAGCCTGAAAAATGAAAATATTATCGAAGTAAACTCACGGCTAATTCTTATCACACCAGATAGTAATTTACATTTATTATGATATCAACGGTCGCTTTCAGCAGATGCAACTGTTGAGGAAATATTGAAATTTACTCAACTATTGTATCAATTCACCGCTACATAATGATCGGATCAAGTTCTTCTGCTGAATGCGACCAATGACAAAGAACTTGCACCTCAGATTGAACTGTTAAATATACACAATCAAATATATGTAATTACTTCCGTTTTTAAGATAGATGATCTACTTATTTTATCAATATTACTATACGTATTGTAACATTTCGAACTACTTCCTATGATATTGACTTTATAATGCTGTAATACCGCAGCTAATTATTTTTTGTTTAAATATAAAATTCTGTTCATAGATAAAGTAATGCATTTAAAATATAACACGTGGAATATCTCTCTAAAGCGTCACCTAGGCTCAGAGATGTTTATATAATCTTTTGTGATTTGTTTTCATTATGAATCTTGTTTAAAATTTACGGATCACCTTTTCCAGATACCTGTATACAGTGCGTTCATGATAAAAGAAACAAATTCGTTTAAAATTCAGGTAATTATTTTGCAGAAAAACGCTCGGACAGGTCGATTTGTATTTTTAGTTTAGAATTTTTTGACATAAGAAAATTACATACAGGGTGTCTAAAGAAGAACATGCAGCAATTATTGTTTTTTTTTAAATGGAACATACTGTATATTATGCCATATTTGAATTGTATGGTAAATTCTTCTGGTTATGAAGAACAAAATTTTCATCTTACAACATATAGGTTGACTAATGCAGTAACAGAGTGTCATAGCGGTATATTTTCTCTGTATGTCTTATTACTCTTACGCGGAAGACAACCCCACGTTAAAGTTAAAAATTTCTATCTTTATTTAGTCATTGAAATTGAAAAGAAATGAGTATATATACATTCTAGGTGTCGATGTCCTTGATAACGTCACGCAATTGATGACGTGATCCAAAAGATCCGATGGATCATACCTAAGTCGTAGGCTTACACGGTAGTCGTTGATACCTTCTTGGTTTCTGGGTTAAAACAGCGTCGTCGTTTCTCCTTCTGCTGCCGACGTTTCGTCCACTATCCCAAGAGATATCTTCAGGGATTCTACTGCGCTGCAACATCCTGTAACAGACTGGCGTGTGTTTGCACAATCAGGCAAATCCTATTCGAACACAACCAACCGGACCACTTAATTGACCTGGTGGAATCCTGTTTATTCTGTATTATAAACTTCGAGTTCTATGACAGCTATAACGCACAAACTCTAGGTGCTACCATGGCTTCACCTTTATCGCCTGAAGTCGTTAACATTTTCATGGAAGCTTTCGAACAGCAATCCTTATCAGCATATAACCTTAAACCTAAATGCTGGTTCAGTAACGTAGACGTACTTTCGTAATGTGGCTGCATCCTGGGGATTCCCATAACAATTTTCTCTCGTTTGTCAATTTCCAACGCATCAGTATCGGTTTCACCATGGAAATCGAGACTAACGGTTCCTTTCCTTTCCCTGATGTACTAGTACGTCGTTGGTCAGACGGCAAACTAGGACATTTCGTATACCCACACACACTTACAGACACCTCAATGGCTAATCCCCCCTTCTCAAAAACAATGTGTCATCATCTCCTTAGTAAACTGAGCTTTCAACCTGTTCGAACCTGACGCATTAACCCGGGCCGGCGATTTTCCACTTAGATCGAAATGTTTTGACCAAGGAACAATTCGCACGTAAACGACAGACGCACATTCTCGACCATGATTCGAAACTCTGGTTCCGAATTGAATCAATTTTCGAAGGCCGACATGGTGTAAAATTTTAGTGATCTCAACAGAGCGACACAAAAAAAAAATACTAAAATTGTGTTGGCGAGAGCCAAAAAATAATTGCTGTGTGTTATTACTTGTCAAAGGTGGAAACGAGCTCCTAATTGAAGTGCAGAAATATTAAAAAAGACAAAGTTGCAACTGACATCTGCTATAGTCTATTCCACCCTGGAATCAAAGTATTGCTCTTATGGAGATCGCACGCGACGTTGCAAAATTTCAATGTTGGATAGGTATTAGGTACGTAAATTTCATAACGAAAGTAATAGCGGTATTTGCTGATTGCCACATTGACACTGGTGGTCATGTTCAAATATTCTTCCCGTTAAAATTACGTCAAGCGACTTATCAACGTTCTATGTATCAAATAAGGACAGTTATATACAAATCATAAAATAGCAAAAGTGGGCAATATTCCATAAGAGTCCGTACTTCGATTCCTAGGTGGAATAGACTATAGAGTATATGTCTGAAGTTGCAATTTCATGCCTGCACCCTTTCACTTCGCAAATTTTTATTATTTCGTTTCGAGGTTTGAGTTGTTCTAGTTTACTTTGCCCAAAATTATTTCATATTTAATTCTTATTAAAAAAAAAAACCATTATTATACTGATATAAGATAAATCTGTGATTGAACGTGGTTGTAAGTTATGGCAGAGCAGTTTTAGCTGGTCAGATTATGGTAAAACATCAAACAGAAAAATATTTTGCTCAAGCCATCAATTTCCGTATTCGAAATTTAAATTCCAACGAATACTAGCAGATGATGTACCTGACAGCCAAACGGCACTAAATGTAATATCAAGCCAAGAGGTGTCGTCATGACTGGTCTGCACTGCCTCGAAGAACTTAAATTGCTGGCAGTCCGGTATAAGATAAAACTGATCTGGGTACCAGGGCATAGAGGGATCGAGGGCAATCAAAAATCTGATGAACTCGCTAGGAGAAGATCAGAACCAAGACTTATAGGCCCAGAAACGGCTCTGGAGGTACCCCAAAGTATGACCCGGAGCCACGTCAAGGAATGGGTTTATGAAAAACATAAGCACCATTGGGCAATAATTCCAGGACAAAATCAAGATAAGGAATTTCTTGGCAAACCATGCAATAAAACAACCGTAGAACTACTAAAAATGAGTGGGGAACGACTGCGAACGACAATGGGTCTTTTGACTGGTCATGCACCTGTTAAAGTGCATCTCAACAGGATAGGCCTGTATTATGCAGACCTTAGTTGTAGACTCTGCAATAAGGAACCAGAGACAGTCAGGCATATCCTAGTACACTGTGAGGCACTGGATCACAGGAGGCAAAGCACTTTTGGGCAACCGAATGTAGACCCAGAGATGCTCAAGAGACACCCAGTAAAGGACCTGTACAGCCTTGTACAGGACACAACATTCCTGGAGTGGATAACATAGATAACACAGGTTCAGCACAATAAGCCTTATTGGCTGTGGTGCGAACTGGAAACGTTCGTCAGACGATGTAAAATTCGTATACGGAATTTGTTTCGGCTATTCCAGAATAGAAATCTGCAACTTTCATATAATTCTTTCCTAACGCAAACTTTCGTATACGAATTCCAGTCCAGAATCGCAGCCCAGGAACTTTCATATATAACCAAAATCTTACTCGAAAGCTACTCCAGAAAAAAACACGCAGAATGTTTCGTCGACACTTAAATCTCACTGCTAAAACCACACCAACTCACACTGTCCACCATACACATGCTTACTTATATACACGGTGTAACCGATCACATCAGCAAAAAAACATCAAAACTATTTCCAAACTCTATTCTAAACTATCCGATTTACTTCGCAATCAAAAACGAGCAACCTCTTGGATCCTCCACTGCGTACCGTGTTACATGTTAGTGCGGCAGTGTATAAATCTGGGAGACCAAACGATCAGTCAGCACTCGTGTCTCCGAGCATGAGCGCTGTACTCGGTTATTGCGAGGCCGGTGCTGCTGTGGTTGTGCACAGGTTGGAACCCGGGCACCAGATCCAGTCCTATGCCGTAAAAATGCTCACCAAAGATTTTCATTATTACAATCGCAACATCCGTGAATTCGTCGATATTCAGAAACATCCTAACAACTTGAACTGAGCTTTGCTATATCCATCAAACTTGGAAGTGCAGCATACAAACTCAACTCAACCATAACGCAAACGCTCCACTGGAATGCAACACTAAACAAAATATAAACTATCCCCTTGCCAACACACGCCAGTCTGTTTCAGGATATTGCAGTAGTAGAAGCCCTGAACATGTTTCTGTGAACGAAACGTCGGCAGTAACATCAGACACGACGACGTGGTTGTCCTGTATATACGTATACCATGTGCTTGCCGTCAAGCTGCGGATACAGTTTTCTGTAAGATAAAACGACGACACCGAGAGTTTGTATGAGTTAGTACGAGATAGCAATATACAAACTGCAGTACAGCTGCTATCTATCCTTGTTGCCCTGATTAAACGAGAGTCAGTTTAGCCCGTCTAGCCTCAGCGTAAATGTACTCGAATCCCCTCTTTTCCAATACTAAACTCGACCAAAAAGTAGTTTGTATATTGCTTTCTCGTACTAACTCATACAAACTCTCGGTGTCGTCTTATCTTATAGTAAACTGTATCCGCAGCTTGACGGCAAGCACATGGTATAGTCGTTTTGGCAACCGACACGGCCAAAACACGAACTAAAGACGACTATTCAATACCACTACAAATTTCGATCGGCTGGAACAATTTCAAAACAATAAAGTTAAACTAATTAATTAATATTGCAGGATGTATACCTTCCCATAGTAAAATACTATTACATGAAAGCCAGTTACAAATTAAATATTATAAAAAAAGCTATTTTTCTACACCTATGTTTTAATATCGTTTGGCTATACTGTTGACAAATATAAAATGTTTAGGTGACAATTATAACAAAGTCAAAAGATAATTATGACAAATGTCAAAAGGTGTATGAATATTATTATTTATGACAGTCCTGAAATGGCTTTTGTAGGTTATATTACTTGACAGGTACAATTTTGCAACATATCAAATTTGACGCCATTTTAATTTAGTGGCGCATGTCGGTTGCGAGAGCGACTCAACTATAGCGCTTGACATTGTAAGGTAGAAACGGATCTATGTGCGTATATAAGTCCTCGTATCGAGGTGAAAAACTCAACCAGATAAGACTACACTGAGGCGTAGTTTCGTTATATTCGTCTCACTCATATAATCTAACACATAGCACATGCAGGGTTGTATTAAGCTAATGCGCACTACAGACTAGTATAGGTTGCCCATTATATTGCTATTTAAAAAAATCCAAGTTAAAATATATTTAATTGTGTTTACAATAGCAGTGACAAGATATAATGCTGCTATTATTATTACAAAATAATTTTGATATCGTAATGTTCAAATAAGCTGAGCACGGGTGGAATTTATTTGGCACTGCGCATCCTACATTTTCGCCTCGGTACGGCGACTTAGTTATATGTATCTAAATATTTTAATGTTTTATTTATTATTCAAACTAACAATATACTAACCTGCATCTAGTTGGACTTAAAATTAAAGCACATGGAATGTACAAGACAGCACAGAACAATGCTAAAGATATGTTGTACATCGCCAAACAAATCAATATATTTCCAAGTTCTAGGAGCGCAAGAATATCCAAGACAATCATACTTGAATACGAGGGCTTTTTTATAAGCATCGGTATAACAATCGTCAGTAAGCATACGATCGCGAATCCAAAATACACTGAATTATCAGTGGTGTATCCGTACTGAAGGCCGATTTTTGCGAAATATACAGGAAATTCTCTCAGTGTGAAGCCCAGCATGTGTGACAGAAGGAAAACGAAGCAGATATGACCAAAATTAATTTCCGGCTCTTTGTATGGCTTTTTGAGTTCCTCTTGGAATTTTTGTTGCCATTCTTCCGGTGTGTATGAATCTAGAGTGATCGGTTCTTCATCAGATATTTCGTCTGGAGAACTAGTATCTAATTCTGAAACTGTATTACTGTATTAGTTTTGTTAAATCGGCACATTGTTATTTTTGAAATATATGATATATTTGAATATGATAAGATATTACGTGAAGGGCGTTTATATCTAACGGACATTCAAAATTAAAAAAGTTGTAATCCTATAAATATTCGAATAACACCTTTAAGTACTGCTTAAGAGAGTAAGATTTTATTTTTTAATTTTGTCTTGGTCTGAACAAACATATTCTCAAAAATTGAAGATATGGCCTAAATCGCAGGCTTGCACGATTGTCGTTGAATATCACACCGTTTCCGGGTTGAAACCGTGTCGTTCGATTGTTCTCTCCTGCAAACGGTTCGTCCACTATTGCAGGAAACGTCTTAGGGTTATTGCTTCCTCTGCGATTACCTGAAACTAACTGCTTTTACAATCTGATGTCCCTGAAAGACTTCTATCAGATTGTTTCCGGAAATTGCGGAAACAGTAACATCCCTGAAAATGTTCCTCATGACAGTAGACAAAACGTTGGCAGCAAAAGAAGACGATAATAGTTTCAATCCAGAAATTGATAAATGATATTATGATCTACGTATGACCAAAAACTATTAACCCTATTCCAACGCGAATCCACTTTAAATACCAAAACATATTCAAAGGCAACTTAGGAACTGTATTACAAATTATTTTAACAAATGTTCTACAAAAATAGGTCGAAATACGTATCTTTCCGTTACCTGCACGGTATCGCTAAAGTATGGTGATTCGCGTAAATGCCATGACTTAGTAGTATACTTATAAGAAAAGAATACCGAAAATATCATTTTAACTTGTTCTTCTGTTTAGGGAAGTGTGCTGAAGAATTTTTAATTGCAATAAAACATAAAATGTCAAGTAAATTTAATTTATTGATGTATTCTGTATATTTCCTGTATTTAATAATGGTTACTATTGCCGAAAAGTGCAAATAATTAAAACAATGGGTGATGTTAGATAAGCATGCAAAGTGGGTAAAGAATTCAATAATATACATGTTGATACCAGTCACCAACAGAACATTAAAAGTTTGGCGAATTAATAGTGTGTTCACAATAGAACAGTTAATGATGGACAAGATAGGGGAGTACGATTATTTTTTCAATGAGATTAGATAGATTCGTGTTTTGTCGACTTTCGGTCAGTGGCGGCTGCTGCAGGGAGGGCAACGGGGCACTGCCCCCCGTGATAAACTTCTTTTAACAGATAAATTTAAATACTTAATTTGTATGTAATTTTTCTGATTTGTTTGATAACAAATAATATCCCTAGCAGCAAAACCAGTATATGCACACTTGTCCTACATTAGTAAATATATATTTTTATCCTTCTCTAAAATTGTGATTTTGCTGCTTGGGTATTTTTTCGGAAGTAACAGTCCGTTTCTTCAGCGCGTTTAAAAATCACAGTCTGACGTAGGCTCCGGGGCATCTCGCGCCACAGCTCCGTTTGTACTAGAAATCGTGCGTATAAAAAGTGGTGCGGGGCGAGAGCGGTATATGTCACGACAGGGCATTAGACTATGATGCCGGCTGGCAATGCAGTATGTAATGTCACAGAATAACAGAAGTGACAAAAGCCTCACTTGCATAATTCCGATACTTGTGCGCAAAATCCAACAAGCGCACATTTCATAATGGCGTTTTGTTATTGTTGTATAAATATAACCTGTCTAAGTTTTATAACTTATAATTTACGAAAGAATAATAAGTAAAGGTGCCAGTTAAATTGTTGTTGATATAAATAATGGAAACTGTATGAAAGAAGAAATCTGGCGTATGTGGGTGTTGTATTTTTACTTGTAAAAATGTTCAGCAACAAAATATATTCTACAGTTTCTTTTCGTTTCTTAAAGAAGAAAATCGGTAAATTATTGAGTAACAGTTAATTTGTAATATAATAATTCATCTTTTTTGTAGTGTCTTACACCAGCTGCAACCGGAATGACCTAAGTAAAGATTTGTCAAAATTATGGCAAACAATATTTGTGTGTGGTAAACACTGTGAATCACACATGTGTTTATATTTAAGGAATCCAATGCAATTCCAGCATTATTTCTCTCACTCTGCATGGAAACACCAGCAAGAAACAGCTTTTGATGCAAAATTTCACATGGGTAGGTTATTTTTCATAAAAGTGTTTTTAATATAAACTATCATAAAATTAAAATATTTCCAAAATTATTTGTTAGCATTTATCTTTTATATATTCAACAATTTTTGTCTATATTAAGTTGCAATACCGTTGCATTGTAATTTTAAAATATGTCACTTCACACATCATCATTGAAGTAGAATAAATATAATAACATGACTTTATAATTTGTAATATTCCAAAAATCTGTACATGATAACGTTTTACTTTGATTTCTCTAATAAGTGTATTTCGTAATTTAAATTTGTAAACTTATTTATTATCTACAAAAAATATATGATCTTATTTATCATTGTTAAATATGTTTTGATAAGGTTTGCACTTATAATTAAAGTTTTTATTAAAGATGAAGCCTGAAAATAAATACTTCTAATGTGGTTTTTATCTTTTTATATTAGTGAAGGAACCTCCTTCGAAAATAAGAATTTTAGAGAACACCGTTATCTCTCACAGCCATGACCATATTGGCAAGAAATCAATTCAAACTTCACCGGTTAAGGAACTATCTACAGGTAAGTGTTTATTATAAAATATTATTTTATAAGAACTAAGTATTATTTTAAATTTTAAAAGCATACTAATTTCAATATGTATTTTAGAATGTGTGTAATGTCAGAAATCCAACACCAATACAATTTAAGAGAGCATTTAAAAAGTTGCTCTGTATGAACTATCTGCAGCATTCGAATGGTGCAAATTGTGCTGAGGATTTTGAAGTGATTTTAAATCAATTGGACGCTGTAAATTCAACAGATATAGTAGAATTATTTTCCAATAATGAAACCAATGAATCACAAGAATTCTCAGTATATACCAGAGACTATAAAACTCTTGATTTACCAGAGCAAAATGCTCTGACGTATGTCAGTGGGTATTTAATTAATAAATGTTTAGGTAAGCATACATGCATAGCATGTGAGGAAATGGCAAAAGATGAATCTAAGTTATTGTCACCATCGACCTTATTTACTCATTTCAAAGCAGCAACTGATGAGGAATTATTTGGAAATTTAAAAACACCAACACAGCATTTTGTTTTGTATATATACAGATTGGAGTGTATGTTTCTACAAATTTTTCCAGAAATTGCTACAACAAATCAAATTGGAGCTAAACTACTAGGCGTTTTGAAAAGCATAGCTTATAATCTACCTTGTAGTGGTTTTCGGGAAGGATTATTTGCTTTGATTGTTCATTCGTCTCAGAATATTTTATACACTGAAATTTGTTAATAGAGATTTTAATTTTCAAAAAGGCAAAAATGTAAAGTTAAATATTTTACAGCATTTATGATTAAAAAAATACATTTATTGTGTTGTTTTTTATTTGGCAATTGTGTTCCTTTCAATTTAAAAAAATTGTTAGTGAGAAAGTATTTATAAAGAGAATAAAAAAAGCAATTAAAGTAGCGCTACAGAAAGAATAATTATGTGAGCAATTAATTGAATGTAATGATCGAATAGTAGGTAGTAGTAACTAATAATTTTAATCAATAAAAAAAAGCAAAATTTTAGTTCAATAGTAATTTGTCCGTAATTTTTTTAAAACTGATTTATTTGTCAATTTAATTACTATTATTCAAAGCGTTTTAAGGAATACTATTCTAATTTAAACTCGTAGAAAGTATTCATCAGAAAGTTCTATTTTATCTAATAATAAAACCTATTTTATTATGTATATAAATCATATTTCCCGCCGGCCGGGCACATTTTTCAAAATGGTGAATTGCTTCAAGGTCTTCAAAACGTGACACACAAACATCAAAGCTTCCGCCGATATTGTTTCTGTTATTTTGTGGTAATATACAACGGTGCAAATAAAACCATGAATTGCGTTAGTAACATAATCGAAATGATAGAAAATAAAACACTGAGCTATGATATTAAGATAGAATTAAAAAATCTAGGACCCCCTAGACCAGATTTATTGATTAAATTTGAAGATTACAATTCGAAAACTAATAAAACCGTGACGAGAAAATTCAACAGAAGCTCTTACAGTTTATCAGACTGGTTGTGTGGGTGTAATGTGCAAAACGCTTTTTTTTGTTATGTGTGCTTAATTAGGAATTCTCCACAAAGCGACCCTGCCTGGACTTCTAAAGGTATTAGGGATTTAAAACACTTTGGTGAAAAAGTAAAAAGACATAAAGTATGTGAAAAACATCTTAGTAACATGATAGAATATTCAATTTTGGGAAAGCTAAATATAATGTGCCAGCTGAACTCTGCATATAGATTAAATATAATTCAGCACAATGTAAACGTCAGTAAAAACAGACATATTCTGGGAAAATTAATAGACTGCATTAAGTTTTGTGGCATGTTTGAAATCGCTTTAAGGAGCCATGACGAAACACAAGAGTGTGCGAATCCGGGGATTTTTCGTGGATTGGTTAATTTATTGGCAGAAATTCACAGCACCCTCAAGGACCACATCAACAAGTCTAATAATAGAGTTTTTATGGGTTTGTCAAAAACCATTCAAAATGAATTGCTGGACAGTATCTACGAAGTTTCTCGCACTTTGATTCTAAACGAAATTAACAAAGCCCACTATATCGCTATACAAGCAGACGAGACGACAGATTCGGCTACATTTTCCCAGTTAGCTTTTATAGTTCGATACGAGTTGAACGGAAATATACAAGAACGATTTCTGTCTTTTCTGCAACCAGAGAATCATACTGCTGATGGCATTAGCAAATGTTTATTGGAAGAACTTAGGAAAATTAAATTGGACCAAACGCCTGCAAAATTAATATCTCAAAGCTACGATGGCGCCTCAGTAATGAGTGGTAAAAACAACGGTGTTCAGGCAAAAATTAAAGAAATTTACAAAAATGCAAATTATATTCATTGCTATGCGCACCAATTAAATCTGATAGTTGAACGGGCTGCCTCACATAACAAACAAGTGAAAGTTTTCTTTTGCAACCTAGATGGTTTTTCTACTTTTTTTACAAGATCCCCAAAGCGTACTGCTATACTGGATGAGGTTGTGAAAAATCGACTTTCGCGGGCTGCACCGACCAGATGGAACTTTAAATCAAGATGTGTTGTGAGTGTCTTCAGATATAAAAAAGAGCTTATCACATGTCTGACGAGGATCATAGATGATGAATCTAGTGACCAGTCGACAATAAGGAAAGCTGTAGGCTTGAAAAGCATTTTAAATGATTATGATTTCAATTACTGGTTATATTTTTTTAATAAAATCATGCCGCATTGCGAAATTCTCTACAACCAATTACAACATCGTCAAATTGACAGTATTAAAATACAGTCTTGTGTGTCATCATTTAAATCGTCAATTCAGCATGCGAGGAACTGAACTGATTACGATTATTACAAGGAAAATAGTGATAACGATGAAGAAGAAGAGGAACATTTCCGACAACGGAACAGAAGGCCCCGTTATGAAGACAAACACAAAATCGTTGCTAAAGAAGTGTGCGACATTATTATTAACAACATTGATGACCGTTTTTTGTTTAGTGATCACCTATCTATAGCTCTTCTTTTTCAACCACACTTATTTTCAACATATCAAAATTCTTTCCCCGAAACTGAATTCCAGATGGCCGTGAAGACTTTTAATTTGGAATCAATTGCTTTTAAGCATGAATTGGTAGTTTTGTATAATAGACCAGATTTTGGAACTGCTTCATCTGCTCTAACATTACTGCAATGTTTCTATGAAAATAATTTAACAACTACATTTGCCGAATCTGTGAAGCTATTGAAAATAATTTGCACCATACCGATGACAACAGCTGAAAGTGAACGGTGTCTTTCTACTTTGAAGAGAATAAAAACATTTTCTAGAAATACCATGCAGGAAAGCAGACTATGCGCCTTAGCAATGTGTTCCATTGAAAAACAATTACTGGCATCAACACCAAACTTTAATGAATTAGTTATTAATCATTTTGCTAATCGCAAGGAACGGCGATTAGATTTTATTTTCAAAAATGTTAATTAAAGAACATAATGAGTTTATTTTTTGTCTGTACTTAATTTTTGATATTAAACTCTCAGACCCCCGGTGCCCTCCCGTCCCAAAAAGTCACGGGCCGTCACTGCTTTCGGTGCTTCCCCAGAGCCAACAAAACACGAATCTGTGTATTGCCTTCACTGGTCATAGTAGTACAAAACAGAGGAACGTGTGATAAACCATTGGTCACGTAAACGTTATTTTGCTTGTGGGAGAAAATCGAAATTATAACTTAATGAGAATTTCCGCTAAGTTAAATGTATCCAAAAATAAACTACGACTATGCTTGTTATTTAAATAAAATCACTAACAATAACGGCAATAAAATTAGTTCAAAACATCCATACATATTTTAAACTCCATTCAGTAAAACAATGTAATGTCTAAAGAAACATTGAAAATATTATAATTTCTTTATGAGATTAATGAAAAACTTAATATGAGTACCCAATTGGAATTTACCCAAATTTATAAAGTCATAATATCTTGCATTCGCATTTTAACTCTGTGTTCATTCTGGAGTAAATTTCGATCAATCGCTGAAAATACACCAAACGTAAGTAACTTGAATGAATTACCTATGAAAATGTTTCTTTATATACAAGTTAGGAATAGAGCGCTTTGGTAGTGGTGTCAGATAGATGACGGGATGAAAAATAAATTTTGTAACACAGTCCAATTGTGAACTGATCCCATTAGTTGTAATTATAGCTGCTTTCGTTCGTATTAATCATAGTGATCACGTATTAATGAACATGAACATATGATCAAGTAATCATACCGGATCGTGTTCACTACAAACGAACATGTAAAAGTTGGATGCATAGATGGCGCCAAATGCGCAAAGCTTAAATTAGAAAATTGAACATTCTTAAAATGTGAATTATCACTACTTCCACCTTGCAAACTTCTTTCCATCTTTTCCACGGATGCGACCACAAGACCAGATGCCACAATTTAAAGGTTATGTTGCCGTTATGTAAACTAATCACAATCATCATAATCACAGTGAACACAAAAATTGTCTGATTCAGCGGGGTAGGGGGTTTGATAATCGTGATTACTTGTTTCACAAGTGGGGGGAAAGTGATCATTGCAATCGAACACGTGCGTTGTCTAAACTGATCGTGTGATTATGAATCACGGGTACGAACGAAAGCACCTTATGATACACTAATATACAATTCGTTTTGAATGTAGCTTTCTGGGGCAGTGGTGCCAGGAGTACAGAGTTGGAAATCCCCAGAAGCCACTCTAAAAATTCCCTAGATTTCCCTAGACATTTTCTTTCCGATATTTCACCAAGTTGGCTAGAGTGAGAACTTAGCGGGAGCGTTAAGATAAAGTAGATACCTATCGGCCGGCCGTGCGGCCGGTAACAATGTATGTAATAAGTCATAATATCCTTCTACATGTGGTATAGGTTGGTATAGGTGTTTAATTTACACAAGTTCTTTTTATTAAAGTTTTATCACAAATTTATCAAAAGAACTTAAACCTATGGCACGTGTTTCGTAGAAGAGAAATATATCAGAAATTTTGACATTCGTTTGGATTATTTGCATATTACAAAATAATAGGTAAAGAACGGCCATATTTGTACACACACATAGGCACTGAATGTCGCAATATCTGAATTTAAGGAATATATTGCCGTGCAAAATTTTGGCGATGCTTTGACGAAAAAGTAACACACACGAAGACGAGATGCCCTATTGTGTAACCATTCCCGTGAATACCCTATTTCTATTAGAAAAATTTACCCGCTTCCTGCTTACTTGTTAGTGATCTACCTTCAGTTTTATACTCCATACAAATCTAACACTATGACTATGATACAGTAGATGGCACTGAGCAGAACAGTAGGTAAGTTTGAAAAATCGAAAAATTTAGACAGAATAAAACTTTAGCAATGCTTTCATTCAGCAGGCGGGTCGGGAACCGTTCCCGCTCCAACCGTTCACTTCACAACAGTTGAGTGTTCGCTGAACAGGACCGCTCACCTTTATGTGATCGTCTATCATCTGGTACTTTTCATTGCTACCATATGTTAAAATTATACAAATTAAACCGAATGAACAATGCTTTCATTCAGCAGGCGGATCGGGAACTGATCCAGCTCCAACCGTTCACTTCACAACAGTTGTGTGTTCGCTGGACAGGACCGCTCACCTTTATGCACCCTTTATGTCATCGTCTGTCATCTGGTACTTTTCATTGCTGCCATTTGTTAAAATTATAGAGATTAAACCGAATAAACAATAATAATAAATTGTTTTTCTGCATTAAGGTTTGACGTAGTTTTTAGTGGAAGGGCTGATTTTTCCAACCCCGAATAAAATACTGAGTGAACTCCAATATTATAATACATTTATTACTGCACAATACCTTTAATTTGCTGTATCTTACTTTTCTAGTAACTTTCTTCAGAAGTATGTATTAGGTTGGTCTTGGATTGAATCAATGGCGCATGCGTACAGAATACGCTCACCAAGTGAGCATAGAATTTTTCCGCTCACAAAAATGGCGACCGCTCCTGAACATGTTCAGAGTGAGCGCTGGTCTACTGAACATGATCACTGAACAGTTGCGCAACTGTTGTGTCTGCTGAATGAAAGCAATAATAACAAATTTTTTTCTGCATTAAGTTTTGGCGTAGTTTTTAGTGTAAGGGCTGGTTTTTCCAACCTCGAATAAAATACGGGGTGAACTCCAATATTATAATACATTTATTTCTGCACAATACCTTTAATTTGCTGTATCTTATTTTTCTAGTCACTTTCTTCAAAATTATGTATTAGGTCGGTCTTGGAATGCATCAATGGCGCATGCGTACAGAATACGCTCAGTAAGTGAACGTAGAATTTTTCCGCTCATAAAAATGGCGGCCGCTCCTGAACTTGTTCAGAGTGAGCGGTCGTCTACTCGACATTATCACTGAACAGTTGCGCAACTGTTGTGTCTGCTGAATGAAAGCAATATTTTTAGAATTCGTCCAAAATTCCCTAAATTTTGAGTAAAATTCCCTTTTTCCCTATTTGATCAAGAAATCCCTAGATCTAGGGAAAAATTCCCTAACTTGGCACCACTGTTCTGGGGAATGGATGGATGTGTTCTTGTAAGTATGAACACATTATAGTACATTAATAGTTTAATGATTTAGTCAAAAGTGGTTTACTGTAAGATTTTGGTAGGAATATATACTTTATAGTTATGAGAATTGCTGTACATACTTTCATTTTGGGTATTCTAAATAGAAATTAATGCAAAACAGAATCTTCTAGAAAAAAACACTCTTTCACTTGGATTTTAAATACAAATAAAGACAATAATCCAGTTCTTTCATGATTAAAAACGGAATCTTTCCATTTCTGGACCTTCATTGCACACCTGTCGCGCACTATATTTAAGATAACCTATAAAACTTAACAACATACATACCTTTCTTTTCCTTGTCCTTGTCATGTAATTCACACCATTTGGCGTACGATTTAATAAATAAGGTGGCCGCCAGTGCAATTATTACAGGAATATATAAACCTTTAAAAAAGAATAAATTAGACATCTTTTGTTGAAAATAATAAAATTACATTTTACCAATTGATATATAACGATTGCTTGCCGGTAACAAATAAAAAAAGAAACTTTGATGAAATCTTTCTAGCAGATTGTTTAAACTACGGAATGTTCCTTCTAGAATTCGGCCCATTGTTATAAAGCCAGCTTTATTTCTGGATCTACCAGCAAACCCCTCTAAAGTCAAAGCCTGTATTCCGAATCTATAATATAATCCATGATTTCCATTTGGTATCTAAAAAAATGAAGTGCAAGTATTAAATAAAATATAAGTTATACATATTTAATAGCATTATTTATATTATTCACTAGCAACTGGTTTTCATGCAATAGTAATTTACTAGTGGAAGCTGTATACCGTGAAATTTTAATTAGTTTAATTTTATTGTTTTGAAATTATTCTGGTTGATGCGAATTTGTAGTGGTATTGAATCGTCGTCTTTAGTTCGAAGTTTGGCCGTGCTGGTTGCTAAAACGATTTAACGATATATGTACTATATACATCTTTATATATATAATAGTTGGTGCGTCTGTACGTTATTCAATTAGTTTTTAATAGCTCAACCAATCTTCTTGATATTTTAAGACCATATTTATATCGTCAATACGCGTAAGATAAAATAGGCTATCAAAACATTCGATAGATGGCGCTGAAGTCACGTTATTAACAAATTCTATATTTATGACCAACACGATTCACATTCATAATATATGATGGTTTAGTGACAAAAAAGAAAATCACAAAATCTGGACACGATAGGTGGCACTATGGTCGAGAGATTAATAAATTTTATATATATATATATATATATATAAGCAGAAATGATGTATAGACAATCGCACTAGCGACCTCTTCTATCCAGACTTTCTTATACAAGGACTTTAACCAAATCAAACTCATCGTGCCACCTATCGGAAAAGGCAGAACAACGCCTGCCGGGCCAGCTAATATATTATATGTCAGTAAAATGTTGTTACAGATTAGTCAAAACATATGTACGCCTTGGAAGATTCCAGCAGGACAGCTTTAAATATCAAATGGGCATTCTGGGAGAGAAAGAAATAAGGATAAATACTAGATATTAGAAAAATAATATAAGTAATTAGAATTTATCATATTTTTGGCCTTAATTTATGACACAAGTATATCGACATGTGTTTTCAGATTTATCCAAACAAGATTATGATAGTCTACACACTCCTTCCAACATTTTTCTTATTCTCTACGGAAATTCTAGTACTGTTAGTGCAGAAATAACACTTGTATTATTTGTGAAATCGTAAAGATTATTTTGCATAGTGATATAGAAAAATATATATTCTTTTATGGTTATCAAAATTATGAGTGAAGTTTCATGGAAAAATATATCTAGCATAATAATAAATTCCAAAAACTGTACCCCTGTTGCATGTGACGTGGCCATAGACAAAAGCGTTTGGAATGTATATTTCCAGTCTTTAATTGGATCTGAGAATTGGCGAGCTGGTCTACCTTTAAATGTATGCGGAACATTTTCTTTAATACACATCTTAGCAGCTAAATTAAATAAATCCAAATTCGGAAGTTGTCCATTCAGACCTTCAATTTTAATATCAATTTCACCTGTAAAAATTAAATGTCTTTAAACTGCTTACTAAAATGAAAATTAAAAGTACCTATCTCCACACTATGTAATTCCAAATTTATAGCTGCTTGTATGGCTCCAGCCCTACCACGCATATCTCCAGCATCTAGAATACCCTTTTTGCCACATGATAATCCATGATATGCTTCTAACCATGCCTGCATTCCTAATTGTTCATGTTCAGTGACCAGAAAAATTATATCTTTGGACCAATATTTTTCTTCTGCAATATTATAAAAATTAAAATTGCACATATCAACTTATTTTATACACTCAACTATTAGCAAATTTCGCAAATGCTAACATAACACTGATTGATGGAGCAGTAGCTTCATGGATACTGAGAGGAGGCCGATATGGAACACTTAATACTAAAGACTCTGTGCTTGCTGCTCTGGCTGCACGCAAAATACCATAAACGTTTTTGCCTGTGAATTTCTGATACACAAATATAATTAATTGCACTAAAATATATGGTTTATACCTGTGGTTTTCCAAGTGGATAATTTAACGTAAAATTATGTGTATAACTATCTAAACCTATTTGCCTAAACTTAGCTAATATCCAAGAATATGGAATTTCATTATCGTATTTTTCCATTTCGTCAAGCAATTCTTGATAGTATAAGTGAGGTGTGTTTCCATCTCGATATTCAGAGCGAACTAGACCAGGTAATAGAGCATTTTCGGAAAAATAAGTCTCAGCATTGAAAGGACGATAAGCAAGTAAACAAAATCCAACAATTCCCCCAATGTATAAAGCTATGCATAACTTAGAATAATATTTGATTAGAAACTTAATTATTTTGCTTTGGCCGGCACTAGGATCTGTTAATAAACCCATGCTTTTATTATATACTTGCTCTTGTTTTATAAAGCAAATATTTTGTTAATTCAATATTAAATCAAAGCATTTCATTAGGTAACATCTTAAATTCTTGTCTGGAAAATAGGCAATTTTTGAAATTGAATTTATAGGTTAACGTTGACGTCAAGTAGATAAACATGTAAATAGTAAACTTTGAGTTATAGACTTGCGTTTGATAGACTTACATTTTTTGAATTTTATAATATGAATTGTTTATTGTCAAGATATGCTGTATATATGTTTGACGCATTTTAACTTTTATTTTCAAAATATTTTTTTTTAACCAACTAATAGACTAACTACAAGGGTTTATCCATAAGCAAATATTGACATTTATTCAATAATTTGTAATGATAACAAACATTTATTTAACTGATTTCCTAAGTAGGTTTTACTATTACAGTGCTATAAAGTTCACTTTTTGTACTCATATGACATAACATACAGTTTTACGCATTCATGCGGGTGCGGGAAATTCTATTTCCCGCACTCGTGCGGGAAATTCTATTTCCCGCACTCGTGCGGGAAGTAAAGTTGGTACTAACTGTAACTTGATAACATTTTAAAACCATAAACCCCTAATCTTACCAATACGCTGCCCAGTTTGTTGCTTTGATATGGATAGTAATAAAACACAATGTAATAGAAATTGTTATATTTCAAAGGTATGTAATTAAATGTCAGAACGGCAACAAATATTGTATAAATTACCATTATTAACTCTTTTCAGAAATTGAAACAGAACAATTATTAAAAATTTTGATAGCACAATTTTCACAACCAGATATTGATACTCCAGGGATTAGCTGATTCGTTTCAATTGATCTCGATTGTGAGGGTAAGGTAACATTAATAGTATTATTAGATAATCCTTATTGTATTTCAGACGTCGAACAAGTTGCAGGAGGAATCAACATCTCTGACTGGGTCATTTTTTTAGCCAATTGAATTCTGCTATAAAGAGAATTTTCGACATATCCTTCTGCAACCATAGATGATTTCCATCCACCATGTCTTTTAATTGAAAGCAAGTCAGCTCCTTGGTTTGCCAACAATGTTGCTGAACTCCTTCGGAAACAGTGACCTGTGAAGCTACTTACGCTATCAAGCTGAAGGTACTCAGCTATTCGCATTGGAATTTTACCAATTGTATTAAGACCAACAGGTGAAGAAACACACTTGCCATTGCGATATGTTAAGAAGAATCGTTGGTTGTTGTCTGGTCTTAAATTTGCATATTGCCGAATTAATGCAATCCATTCTGGCTTAATGATTGCAAATGTACGGCTTTTATCTGTTTTTGTTTGTGGAATTGTTACAATAATTAAATTATTTTTAAATTCTATGTCTCGCAATGACATTTTGCAAAGTTCTACACGTCGACATGCTCCAGAAATACCCATTATTAATACAGCCTATAAATACATATAGTAATGTATGAATTTAAAATATACAAAAATTACTACCTTCACTAGTAGGAACAAGGAATCTGGTGCTTCAACTATAAATTTAGTAATTTGTTCTTCGCTTAATACTGCCGATTTTTTAGGCTGAAGATATTTCGTTGCCTGTTTTAAGTATGCTATGAGTTTTGCTTATTTAGATATATCCGTATTATCATATATTATTAAGCATGATTTTAGCATAGAATAAGTAGACCATAATGATTTATTTGATTGTAAACTTTGAAAATAAACTAATAAACAATTTTCTGAGTAAGTTTTTATATTTTTAGATCTAGCCCAAGTTATGAATTTACCATAAATGGTGTTGTATCTGTCTTTTGATTTTGTAGGTAATAAAGTATCGATTGCAGTATTGGCAGCTTCACGAATTTCAGGAGGTGTACATTGTATTTCTTCATCAGAATGCATGTTTTAGAGGAGATTTTAATTTTGTATTCAATGTTTGGAATTTGACTAATTTTAAATTAAATGTCAATTCAAATAATAAGTACTGCCAACTCAAAATTTTTTAATTAATATGAACAAATTTGTAGTGTTTCATAAATGATAACGTATTTAACAGTAGGTATTATTTAATTATTCGTACAAAAAATATTGTACAAACTTCGTGCGTGAAACATTTCGCGAATTCGTGTCCATAAAGCGCTCGCCTTTCGGCTCGCGCTTTAAAAATGGCCACTCATTCGCGAAATATGCTTTCCCGCACTTGGTTCGTAAATAACTATTACAACACCCGTTTTGGTTTCATAAACTATTATTACTTTTTCGCACGCTAATGTTATTCTTTTGAAGTTGGTAACAAAAAAAAATGCAACCAATTCTACAAAGAATAAAAAGCACACATGCTAACATTTTATTTACTAATTAACAATATAAATTGTTAAGCAGAGTTGGGATAAGTTTTCTGATGCTACTATTGACTTTTACTTACCATGTTGAATAGTACAACTGTTATAAAAGTTTGTTTTGATAAATATGTAGAGTTAGTTGGCCAAAGATTTTGTAAATTGTCTTCTGCTACTTTGCGAATCTCTGGGGGCGTACAATTATTTATTTCGTCCATTTTGTTGATAATTTGAAATAATTTATTGCATAAATCAGTCTAAATTTGAAACATAATTACATATAACACCGCCGATATTCAAATATTTATAATGTTCTACTTAAAAATCAGAGTAACCAACTTTTCTAATATATTCGAACAAAACATGTCTCTTATTTTAAGTTTTTTTGGACTTTTAATAACCCAAATAGAAAAAATAGTATAAAGTACGAAGGGTAGATATACCCGTTGTTTAATGTGATAACTTTATCACATTAAACAACGTTTAGACGGCGTTTACGGTGATTCATCTCCTTCGTATTCAACTGTAAAAAAGTAGACAAAATGTTTTCATTTGGGACAAGAATCCCTGGAAAATGCTAATCGGTCGGGTCAACCAATTGAAGTGATAACGCCTCAACAAATTTCAATTATTGAACATTTAGTGCTAGAAGATCGCCGTTTGAAAGTGAAAAAATTAGCAGTGAAAACAAACATTTCCGAAACAAGCGTTCGCCTAATTCTCAATGACCATTTGGGTATCAATAAAATTAGTACTAGATGGGTACCGCGACTTCTTTTTGCTCTCCAATGTGAACGTCGAGTCGTATGTGCGCAGTCGTCTTTAAACATGTGTGGAGACGACCCAAAACCCGATTTTGGAGTCCATTGTCACAGAGGATGAAACATTGGTTCTGTTTTACGATCCTCTATCGAAAAGGGAGTCCATGGAATGCCGGCGACCTGTTGAACCTCGTCCCAGAATGGCGAAAGTCAATCAATCAACGAAAAAAGTGATGGCCACAATATTCTGGGATTGTGAGGGCATTTTGCTAATTGACTTTAAAGAGCGCAATACAGCTGTGAATGGCACATATTATGCGTCTTTATTGCATAAATTTAGGGACAGTATTCTTGCAAAACGTGGTGGAAAATTAACAAAAGGTGTGTGCGAATTGGAAAATCCACCGTATAGTCAGGATATGGCTCCTTGTGATTTTTTGTTTGTTTTCTAATTTAAAAAAAGACCATAGGGGACGTAGTTTTAAGGACGACAGTGAGTTGCAAGTAGCTGTTATAGAACATTTTGACGGAAAAACTTCAGATTATTTTTACAAGGGTATCGAATTATTAATTAATCGTTGTAATAAATGTATAGAAGTTAGGGGAGATTACATTAAAAAATAAAAATTCTTATATTGTTCCAAGTTTCTTTTTTGTATATCAGGCCGAGAATGTATGGCTCCTACCTCGTACTTATGCTGATCAATTGTTTTATTAAAATAAGAAACAAATATAAATACTTACCGTGTTCAAAACAAATCTAATCGCAACTGTAGGGGACAAAACTACTCTTGAGAATTTCGCTTTTATAATAAAAGAAAGTAACTACGTCGTCACTTCATCATATTAATCAATTAGACCGGGTAACACCATAAACCCAATCTGCTAGTCACAATGAATAATTTACGCATGCGCATTTCGTGCAACTCACGGCAAAGAACGGCTACAGTTCTTCAAGGTTAGTGGAATGACTAAAATACATAGTCTCATACAGGTATCTTTGAGTAAAAAAAGTGTGCCAAAATAGGCCATACAGAAATATATTTTTTTTTTGCCAACACAATGACTTCATCAGATATGTATATAGAAAATTGCACCTACATAGATACATAAGAATTAGTTCCTACCATTCCATTTGCGTTACCTTCACAATTTGTAAAGATATTTACAATATATTTGTATTTACTGAAACTCTTGTAAGCCTCAATTTCGAGCATTAAATAGAAAAGATGAAATACAACTCTAGCCACGATGTCATGTCGATTGACTTCAGTGGAGTTTTACAGAAGCACCGTGTTTCTTTAGAGGGTAAAGTAAAAGAAACAACACATCCAACAATTAATACTAATAATTTTGTGAATATATCATTTCCATTAAAATGACTACATACCGCTTTATATCACTGATGTGCCTATAATAAACAGGGTGAACCGAGATGGTATCTTTTCGTGACAGACGAACGGGTTTGGAGTGTGGTCAGCGTGCGAGAGAGAGAAGTAGCGACAAAGATGGAAAAGGCGCTTGGCGCAAAAACAGAATCTGCTAGCCTGCAGATTTGTATGCAAAGTTTGACGTTTGCCAACATTTGCGATTCGGTGCTGGTATTTAATTTTTGACAATGTCCCGAACATAGTTTTGCACCTGGATGTCATAGTGGCTATAATGGCAATAAAGAGAAAGCGTATTTATTTAAGGTGCCCAAAAACAAATTAAAAGAGTGGAGTGCTATACCTCGTACTGACAAAGAATTAACAATTAAAGACGCTTTGTGTGAAAAACACTGGACCGCCACTCGGACCCGGCACCATAGAGTAGTGCCCCGCCGCCTACATATACCGCATGTGTCAATTTTCATTAGGTATAGAGATTCAATGTTTACGTGCGATTTATACGTATACAAGTAACACGTGGCAAGGTGGCACACCTACTGTCCGTCACCAATCGACATCACAACGATTTTCTCCGATCTTCCCACTTCTCCCCCACCAGATTTTACATTCAATGTTTAGCTGCGAACACGTTGCGATCTAGTCTGCAATAAAAGCCGTCTTATTACTGGAACGGGAAACATAAAATGGCCGCGGCGATCTCCTGATCTAGTAGTTTATTATTATTTTCAGAATCCTTTTTTATTTACCTTATTGGGGTTATTTTTTAATTTTATTAGAACTACGCTTTGTTTGTGTCATGCAGCGTGAACGCAGTTAATAATTCTCTCCATATACTGAAAGGAAAAAGAAAAAAAATCCTTGCAACTCGTAAATATTATTTCTGAACGCATTACAAACACCCAAGTCAGTGGTCCAATAGTTACTGCTAAGCTAACTTGTATTTTCGAGAATGTATCGGTCGCGTTGGCATTGGAGAGGAAAGTAGGGGTGCCACGTTGTCACGTATTGCATGAATTGATCGCGTATGGCTAATGAAAATTGACACATGCTGTATACGCGCGCTACCCGCGCCAGTTTCATCGCTCGATTTCTAATGCAGGCGGGGAAGTCGCGCGAGATGCCCCGGAGCCTACGTCAGACTGCGATTTTTAAACGCGCTGAAAAGACGGACTGTTACTTCCGAAAACATATTATTTGTTATCAAACAAATCAGAAAAATTACATACAAATTAGGCATTTATAATTAATTTATCTGTTAAAAGAAATTTGTTACGGGGCAATTTGTCACGGGGGGCAGTGCCCCGTTGCCCTCCCTGCAGCAGCCGCCACTGCCCACCAGCCGCCACTGATGAATATGTCCCATCTGCAAAATCTCAACTACATAATATATGCGATAAAGGTAAAACGTCCTACCTAATACAATTCCTAAAATCTTATTCACAAGAACTTTTGTTTGGATTTTGATGAACCCTCAACTTCCAAAGAATATAAAGAAAATACATCTATGAATATAAGTGAACACGTACGTGTGCCATAATTTTGTTGTTGTTTTCTAAAGTAAAATCCAGAATAAATTAGACAATCTTCTGGTAGGTGAATTTTGGCAGGATTCTGAAGATACCGTAGCATATATTTATGATGTTGACTTACCTGAAACACTCGATCGTATTATTTATTATTTAACGGGATTTATTTGCAAAAAACTCTGAAGAGGCAAAATGTAAATTTTGTCGGGAGCTTCTCTATAATCATGAAGTATCATGAACAATTAAAATCAAGGGGATGGTTGAATCATGCCAATCAAATTATTCACAATTTGTTAAGATTAGAAAATGTGCTATTCAAACATATTGCCTTCGTTGACGTTTTTGATAACGCAATAGAAGATTTTTTTTACTTCCCAAAAATAGACTGAAAATGAGTTTATTTCTACATATGCATGCGAGTGAAGCAATATTATAGACAACAGCAAGGTGAAGTAAGAAAGGAGTCTGCCATAGAAACAAAAAAATCGAAATTACACCATTCCTAAATAATTGTGACATCATCCTTCTTTTATCAGTGAATGCTTGCCCACTAATATTATTTTCAAATTGTCATCTTTAACTTTGTAACACACATATTACCAATATTCATTGATTCACTTGAAATAAAATAAAAATAAACAAGAATTTATACAAATAATACTATATATTTTTTACAAAAATATATTGAATGTACATAATTTATTTTGTTTTTGTTAACATTATTTACATTTCTTTGCTTTCATTTATTTCGTGTTGATATAAAATTATTTCTGCTTAATAACTATGACTAGCTGATTGTACAGCAATGATTGTTGCAATGAGGTAGTTTATTTTTTTTATATTTATGTATATATAATATATATTTATAGTTTAACGGAATACAAACAATTATTACTATTAATAAGAAATGGAAATATTTCTTTGTTAATATTCTGCCGGTATTTTTTTATAAATAATATCACACCTAAATCTATAAACTAGCAGAATATTAACAAAAAACAACTTTGATTTTGTACTTCAGTGTAACAGGATGAAATGACTTAAATATTGGCAGCTATAATGTTGTAAATGCCTTTCAGTACTATTTACAAGACATCACTAATATGACGCTTTTAAATATTTACGTATTTGGTATTACTATTTGACAGAACTCAAAATACATGGGGATAGGCAATTTATACGGAAACATTACTCTTAAAAAATCAATATTTTAAGCAAATGACTATCTGTAAAAATTTATGCACGTTTCGGTTTGCATAAAAGTTTATAAAAAAATATAAATAAAGATATTAATGATGTTATGTAAAAAATATTGATCATAATAGTATGTTTTTCTTATCGTTTTTTCATTTTCAAGAGAAAGCAAATGATGTAAATGCGGCAGTAAAACAGATATAGATTGAGTCTAACTCTTGAATATGAATAATGCGTTAAAAAATAGTGGAAGATCGTTTAACAACATGAAATATCTATTGGAAGGCACATTCCAAGACATTTTAATGATGAAAGCCTTTAGCATCTTTTAATATTTTTCCTACAACAGGATAATTGAAAATGCTATATAACAATATTATGTATTTCGATCACCTTGAATGCTTGAAAATTAAGACTTAAGGCACTATATTAATTACTGCTATTGCTGTGTTACTTATTAAAAATTATAATCTTTATAGAAACAGTAATGATAATTTTCGGAAATTTAACTTTGCATGCAACAGCAATAATAATTAATTATATTTTCAAAGTCAATTGAAAACAGAGTATCTACTCCAATTTGTAGTGTAATAAATGCCTTGGTATATATTGGGCACAAAAATATGAAATAGTCGATAAAGTAGAAAACGGTTTTATCACATAAAATAACATGAACTAACCTTGTTCAAGACTTGTGCACAAGGTTTTTTGACTTTTTACATTGATGATATTCCACATATCTGAAAAATATTTTAGGAAAGTTGCGGTACACTATGGGTATAGGAAAATTACTCGAAGGAAAATTTCCTGAAGGGAAAGGTACCCGAAAAAAACATTGCTCGAAAGGAATATTGGCAGAACTATTAAACTTAAAATTGCGAAAGGTAATTATTTTATCATACATACATAACTATACCTCATTCCAAAAAGAGACAAATTTATTTACTTTCATGTGTTGTGATTACTACATTTACCATTATGTTGCCTTAACTGTTGATTTATCTCTGAAGAATCTATATACAATTTAATTTGGTACAGATTTAATATTTCAGACAGATATTTAAATTTAATTTTACCGCTTAAAGTTGATTTCACCCGTTACAGGTGCAATTTGAAGTATTTTCAGAATTTCGTCTTTCTCTTTTTGGAATAAGGTATAGTATAAGTATTTAACCTATTCAAATTGATATTTTGAATAAACAAGATAATATCTTGCAGAAAAGTATTTTGTAACTTGATTTAGCGGATGTTTTTAAATTTCTTCTTAAAAGTTCTTCGGGCAATTTTTCTTTCGGGGAATTTTCATTTCGGACAATTTTCAGGCACCCTTATTCTATTGGTTAAAA
Organism: Amphimallon solstitiale; assembly: GCA_963170755.1. Lineage (NCBI taxonomy): Eukaryota > Metazoa > Arthropoda > Insecta > Coleoptera > Scarabaeidae > Amphimallon > Amphimallon solstitiale. The sequence continues at coordinate 42,000,752 of OY720676.1, read as the reverse complement.
GCATTCCATATTATGTTAAACTTCGAAACATATTACTGCCTGATAAACAGAAGTATAGAATCTAAAATATTGATAAGTTACGCTTATGGTTATTGTAAACCAACCGTAAGTAAGCTCTATTGATATTTTCTATCATATTATACTGATGACAACTTTTAACATTGATTTCACACACAACTCAAAATATAGTAGCATGAAATAATGTGGATTATTCTTTTGAGATTTTATATTTTTCCAAAATGTTTAATATCATATTTCGATCGATTTATATTGAAATAATTTTAATACTTTAATATTTTGAGAAGTATTTACTATTTTACCAATCGCCTAACATAGATTTTGTATTTATGGAAGATGACAAGTATAGTAACCGAAACAAGCCTATAGAATTTTCAATTATTTGTGGTAGGATTTTAGATACAAAGTGCGTGAGTGAATCAACGCTTACTTCTGCTTCACTCCTTGGCGAATGCGGAAGGGCACCAAACTACAGCAGCGTAATAATAATTCACGCATCGATATATTATTGTAACTTGTTAAGACATGAGTTACTTTTACTTTCGTGATTAACAACATATTTTATTTTAAATTTATAAGTTCAATGTCAATGTCTAAGAGAATGGAATCGAATGTATACATCTATCGTTTATTTGTCGCAGATTATTCCTGAATAAATGTGACATGTAAATATTTTGAAATTGTTATATTCCACTCTGTGATCCTTTTTTCGTGGTTTAAATGCAGAAAGAGATTTTGCGTTCACGTGCCGTACTATTAACATTCCATGCGAAAATTATTTAATCTGTTTGTGAATATATTTAAAAAACAACATATCGCATCTTTATTGTATGCATTAGTGACAGATTATAGATCAAACAATACTTTTTCATGGAATACTATCTTTTCTCTGAAATCCATTGTTAATCACTATTTTGCAATCCCCAAATTATTAACATTCAATACGAAATCCTTATCCAATTTTTTATCATGCATTGTAGAGAAACAAGTTAACAAGTTGGTTCCTGTTTTCTTTTTATCGGGACAATTCTAATTTGTTTGAGATAATATTTTTGTCTTCATAAGGCTACATTATTTAGTGATGATTCATTTACGAATCTATGGAGAGCGTTGCAAGAAATTTTTATATTATTATTACTTTTTAATCAAACAAACAAGTAAAAATTGCTTGAGTAGGTCTCACACATTAGACTTTAGTGAACCGACGCAGGCAAGAGAAAGGATTGATTATTGTCCATCAGGATCTTATTTCTTGAGCACATTACCCTTCGTACATTTTTCATGAGGCTGGAAATCTTAAAAAAAAAACTGAAATGTTACTGGGACTATTACTTAAAAAGTTCAATTATTTATTATTATTTTTAAAAAAGGTAAACATTATAATGAAACTTTCTTCATTGGTTTGGAGTGATCTTTTACATTAGAATATTTTTTACTTACACTTTCATTATTTCAATGATTCAGATATTTTGAGATTCTTCTCTTATTTTTTTATTTATTTGTCGTAAATTTCAAAAAATTTGGACAATGTCAGTAACAATAATAATACAATACAATATATAATAGTATATAATACAGTAAAATACAAAAAAAGGAAACCATAACATGTTAAACTTTGTGAGCCACTGTAGCTACCACTCCAAAAGTTTATCAGTGAGCAATATTCACCCAGAAACTAATTTCTTATGATCTATTTGAGCCTGTCAATTTTAGTAGTATAGAACTCATAAGTGACCCTTTAAAGCTCGCTTAAACTTTTGAAAAGACAGAATCAATCTTTTGTACATATCCAGCATTTATAGTCAACCGAAATACACGGAAGCTATGATAGTAATTTATGAGAGACGTAGTAGATATTCTGTTTATTTTATAAATTACGGTTCCAAAATCAATTGTGTGTAGTTCTTCTTAGTTATTAGATGAATGACATAACTTTAAAGTTACGTCATCTTACACTACTCATTAAGAAGGTTTCGGAATGTTGCATGTCTATTACAAATTTGAAATATTCTTCAACAGGCCTTTGAACTATGTCCTACCGCTGAAGAACGCAACTTTGTCTGTTGAAATGTGCGTACAGTTTTTAACTAATTGCGTTTGTATGCTAGAACATTTTGTGTTTGTAAAGTACAAAGGTTTGACTTTCTACATACTTCTGTGCTTTTTACCAATAAAATTACATTTTCGCCTTTGAAATTTAAGCATTACAACGTATGAAAATTGCATGAATTATTATCAGTACGACATGGAAATTGGAACGCACAATCTCTTGTATTAACATTTATCCAGATTACAAATTGGAGCAGCTTTCAAAATAGATTTCCCAAACAAAATACATGTAATTAATTTATGATTCCTTATCGTCAAAAATTACTAAGTCATCAAGATATAACATGTATCAGCAAGAGAAATACTTTAAAGTGCACGCTTGATAACTTTTTATCAGTCGATTGACAAACATCAATCGCGCTGTACGTTTTATCTTTGGAAACAATAAGCCGATGGTGAAATATACGTGTACCAATAGTAGTCGTATGTAGCGTGAAATATTTTAAAAATTCGTCACTTCCATAACAATGATATGCAACCTGACAGTTATTTTTATCTCGCTTATTGCATTGTGTAATTCTGTTTTCCTGTTGTACAGGATGTATAAAAAGAAACGAAGAATTGCTACAATTTTTGTTAATTTATAGTTTTGCAAAAAATATTGTTTAACAAAAATTGTATACTGATATGGTGACGTTATTTTTTATCACTTCTTTTTTCTTCATTACTATAGAAACTCTGATTTGAGACATTTTGACAACCGACATGCGCTAATAATTTAATATGGCGTCAAATTTGAGATGTTGCAAAACTTTATCTGTCAAGTAATGTAACCTACAAAAACCATTTCAGGACTGTTATAAATTATAATACATATTCATATACCTTGTGACATTGGTTGTAATTGTTATCCAAAAAATATGTACAAATTTGTCTGCAATGCTTGTGGACTAAACAGAATAGTCAAGTATTAAATAAAATATAACTTTATTTATAGTATCCAATTTCCAACTGCCTTAAATGTAATAGTATTTTACTAGCGGAACCGATATATTCTGAAATATTAATTACTTAGTTCAATTTTTGTTGTTTGAAATTGTTCCTGTCGATGGGAATATGTAGTAGCATTAAATCATTGACTTCAGTTCGTATTTTGGACGTGTCGGTTGCCAAAACGATTTAACTATAGCATCTTTCCTTTCTATTGCTTACGAGTGGTTTCATTTTTCATAAGTGCTATTTACCAAGTTGTATTAAAAGAAACGCGGAAACTATAGAAATGTAGGCAATAAAAACTTAAAACCTGCGTTATGTCAAACCAAGTCACTGAAGCCTGTAACTGTTCAACACTTAACTTTTTGTTTTTTTCTGGTATCTAAAAGTAGTCATAGAAAAAGATGAAAAAAGCTGAATTTTAAACAGAATTTCATGTTCAAGTTTTCATTCCAATTTGACACTTTAGCAATTTAGACATCACGGAAATCACGTTTATAGGTTAAGTTTTCAGGTAAAATCTAGTTCTGTACTAATAAAAGTGTATTAATCATTATCAACTGTATACACTTAATCTGAGAAATGTACAGGTGAAATAACGAAATCGCTTGTAGCATTGTACCATATGTAACCAGTGTTATAGGTACCTACAAAGTATTAACATGATTATAACGTATGTTTAAAAAATTCTTTCTTTTCTTCTAAAGGGACACTTTCTATTCCACTGGTTAATTGATTTATACGAATAAATATCATTATGAAGTATACACGGTGGCCAGAAAAATGCGGACAAACGCCACGCAGGCCAAATCTTTGTTTAATTCTGAGTTGACAATCTTAATTGAAAAAAGTAGTACAGTGCTTTTTTTTTTTTTTTTTTTTTTTTTTTTGTAAACCATTGGTATTAATCGATTAGTTACATCAATGCATTTGAGATAATTCCATTTCTAAATTTCACCACAATGATTTTACATAGATAAATTTGACGAATTTTGCTAAATTTTAGCCGTACAACTTAATGTTTGATGGTCTCGTATGCCGTAAGGAAGGACCGTATAACTTTTTTGGATTAAGATTATCGCCTCAGAATTGAACAAAGAATCGTTCTACCTGGCGTTTGTCCGCATTTTTCTGGCCACCGTGTATATAATCTTCACAGTTTGTGATTTTTCTCATGACAATATCAGATTTGCTTTAAAAGATAGCAAACAAAACATTGAATATAACCTACAATAATAACTCTTGCTTATTGCTTGAAAACTGTTGGTAACATTACAAATTTTAATTATTAGAAAGACAGGTCGGCATATTTCATTGCAATTCTCGTGACTTGGATATAAACTTCAAGATCAAAATGTCTGACTAGGTCTAGACGAAAGAAGTTTTAAAAGTATCCAAGGAAAAACAGCCTTTAGACTTGGTTTGAAAATTCCGCTTATTGTGCAAAACAAAATTAAGATTTTGCTATTGTAATAAAAAGTTGATACAAAAATTACCTCATATTTAACTGCCTTCTAAAATTTAGTATAATTATTGTCAAACGGCCATTGTCAGACAAAAATTTAATTCATATTAGACTTTTTTTTAATACAACTTGGCAAAGAAAACAACAGTAATAAAAAAACAAAAACAGTCTTTCTGGAAATCGGAGAAAAGGGTGTTACTTAAATAATTGAAGTTTGTTTTCATTACCAAAGAAACAGAAAGAATAAACAAACTGTATTTTAGTTATATTTCATATTTCGCTTCTTGATGTTGGTTTTCGTAATACATTTATGTCCGTCATCTATTTTTGTCATATATGCTGTCAGGCTAGCAATTAATTGTGTGACAAGAATAATAAAGAAGATTTAGTTATACACATCCCGCAATAAATAATATTTAAGCAAGGAAAAGAAACGCAAAATTATACTTTGTTGAATATGCAGACAGAAGTTTCTTTCGTCAGTCAGTCTGAATAGATCAAAAAAATTGTTAATGTCAAACAGTTCTATTTCCATAAATTTTCTCGTTCATGAACCATAATTTGTTTCCAATAAATACTGTCAATTTTATAATTTGTTAAATTGAATAAAATAAATAGGTTATAGACAAACTATGACACAAACAAAATATCTGGGGAAAGTGCAGTTTAATTAAAGTGGAAAAAGAGCAACTTTTACTTAAAGTAACTTATAGCAACTTTTAAAATATAGTCACTTAACTGGCTTATGAACTGCTCGTGAAACACTTTTGTTAAGAAATTTTATTTGTAAAACTATAAATCAAAATAGTGGTTATTTTTTTATTTTTTTACACCCTGTATACATACTCGAAATGCGAAATTAACGGAAAATATTTATGTTCAACAATATTTGGTCACATCTCCCTGATACACTTTAAATGCAAAAAAAATCGTAACAAATTATTGCTTCATCGTCGAATAGGTTTCATTCTATAATTTCTAATTACAATTATAATATATAAAGTAGAATACTTGAAATACGAAACTTGGAATGACCTTTGTAACATGAAATTAGCTGTACATTGCTTTATATTTATAAATAGTACAATTTCCTTAGGTATAATTTATATAGCACCAATTTATTAAATTTATGATTCATATACACTTCAGTAAAGCTTGCCACTTACTTAAATAATTCATTTCTACAGGTAAGTACGAATGTACAAGTTGGAAAACATTTGAACATTTTTCTTATAAATAAATACATTTTAATCACAGAGATTAACGATTAATTTGGCATTCTGTTGGAATTTTATTTAATTAATTTAAGTAATAATTATTTAACATGAAGTATTTTGATTGTTTTAGGGGAGTGACTAACTTTAAATCGGTGTATATGAGGATTATGAGGTAACAGAATCAGTTTTTTTTTTGTGAAAAATAACATACGAAAAAACAGAGAGAAGTAGTATCTAGAAATATACAATGTCAGATATGTAGGTATATTAATAAATAGTTTTTAGAAACGTCAACAATTTTTATATATACAAGCTGTACACTCAAAAATATGAGGGTGCGTAGCTTCCTTGTTTATGAACCGATTTCCATGAATAAAAAGCAACGATATTGTTTGGAGTGATGCTACAAACCAGTGTTAACATAAATTTCATTTACCAAAAGCAAGTTTTACTGTTCAAAGTTCTACAAATTGCAAGCTAGAAGAATGTAATTAATCAGTGCTTAAATGAAATTTTGTCGTTTATCTGTCAGTGTGGTTTTTGTTGTCAATTTGTTAGCATCACCCATTTTTGTCAAATTTAGTTTTTTTTTTACTTACTTAAATATAATAGAAATGAAAATAATGACAGTTTATATTGAATGCGTTACTTTTTGTTTAACTAAAGGTTGTTTTACACTTATCAATTTCTACGGGAACTTACTGTTGAACTTGGCTGTTATATTTATTAATTTCTTGACCAAATTCTCCGTGAATTAGTAGTATCATCAATACGAAAATAACTTATAAAATATTGACTACGCTCATTTGTAAAATTAAAAACACAATGTGCACAAAATAATACGTGAACTTGAATTAAGGCTATGTTAATCTTAAATTATGTCACAAGGGCAAGTGTTTTAAAGAGAATTTTTTGTTTACATTGTATACAGTTGGCATCCATCCGAACATTACCCTGTTGTCATTTCATCTTTATATTAACAATTAGTTAAAAGTGAATATAACGACGCCCGGATAACGTTCGGTTAGATATCTGATCGTTTTCCAGTTGTCAATTTTCGGTTGGTCACGAAATAGATAAATGTAAAACAGTTATAACATGTTTCATAACAAGAGAGCCTATAATCGACTTGGTCGTTGTGGCACACCGTGTATATATAACATATATATTGATACGTATTCTCTCTATATATAACCTTAAACTAACAATAATCAATGAATGTCAACATTAAAGAAAAAAATAATAGTAAAACAATTAAAGCTTTATTTAATATGTGATAAACGCCTTATAATAATAAAGCAATGATCCTTTTGTTCGTAAATCTCTATGGTCGTAAGCGGAAAATGCTTTTATGAAGAAGTGGAATATATTGTAAACGTAATAATTAGATAAATCATTAATTTTTTATTCCTTATCATTTTGACAATCACTTCCTTTTAAATTATATTTTATACATTTGCATTTATTGGCTTAACAGTAAAATTTTCATTAATGTTTTATTTTACCTTGAGAAATATGTCCTGAAACTAAGAATAATATGGAATCCTGGACCAAAAGTCGACATCAAAACTAGAAATGACAACATGGATTCGACATAGTAGAAGATAGTAACAAATAGTTAGTTCATGCATCAAGTATAATCAATTACTCCTAGTTCAATAAATAATTCTCAAAAGTCAAAAAATATTTAATAATTACCAGTTTCTTAACCTATATCAGTGTTTTATTGTTCTAAGTGAGTTTTGCGAATTAAATGCCAATTGCATGATTTTAATTCATTAATCCACATAGAAATGTTTTAAAGTCTTTCGACCAGGCCTATCTGATAAAGGACACTTTCTATGTTTAGTAACCGGAGTGACAATTGTGATAATTTCGAAAACAGAAACTTGCCAAGCAAATGGATTCTTGGATGATGTATAGAAAACTATAGGAAAAGCTTCATGATGGAATGTGGGACTTGTATTGTTGGGTTAGAAACTTAGACAGATAGTATAATGAATTTTGATGGAAGCATAAATTCATTTTTACTGTTTTGGAGGAAGCAAATCAAAGCAACTTTGATCCTTTTATACAGGTGAGGGAAACGGAAACAACGCATATGCCACAAAAAAGTGGATTTCAAACTCAAAAATCAACCCTATTAGTATAAAATAATGACATATATATGAATTCAGGGTAACCAGTATCTTCACCTGCAACTTTCTGTGTTTCTAAAGATCATCTTTATCAATAGCAATAAAAATTCCAGAACTACTCAGTTGAATCATTTTTGATCATATGATTGCAATATTTCTTATAATGCAAGGAATAGAACAAACTATTTTTATTGTGTCTAAGTTACAAATTATTATGGTTTTATAAAAGCCAACACATAACCAAATTCATGGATATAATTTTACTGCTAATTTAATAAACAATCTAACACCAACGATTATTTGGATATACCATTCCAAATTTTTCCATTAATTTATTAAGAGATGTTCAATCAATATCCAAAAATTAAATTAAATTTATTTTTTCTTTCGTATTTTTAACTTCGTAATTGGATGGAGTGCAGACAGAGAAATAGTGGTGACAATATTAAAGAGAGATAGGTTAAATTTAATTAGTTGATCCTAAAGTTTCTTAATGATTATTAAAATTTTTTGTGTTCTATTTAATATCTTTTAACTTTACCAAATAAATGAAAACTAAACATAATTACTAATTATAATTCCAATTTATTTTAAAGCTGATTTATATTTAATAATATTTCATTATTTAATTTAAATTTAGCACGTATACTGTTACTTTTTGATAATTGAAATACTTAGAAATTAGATGTAACAATAAAAAAAAATCATATTTTCTGTAATTATTTCTATGAAAATCTAAAGCAGTTTTTGCGCTTAGATCTATGATCATGCGATTAAAGACAAGAGCGTCGGCGCATCCTTTTTTCTTTATATTGTTAACAATGCTATAAACTTTCTCTCTTTAATGTTGCCATCACTACTTCGTGTTTATTCAGAGCGCAAAGCTCCCATCTTTTTCTTCTAACTTTTTATTTTTTTGTTATATATATATAGGTATATATAAAATAAAATAAATCAGATTAAATAGTGGGTAAACATCGAAGTTATGGAGAAAAATTGTCAAATGGAAAATTCAAAATAAGCGTATTAAGAATAACTAAAGTTATGTAGATAAAATATTATACTCTTTAAATTCCAGAAAGCCTACTGGTTTCTTTTTATCTTATAATACAATGCTTTAGCAATGCTAAATAAGAATCAAATAAAACTAGATGTGTAGCAAGAGGATAATGAGTTCTTCAATAGGGGAGAGTCATAGGGAGCAAGTGCGTTTTTCAGAATAATTCGTACAACCGATAACATATCCGACAACAATCAATGTAGTTTAGTATCTAACAAAAAGTGTATGGTGGTAATAAAAATATAGCTCAAAATTACGAAAACTAAGGTAAATATAAATATTTTTTGTATTCTACGTGTTGTTATATTATATTTAAGGCGAATTACATAAGTATTTTTCATAATTTAAAGGCACCATCTAGATATTTCATCATCTACATAACATAACCTTGTATCTGTGTACTACAGCCTGATATTCAGAATGTTGCCAAATGTACCCGTTCTTCTTTGATTTATGTTTTTAAATGTTAATGTCAATTTGGAGCAAGTGAATCTCGACTCATGACTCACTTGCCCTACAGTAGTATAAATTATAAAGAAGTTATTTGTTTTTTACTTGCAGGTGAAAATGATCCGTAACTACGAGCGTACAACCCAAAAAGGGTAATATTCAGAAGATGCTATATATTATATATATATATATAATATAAAATATCGTACGACGGGAGGAGGCGGTAATAACGTCCGCCTTACCCGTACAGAAAGGACACATTGCCGCGTCATGAGTGTGTTGCTGTAGCAACATTTACGCGACCTCAGAGCAGGTGAGATTACCCGCCGAATTTAAGCATATTACTAAGCGGAGGAAAAGAAACTAACAAGGATTACCCCAGTAGCGGCGAGCGAACAGGGAAGAGCCCAGCACCGAATCCCGCGGCCGGTTGACGGACGCCGGGAAATGTGGTGTTAGGGAGGACCCGCCATCTCGAGGTCGTTCGGCGCCCAAGTCCTTCTTGAACGGGGCCACTTACCCATAGAGGGTGCCAGGCCCGTAGTTGGCCGCCGTCGATCGCGAGAGGGTCTCTCCTCAGAGTCGGGTTGCTTGAGAGTGCAGCCCTAAGTGGGTGGTAAACTCCATCTAAGGCTAAATATGACCACGAGACCGATAGCGAACAAGTACCGTGAGGGAAAGTTGAAAAGAAATTTGAAGAGAGTTCAAGAACGTGAAACCGTTCAGGGGTAAACCTGAGAAACCCGAAAGGTCGGCTCTAAGGCTACTAGAGGAAGTGCAAATGGGGCCTTCTCCAAGCGAATCGGTTGTTAGAGAAGTGGTATTCCACTTTCCAGCGGAATCACCTCAATCGCTGGACAGAGAGTCGTTGAAAAAGCGCGAAGCACGGGATTTTGAACTTTTAACTGCACAGTATGGCATGAATAATCAGGGTAATTTTGGGGAACAGTATATGACTAACATGCGAAGAGCGGTTTACGCTGGCGATTTGAGCGTTTCTGACTATAATAAAAGAATGTTAGATTTGGGAAAAGCTGAAAGATGCGGTTTAGATGATGGCAGCTCTGTCACCAGAGGATTGGTGCCAAAGATACGTGCCCTGGAGCAGGAATACTCCAATCGTCTCCCGTACACTGATCTGCACGTATGTCGATCATTACGCTTCTTCCTACGGTGACAGAGGTTAGGATTGTGGTTACCGCAACGCACAGATGCTGATATCAACTCTTTTGACACACACGGTCTACAAAGAACGTCTATACAAGATCTGGCAGAAACGGACGCTAGCGGAGAGTTGGCAGCGGAAGCGATTAGTCTATAATCCTCGCTTCCGCTTTTTGGGTTGTACGCTCGTAGTTACGGATCATTTTCACCTGCAAGAAAAAAACAAATAACTTATTTATAATTTATACTACTGTAGGGCAAGTGAGTCATGAGTCGAGATTCACTTGCTCCAAATTGACATTAACATTTAAAAACATAAATCAAAGAAGAACGGGTACATTTGGCAACATTCTGAATATCAGGCGGTATTACACAGATACAAGGTTATGTTATGGAGATGATGAAATATCTAGATGGTGCCTTTAAATTATGAAAAATACTTATGTAATTCACCTTAAATATAATATAACAACACGTGGAATACAAAAAATATTTATATTTACCTTAGTTTTCGTAATTTTCAGCTCTATTTTTATTACCACCATACACTTTTTGTTAGATACATGTTAAGTGAAGCAAGCTTTCCACTTCTTTGTTGCATCGTGGCCAGATGCCACGTGCGCCCAGGAGCATTGGGGTGATGGTGAGTTGTTGTGGGCCCCATTTGTTGACAGCTGCTTCGCGGAAGCGAGGATTATAGACTAATCGCTTCCGCTGCCAACTCTCCGCTAGCGTCCGTTTCTGCCAGATCTTGTACAGACGTTCTTTGTAGACCGTGTGTGTCAAAAGAGTTGATATCAGCATCTGTGCGTTGCGGTAACCACAATCCCAACCTCTGTCACCGTAGGAAGAAGCGTAGTGATCGACATACGTGCAAGATCAGTGTACGGGAGACGATTGGAGTATTCCTGCTCAGGGCACGTATCTTTGGCACCAATCCTCTGGTGACAGAGCTGCCATCATCTAAACCGCATCTTTCAGCTTTTCCCAAATCTAACATTCTTTTATTATAGTCAGAAACGCTCATTTCTCCAGCGTAAACCGCTCTTCGCATGTTAGTCATATACTGTTCCCCAAAATTACCCTGATTATTCATGCCATACTGTGCAGTTAAAAGTTCAAAATCAAGTGCTTCGCGCTTTTTCAACGCCTCTGTCCAGCGATTGAGGTGATTCCGCTGGAAAGTGGAATTCCACGTCTCTAGCAACCGATTCGCTTGGAGAAGGCCCCATTTGCACTTCTTCTAGTATCCTTAGAGCCGACCTTTCGGGTTTCTCAGGTTTACCCCTGAACGGTTTCACGTACTCTTGAACTCTCTCTTCAAATTTCTTTTCAACTTTCCCTCACGGTACTTGTTCGCTATCGGTCTCGTGGTCATATTTAGCCTTAGATGGAGTTTACCACCCACTTAGGGCTGCACTCTCAAGCAACTCGACTCTGAGGAGAGACCCTCTCGCGATCGACGGCGGCCAACTACGGGCCTGGCACCCTCTATGGGTAAGTGGCCCCGTTCAAGAAAAACTTGGGCGCGCCGAACGACCTCGAGATGGCGGGTCCTCCCTAACACCACATTTTCCGGTGTCCGTCAACCGGCCGCGGGATTCGGTGCTGGGCTCTTCCCTGTTCGCTCGCCGCTACTGGGGTAATCCTTGTTAGTTTCTTTTCCTCCGCTTAGTAATATGCTTAAATTCGGCGGGTAATCTCACCTGCTCTGAGGTCGCGTTTTTAATGGACACACTACACGCTCACGAATACGGACCGCGTATGGCAGACGGTCAGACGTCGCTTTCGTCAATCTCTGACACGACGACCGCCGCACGCGCATGACTCGTAAATGTTGCTACAGCAACACACTCATGACGCGGCAATGTGTCCTTTCTGTACGGGTAAGGCGGACGTTATTACCGCCTCCTCCCCTCGTACGATATTTTATATATATATCTACTTTTCAACATCATGCTTAGAAGGGAACAACACTTCTACTGCCGGTCTCGTTACGAGCATACATTGACATAACATCCAACAATACTTCGTCTTTTAAAACACGATATCAGTCTATCACATAGAAATAGTCATCTTTGTTCGTTACTGGGATTTTATTTTGAGATTTTATTTATGTTCTAAGCTTACAATAGCCTTAGAAGCTGTTCAAAATAAGGAGACGTCACTAAAAAAGCTAGTGTGGTATTCGGTGTTTCGACTAGCATACACTCACGGTTAAGCCGTTAGAGGATCAATCCAGTTACAATCTTGGGCAGGTTCAACCCAGAGTTCACTGCAAAAATGGAACACTGGGATTCCCTACCCCATCAGGGTGGATAACCTATTTATTAAATTTTTAAAACATTTTATAGACTGTACAAAAACAACCAGAGAATCTCAGAGTCTACTGATATTAGACGGTCATTCAAGTCATAAGTCAATTGAGTTAATAAACCTGGAGTTACTCTTTTGACCTTACCACCTCACACTTGAAATAGGCTACAACCTCTTGATGCAAGCGTATTTGCACCCTTCAAAACTTACCTGGCAAAAGAAATGAACCATTGACTCACAAATCACCCTGGTTCAAGAATTATAGAATATGACATGGCTATTATCAAATATGCCCTAAGTAAAGCATATACATCGATAAATATTATTAAGGGCTTTGAAAAACGGGAATATACCCGTATAATCCGGATGTGTTCGAAGAGAGCGACTTTAAGGCGGCCGAAAACGTTCTTCAAAAAGAATCCAATCCAGAATGTGTCAATCACTCGGTCAATTCCGAAAACTTGCCTGAAGATGATATCCAGAGCGATCATAAGATGCCACCAGTTAATTTAGAGCCAGAAGAACCGTCGTGCAGTTATGTTTCTATTTCAAATATAAATCCAATCCCAAAGCCAAAGCCATGAGAAAAAGAACACTAAAATAAAATCCAGAAATTCAGAAGGATCTAAAATAATCACCACCAGTTCACCATACAAGGATCAACTCGAAGAGAAATTAAAAACAGTAAAAGCTAAATCAGTCAAGAGGAATTTTAAGAAAGCGGTAAAGTTTGTGTAATAAAAAAGTGGAAAAAAGAGATAACTTGGGGAAAAGGAAAAAAGGGCATCAGCAGAAGACCCAACAATGTCAGAGGAAAAAAAAAACACAATATGCGTGTACTGCAATGAAACATATCGAGACACGAAGAATGGATCATGTGCATAAAATGTGGTGAGTGGATGCACAAGGAGTGTTCAGATAACGAACAATTATTTTATTAATTAGTGTACGGTCTCATTTGGCCCATGTGGGTGACCCACTTAGCCCATACCTTGGAGCAAGTGAGTTATTTGACAATTTGTTTCATTTAAGTCTGGCATTTCACCAAAGAGTTTTAATTTGTTTATTTTTATAGTTAAGTTTTTATTTAAACAATTAAGGTTGTTCTTTAATCAATAAACGTTGTTTTATTCCTAAATGTAAAGAAGTTATACAGGTTCGGTCTGTTTTTACCTTGCATGCGAGCTAAAAGTCCATGTATTGAAACGAACGTTGTTGCCAATATTTATACACATGTGGGCAAGTACTGTTCGACGCTAGACGACATATATAAAGTCAGCAATTGTCTTTTCTTTCGCAAAAAAAAAATATAATAATTAGATCAAATGAAAGCTTTTTCCATGTCAAATTAAGCAGTCTCTTTTCCAGATTTAAGCATAGCTCTTCTTTTAATTATAATATATTTTTTATCATTACGATCATAAGATTCCAATATAATGCATGTGTGCATGTTGCAGGAGTTGTTATCTTAATTTTTAGGTATTATTCCCATTCGTAATATTCTTAAAAAAGTATCTTAAGTTAATATTATAAGAATTCCTTCAGATTTATTATTTTTATGATTGAATTTAATTTGGTTTCGCTGAAGGTCTACTCGTCGGCTCTCGTATGTATATCTGTTAGGTAGGTACGGTTTGGCAACTCCTTTCGTGTTATGTACGGGAAACCGCATGCAAGATAATCGTAGGCCAAACGTGTATATCGTTTAACCTTAAGGTATCTCACTTGCCCCACCCTCCCCTATATCAAAACCAGACTTAGGTCAGGCATGGGTATTACTATCAGAACTACTAACTCTAGTACGGGTCCAGAACTGTTCAAAACTATGGGAAATGCGCTAAGCTAAGTAATAAATTGGAATATTAAATGTAAGGAGACTGAATTTTATTAATACAGAAGCTCCAAAATTGTCGGAGGGTTTCCTTTTGGATTCGTTGATGTTCCAAATACCACCAAAGTTAATCCATATCCCAAACAAACTGAGAGATTGAGAAGAATTGAATAGAGTTTTCGTAAAATTCTGCTGATTTAAGATTATTACTTTATTTACATTCTCTGTTGCATTCAAAAACATGAACTTTCGATTTAACCACTTCTCGCCACGTTTTAATCAGTTATTTACATAGGGTAAAGGTGAGATTCTAAACATATAATTCCCGTTCAAAACAGTTTCAAAAGCTTCAATTACAAAATGTAATATCCGTTACGAAAATAACCTTCAGATAGGATTGCGTCGAAAGTAGTACATCTAAAATGAGGAAGCTTTGTTTAAGATAAGGAAGTTGACCTTAATTTAACGGCATAACTCGAAAGTATAATCGAATTCCTAAATACACCATAACTTTCACATTTACAATATATTCCGATATATATTGGCGTTTCATTTGAAAACCATCCGATCACTTGGAAAATAAATCATATAAGATATTGATATATAAAGTCGGCAGTTGTCTTTTCTTTCGCAAAAAAAAAATATAATAATTAGATCAAATGAAAGCTTTTTCCGTGTCAAATTAAGCAGTCTCTTTTCCAGATTTAAGCATAGCTCTTCTTTTAATTAAGACACTTTTACTTATTACTATCTCGTATAGTTTAAGTGAAAAAACTTTCATTTAGGTACTGCTTACGTATCTCTTTTCAGTATGAAATAAAACATTTATGTAAATTATATAAATATCTAGACTGCAGGTTTACAAAGGAACACCAATAAATATGTATATAAAATAGTAATAATAATTAATATTAATAAAAAAAAAGACACGGTTACTCGATGTATATGCTACATATAAATTTCGTATAATCTCAGAAAGTAAAGATACATGAAAAAATATTTGAAATTTATTGATCGGCAGCTTTATTTTTTTTTTTTAATATTTTCAATCTGAAAAAAGGAATTCAAATAATAAATGATTAAAATATGCAAACGTACTGCAAAAGAAAATATATTTTATAGTGGAAATATTAAAATATTTTTGATTATCCTAGATAATGTTATATAGCATCTATATTTTTTTGTTACAGATTTTTCTAAATTTATAATTTTTTTTTTATTAAAAATACAACTTGCAGTTACGTAAAAATATTTAAACACTAAACCAATTACTAATAAAAACGATAACATCAATGCAAGAGCATTAAGACATATAACATCTAAATTTGCCTTTTTTTTGGTATTTTAGACAAATATATTTTTTACGTATTTACAATAAATTATGAATTTAATAACCGCATTACTAAATATATAAATAACATTCATATATTAGGTGTAGGTACTTTTCAATTTAAAATTATAACATTAACAAAGATATACTTAAAAAATAAAATAGAGAGGGAATTTGAAGAAGTCAAAGAATTTGGTTGGAATTTGAAATACCAAAATTTTATTGCAATATATTTTTTCAATTATTTACTTGTAAAATAAATGTATAAACAAATGATTATTTTATAATATGTATGTATAGTACTTTATGTCCCCCTAAAGTATTTGTACATTATACAGGCATTTGTGTGTGGTACGCTATGATACCTAAATTCAATCTGAATAGTCTTTGGATAACCGATGTCATGTACTAGATAAATATTTATATATTAATTAGCTGTCAATTATTATTCTAATGCGACAGAACAATCAAATATGTACATATTATTAAATATTTTAAACAGATGCAGGCAAGGCCATAGCTAGGAAACAGTCTGGTGCGGTGTTACAACATTTTTGGAAAAGGAGGAGGAGTTTCTTTTGCTAAATGATATAATAGTGTAATGTAACAATTTGATAGCAGACATACAGACTGCATTCAGATAGAGATTGGTACACGACGTCACATAAACTTGCGCGAAATGTGACGCGTGTATGACGTACACTGATCTGTATAAATATAAATGGATGAGCAATAGCATGTTACAAATTGTGATCAAATACGAACTGCGCACGGGGCTGACGCACATGCGCAATAACATAAAATAAAGGCGCTAATTTGAAATGCCTAAAATCTTTGAAAAGTATGTAACAGAACATGAACTTTAAAATTAAAATCTGCATCTGAAGATAATGAAATACTTATTTATTAAGGGAAATTTAAAAAAATACTTAAAAATAAAGTACCTATATTCCTTTTGAAATATTTATTGATTATAAAAAAGTATTAATGTGGGGAGCTTTTTTCTTAGAAGTTCTCCACGTTCTACTTCTGTTTGTTTCTTTGCATCTCTAAACGTGACTTTCATGTTAAATAGATGGATCAAACATATGTGTATCTAAGGATACAAAGTACTTATTTTCTAACAAGGTAATAGAAATTGAACGTACAAATAGCTCAAAAAAGACTGCCTATGCAGGAAGTGTATTGTTGTTTTGTACAAGAATATGACGTACTTGGACTTCAACTATTTTACATACTTTGGTG
Source organism: Amphimallon solstitiale (assembly GCA_963170755.1). Lineage (NCBI taxonomy): Eukaryota > Metazoa > Arthropoda > Insecta > Coleoptera > Scarabaeidae > Amphimallon > Amphimallon solstitiale. The sequence goes on along the minus strand of OY720676.1, from coordinate 41,983,476 downwards.
ACATCTTGTGAAAGACGTATTAAAGCACCATGATTTTTTCTGTTCAAAAGATGAGAACTAACATTATCGACAGATGTTTGTGAGATTTCTTCTAGTAGGGACACAAATTTAGCACACTTAACAATGCGCTTCAATTGTTTGACAACAAAACCAGAAATAACATTTTGGGATAACAATGTCAGTGATGGTACCTATGTCGGGAATTGTATAATTTGATCCTTTTTAATGTCTTCCGCATTTTTCTTAATAAAAATAATCCAAAAATAAAAACCCAAAAACTAGTACCCCTAGTAGCAAAATCACTATATGCACACTTGTTCTACATTAGCAAATATATGTATATTTTTATATCCTTCTCTAAAATTGTGATTTTGGCACGGTCATGGAAAATATAACTAAATTGGCGAGGTGTGACTCAGAAGAGCGTAAAACTGGTTCGTGCGCAAGTGACGTAATGTCCCTTTCTCTATCTGAACGAACTCTAGTTGTCATTACTCCGAAGGTTGGAAGGGAGTTTGAATCCCACCACTTTCCGGAGGGGTGGGGTGGGGGGGGGTTGCCGATATTCTTTTACAAGTGACGCAAAATGACCTTTATCGTTTATATTATTTATTTGAAGACTATGCAGCAACAAGGAGGTATCGGTAATTTTTAAAATTTTTCGGAACACGAAGAAATGTATATAATTTTTTAATTTTCTATATTATAAAAAAATTGCAGACACCTCCATTTTCCCCAATGATCTGAACAACACACAACAATTTTTTTTACATTTATCTTTATCAAAACTAAATGATTGTATTCACCAAATTTGTTACAAAATAAACATAAAATCACTCGGCATCGGAAATTCGGCATCATCATAACGTCAGAATTTTTACCACCTGTTTTCTGATAAGTAATATCTGGCTTATCATATTTTGCCTTTTTAAATGCTAGAGGACGATCATATAATCCTTCCTTCTTCATATCAGGGCAGAATTTTTTGCACCCAACACACACACAACTCGTTTTAGGCAAAAAAAAAACACAGATACCTCCTTGTTGCTGCAAACTCTTCATTTCAACATTCTTTCATTTTTGTTTCCGATTGGTGTAAACAAGACCTTCTAGAAGATACACTACAGAACAACGAACAAAAATCCTCGAATTTTATTTTGAAAACCAACGGAGGGTGCATATCGTTGATACTTGAATGTGTCGTCAGTCTCTACATTGCCAACAATATGCTATCTTTCGGCAAGGAAAGTCAGTAAGGCACCTCCCCAATACAGGAAGACCTGGTACGGAGCAGACAAATGAAAATATCCAACATGTAAGAAGACGCTTGGCTCAACTCAGGGTACCGCGGAGGTCCTTTCAGAAAATTGTAGCCACATTACACATGTTCTGATGTAAAGTCCAGCTTGTGCAAGAATTGAATCCGACAAACTACGAGCAACGGCTGTATGTATTATGTCATTTCGTTGCTTGAAAAACAATACCACAATTCCGATTTCATCTACAATTTGATAATGAGCGATGAATCTGATTTCCAATTAAATGGCTCTGTTAACAAGCAAAATTGCAGGATATGGGCTATAGAGAATCCAAGAGCAGTTTATCAGCGACAATTACACCCACTCTCAGGTATACTGTTTGGTGCGGTACGAGGTAAGCGCCAGAAGTATCCGGCCTGACCATGTTCCTGTAATGATAGAAAGCAAATATTGGCAGTCTTATGTAGCGCCACCTTCTGTGAAATAGTGGTAAAAATTTTGGACGCGTATTTATCTCAGTCGCATAGCAACAGTGGCTTGCGTTGGTCGTGTCGTGTTATTTTTCCTAATGTTGAAAAGTGAATACCAAGCAGTGATTAAATTTCTGACAAAAGAAAGTGTTAATCCTAAGGATATTAAACAACGCTTGGGTGGTGTATACGGTGAATCCGCCCCTTCTCTTTCCACTGTAAGCCAATTTCATTTGGGCCGAGAAAGCGTAGAAGACGAGCCACGTGCCGGTCGGCCAGTTGAGGCGCTTACGACGGAAAACATCGAGCTCATCAGGCAGGCTATTTTGCAAGACAGACCTTCGAAGGTCAAAGAGTTATCAAAAATGTGTGGGCTTTCTAATACAACCATACGACAAATCCTTCATGAAAACCTTAATATGAATAAGGTTAGTGCGAGATGGGTGCCACGATTATTGCCAGCAATTCAGAAACAGCAACGCGTGATGTGTTGTGAGCAGTTTTCAAACTTCCGTCGCGACGACCAGGAACACTTTTTTCAATCCATTGTCACAGGAGATGAAACTATGGTTCTATACTATGATCCCTTATCGAAAATGGAATTAATGAAATGGCGAAGGCCAGACGAAAACCGGCCTAGCAAGGCAAGTGTGGCTCAATTAAGAAAGATCAGGTCAACAATTTTTTGGGATTCGAAAGGAATCCTGCTCTTTGTTTTCAAAGAAGGGAACACAGTTCTATACTGCATAAATTGGGAAACGTAATCAAACAAAAGAGGCGTGGAATGTTGCGCCATACTGTTCGCCTTCTGCACGACAATGCTCCTGTCCATAATGTTACAATTGCGCAGGCTGCTGCGCAGGACTGTAGTTTTGTAGAACTTTCTATCTTCGAGGAAGAAAATTTAAGAGTGATGAAGTGCAAGAAGCGGATTTAGACCATTTTTCAGATAAAACTCCAGAGTACTTTCCTGATGGTATTAAAATGTTAATTTCAAGATCCGAAAAATGCATTGAATTACACGGAGATTATGTTGAGAAATAATTATTTGATTTTATTTCTATCCCTTCCAGAATATAGCCAGGCCGGAAACTTCTGGCGCTTACCTCATAAAATTTTAATTACAGTTATATTATTATTTTTAATAAGATAAGACTATAGTTTTCAAAAGATGCCTCTTAAAATCCACTTTATATATACTTTCCCAAAAATCTATAACTACGGTAGTAGATAATATGCTTCTTCTTCTTCTTCTTCATAGTTGATTGTGAGTTAGGTCTATGACCACTATTTCAGTTTAAATGTCTTGAATGATGGACTGCCGGGGGCGTTTGTATCTCCATGGTACATGAGGATCGTAATTGAGTGTTACTTCTAAGTCTGAGTTTGTGTGGATTGACATCTGGTTGTAGAATTTTGTGGTATTAGTTTCTTCGTGTATTTGATTGTTCCTCATGTACCATGGGGCTTTGAGTACCATTCGTAGTGTGATGTTCTGTATTACTTGGAGAGCTTGCAGGTGGATGGGGAAGGCGATGATCCAAATGCGTAGGTGATGATTGGTCTGATGATTTGTTTATATATTCGGAGTTTGGTTGTGGCGGATAGGGTGCTGAATCTGTCTAATAATGGCCAGAGGCGTGCTCTTGCTGATTTCGCTTTTTTGGCGGTATTTTTGAGATGCAATAAGAAGGTTAGTTTACCGTCTAAGGTGACTCCAAGATACTTCACGAAAGGGGACCATGGTATTGGTGTGTGGTTGATATAAAGTTGTCCGGTAATTGGCTTTGTTTTTCTTTTGAAGATAATTGCTTGTGTTTTTTCGGCGTTGATAGCGATTCTCCATGTGTGGCACCATTTTATGATGGAATCTAGTGTTTCTTGGAGGAGTTTGAGGGCTTTTTTGGGTTGGGGTGATTGTGTTAAGATCGCTGTATCATGTGCGTAGGTGGCGAAGATTGCTTTTTCGGGTTTTGGAATATCTGAAGTGAAGATTGCATATAAATGGGGGGAGTGCTGAAGTAGATAATATGAGACCGAGGTTTTTTTTCGAAAATGAAGCTTGCAGTTGCCATCAATACTGCTCAATATCGGGCAATGCTGTAAACCAATAAGATGGAGCCACATCGCATAGTGCAAATGAAACAATATCTTTGTTACGAGACATCTTTGGCGAACGCATTATTTCGCGCAATAGTGTCTTCAACTGTTGAAAAACAATGTGTTGAAAAGAGCACGAATATGTCAAGCAGAAAATAAATTCTTCTTCTGTGCAGTATGTTTTTTCCAATATTTATTTATTTCGCTCTAAAATAATAATAAAAAAAATATATGACGAATTCAAACCATAAAAGGTCATTCTGCGCAATCCTGTAAAGGACTATTTTGAATGAAAAATGTTACGCCTTCGGACAACTTTACTATTTAGAATTTTTCACATAACATTTAACACGGTTTTTGCTTTGTAAACTTTGCATTATAAAACACTTAACAGTCCTCATTGTTCAATGTGACGCAGTTTTGCTCGAACGCCTTCGTTCACAGTGCTTTATAGGAATATCACGAAGTTTAGTTCTGATCATGTTCCTTAATTGAACTGTATTTTGTGCTTCCCAACCATTCTCGTAGATCTTCTGAATTAATAAAGCCCATACGGTTTCAATAGGTCTAGCTTGAAGCAGGTTTGACGGGTTATGCACACGAGACACAAAAGGTATATTTGCGCTTCCAACCATTGCCTTGTCACTCTGGCGCAATGGCTTGAAGCAAAGTCAGGCCAAAACACGATATCATCATTTGGATGATGTTCATTAATTAAATCAACCAATCTTGGCAAGCAATGTTGAATGTAAATATTGGCGATTACTGCTTCTCCTCTCATATGCCCTATGTAAGGTTGAGAAATACCAGCCTCAGAAACAGCGCACCAGACTAGGACTTTTTGTGAGAATGTTACCTTTGTTTTAGAATTTTCTTCATCAGGAGCCTCATCCACATTTTGTATGTAAAACCCAACATTACCCGGAGTTTCCGCATTGCTATGCGCAAAATATTTTTCATCATCCATAATGATTATTTTGTTTCTAGCAAAATGGTCTTGTCTCAAATTTCGTCAACATTTGGAATTCTTTCAAGTTGAGCTGCCGTGTTTTATGGACACTTTTGTCTTTGGTGGTGTTAGAAACATGAAAACGGATTGCTGATTTACGCCCCAATATGGTTTTCAGCAAAGTGAAGAAGACTCTCTGATTTCTGGCTGCAGCAAGCTTTTGTGGTCGGCTACTTTTCGGTAGGGTCTGACAAGGTACCCCTCCTCGCACTCAATTGTTTCATTGATGGTACTTAAAGAAATATTTTCATTCTCAAAAAGGTGTACAATTTGCCGTTTATAATTGTTACAACTGATGAGAAAAATGATGTGTAATAAATATACGATGTAACCATGGTAACACATGACCATAGCTTACTCTTCAAAACCGTGTTTATGTATTCGAAGGATCGATTGTTTAAAGGAAATAATTTAGAATTCTTGTTTCTTGACTAGTAGAACACGTAAGATGCAATATTACTTAGGAATCAATGTATGTGACAAATTACAATACTAGAACGTAAAATGTAAAAAGCTGCAAAATTGAGACTTAATGAACATTATTATAAATAAATACTTTACAACTGAAAAATCTTACAACTATTAAACTATATAATTTCTACAAATTTTACAACTAATTTGGATAATCAATAAAATATTTTGAACTTGTTTCTAATAAACGAATTTTTTCATTATAAATGAATGCATTGGATTATTTCCTAATTCATTATCACTGATTTTAATTGGTTAATATAAGAAACAATACACTATGGAAAATTCACTTTCTTGAATGTTTGTCAAGACCAATTAGAATTTGTTCAGCAACCCAAGGAAGTATTTTGAAGAAATCGATTAAATAAATAGAAACAATCCAATAGTACGACAGAAAAATAATTTTCAAACAATTTATTTAGTGCTATTTAATTGAAAATCTAGATGAACCCTGGAAAATGGTACAGCAGCTGCAAGAAAATGAGATTCTAGATTGATAATGACACTATGATAAGGACTAGACATAACCGTGGCTTCAATCAACAGGACTTACTTAATATTTTTAGAAAAATTACATTAAAGTCTTGAAATCATCGAAACTCTCTGAAGGAACTATAAAACAAATTGCGAACGCTTAGATATTGAACAAAGAAGTTTTAATGATTTATAAATGCGACTTATAAAAACCAAATATTTTAAGTTTAGACAATATATTTTAATGTACCTACATTATCTTGTAAAATGCACTGCTGGCTCGAAATGGAATAATTGACAGAAAATGTCAAAGATATTAAATAGTTTTTCGCATTATTGTAGAATTTGATTATTACATTTCTTTGTCTGAAGATTTGGTTTGCCAAGATTTTATTTCCTATTTGGTTAAAAAAAAAAAATACAAAGAAATATTATTCGTAACAGTGGACAGAATATATCATTCCGACAAAACAAATTAATAACATATTAAAAAGAACAACACAAAGTAAAATGAATTCATATGAGTCATAATTTAGCAGGTGCAATACAATAAATAAATTGTATACGTTTCAGATTATTCCAGAATAATCTTCAAGGCTATTTTTTCCTCATTATACAGGGGCCGCCTATTAATTATGTGTTAAAGATTATACGGCAATAAGTTTTTGTAATTTTTTTTACGTATATACAGACTATCCACAAGATCAGACTAAAATGAGGAAAAGACTAAACTGCCGAGAATAATGGCGTGAAACATAATTAGAGCAAAAAGATGTAAATAGAAAAATTATCAAAGTACAAAAAAAAAAAAAGGAAAAATCGGAAATATTTAAAACACAAGAAGAAATAAGATAAAGTGGAGGGAATTAGCCCGACTCTCTTTAAGTTATTCATGGATTACATCATGAAAAAATCTATTGAAGGAACAAAGATTTTATTTGTATGTTGTAAATGTTTGCAAGCTGTTGAAATTTCAGAATGTGCTTATGCGGATGACGTAATTACAACAGCGAGTGCAAAACAGCTATAGAAAAATGTAGACGTTTGGAAAGAAATATTAGAAATGGATGGTATTAAAATCAATACCGAGAAAACAATAGTAATGGTAACAACAGAAGAACAGCAGGAACTAAATGTAGAAGTGAATTGAGTAGAATTAGAACAAGTACAATATTTTGATTACTTAAGAGTAACAATAAAAAAAAAAATTAAAAATGCAATTAAATTATACCCACTATATTATTAAAAGCATCAAAAATAAAAAATAAATATGTACACAGTGAAAAATGATTTATGAAGCAGTGCATAAGCCTAGGCGTAATTGTACTACATGGGTTTGTTTTTCCTTCCCCCAAAACCCACCCTCCCCTCCCGCTCCGTGTGGGAAAGTAGCAAGTAGTTTAAAAATTGCTAAAAGTCATCAAAAAATGTGAAAATTGAAGTTAAATGTTGTGTAATTAAAATGAAATAAGCATAAATTCATTCTTAGTTATATACATATCTAAGAATGAATCCATTTCTTTACTTTTCAAAGTAAAACTTGTTTAATTACAGGTTGTATATAAGGTACACTAGTGTTTTTGGCAAAATCAAAAAGACCCTTCTACACTGCTTTATACTAAATTTTAAACTATGGATGTGAGACATTGATAGTGATGAGACAAAAAAAGCGAAAGATCTAAGCAGCACAAATGAAGCTTCTAAGAAAAGTGGGATTGCCTACAATGAATGAATAGTAACAGACAGTTGAAAAGAATTTTGGGAAGCTAAAATACCACGACGAGAGGTAGGTCAAGGGAAACATGGGAAGGTCTGGAAGTAAAGTCACTAGAAAAGAAACGGAAAACATAGCAAGAGACGGGGCTAAAAGCTGAAAATCAAAGAGAGTAGTGTAAATTTATATGTAACTGAAGTTTTTAGTTATAATTTATCAACTCAACATCTTTAGATTACAAAGGTATCAATAATATATATTTATGCAGCTTGTGTAATGAAACATGTTAATCAAATAACCATTGCAACGTCGTATTCTGTAGCCGTATTGGGCGCGCGACAAAAGACAGGCGAGGGTAGAAGTAATCAAATGCGCTAAACATAGCCAGAGTGAAGTGTTTCATTACACAAGCCGTATATATCAAACAAAGGATTATCACGGATACATAAAAAAACAAGAAATGCAAGAATATCGGGTAAATTCCGCTGTAGAGCAACCGTAGACAAGTGATTCTAACCCTTTGGTCGTCATCAGTACGGTGCAGCTAAGGAACAAGGTGGGATAACCTTGAGATGTAAGCATACACGGGAGACCATCATGTGACAGGCGGCCATTTGTAGCTTCAGTTAGGAACACCTATCTACGGTTGCTCTACAACGGAATTTACCCGACAGACCTTTATTTCTTATTTTGATATATGTATATAAATTCATTTTTTAAAAATATCATTTGTTTATAGCATATGTTTGTTAATTGAAATATAAAAGTAATTTAATTTTGCTTTTCAAACAGCATAAATGAATATTATCTTAACTGTATTTTTCTATAATTTATATATATTTTTAGCTGTCTGTAATCAATTTTTATTCATAATCAAAGAAAGACATTCAGTTAAAAGTCTCTCAGGCATTCTTGTTATTTAAAGCATTAATAGGCAACTAGAGATTTTGAAATTGAAATTTAGAAAAGACATTTCTTTAATAATATATAATAGTAATAATAATAATAGATATTTAAAATGCTTTTTTTAAAAATATAAACATATAAATGATTGTATTCAATATACGATATAAAATATATGATTAAATTCCTTTTTTCAGTTTTAATATTCTGAATTATATTATTCATGTATCCTATGATAAATATATATAAAAATTTTACCGTTCTTATTGAATTTTCTATCTAATTACTGCGGAGGTGGAGGAGGCGGTGGTTGAGGTTGAAACGTTTGACTAAATGCGGGCAGCGGTAGATTCTGTCGGGGATCTTCAAAACCGATTATTTCAGATTCGTTTATCAGTACACTTTCTTCTAACAAACTAGACGCAATATCACCACTTCCTGTAACGGTTTCACTACCGATGATACTATGTGACGTCGATGTTTCACCAATTTCACCCAACCCACCACTGTCCAGATCTGCCAGAACTTGTTGCACGGAAGACTGCGTAAGAAGGGGTAATTCCGATTTATACAACGTTTTTAGTATATTGTCGTCGTCATTCGATTCCGTATCGGGTATCTCGAATTTAACAAATTCAGGTTCTTCCTTAACCGAAACATCACCTTGTTGTTGTGGTTGCGGCTGTTGTTGTTGCTGCCTTGTTTCTGCCGTATAACTTTTCGAATGAGATTTCTTTATGTGCCTTACTAAGTGGTCCTTCCTGCCGAAACGTTGCGGACAAAATTGACACAGAAAGTCTCTCATACCCGTATGTACTACCAAATGCCTTCTGACATCCTTCCTAGTAAAAAATTTCCTATCGCAATGGTCACAGGTAAACTTCTTTTCATTCGGACTCTTAACACTTCTACTTCCAGCATGAATTTTTAAGTGATACATTATCTCACTCTTAGATTCAAACTTTTTCAAGCAAATTTGACATTCTAGATTACCTTCTTCAGCTTCGTGTAGGGCTAAATGCTTTTTATAGCTCAATGATGATGTATACTCCTTTTTGCAATCCGGTTTTTCACATATGTGAATTTTCTTGCTGGGACTGTGCACTTTAACATGATTATTCAGGTGATCTTTCCTATGGAAAGTCCTTTCACACACTGAACAACTAAACGGTTTTTTATCCGAATGAATAAGAACATGACGCACTAGTTTAAATTTCGATGTAAAAGATTTTTTACAATGTTCGCACTTGTATGGTGAACTGCCGACATGAATTTGTTGATGTTTTGTTAAATTCGCTGGATTTTGAAAGGTTTTCTGACAATACTGACAAGAATATGACTTTTTTCCCGTTTGTTGGGTTGTTGTTTGTGATTTCTTCACACGTTTTGGATTTATTTTTGATATACTAGGAACAGGCTTGGTTTTTGGTGTTTGTACTCCCGAAGGACCAGCTTCTTCTAAGTCTATCAATGTTTTACTTGATTTTTCTGCTGGAAAAGATGCTGGCGTAGCTGCTTTGGCATGAATATCCAGTACACTTGATTGATAATACTTACTTTGACTAAAATAATCTTCTATATGTGCTTGTTCCAATAAGCTTTCTGATTTGATTGTTTCTAATTGTGGAACATTTAGTTGTATTATAGAATAATCTGTCAATCTGCTTAGAACAGTCATATCTGAAGATGATTGTGGCTGTTCTTGAAATGGAATAGAACCAGATGATGGTAGTGCTTCAGGCAACGATTCCTCGGGTCTGTCAGTACTTAATTGTGATGAAGTCTCATCAACTACCTTACTGATTCTACTTTTATCGCCTGGTGTTCCCATGGCGACACCAAATGCGGCAACATCATCTGAAATATGTTCAAAATATTTTATTTATCCATATTGACAATTTGTATGGTGTACATATAGATTAATAATAGTAACAGTAAGATGATATTCAAAAGAATGTTATCTATTTGAATGGTATTTAGGTCGCAAAAACGGATCTGAAACAACTGTCTACTTTCTACTTAAATGTCACACATCAAAATCATATCAAAAAATTGTGTATAAATTAAAGTGATACTTACAATAAAATGTATATGATGAACAATTAAGGACCAAATACTATGTACATAAAGAAATATGCATTTGGAAATGAATCTAAAGCAAAATATTGGCACTTATCTGCTTTATATCATTTTCATAGCACTTATCACGTGTATAGATAATCCCGAATTACTCTTTGCTGATAACACTTTTAGTTATTAAACTTAACACATAAAAACAACAATTTATATCCTATATTATTTTCAATGCTCGAAACTTACACTTTCATAAGACGCTGTAAATATAACACTATAGCACAGACTACTATAGACAATTATGTAAACATAAACGTCACTGACAGAACAGCCATATTGAATATTTATCAAGGTGAATGTAATCAGATGATGTGATATTCAGGAATAAAGAAATGTCATAATATCACAATATTAGGCAACACAAAATACATCACACTAAATAAGCTTTAAATCCGATCTGACCCAATATACGTAACTAATGATAAAGGAATAATTAGTTGAAATATACAAATGCGCATAATTGGTAAGACATTGAATATCGACATTGTTCCAGAATTAAAATAATTTCATTGTTGCATTTGATAAAATCATATCAATAATCAATTTTACTCTATCTATAGAATTATTTTAGTACATTGCATTTTTTAAATTATCGTTAAAGGAGAAAATGCGCCTTATCTTAGTTATATTCGTTTTTACGCACTTGTTAATATTAAAATTATGTCACGTTAGCATAACATGCTTTCGAAACTTTTACTGATCCCAAAGGGGTACCTGTATTATAGATAATATTGTCCAAGCATTCACAAACAAAGAAATGACAATAGGTACCTCTGTTTCTTCTTATTCTTCTAGCAGGAAAATACTTTCCGTTTTAAAACTGAAAACATATAGGTATCACAATCTTTTTGTATATTTTCATGTACATAAAACTATTTTTTAAAATGATTACATTACATTCTACTATTATTCTTATTTCTACAAAATTTGTATTCGGTGTTGTAACTTCTATCTAAATGAATACAACATATACACCTGATATACACTTTTGTAATATGTTATTGTTATTAAAGTAAATTGAATGAATGTGGATACTTATTATATTTTAACAGTGGCGCCTCGTGGTTAAAAAATATACCTAGTTAATAAGAAAAATATAGAAAAGTATTTTCATCTTTTAAATCGGAATTATAACTCTAGATCGTTATTTATTACGTTAAAAATTCTTCTTCACAAATAACAGAGATGTCTTAATCCTATTGTAAATTCCGTCATTAATGACTTTCCATATTTTTCTAATTACAACAAACCATTAGACAGAATAAATATTTGCAACCAACGCACGTTATAATTCTTTTAAAATTCGATACGCTTGAGACAACTATAAATTAGGTAATACTTGTTTATCCAGTTTCTATGAAGGTACTATAGATAGGTAGATTTAATATCATAAAATATTTTTGCTACTGGAAAATAAGTTATTTAGCAATACCTATATCAAGTGCTCTAAGATTTTGCAATGTACAATTGGGTTTTATGTATTATTTATTAGGTACTGTTTTTTTTATTTCATTATTAAATTAAGACACTTTCACGAGTAGGTATATTCATTGTTATTATACCAGCCACGCAGACGTCAGGTTTATAGTCAGGTCATCCTGTCCTGTGGTTGTTTATAGGCATAGCAACAATAACAATGAGTGTTCTTAATATGGAAATGAAGAAAAGTACGTTTTTTGTAATAAATAAAACAGTATGAATAGACTGCATAACATAATATGTATGTATCTATAGTTATTCATTTATTCATTACCGAACAGAACAAACATATAGATACGTATTACACAAAGAGATTGGAATATAATAGAGGAAGTATCAAGCTGTAATGTTTGGCAGCGGCAACTGCAGGTGGGGAAAGGGGAATTGGTACACTGCCAAGCGATTATAGTTCTTAAGGTGATCCGACCTTAAGAGCCATTGGTCAAAATGTCGTGTCAGTACTTGGTTAGTATAATTTCTATAAATTCTTCACGCATTTATTTTAAAAGTGTTTGTGCTTGGTGATATGTAATAGCGCGAATTAAGCACTTTTAACGCGAAATAAATAGTAAAAATGGTGCGACTGTGTTATTTGTGTAAACGTCGATACGAAAAGGCATCCACTCGATCATATCATAGCTAATTTGTTCAAGAATTCAACATTACCCGTTTAAGGCTGCGTTTGATAAGGTTTTGGCGGGAGAGAAATGTACCCAAAAAATACCATTTTTATTTCCATTTTTTCAGGCGTAAGAAAACAAAGCATGTAAATTTTATGCATTAAGCATGAAGATAAAGGTTAGACGAAGTGAACGGTCGTATTCTTTTTCAAATTAAGTTAATATATAAGCCGTAAATAAAATGGAAAGACAGTGGTTTTGCAAGTACTACAGAAAGTGCCTACATTTAAAAATTACACAGTAAATTTATATGTAATATAGCAAGTACATTCGATATTTATATTTGGTAGATAAAATTGGTAACAGTAGCTAAATATATGTGTAATTTTTAAAGTGATCCATGAAATAAAATTTGTAACATTTTTGTAAGCAATTACATACATTTACAGATATCTGTTACATTTACGTCGCCTTATAGTGTAGCACATATAGTATAGATGGCGTTATTATCTTGCAATTATTTAGAGGTTAGTTGTGTGTTATACGATACTTTAATTATTTATTATAATTTAAAATTATAATTAACAGCAATTTTTGCGGTTACTAATTATAAAATTTAGTATGTTACGAGTTATTTGAAAGTACGTAATAGACAATGAGCAGTTGGCATCACAGATTGGCACCACAAATCATAAAAAGTAACTACATAGTTTAATTTGTCAATTTAATCAAATTGAATCATTTTAAAATATGGAGTTTTCTGTTATCTTTAATTGAAAGGTGCCTACGGATTTTTTTACGCCGATAAAAGCCTAGTAGCCGTTTTATATTTACGAAGTGGAGAAGAAATTGTTGACAAGAACCTTCTATATTTTTTTTCAAAATTTTTTTAAGGTTTTTGCTAATTACTTAAAATGTAAATATAGGTACATTTTATTTGATAGCAATTTTCAAAACTTTGAAATGCCGGAGGTCAGTTCGCCGGGTTTTTAGTTTTTAATAATAACAATAATCTTATACTAGCCTCATTATTTATAATATATTAACATTAAAGTAATACCTTTACCTTACTTAATGTTTAGAAGATTTTACTACAATTGCTATTCCCCTTTCGAATTTCGCGGATGTTTTAAGTTGGCTAGGAAGACAATCGAGTTGAGTACAGGTAGGCTAATTCATTTTTTATTGCGAAATTACTAGACACACCGTGTACTCAAACAAAGGATTGGTCAAAAAATAGATGTAGAAACATTGATTGACAAAATTATATTTCTATATATATAACTATTATAACTAATTTTATAGTGAAATATAGCGAGTACACCTCTATATATTATTCAATTGCGCCCAGTGCAAACATAAAACACTGGTGAAATTCGAAAAATGCTGCTAGGCTATTCAATTTTAGTTTTTGTAGAGTTAAAATTTTGTACATATTTAAAACTGATTTTATGATGAAATGAACGTCTATTTATATACTTATATACTTAACGCTGTTTGGGTGGTGAATTTCACGGTTTTGTTGGAAGCGCCTTATCTAATGTTCGTGACGTACTTACTTACACTTACAGATAATAATAATAATAATAGAGTATATATTTGTAAGACCTCTGTTACATAAAATTGTCAATATTCTCAAACTTGTAATGCATTACAATTGTCAGATCATGATAAGTATAAATAAATAGTGTAGTGTATACTAATACTAACAACACTCTTAACAAATAACAAAGAAGACAGAAAAAAAAACACAAAATAATAAAATCAAATAAGTATATCGATAGTGTTTAATAACACACTAAAATACAATAAACCAAAACAAAAATGCAAGAGAATGTTCACAGGTTACGGCTTGGTTATGTTATAAAATATAACAGATATCGCATATACTTATATTTCCTTGTTAAATTTGCTTACCTAGGAACCAATACAATCTGTTAAAAATAGTAGCGTTTCGGTGCGATATTTGAATTGTAAAGTTATAATATGAACTAAATAAAAAGACTGAAAATTCAGACTATTGTTGCGTTTTCGGGTTCCAAATAAACAACTCGTGCAATTTATTTATTTAAAACTGTCTGTATATTCACACACGTAAAATTAATTACAATATAAAAATATAAAACTAATCAAAATATAAAAATGTAAAATAAATGTAACGCACTTAAAATTATTACAAATAGATTAACACATGTATTTATTTCACTACTGTTATTTATGTAACACTGTACCGTATTTATATCAATTCTATTTATATTCCGTAATATTTATGTAACAACTACACTCACTTATTTATGCTTACTCTTCGACTACCACTCAAGGAACTATTTATTTATGTTTATTTATTTATCTGCCTGTTCCGCACGAGACTATTGAATGAATCTCTTATTCCGGAATAAGAAAGTCCTTAGTAGTCGTCGCGCGGAACAGACCAAAGTAAAAATAAATATTAGAAATAAATAAATAGTTCCTTGAGTGGTAGTCGAAGAGTAAACATAAATATAAGTAGTACAAAATAAATATAGTGGTGCGGTGTTATATAAATAGAAGTGATATAAATACACGGACATAAATATTAGTAATAGAAATAAATACCTGTGTTAATTTAAATCGTAGTAGTTTAAGTGTGATACATTAGTTTTACATTTTTTATATTGTAATTAATTTTACGTGTGTGAATATACAGACTGTTTTAAATAAATAAATTGCACGAGTTGTTTATTGCGAACCCGAAAACGCAACACTATATATATAAATCAAATGAACGGGCAAATTGACATTTAGGATTTGCAAATAGTAACTTTACCCGTATTTTTAGCGGGTAAAACATATTTAATAGAATGTTGAACTAATGGGTACATGAAGACAATATGACTATATTTCTGTTTTGCTTATTATTATTCTATATGATCAACAAAGGTATGATATACCGCACAGATGCAGTAGCCTGTAATAATTACAAATGTATCAAGTAAAAGAAAATGTTTTATTTGGCACCTCGCAAACACAAAGCTGTTTATTTATTATATAATTTTGTATGAAATAAGAAAGTCGAATGGATGAGTGTCACTTACATTCAGCGTTTAAGAATTTGTTAAAAAATAACTAAATCTATAAATAAAATAAATGTAACTGATTGTAAATGTATAAAAAGTAATTTAATTTAAATTATGTATTTAATAATGCAATCAACATTTTATGGAGGATATGTCAAACTATATTATATATATGTATGTATTAAGTTTTTCAATTTACAAATAAATTCAAATGAATGCTTAAAGTTCGCGCGTCTTTCTCCCTAATTCTGCATGAAAGTTGACAAGTGCCGATTTGATTCATACGCATAAAATGAAATTGCAAAGAAAGCCGCACCGACCAAATTTACAAATTGTATGTAGAGGTAGAAATTTAAGAAGCAGGTAAAATGACCTTGAAATGGTTTGAGGTAATTGCTATTTAATTTTAGAATGCATACCGTGGCGACATCCTATTATTACTAGTAGTATTTAAGATACAGGAAAATCTTAGTTCCGAACCGAAATGGATTTGCCAATATTGAAACGCACCCAATATTGAAACGCACCCTTAAGGGTGCGTTTCAATATTGGCAAATCCATTTCGGTTCGGAACTAAGATTTTCCTGTATCTTAAATACTACTAGTAATAATAGGATGTCGCCACGGTATGCATTCTAAAATTAAATAGCAATTACCTCAAAACAGTTCAAGGTCATTTTACCTGCTTCTTAAATTTCTACCTCTATATACGATTTGTAAATATGGTCGGTGCGGCTTTCTTTGCAATTTCATTTTATGCCGTATGAATCAAATCGGCACTTGTCAGCTTTCATGCAGAATTAGGGAGAAAGACGCGCGAACTTTAAGCATTCATTTGAATTTATTTGTAAATTGAAAAACTTAATACATATATATATATAATATAGTTTAACATATCCTCCATAAAATGTTGATTGCATTATTAAATACATAATTTAAATTAAATTACTTTTTATACATTTACAATCAGCTACATTTATTTTATTTATAGATTTAGTTATTTTTTAACAAATTCTTTAACGCTGAATGTAAGTGATACTCATCCATTCGACTTTCTTATTTCATACAAAATTATATAATAAATAAACAACTTTGTGTTTGCGAGGTGCCAAATAAAACATTTTCTTTTACTTGATACATTTGTAATTATTACAGGCTACTGCATCTGTGCGGTATATCATACCTTTGTTGATCATATAGAATAATAATAAGCAAAACAGAAATATAGTCATATTGTCTTCATGTACCCATTAGTTCAACATTCTATTAAATATGTTTTACACGCTAAAAATACGGGTAAAGTTAGTATTTGCAAATCCTAAATGTCAATTTGCCCGTTCATTTGATTTATATAGTGTTGCGTTTTCGGGTTCGCAATAAACAACTCGTGCAATTTATTTATTTAAAACAGTCTGTATATTTACACACGTAAAATTAATTACAATATAAAAAATGTAAAACTAATGTATCACACTTAAACTACTACGATTTAAATTAACACAGGTATTTATTTCTATTACTAATATTTATGTCCGTGTATTTATATCACTTCTATTTATATAACACCGCACCACTATATTTATTTTGTACTACTTATATTTATGTTTACTCTTCGACTATACCACTCAAGGAACCATTTATTTATTTCTAATATTTATTTTTACTTTGGTCTGTTCCGCGCGACGACTACTAAGGACTTTCTTATTCCGGAATAAGAGATTCATTCAATAGTCTCGTGCGGAACAGGCAGATAAATAAATAAACATAAATAAATAGTTCCTTAAGTGGTAGTCGAAAAGTAAGCATAAATAAGTGAGTGTAGTTGTTACATAAATATTACGGAATGTAAATAGAAGTGATATAAATACGGTACAGTGTTACATAAATAACAGTAGTGAAATAAATACATGTGTTAATCTATTTGTAATAATTTTAAGTGCGTTACATTTATTTTACATTTTTATATTTTGATTAGTTTTATATTTTTATATTGTAATTAATTTTACGTGTGTGAATATACAGACTGTTTTAAATAAATAAATTGCACGAGTTGTTTATTTGGAACCCGAAAACGCACCAATAGTCTGAATTTTCAGTCTTTTTATTTAGTTCATATTATAACTTTTCAATTCAAATATCGCGCCGAAACGCTACTATTTTTAACAGATTGTATTGGTTCCTAGGTAAGCAAATTTAACAAGGAAATATAAATATATGCGATATATGTTATATTTTATAACATAACCAAGCCGTAACCTGTGAACATTCTCTTGCGTTTTTGTTTTGGTTTATTGTATTTTAGTGTGTTATTAAACACTATCGATATACTTATTTGATTTTATTATTTTGTGTTTTTTTTTCTGTCTTCTTTGTTATTTGTTAAGAGTGTTGTTAGTATTAGTATACACTACACTATTTATTTATACTTATCATGATCTGACAATTGTAATGCATTACAAGTTTGAGAATATTGACAATTTTATGTAACAGAGGTCTTACAAATATATAGTCTATTATTATTATTATTATTATCTGTAAGTGTAAATAGGTACGTCACGAACATTAGATAAGGCGCTTCCAACAAAACCGTGAAATTCACCACCCAAACAGCGTCAAGTATTAGCACAATAAAGACGATAAAACAGTTTTAAATATGTACAAAATTTTAACTCTACAAAAACTAAAATTGAATAGCCTAGCAGCATTTTTCGAATTTCGCGAGTGTTTTATGTTTGCACTGGGCGCAATTGAATAATATATAGAGGTGTACTCGCTATATTTCACTATAAAATTAGTTATAATAGTTATATATATAGAAATATAATTTTGTCAATCAATGTTTGTACATCTATTTTTTGACCAATCTTTTGTTTGAGTACACGGTGTGTCTAGTAATTTCGCAATAAAAAATAGCCTACCTGTACTCAACTCGATTGTCTTCCTAGCCAACTTAAAACATCCGCGAATTTCGAAAAATTCTGCTAGGGTATTGTGCTGGGGGAATAGCAATTGTAGTAAAATCTTCAAAACATTAAGTAAGGTAAAGGTATTACTTTAATGTTAATATATTATAAATAATGAGGCTAGTATAAGATTATTGTTATTATTAAAAACTAAAAACCCGGCGAACTGACCTCCGGCATTTCAAAGTTTTGAAAATTGCTATCAAATAAAATGTACCTATATTTACATTTTAAGTAATTAGCAACAACCTTAAAAAATTTTTGAAAAAAAATATAGAAGGTTCTTGTCAACAATTTCTTCTCCACTTCGTAAATGTAAAACGGCTACTAGGCTTTTATCGGCGTAAAAAAATCCGTAGGCATCTTTCAATTAAAGATAACAGAAAACTCCATATTTTAAAATGATTCAATTTGATTAAATTGACAAATTAAACTATGTAGTTACTTTTTATGATTTGTGGTGCCAACCTGTGATGCCAACTGCTCATTGTCTATTACGTACTTTCAAATAACTCGTAACATACTAAATTTTATAATTAGTAACCGCAAAAATTGCTGTTAATTATAATTTTAAATTATAATAAATAATTAAAGTATCGTATAACAAACAACTAACCTCTAAATAATTGCAAGATAATAGCGCCATCTATACTATATGTGCTACACTATAAGGCGACGTAAATGTAACAGATATCTGTAAATGTATGTAATTGCTTACAAAAATGTTACAAATTTTATTTCATGGATCACTTAAAAAATTACACATGTATTTAGCTACTGTTACTATTTTTACCTTCCAAATATAAATACCGAATGTACTTGCTATATTACATATAAATTTACCGTGTAATTTTTAAATGTAGCCATTTTTTCTAGTAGTTGCAAAACCACTAACTTCCCATTTTATTTACGGCTTATATATTAACTTAATTTAAAAAAGAATTCGACCTTTCACCTCGTTTAACCTTTATCTTCATGCTTAATGCATAAAATTTACATGTTTTGATATCATACGCCTGAAAAAATGGAAATAAAAATGGTATTTTTCGGGTACATTTCTCTCCCGCCAAAACGTTATCAAACGCAGCCTTAAGGGTGCGTTTCAAAGTTGACAAATCCATTTCGGTTCGTATCTAAGATTTTAGCGTTTCTTAAGTACTACTAGTAATAATTGGATGGCGCCACGATGTTAATTCTAACAAACTAAACTAATTCTGAACATCTAAAAACATTTCAAGGTCATTTTACCTGCTTATTGAATTTCTACCTACAAACGTAGATTTGGTCTGGCAGACTTTCTTTGCAATTCGATTTTATACATATGAATCTAATCGATACTTGTCAACTTTCATGCTGAAGGGAGAAAGACGCGCGAACTTTAAGCATTCATTTGAATTTATTTGTAAAAATTTAAAATTACGTTTCTTTTATTTATAAATTAAGTTATTCTTAAACATATTCACTAAAGGTAGGTGATACTCATCCATTCGACTTTCTTATTTTCTTATTTCATATATATTTATATTTTGTAATTTATATTAATACAATGTTGTTCTCTTATTTTGGAAATAAACTAATATTATTATTATTATATAAAACCACACAATAAATAAACAGCAGTGTGTTTGTGTTATGCAAAATAAAACATTTTCAGCCCTATTCATAATGAAAGTTAGTGGCCACTAAGATCCAACTAACACGCTACTAAAAAAAGTCGTATTCATAATCGTATTTAACAGCGTACTAAGCGCAATATTTTGTATAGAAATTCTATTATTATTGAATTATATATTTCCAGTGGATTAAGCCATTTCTAGAACATTTTTGGATTTAGAGCGCCATTAACTTGACCTTCCTCAACTTCTTGCTATTCTGCTCTAACATGTATTTGTTCATAATCCATGAAAACTTTTTCTGCTATACATATAATTTATATATAATTGTTATTTTACAGATTTTAGTTAATCTGAAATTGTAAATTCTAACCTTTTAATATTTGCTTTCTATCGTGATTACCGCAAATTTAAATTTGTACATCAGTGCGCACGATCGTTCTTCATATTACCCTGTTGCCATATGCATTTTTCTATTAACATCCTACTACTTACTAGCCACTAAATAAGCGTTTATGAATAAGGTAAATTAATAGCGTCTTAGTAGGATGTTAGTAGCTACTTACTAGTAGCGTACTAACACCCTATTAGGGTGATGATTATGAATAAGGCTGTTTCTGTTACTTGATACATTTAGTACGTAGCCTGCATCTCTGTTGATCATGTCTAATAATAATAATAATAATAATATGCAAAACTGAAATATAGTCATATTATTGTCTTCATAACGTACCTATTAGTTCAACATTCTAATAAATATATTTCACCTGCTAAAAATACATGTAAAGTTAGTATTTGCAAATCCCAAGTGCCAGTTTGACAGTTGATCAGTTTTTTTCATGTTTTTATTTTATTTCTATTTTGTAATTTGGCTCCTGGACAGTTTTCAGAATGGATTTTTTTTGTGAGATTACTAAGTTCGAATAAGAGAAATTCTATATACATATTTTAAGGCAAATTTGGTCATAGGTACTATCGATAACATAAAAAACTAGGACAAATATTATATCAAATAGCCATGAATTTTGCTAATTGTGCTAATGTCATTGAGGCTTTTGGCACTTCTGTCAGACAAAATAATATGAGGTTATGTAATTTAATTTTTAATATCAGAAAATACACTTAACAAAAGCAAAGCATAATAAAATCAATATTTAGTCATTCCGCCGTTTTTGTTGATAACAGACTGTAAACGACGAGGCATGGTAGATATAAAAAGCCCTATTAAATTTTGGACTTGTTTTAGTGAATTCCATGTGCCTTCAATTTGCTGCCAAAGTGCTTCTGCGGTTTCCGACTGACGATTTCGTTCCTAGAGTTTTTTTTATCATACAACCCCAAATATTTTCGATGGGGTTGAGATCAGTTCTCAGTATTAAACCTCCCAACAATTCAGCAGCAGACACCCATACCCCGAAAATTGATCCATCCCCACACATTGACAGAGAACCGTCCAGATCTATTGCACTTTTGCGAATATGCTTCATCGAATTTCGAATTTGTACGACGATAAACCATAACAGATCCGTTGTGAGTAGACTGGAATACTTTTTCATCGGTGAATACGACGTTTTCCCAAAACTGTGGTTCACAATAAATGTTATTAAGGGCAAATCATAAACGTGTTTGTTTCCCAAGATTCGTCAAATGAATTTTCCTAGCAGCTACTCTGCTCCGTAAATTCGTTTCGCGAATTTTGCGACTAATCGTCATCATGCATACACGAAAATGTGTTTCATTTGCGGCCTTACGGGCCGTAGCAAAAGGATTTTGGCGCAAATAATCAGTTAAGGCATTATCATGGGCTGTAGTTGTTACCCTTCGCCTTCCAGTACCAGCTTTCCTGGTGAAATCGCCTTGTTCTTCCCATCGTCGTATTATGGATGTAACAGTGTTTTTGTTAATGCCAAAGTCATTAGCAATTTGTCTTATTGTCATACCATTTTCTCTACAAGTAATTATTCTTGCCCTATCAATCAAACTGACATGCGGCATCATTAATGACAGCTTCAAATAATCTTGAATTAACTGACGTTAGCTGTTTATTTCCGTCGGTTTTACACAGCTAAAACAGGGCTGTCCTAGTTTTTTGTGTTAGCGATAGTACGTTGTTACTTTATATTATAACTTTTCAATTCAAATATCGCGCCAAAACGGTACCATTTTTAACAGAATGTATTGGTTCCTATGTAAGTAAATTTAACAAGGATTTATAAGTATGCGATATCTGTATATTTTATAACATAACCTAGCCATAATTTGTGAAGCTGTGAACATTCTCTTATTATATTTTACTGTGTTATTATACACTATCTGTACGTTTAAGTACGTCATGAACATATTAGATAAGGCACTTCTAACCAAACCGTGAAAATCGCCACCCAAACAGCGTCAAGTATTTTTACAATAAAGATGATAAAAACAGTTTTAAATATGTACAAAGATTTAACTCTACAAACACCAAAAATAAAAAGAACAGTAATTGTAATAAAAATCTTCAAAACTAAGTAAGGTAAAGGTATTATTTTAGTGTTAATATATTATAAATAATGAGGCTATTATAAAGATTATTGTTATTAATCGAAACTAGAAAACCGGCGAACTGACCTCCGGAAGAAAGAGTGGGCAGGCATATGTGATTTGAACTAGGGATGCGCACGATATATTGGTTTGTAAAAAAGTATCGATGTTTTCTTTTCGATAATCGTGATTGAAATCGATATTTTTTTATTTAATAATATTGACTGTTATCGATTTTTTTATTCGATAATATCGTTTAATCAAAAATGCCATTCTACTTATATCCTGGTAAACAATCTTTGACATTTTACACATTTATTTTACATTAATATACAAAAGAAATTGTTCATATTATACAGAATACAATAGAATATATTTTTAAGAAAGAAGTTGGAAATTTGAAAAATGCCTACTGCGATGTTTGCTGTTTCGTAGAAATTATAATCCGGAAGCGGCAGCGGAATATTGCATTTCATAGACTTGACATCTCGTATAGTACGCCGAATCACCTTCATGGGGTGTTTGTTATCTTTTCTTTATCACAATTACTATTTCCTCAAAATTGTAAAGAAGATATGTTTTAAGATGTTTATTTTTTACTTGTATTTATGTATGTGTTTTATACAACTAGAATTATATATTTGAGTTTTGGATTTCTTATACGTTATAGATACAAATTTATATTTTGTTTGTCTTTTTATTGGTTTTTTTTTGTTTTTTGAGTAAATATATATTTTAAGTTAAAGATTTTATTTGTTACTAAATGGCTTGAAAAGCCACAGCAAAGAACTTTTAATATAAACATGATAAAACTGTCGATATCAAGGTATATCGATATTCTTCATTCAATATTTGTTTAAAATCGATTTTGAATTTTTGATACATTATTCCATTCTAATATCGATATTTTTGTCAAAAATACTATAGACATAGTGTGCAGTTTCTATTTAAAAAATAAACGATTTCAAAGTTCTGAAAACTGCTAACAAATTGATTTACATAATTCATCTCATTAGTAAAAGCATAGGCATCTTTCAATTAAGGATAACAGAAAACTCGATATTTTAAAATATTGCAATTTCATTAAACCCGCAAATTAAACTATGTAGTTACTTTTTGGTTTTGTGGTGCCAACCAGTGATGCCAACTGTTGATTGTATATTACGTACTTTCAAATAACTCGTAACATACTAAATTTTATAATTAGTAACCGCAAAAATTGTTGTTAATTATAATTTTAAATTATAATGAATAATTAAAGTATCGCATAACACACAACTAACCTCTAAATAATTGCAAGATAATAACGCCATCTGTATTATATGTGCTACACTGTTAGGCGACGTAAATGTAACAGATATCTGTAATGTATGTAAAGACCCACCAAAAATGTAAACAAATTTTATTTCATGGATCACTTAAAAAATTACACATGTATTTAGCTACTGTTACTATTTTTACCTTCCAAATATAAATACCGAGTGTACTTGCTATATTACATATAAATTTACCGTGTAATTTTTAAATGTAGCCATTTTTTCTAGTAGTTGCAAAACCACTAACTTCCCATTTTATTTACGGCTTATATATTAACTTAATTTAAAAAAAAATACGACCGTTCACTTCGTATAACCTTTATCTTCATGCTTAATGCATAAAATTTACATGTTTTGATATCATACGCCTGAAAAAATGGAAATAAAAATGGTATTTTTCCGGTACATTTCTCTCCCGCCAAAACGTTATCAAACGCAGCCTTAACATGGTGTAAATATAGAGCGCTGATTGGATGTGATCGAGTTGTCCGTAATCCAGAGGCATATAATATGCAATTTTTGTCAGTTGCCAATATTGATTTATTAAATTTAGTTCACGTTGCAAATATTGTATTAATTTAATGCAAAACATCCTGCTTTGAATATTGGGTATAAATTTGAAACTTTAATATTTACAGCAACCATTTTGGCAATATTGAAGTTTTAAATTATTCAAATTAAAATTATTTGAATTCAGTTGGAAGGCGTAATGCTGTTAAGCATCATTGTATATAATGTAATTTTAAAACGTTCAATTATAGCAATACCCAAGCAAAATGACCAGAAAACTTCCTGATTCTTCTTCCAATTCAATGGGCGGTTTTACCTGGAGAAAATTATCCAACATTATACGTCGAGTTTTATTAATATTCCGCCTATATAAAATTAGTAATTATTTTCATATATTTGCCAGAATTAATTAAATATTAAGTTTACTTCTGGAATAAGTATATATTATTATTATTATTATTATTATTATTATTAATTAGAAGTTGTACGACTTCTTAGTTGTTATTATTATTATGAGAAATGTTCTCTCCATGATTTGTATTTACTTTTCACGTAGACGTTTTTTTAAATAATAAAGACAATGCTTCACAGAAAACTAAAATCGGACAAAAACAATTCTGTGTTGTAACAGTAACAGTGCCTGTTTTTCTTATAAAATCTAAAAATATTTATGTTCTCTAATTAACGCATGTTTTAAATCATTGAAAATTATATTCTTCACAATCGACAGTGTTAATTAGCAAAATAAGATTATAAAAATTGTACCGTCGCACACACGGCAAAATCACCTATCTAGCGCGACAAAAATAGATTTTTTTTTCATTATTTAATCAAAAATTTCAAAGAATCCGTATTGC
Organism: Amphimallon solstitiale; assembly: GCA_963170755.1. NCBI lineage: Eukaryota > Metazoa > Arthropoda > Insecta > Coleoptera > Scarabaeidae > Amphimallon > Amphimallon solstitiale. The sequence continues at coordinate 41,958,009 of OY720676.1, read as the reverse complement.
TGGAGAGTCATTTTGTTAAATTCCCATACATATCTATTTTCGATAGATAATAAAGGCACCAGATGGCGCGCAGATGACAAACAATCGACAGTGTTAATTAGCAAAATAAGATTATAAAAATTGTACCGTCGCACACACGGCAAAATCACCTATCTAGCGCGACAAAAATAGATTTTTTTTCATTATTTAATCAAAAATTTCAAAGAATCCGTATTGCTGGAGAGTCATTTTGTTAAATTCCCATGATTCCCATACATATATCTATTTTCGATAGATAATAAAGGCACCAGATGGCGCGCAGATGACAGATTATGTTTGATGGATACTGGAGCATCAGGTATGTGCTACGTATTTATACAGTTTTACTTGGTTGGAAGTATATCGCTTGACTATAATAATTACATTAACAGAAATGGAGATATTCTGTATTTCGTTTTCATTGAATTCCAATTTTCCATTACAAAATCTATTATATTTAACAATGAAACGACTATTTGGGACACAGCTGGAGGTATTAGAAGAGCATGTTCCTCAAGATGTGAATGAAATTGAAGTCTTATTCAAATGGGGATTTGATGGCAGTGGTGGACACAGCATCTATAAACAGAACTTCAACAATCACATACAATATGGGGATTCAAACATTATATTGTGCACGATAACAACCCTTGAAATGTTTGTTTATAGTAGTGGAGAGAAGAGGACTTTATGGAAAAATTTAAGTCCTTCTTCTACCAAACATTGTCGACCCTTGGAGTTTCAGTTGAAGAAAGAAAACAATGAGGCCTTACGAACCATGTTTGAAAGAACAGAGGCAGAAATAGCAGTATTAAAGCCAACGAAGGTGCTTTTGTCGGGGCGAGAAGTGCATATAAAACACACACGACACACGACAATGATGGACGGCAAAACATGCAATGTTTTAACCGATACTGCATCATCACAAAGATGTAATGTCTGTAAAGCATCGCCAAAGGAAATGAATAACTTTATCAGTATTTTAGAAAAACCACGTGATGCATCGACGTACAAATTTGGATTTCCCGTACTACATGCGTACATAAGATGCTTCGAGTATCTGCTCCACATAGCATACAAGACAGATATAAAGCAATGGCAAGCAAGAGGAAAAGAAGCCCAAGAAAAACTGAAACTTCGGAAAAGAGAAATTAATTCAAATTTTTATACTAAAATGGGACTAGTTGTCGATCAACCGAAACAATGAGGGGAAAACTCGAATGACGGCAACACGGCCCGAAAATTCTTTGAGTGCCCCTCTACAGTATCAACAATAACTGGACTAGACGAAGACTTGATAAGAAGGTTCAGCAACATTTTAAGCACCTTGTCTAGCTGTCACTACATCAACATTTCGAAATTTAAAAAGTACTGTTTAGAAACAGCTCGGACATGTATTGAGCTTTATAATTTGTGGTATAATATGCCTGCATCAGTACATAAAATTTTTATACACGGTGACGATATTATCGAATCGTTACCCTTGCCAATTGGACAGCTATCTGAAGATGTTCTAGAAGCCAGACAAAAAGATTACAAACGCGCAGGAACATTTCACTCAAGAAAAACCTCACGAGTCGACATAAACACTGATATTTTAAATTGGATGCTAATATCATCAGATCCAGTTATTTCTTCAAAAAGAAAATGCCAAAGAAAGAAAAACAGTAAACCATTTCCCAAGGAAGTAATAGAGATGCTGGAAATACCAGATTTTTTGAAAACTGAGAATTTCAAAATTGAAGAAAAAAGTGACGACTCAAATGATGATGATGAATACTAAACGAGCATTGACATGAAATTGTCACAGTTGTTATGTATATATATATATATATATTTTTAACAGTTTCTTGTCGAAATGTAAATACTAGGTTAAAATTCTGTAATAACCAACATCGTATAAATTTTTTCAACTAAAGTTCACGTTTCCATTGAGGAAAACAATGCCAATTATGGTCCTTTATAAATTAAAAAACGTAAATTAGGATTATACATTTTTTGAAATGACTATTCTTATACTGAAAGGTCTTTTGGTAAGCAAAAGCACAGCAAAAGTGACAGCTAAGTTATTAAAATTATTTTTGTCGCTCTAAATCGACGAAATTGCCGTGTGTGCGGCGGTAAGATATGAACTTAGAGGTTTGCCGGACAATTCAGATTAACCATTAATTGGAAGCAAATTTCAATACTACAGTTTACAATCGATTGTTATTGATATTATCAATTTTTTATTAATATCTTACCTTTTTTATTCTTTTCCAGAAAATCTCCTATGAACTTTTTATTGAAAATAACAGTTAAGTATGTGGCAGACAAAATCTTAGAGCAGTGGTTCCCAAACTTATTTTGCCTACTGCCCACTTTGAGAATAAATTATTTTTTAGCGCCCCCATTTTTTCACCTACTCAAAAACCACTATAACTTCAAATTAAATTAATTATTGTGAGCTATATTAGCGGAGATTAAACATTCATTCTAAACGAGACTTTTACTATGGGTTATAGTAAAAGTCTCGTTTAGAATGAATGAGTTAACTTGAGACCTGAGCGTAGTAGGTAGTACACAACGGCGCTCAGGTCTCAAGTTAACTTTTACGGGCTACACCTGCCAATGAGAATGATTATTGAAACGCAACTTTATAGTATTCAGACAAAGTATCTTTTATTCAAAATTCAAAATAAAACAAACATAATCGATTCTAATATAAAAACTAATGTGAAGGATGAATCTGATGCTGTTTAATAAGTTTGTTGATATCAGGTTCCAATTTACTCAAGAACAGCCGCAAGTCACCACGTTCGGTAACATGCAAACGATTTCTCTTTTTAGTAAGCAGCGTTGCTACAGCACTAAATCCACGTTCACACAAATATGACGATGGGAATGCTATCAAGAATCGTTGAATGATTGACCACAATCCAGGGTACAATTGCGGGATCGGTTTTTGTAGCCAAAATTCTTGGTAGCCATTTTTGAACTTGATTTTTATTTCCTCGTTCGTTGTCAATTCTATAAGTTCTTCTTCCAGATGTGGTGATATTGCTGTGTTGACATTTGAAAACGGATCCAACACCCAGTCTGGTATTTCCAAGTTCAAAATATCCTGGTATCGTTCGGTGAAGTCAATGTGGAGCTTTTCCAAATGTTGGCAGTAGGCAAACAAGTCGTCGTTACTGCAGGATACTGATAAATTCGGAAAATTATGAAACTCACGTCTGCCCATATTCTTTTTGTGTAGAAGCAGTTTGGCTGCGAAAGCAGCAACGACATTTTTTGTTTTAATTAAATTTAGTTCATCGCCTTGCAGTTGGAGATTCATGTTGTTGAACAATTTATACAGGTCTGTCATGTAAGCTATATCATTTTTTGATGTAATGAGCTTGTTGCGCAATTCTGTATCTTTAGTTTCCAAAAACTCTATCACAGAGTCAAACAGGTTGTAAAATCGAGTCAGACAATTGCCTCTTGATAGCCAACGAACTTCGGTATGAAACAACAAACGGTTGAAATCTTCGTCATTAGTAACACAAAGCTGATGAAATAATCTATCATTCAAAGAGCAGTTACGAATTTTATTGACTGCTTTGATGACATATTGCAGTGATTGAAATAGTCGTTCACTTAAATTTCTAGCAACCAAATGTTGTCTATGAATAACGCAATGTACAGCAAGGACATCTGGAATTTTATTTTTTACGTACGCTATGAAGCCTTTATGGCACCCTGTCATAGCCGGAGCGCCATCCGTAGCAACTGATATAATATTTTTCAAGGGAATCTCTTTCTCATCACAAAACTTTTCCAATGTATTGAATATGGTTTCGCCTTTTGTATCGGTCTCTAAATTTCTAGCAAACAATAGTTCTTCACATATTTTCTCATCTTTAATAAACCTCACGTAAGACAGCAACAATGCTTCATTAGTTGGTAAAGTGGACTCATCGAGCTGAATTGAGAATTGACTAGTCCTCAGATGATTGCACAATGATTCTTCTATGTTTCCGGCCATTTCATCAATTCGTCTTTGCACAGAATTATTACTCAAAGGAATTTTTCCGATAATATCTGCGGCCGGTTTATGAAGCACAGTAGTTATTACTTCCTTTATTGCTGGCAAAATTAACACTTCTCCGATGTTGTGTGGTTTGCCTTTTTGAGCAATTAACAAAGAGATGTTGTACGAAGCTCGAAGTCCGTCGTCATCTTGCTTAGCAGCCGCCGAAAAGAGTTTTGCTACACTTGGCCGAGTATTATGCTTCTTCTCTAGGTCTTGAAAATATGCTACATTCTTGTCTTTCTTATCTGGATGCATTTTATTCAAATGATCTTGAAGTCTTGAAGGCTTCATTGCTTCATTCGAAAATGTTTTTAGGCATAGAAGGCACAAAGGCGACGATGGGTTTGTAGGATTTTCAATGAATCCGAATTTAATATATTCCGCACAGTATTGCCGTCTCTTCTTTTTTACTTCCGACATTGTTTTGTTTTGAGAAATACGTAAGTATAAGTGTTGAACTTAAGTACTGCTTATCTATTACGCGCGAAACCGCAAATGAAAATAAAATAAATATTACGTTGTTTATATAGGATTGCATAAGCAGCACGCACCGACAGGAATAAGACAGACATGCATAAACTCGTTTATCTCATTCGACGCTCAATCGTACTCAACAAGTAAGAACAAGTATTCTATGAACCAGCCGATTGATACAGTTGCCTTTTTATTTGTTTGTTTGTGTCTCTTTTCGTTTCGAAACGGAGCGACCGATTGATATGTTTTTTATTTTATTTATTCAATAAAACAGGACAGATATATGAACTACTCGGAGAGAAATATCGAACCGAGTTGGTTTGAGCAATCTCTTAATTAATATTAGTTGATGTTCACAAGCTGTAGTCGAGAGTAGGGATGGGACATCGGTGGGTAAACATCGATATCAAACATCGATGTTAACATCGTTGATCAACATCGATGGTTGCAAAATATCGACTACCAAACATCGATGTTTTTAAACATCGATAATTATATTTATAGATTTATTTTTTGGCAGTTTAACAAAAACTTTATTATAACTTAATTAATTTACGTCCTTAACAAAATGATATAAAAGATATCACTATTCAAAAAAAATAATAAAAGAAATATATACATTTATAATATGTAGTTAACTTTAGAAACTACTCAAAAAAAAACTATATAAAAAAACAATATTATGCAATTACGCATGAAACAACCACATGACTTAAATCGTCTGATACTTAAAAAATATATACATTTACGTGTATCAAAGCTTTTTAAGAGAACGATTTTTATTTGGGATTTTATAGTCTTGCATTTTTTTTTGACTACGCTGGCAAATACCGAGATACATATGGATATGGTTTTATATTTCTGATGTGTCATCTTGCATTTAATACGTGTATCGTCGTGTATGATTGTACGCACTAGGGAATTTCCCGAAGAAGTATACATCGGTAATGTCTATCTCCCTTCTTTTTCTATGAAAATACGTTTACCTCCTTCACTTATTCTGCATGCATACATAATTTAACTTTTATTCTGCACATTAAAAGTACTATAAATTTATGTATTTAATTATATATTATTTAAATATTTATACTGAGTAATATTTAAAAGAGCCTAAAATGAAATATTCGAATTTATATGATATAGCACTGTGAAATTGAAATACTTCTTTTATTCGTAGACAATTTTACATCCTCGTAGCCTGTATGTGAGCTGTTAATTTGGAAACATTTTTGTATTTGTCAACAGAGGACGCTGTTTTATTTTGTGATTAGTGCAAATACATTTTGTCAAGCTTAAAAGTTCGATGTTCACTATATTTCTTCTAACATCGATAGTTTATCGATAAATCTAAATTGCAAACATCGATGCAAAAACATCGAACATCGATCCTAAAATATCGATGTTCAATGAACATCGATGTTTATCGCCCATCCCTAGTCGAGAGTCGAGAGCTCAGTCGGTGTCTAAGAGTCCTCCTAGATTCTAGATGAAATTACAAATCGCCCCCTAAGCCTTTACACAACGCCCCCATTTTTTTTCTGGGTCTCTTACCGCCCCCCTTTAGACCTGCAGCGCCCACAAGGGGGCGTTATCGCCCACTTTGGGAACCTATGTCTTAGAGGTAGAATGTAAAGCGCTTTTTTCATGCTCTCCCATTTTACAAAAAAATGTGTTTATAAAAACTTGGAAAAACGAAAATCTTAGATATGAACCGAAATGGATGTGCTAATACTGGAATGCGATCTCAATACAATTTAAGACGTTAAAAATGATTCGTACTTATGTCTCCGCTGTGAACTAGTTGGTAAGTTCGAAGAGTGCGGCAAACCTCTAAGTTCGTAGCTTATATACTGTGAAATTTTTGTAATTTTATTTAGTTAATCAACGCTATCAATGTCGTATGGGAGAATATAATATTCAATAATTCAAAATATCTGCTTATTAGAGAATATAAATATTTTTACATTGTATAAAAAACAAACACTGTTACTGTTAGCTTCTCCTTTTATTAACACTATTTCGATCTAGAACATTTTAACGATGAACTCTGTGAAGGTTTAATGGCCGCTAAATCCCAATAAAGAAACTTCGATAGTTTACAATATTTCGTTACATGTTTAAATGACGATGCTCGAAGTATTTCTGAGTGCAAGGAACTAACACAAATCCCGAAATTTAAAAAATCAGTTGTTATTCCTTCAGGAACACTTTGGAAATTTGCCTAAACTAATCACATATTTTGAAAATCGAAATCTCAAATTAAAAGATGGATTAACCACATTAGATGTGGCTATTAATAATTTCAAAAGTATTCCAAGTGCCTTCGGATGTGGCCTTCGGGCAAAGTGAGACGCAGTTTTTAATAGAAATCCAGATTTAATAACATTGTGGCAATTGCGTATGGGGACAATGACACTAAATCTAACTGCTAAATACACTGAAATAAAAGAATATTTCCAGTACGCACCTATAACCAGTTGCGATGTAGAAATTACGTCTTCACCTCTTTAAAAATACAACATTTCAATAGTGCGCCCATGGGCGATGAGTCATCAACCTTTCGTGTCCGCTCCCTAGTTATAAGCATCGCTGCCATGGAAATATCGGGAAAATTTCTTTATTTATTTTACTAATTTAATGAAACACGAGTCTGTGTTTCCAGTAGTGTCTATAGTTAAGTTCCTGTGTCCACGGTGAATAGGGAATGTATTTGTTACTTTTTATATCTAATTGAAAAAAATGGCTGGCGGGGTAACAGTGGGGTTTTGATGGTCGGCCATAATTACCCTCAAGGTTTTAATTTACTTTTTCGATTATTTCACAGATGGGAAAAACATACTGCAAGACAGAAAAGACGATGTGGACTAATGACAACTTGAAAGCGGTTGTTGAAGCTATTCGCGGAGGGAGAACAGTTAGAGAAGTATCAATAACTTTTAACATTCCTCGATCAACTACCATGTAGATAAGGATAAAAGCAAATAACTTTGATGGTCCATCTTTGGGCCGTCACACAGTTCTTATAACTGAACTAGAAAAGGAATTGGTATATCAAATAATTTATTTATTTAAAATGTTCTACAGCATAAAAAGAGAAGAAGTTGAAAATGTTGCATTTGAATTTACACCCAAAAATTACTTGATTTTACCATTTAATAAAGATAAAAAGAGTGCTGGAAATAATAGGCTGAGGGGCTTCTTAAAGCGCAATCCTTCAATCTCTTTGAGAGTACCAGAAGCAACGAGTATTAGCAGACTGCATTCAGCAGAGAAAAAGGTTTGTTCAAAAACTGAGAATCATTAATAACCAAAATATAAATTTGCTCTTCATAGAATATTCGATACCAACTAAACAACGATTTTGACTGTCCAGAATCCTGGAAAAATATTAGCTTCTTATGGATTCAAACAGATTGGAAGTAAGCTGGGAAAGAGGAAGAACTATAACTGTTGCACGTGCTTTTTCTGCATAAGGTGTATATGTCCCTCTTGGAGCAACATATACTTGCTCAGAAAAAGGATGGATTACTAAAAGTCTTTTCTTGGACTACTTAAAGCCTAACAACATTTTTCGAATTTCGCGGGTGTTTTAAGTTTACCACGGACGTAATATATAATATACAAAGGTATACTTGATGATATTTCACTGCAAAAGTAGTGAATAGAACTGTAATTTTATAAATAAATGTTTCTACATCTATTTTTTGATCAAACTTCTGCAAGGGTACACTGTTTGTCTAGTAATTTCGTAAGAAAATCAATATAATAAAATGTGAATTGGCCTATCCGATTGTCTTCGTAGCCAACCGGCGAAATTCAAAAAATGTTGTTAGGGAAGCAGTTCCAGAAATTTGTAAAACCTACCGTGGATTATCTACTCTTAATAATGGACAACCATTCGACACACTTGATCCTTGATGTTTATAATTTGTGTAAGAATACTGGTATTGTAGTTTTCACAACTCCACCACACACATCCCATAAACTTCAACCCCCTGGACCGTACTTTCTACGGGCTTTTGAAAATATCGTATACCTAGTGCTGAGTGCAGTTAAGATCTCAAAAATAATCCACACGAAAAAATAACACCTTTCGAATTCCAATCGTCATATAATGAATGACTAATAAATAAATATTATTTGAGTTAGATGACGGAGCATTTAAGAATAATTTTTATTTAGGATTTTGGGAGATGAGTCGTTTCTTTGATCATTCTTAAATTTAAATATTGTAATTACAATTGAAATTAGGTTGTACAGGCATCTGTTAGTGAGTAGTCAAACTACTAATATTGACCATTCAGAGAAAAAGGTCGATATAAAAGGCTGCTTGAACAGTTTACTAAAATGAAATCAATCCCTTAGAAATATGAAAGATGTGTTCACGATAAAACCGCTGTTAAATTTATACAAAAATATGAGAGTTCATAAGTATGGTGAATTATTTTGTAATAATATTAAAAAAAAAAGAATTTAGCCTAGAACAAAATCAAATAAAGAAGTCTACTGAAATTAACAATGCTGTCTCAATCAAGGACTGTTGGTAAGTTCTACAAAAGAGTATAAGATGTCACTGATTATGATCAATTATGTAAATGTAAATAATAATAATTGATAGGAAAATATTAAGAATTTGACATTACTGTTTAGACGTGTTTTAAAATCCGTCTAATTATTGTAATTAATTATTATTATCAATGTAATTAATATAAAATGAATTGTATATACTATTGTCAATGCAGAAAAATTACATAATTAAATCCTAAATGCTGGCCATGCATTTTCTGATATTTTAATGTTTTACATGTTTGAAGCAAGAAAATAAACATGAAACTCTTGACATTTTTCTTGGTTGTGGTTAGCTAATACTTGTTTGCACATATACAGGCCGAGTCATCTCCGCGGGTATGGCTTTATGAATAAAGATATTTCGAAGCGGTTTTTTCTTGTGATAGCTGCTATTAGGAGCACATTTTTAGAATGTCTGTGTGTGACCACGATAGCGGTCAAACCGCTACAGGTATCAATTCCAAATTTTGTATTTAAGTGTATAATCTCCCTTTTGAGATCTGATTAGTTTTTCAGTAAAATTGGTAAATCGGAAGTAGTAGTTTACTTCAGTGAAAAAATAGAATGTTGCCAATATTTCATCAACTACTAAGTTTAAACAAATTTATAAAGAATTCATTTGTACTTAAAATTGAAATTGTGAACAATTTTATTAAAAAAGCTTTTCGAAATTCCTACCGGAAGTAGGCCTTTTACTCTTATCGAAAATCAGTTTTTTGCAAATATTTTGCATGTCATGCTTTTTAGTCAGGTACGTTCCGAGTATAAAAGTATTTAGAACTTAATTTTCAATACCTTTTGCATAACAAAATATATCAAAATTTGGACCGGAACTAACACTCTTAACGAATAACGATTTTTTGCAAATATGTATGTCGTAAATTATGTATTCTATATACACGGTGGCCAGAAAAATGCGGACAAACGCCAGGTAGAACGATTCTTTGTTCAATTCTGAGGCGATAATCTTAATCCAAAAAAGTTATACGGTCCTTCCTTACGGCATACGAGACCATCAAACATTAAGTTGTACGGCTAAAATTTAGCAAAATTCGTCAAATTTATCTATGTAAAATCATTGTGGTGAAATTTAGAAATGGAATTATCTCAAATGCATTGATGTAACTAATCGATTAATACCAATGGTTTACAAAAAAAAAAAAAAAAAAGCACTACTACTTTTTTCAATTAAGATTGTCAACTCAGAATTAAACAAAGATTTGGCCTGCGTGGCGTTTGTCCGCATTTTTCTGGTCACCGTGTATATTTATTAAGAGTTCAAAAGGATTTAGAGTTGGGTTTGGAATATTTTTTGTATAAATGAAATTTCAAAATTCGGACCGGAAGTAACACTTTTACTCTTACCGAGTAGTGCTTTCTTTTGAATATCTCGCAAAGTATGCATACTATAGAGATTTATTAAGAGAATGGAAGTACTTAGAATAGGATTTTGAATAATTTTTGTATAAAAAAATTCTTAAAATTGTATAGTTTGAAACGCTCATACGTATAAGAAAGTCGTGTGGTGGCCACACCTCATTTTTTTTACTTTCTTATACGTAGTATAAGGAAGTATTGTGATGACGAACATTTTCGACCTCGAGATTTTTGCAGATGTACACGTTTTGAAGTCCCCTGATACCAAAAAAGTGGTTTTTAAAAAATGTTTGTGTGTTCGTCTGTCTGTGTGTCTGTCTGTGACCACGATAGCGGTCAAACCGCCGTAGATATCAATTCCAAATTTTGCATTTAGTAGTGTAATCTCCCTCTTGAGAACTGATTAGATTTTCAGTAAAATCGGCAGACCGGAAGTAGTAGTTTACTTCAGTGAAAAAATCGAATTTTGCCAATATTTCGTCAACTACTAAGTTTAGACTAATTTATAAAGAATTCATAAGTATTTAGAACTTAATTTCCAATATCTTTTGTATAAAAAAAATTCCAAAATTTGGACCGGAAGTATCACTACTACTACTACTCTTACCGAATAACGATTTTTTGCAAATATGTTGTAAATTATGCATTCTATATATATTTATGAAGAGTACAAAAGTATTTAGAGTTGGATTTGGAATATTTTTTGTATAAATGGAATTTCAAAATTCGGACCGGAAGTAACACTTTCATGCGTATAAGAAAATCGTGTGGTGGCCACACCTCATTAGTAGGGTCTCAGTTGCGTCTTAGTAGCCACTAAATTTGTCTATGAATAACACTGTTCGTCTTTTATTGCGACGTTTTTTTACATTTTGCTGTGAACCTTATTCAATTGAAAGTTTTTTTAAGTTTAAATTCTAAAAGTTCTACTAATTATTAAGTTAAAGGTTAAAAACAATTTATCGAGCAAATTATATATAACGACTAGAATGTATCATTTAAGTAAGATAGGTTGCAGATACCATAAAGGATAAATTCCTTCGTTAAAAAATATTGTTAGCAAAACAATATATAAATGATTATTAATAAACTTTATTTAGAAAAGTTTAAATGTTAGATATACAAAGATCAATGAAATATAATACACATGCTAAGTAAAGGAATAAACTAAATTTTGTGTAGGAACGATAAACAAGAAATACTATACGATTAAAATAAATTCTGATATGTCAAAGAAGATGACATCATATTAAGTAAAAATGTAAATGTTGATATAAATAGGATAAATTCATTAATATGGATCTAACAATAAAAGTAAAAAGATGTAAATACGTACAGTCCTAATAAAAAAGGATATAAATACGACATTTATTATATTAGATTTTTAAATCGCAAAAAAATGATATTGTGTAGGATAATAAGTTTTAAAATATATTCTTTACTTCCTATATTTGTAGTTTCTGAAATATCAATGACGATCTTGTGTGGTTCAACACCTGCAAAAGAATATAAAACGTCAATAATTTATTTGCAGCATATTAGATATAACAATCTTACCTGAGATGAGAAATTGGTTTGAAGATAAAGAAAAAGAAACAGCACCGAGTGTTCATGGCAAGAAGTTGGAGAGGAGGATAAAAGTTATTTGCCAAGTTTTTCCTTTATTCCCAAACAAATGAACTAGTAAACAGAACATAAGAATACGATTATTAAATGGTGAAAGAATATATGTTGGAAACACAGAAATCCAAATTTCATTCTGGATAATTACAATTATTATTTCATATGAGGTTAATATACATTTTAAACACATATAATCTTCTTCTTTGCCGTATATTTAAATGTGTGAATACGTATAATGTATATGAACATATCTACGTGAGAAATTTCTTGAAATTAGCGGCATTTTAAATTAATTGATGACAAATTACTTGCATTATTTTATTGTTAATGATTTTTAAGGAAAAGAAACACATTACTCCGAGGACTAACATATATACATTAGTTTCGCTTACTCAACTATACGTGAATGCTCATCAGCTCGGTCTGTAATGCATCCATTTTCCTATCTACCGAAATTTGTATATATACTTACGGTGACGATCTTTGCAAGTATGAGAGATAATTTCTTATCATTCTCATTTAATGAAGGAAACATATTACTTACGATGTTTTTCCTTCTACAATATTACAGCACATAGAGTGCACTCTGTGTTGGAAACACAAAAATCCAAATTTCATTCTGAATAATTACAATTATTATTTTATATGAGGTTAATGTACATTTTAAACACATATAATCTTTTCCTTTGCCGTATATTTAAATGTGTGAATACGTATAATGTATATGAACATATCTACGTGAGAAATTTCTTGAAATTAGCGGCATTTTAAATTAATTGATGACAAATTACTTGCATTATTTTATTGTTAATGATTTTTAAGGAAAAGAAACACATTACTCCGAGGAGTAACATATATACATTAGTTTCGCTTAATCAACTATACGTGAATGCTCATCAGCTCGGTCTGTAATGCATCCATTTTCCTATCTACCGAAATTTGTATATATACTTACGGTGACGATCTTTGCAAGTATGAGAGATAATTTCTTATCATTCTCATTTAATGAAGGAAACATATTACTTACGATGTTTTTCCTTCTACAATATTACAGCACATACAATGCACTCTGTGTTGGAAACACTGAAATCCAAATTTCATTCTGGATAATTACAATTATTATTTTATATGTGGTTAATGTACATATTAAAAATATATAATCTTCTTCTTTGCCGTATATTTAAATGTGTGAATACGTATAATGTATATGAACATATCTACGTGAGAAATTTCTTGAAATTAGCGGCATTTTAAATTAATTGATGACAAATTACTTGCATTATTTTATTGTTAATGATTTTTAAGGAAAAGAAACACATTACTCTGAGGACTAACATATATATATTAGTTGCCGCTAATTTCAAGAAATTTCTCACGTAGATATGTTCATATACATTATACGTATTCACACACACACACACACACACACACACACACACACACACACACATATATATATATATATGTATTGAAAAAATGAAAATCTTCTTGGTAGTAGTGGCATACAATGAATTAAAAGTAATGACAATATGACAACTGGTTGTCAATTAGAAAACAATGACAAATATAAAATGTAAATCAAAATGTATAAATGAAAATGTAATCAATAAGCATAGGACAGTCGAGATTACTTATATAGTCACATCAAAAGGCTTGGGGTCTACCACAAACTGTTCAGTCAATCCAAATATACAAATAACAACGACGCAACTATGCAAAGAAAAATTAAGAGTAGAACTGTTGATAATATAACAATATAGAATGTAAAATAGTCATGTATAAATGTAAATGAAAGCAAATAAGCATAGGACAATCGATATTACCCATGTAATCCTATCAAAATGGCCTAGGTTCACCTAAACATGTACAATTTTGATTGAAATACATAAACAATCAACGATGCAACTATGTATGTGTTAAGATGTATTTGTAGCTACAGACATATATGCTTTTTCAATACATTTGTATAATTGGCAAAGAATTGTAATATAATTTATATATATATATATAATAACATACATAAAAGGGAATTTCAAGAATTGCATAAACAAACTAAGTGAGTCATGCAAAATTTTTATGAATTATAACATAGAAGTTTTATCTTAATTATTTTATTGAATGAATGTTCACTTTGTTTTAAATATTTTGCCTATTCATTATTAATTAAAAATATGTTTAATGATATTGGATCGACTATAGAGGTAGTACGTGCGAATGTTTGCCTCTAATGGATTGTTGAGCATCATTAAAGACTTAAATAATCACAAAACAATAATTTAAATAACTCGACACAAATATACAAGAACATTTTGATGTGTAAACACTAAGTGGCTAGAGGTAGTACGTGAGAATGTTTACTCCTAGCAATTAGTGTAAACTAATTTCGAAATATTTAAGTAGCAAGACACTAGATTATCAGAGTAGACGTGCGAATGTTTGCTTTGGTGAAATAGTTCATTGTGTTCAATTTTCACTAAAAATTCTTTTAAAGAAAAACAAATACATAGTGAATCACTATCATACCAATTTCAATTTTATTAAAATAAACAATATCGCATGTTGTGTTTAATTTCTTTACCCTATCCCATAATAGACCAGATAAGAGAAAGGTTATAAAGCAAGGAGTAAGCCGCTGTTCGAATCCACGTACAAATTTTAATATCTATGCTGTTACACTGAAATTATATATTAAGGTATCATCATTATTTATGACAAATTAAAAAGTAGATACCACAGCAATATGTTTGTCAAAGGAATAAATATAATTTATTTATTTATAGTATACATCATTAATATAAAGCTCCAAAATGGCCGAGAAGCTTAACTTTAAATAATAAATAATTGAACATTTGTTAAAGTATTTCGTGAAATGTTTAAATTTAAACAAATGCAGTTGCCACAAAGGGCATGTCTACGCTATAATAAATTAGATAATAAATTTTATAAACGATTAATTATTATTCATATCGTATTTGGATGTTATACAAAACATGTTACCGCCACAAGAACGTATTAGAATTTACGTGCACATGATATCTAAAAATAAAACAACAATCAAAAGCTATTACTTTTACTAATTGAAAAGATAACACTCGTCGTTATTCTCATTCCAAGCATGGTCTAATGAAACTGTAACCAACAGAGAATTAAACTTTTGTACAATAGCTACGGCAGGAACAATATTCACAATGTGTAATTTCGGGTATATTCCACAGTTCCTAAAAGTTACAACCGGGCATTATGAAACGAGCTATAGAAGTGATGCGTGACTTTAATATTAAAAGTTCGCCACCAATTTATAACGGTCGCCAATGTCAAATAATGATCAACTGAAAATATACATTGTACATTCAATAAAAGAGATATTAGTACTAGAAAATTCTATTTTTTAGTACTAATATAGTACGAAAAGTTAGGAAGAAAGCATTAAGGGGGCGCATTCTAGTTCGCTCTAAGTTAAAATAATGTAGAATATACAAAACTAATCCATAAAGCAAAGAGATAATAACCTATGCTTTAAATGAACCACGAGTGACAAAACATTGAAATATAAGGCCTACTGTTACAGAACTTATATTCACAAAGCTTAATTAAGAAATATACTTCTTAATCTACCACGTGTATTTTGGCCTACATTACGATTGTAAACAAACGGCATGTTCTTCAAAGTTTGAACTTTTTCATTAGATTTAAACAATAATTTGACTTTCACTGGTTACTATCTTTCGGCATGTTCCTCGATAGTCATAGAAGAATTATAAGTTACAAAACAAATAAATAATCGTTTGTTGAGATTAAAATAATTATTACGGAAATTTTACATTAGTTATCTACGTCATGGGGTAGTCCTTATTTTACTTAAAATTCGCGATCTGAGTCTCGGACGGTGATTTCAAATATTTATAGTTATTTGGTGATTGACGTTCATTCGCGGTCCTAGAATAAAACGTCTATACGAATATTAATAATGGATTTCCGGCAGGGATCGGTCACGACGTTTTTAAAGGTCTGACCAGGAAAGATTTTATTCTTTTAGGACGTGTTTAGCGGAATTTTTAATCTCTTCACGGCACTTTAATGCCTGAATGAGATTAAGCGAACAGTTTTAATCCCTTCACGGCACTTTAATGCCTGAATTAGATTATACGGGCGGTTTTAATCCCTTCACGGTGCTTTAATGCCTGAATGAAATTAAGAGGATGGTCCCCACGGCTTTTAGCCTGAAGACAGAGAGGAAAGGGAGGTTTCACGGTTCAAGACCTGAAACAGGATTGCATTTACAGTGCTGGAAGTCGGCCTTATATATCACCCGCAGTGCGTACGTATACAGATAAAAACTAGCATAATACATTGAATTTGCACACGAGACATGAAACTAAAAGATCGCCCGAAAAGTAATCTTGACGTAGACAGCTGGTACTTTTCCTCATACAAATAATAAATTGCTAAGAAATTATTAAATGAATTACTAAAAATAATACGGTAATATACAGAGAAAAGTTCATTGTTCATAATGAAATACTAAAGCTTGGATAAAATATCACTCATATATAATTTAATAATTACAGATAAATTAGATATGAATTTAATAATGGTATATTATTACAATTAACGATGGAACTTCGTTGCATAATAATAATAATAATATTCATTCATTTTCATTTATCTGTCTTTATTTGTCCAACATCAAAAATGCCAATTACAGGACAACAATTTACACTTGATAGTATTTCCTATAACTAAAACAAAATAGAAAGCAACAATCTAACAGAGAAAAAGAAAACTGAATATACACATTAATGCAAAATCCATTGCAAAATTTAATCACTAGCATGGAGATGTTAAGTTATAGAACACATCAAGCTGATTTACGAAGGAAAACATACGAACAAATTGTACAGAAAGGCTAATATTCAAAATCAGATACATACAAATAGTAGTGCTTCATATTGTAGTAATAATAATAATAACAATATACCGAGAACAGTAAATATTTAATAATTAATACATAGCCAATGCATGTAAATTACAAATTAAAATGAACAGTATTACAGACATGGCGTTCCTACCCTTATGGGTGAGAGGTGTCTTAGCAAAAACATTTGACCTAGTTCGAGACACCACAAAAGTATTACCGCCTCTAGGAGGATACTTGCCGCGAGTCCTGTACGAAAGGTACTACAAAAATGTATTCTGTACTCTCTCAATTAGTAGGTTTTGGTAACCGTAACAGGGATACCAGATTATAGAGGTATACTCTAGTCTGGGTCGCACCACTGAGTAAAACAGTGTCTTCAATGTATCCGGATTCATGAACTCTCGGCACGACCTGACAACGAAGCTGAGTGCACGTGAGGAGGAGTTGCATATTGAATATACATGATCACAAAATTGCAAATGTTGATCAAGTAACACTCCAAGATCTCTCATTTGTGTTTGTCTGGGAATAGGAGTTTGATTTAATATGTAGGGGAATATCAACGGCCCGTTTCATATGGTATATGTAATTAATCATTACCGCACATTTATTAACGTTGACTTTTGTTTTCTTCCGTTCTCATCAGTTGTTAATAACACGTAGATCTCTCTGTAGGGCTTCACAATCGTAGACTGACGAGATCCTTGAAAAAATCATTAAATAAGAAGTAATTGAATGAATGACGTAATGGATAATGTAACGCATTTAAACTTGCAATATTCTAAATACATTGACTAAATCATTTAGGATTTTCTAAAAAAGGAAAGAACGTCTGTAATATTTGTCAATAAAAGTACGAGTTTTATTTCATAAGAAATTTTCATACTTTTTGGATAATATATTGAAATTTCTTTGAAAGTCAGAAGGCAACGTTCAAATTTAATATCGTCTCCTTTTCTTGGCAAAAAATAAGGGAACGTATAAATGAATTAATTGGCATTGTATCTTGGAACAATTCGCACTGCTATTCCCACCTACATTGAAAGACAAAACCTCAAAGTTTTAATATTCGGACGTAATGGCACGAAATTTCACAGAATCTTCTTAATTGCGTTATTAAGCGTTTTGACGAGAGCGAAATTTGTGAGTTTCTACCTTCAAAGAAAATGAAAGGGAAAGAGACAGTAAGAAAGAGAAAAAAAGAGACGAATATATCAAGGGCTGGAGGGTTCGAGTTAAATTCTACGAAACTGGGTCATACACATTGAAGGGATTGCTACAATAAATTCTATATTGTTCTTTCAGTAACTCTTGAAACGATTCTTTATCTATTAAATGAGGGTGTCTTCAAAAACGTAATTGTAGTGTATTTTTTCTTGATCACTCAAAATTAATTTAAAGATAAATCAACCAGCCGAAGTGCTATTGAGTACGTGGTGCAGAACTATTATTAATAATAATATATACTCTGTTTTTTAATTCCATGGAGCACTAGCAAAAGCCAAATTTACAATATGTTGTTTTAAGTCAATAATTGAATTCTAATTAGTTCTATGTAAAAGAAATAGAGTATAACTAGCTAGGCCGACAGACGTTGTTTTGCCCTTTTCGGTAGGTGGCGCGATGATATTAATAACTTGACCACAGATCACATATCAGGTCCAGATTTTGTGATTTTCTTTGTTCGCAGTAAGCCAACATATATTGTGAATATGAATCGTTTTGGTTCATAAATACATAATTTGTTAATAACTTGATTTCAATGCTATAGGTCAATTACCCAAACAGGCGATACACGTCATATGAAACGTCACTGTGATGTCATAACAGTGTTGGCAAATAACGTTGCTTTGAGCAAGCTGTACTTTGAAAATAATCTGTGGTTAGGACTAGGTTGACATTTTAAAATATTAGCAAATACTATTAATATGTTTTAAATTATTCGACTATGTCTACAAAAAATATAAACAAATTCTAAATACATGTGAGTTTATTTATTTTAGACTACATTCACAAAAATAATATACACAAAATCTATATATTATTATACATATTAATGATTAAAAAACTCGTAACATTGCGATAAGCATATGATAAAAAGAAAATAATATTAAGTTGAAATGCTAGTTTTCTTCATCCTTTAACACTGTCTTCTGAATCGGAATCTTTTACATTAATTATAAAAGGTAATATATCTTGTCTCTCAAAACCTATTTCTCTATCCCACCATTTTTGAATTTCAGTTTCACAGTGGTTAACGCTATTTGCCCAAATGTCTGGGGTTACTTGTGTTAATGCCTCTTTCCACAGTTTTATGCATTCGTCCACTTTTCTACCATATTTTCCAATGTGATTGTTATAGTATGTTTTTGTTATTCCCCACACTAGTTCTATGGGGTTAAATATACAATGGTAGGGTGGAAGTCGAAGAACTACGTGCCCATACTTCTCTGCTAAATCATCGGTTTCATATATAGTTGGTGGTTTATGCCTTTACGTAAAGATATAAATGAAATTATTGAATAAAATAATTAAATATATATGTACTAACCGTTTAACTAAATCCAGTAATTATATTTTTAAAGCAGCTCCGTCATAGTCAATGTTATTATTGGTGAGCCATGTCTGAATTTCATTTTTAGTGGCAGATGATGTTGGACTTTTATTTTTAATAGTACTGTGGTAACTGGCATTATCCAAAACAATTATGGACGGCTCTTTTAAACTTATAAGAAGTTGGTGTTCAAACCAGTATAAAAAGTTGTCTCTGTTCATATCACCGTGATAATCTAAATACTGACTATTTGTCGGAAATATTAGGTCTGCTCCAGGAATAAATCCATTAGAACTACCTGCATGTAATACAATATATCTAAAACAAGATAATATAATAAATAAACATAAGATAAGAATATGTTATTCTTAGAAATATAATGTACCATTTTCCACCTACTTTTGAAGCTTTTGTGGTTTCTATAGATTCATTTTGCCAAGATTTACGAATTGTTCCATCTTGGAAAACCCAGGTTTCATCAAGGAACACAAACTGGCGAACATTTTCAT
Source organism: Amphimallon solstitiale (assembly GCA_963170755.1). NCBI lineage: Eukaryota > Metazoa > Arthropoda > Insecta > Coleoptera > Scarabaeidae > Amphimallon > Amphimallon solstitiale. The sequence goes on along the minus strand of OY720676.1, from coordinate 41,937,910 downwards.
GTTTCATACGAACATATTGTTGCAAGAATGTAACACGTTTTAATACAATTTGTGGTAGTTCCATTAAAGCTCGTTTAGGATCATCCTTCTTGTAATTAAAACCAATATTGTGTAATACTGTCCGTAAAGATGACTTGCCACCAGAAAAGATTCCTTTTCTTTAAGAGTAATATTCAGTGAATGAAGCGTGATATGTTGTTCTGTAAAAAACTCAAATATTAATTTTATAAACGTAAATCCTTAAGAACTTACTGTTTCTATACATGTCATATACTGTATTTCTTATTGCGCACTGAGTAAAGTCATCAACATTTACAACAGGCTTACTTCTAGGCCGTTTTCGCTTTGGGCTAGATGGTCCAACCCCCTGTTTTGATGTAGATGATATTTTATTTACAGTTGCAATGTGAATATTTAAAGCACTTGCTACTCTCTAAATGAAAAATATTATTATTAAAACGTTTATTGTATAAACTATAAATAACAGAAAATATTACCTCTCGAACTGCTGTTAGGGGTAGCAATGGCGCATTATTATCGCGTTCTTTTTCAAAATACCCGATTAAAGAGAGAATTATTTCTTTCGCTTGCTTACCTAACGGTTTAGGCATGATTTTGTTGTGAAAACAACTGATTGTTAAAAATGAAATCGGCGTATAAATATAGTAAAAATGGAAGAAATACGTATGATAATGAAGTGACTGAAAATGTAAACAACTATGACAGTATGACATTTGACAGAATAAAATGTTACCATTTTATATGTTGCAACGGCGTACAGTTCTGGTAACATAAAACGTTACCGGAAGCTAGAATAATATTAGGATTAGTAGGTATTATTGTACTTTAATGTTACTTGGACCGAAATTATTCTTTATGACGTGTATCGTCTGTTTGGGTAATCGACCCATACCTATTTTACGCCCATTGACGATATAAATATAGTCTGAGAATATCAAAAACCCATTACAGAGTTATTGAATAGCTTACAGACGTACCAACGATTATATACAGGGTGTTCCTAAATATCATGTACATAAGGAAGGGGGTAACTATTTGGTTTATTTTGTGCCTAAAATTTCATATAAACATAGGTCTGCAAACGCTTCGTTACCAATATGCAAGGTGTTGAAATTTCAAGAATTTTTCACTTTTTACTGTATAGCTCCTGCAGTTTTTTTACGATTTCTAATGTCAATTGTCAAATTAATAAACTCAAGTGATTATCTGAATAAAGCCAGAGCCTGCTAGACCATTTTAAAAAAAATAATTTTCTCTGGCGAATTACAGAAAATTGTTTTCTATTTTTTTTCTCGATAACGGTCAGAGATAAGAAAAAAATATAAGAGATCAAAAAGTTTTTAAACAAGACAGAAAATTTATTGCGTATTTTAGAATCTAGCAGTGGCGCATCGCAAAAAAGTTCAGGGTGAGAAAAGAGGGCATGACCCCGAAAAAATTATTACCCTGTAGATTTACATAATCATTTGGCATGGCTAATGATGCAGGCCTTATAGCGTAACCTACCTTCCAAATTTGAACAAAATATCTCAAAAACTGCAGGAGCTATACAGTAAAAAGTGAAAAATTCTTGAAATTTCAACACCCTGCATATTGGTAACGAAGCATTTGCAGACCTATGTTTATATGAAATTTTAGGCACAAAATAAACCAAATAGTTACCCCCTTCCTTATGTACATGATATTTAGGAACAGGCTGTATATAAAGATAAATAATGGATATTAAGTGAATTTAATAAAAAAATTCTGTCACAAAAACAAAGTTCACAAATTCTCTCTCTATAATTCATACGACAATAATAACTACCAATATAATTCAATTACATGTTTAGGACCAGGACCAACATCACTCAAGATAGGAAATCTAATTAAACAATCCACCAATTAATTCATATCATTTAAAACTAACAACTTGCTACAAAAATTTATTAAGAATGACAAAGACAAAATAGAAAGAAAGCCGAACTATATGTGAATACGACAAAGTCTATATTGGTCAAACAAGACGTACCTTTGTAGAGAGAATTAGGAACATGAAAAAGCTGCAACGATAAAAAGCGGACTCAGCATTTACCAACCATTGCATAGAACTAAATCATAATTTTAATAAAGACATTTTACATGTACAAGATAAGTGAAGAACACTTAATTTATTTGAAGCTTCAAAAATTAATAGATAGGTATATTTCTAGGTTTGATTTTAAATGAACAAACAGAACTAAATCACTCACATCTACTGTCTTTCTAAATGTGTAACAGCACACACATACGACTTTGGTGTGATCACGTGAACCCAACGTGATCTCAAAATCTGTTTAAGCGATTTGAGTATAGAATCGCATCCTACGCTTTAATGGCAGCTAAGCAAGTCTTTAAAAAAATCAAACTAGCGAACTTTGTTATAATTCATAGATATCTTTTAAATAAGTCTGATTGCATTTATGACGGTTGAATTCTCAGACCATTTAAACCTATAGATACGCCTTAACTATCAAGCAGTGAAGCAAACATAATTCTACGCGGATGACGTCACGGGTGGGCACGATGCAACTACATACCTTGACTTTGTACTACACAAGTAAAGAAAATCCTTCATTTTAATTTATTAAAAACACCAATCTTCTTATTTGAAGAATATTTGTTTAAAAACATTATAATCTTGATATTTTAAGAATATTTGTAAAACAAAATCTGAATATATAACCCAGAAATTTTGTTTACCGTACCCTATCGTACTTACCTCAAATAACTATAAATTTTTGTAAAGACCAGTCAATTCCATTTACTTTTGATTATTCAAAAATAAAACTCAAAGCAATTTGTGGTATACATTTATAATTAAGAAAAATGAGGTGTGGGCACCACACGACTTTCTTATACATATATGAATTTCAAATTATGCAAAGTTGTTCTAAATTAAGCTTTAAATACATTTATCCGCTTAAAAAAATACGCATGTGAGTAAATGTGTCCGAATTTTGAAAATCCTTTTATACAAAAATTTTTTAAAATCCTATTCTAAGTACTTCGAGTCTCTTAATCTCACAGAAGGCATACTTTGTGAGATATTTGCATGAAAATGCTACTCACTAAGAGTAAAGGTATTACTTCCGGTCCGAATTTTGAAATTTTGATGTGTAGAATGCAGAATTTACGACACAAAATCGCTATGCGATAAAAGTGTTACTTCGAAAAATTTTTTGTACAAAAAGTATTGGAGATTAAGTTTTAAATACCTGTTTAAAAAGCATGGTTTGCGAAATATTTGCAAAAAACTGATTTTCGATAAGAGTAAAAGACCTACTTCCGGTAGAAATTTCAAAAAACTTTTATAATAAAATTTTTCACAATTTAATTTTGAGTACGTATGAATTCTTTATAAATTTGTTTAAACTTAGTAGTTGACGAAATATTGGCAAAATTCAATTTTTTCACTGAAGTAAACTACTACTTCTGGTCTACCGATTTTACTGAAAAACTAATCAGATCTCACGAGGGAGATTTTATAGACGTAAATACAAAATTTGGAATTGATATCTATTGCCGTGTGTGACCGCTATCGTGTTCACACACACACAGAGAGAGACACACACATTTTTTAAAACCCACTTTTTTGGAATCAGGGGACCTCAAATCGTGGGCATCTGCAAAAATCTGGAGGTCGAAAATTTTCTTCATCACAATACTTCCTTATACTACGTATAAGAAAGTAAAAGAAATTGATTTATGTAAATCATTTTGTATTTTCAATTATTGTCCAGAAAAGAAAATTGTTTTATTTAATTTATTTCTTAATTTATTAATATATCTGGTGATGCATTCACCTTGATGATATAGCCTAATTTTACAATAATTAAAACTAATAATTTCAGTTAAATTTACAATATGATTATTGTCGACATCGTGGTCATACATGTGTTCTTTGTAATTGTTGAAAATTGTGCCATGAACACTGCTCAGAACTTTTATACATAGTTTAGCTATTAAATTATTGGATTGTACCATAATTAAAATTGGAACGATTTAATCAATATTAATACTGTATCTATAACGTTAAAACGGACGTTAGACATACAACAACAGCAGAAATAAGCCCACCCGTGGCGTCACATGCCTACGTTATGTTTGCTTCAAAACGGCGTGTCTATATTTATTACTTTATATGTATAAATGGTCTAAGGTTGAATTAATGATATGCAACCATATGTGCTTGTTAGTATGCGTTATTACATACATGACAGTAACTTTTTTAAATTCAATTAATAATAATAATAATAATAATAATAGCCTTTTATTTTCCCCTGGCATGAACCTACATTATTCGTATAATTTTATATTATTTAAATAACAAGAAAAAGAAAATAAGGCGAAGTTCAGCTCGCTACTTAACGTAGTTACTGCTCTTCCACTCAACCCTAATTAAACTAACTTAAAGATAACTAACCTAAAGATAGATTGTGATTAGTACACATCTGCAAGACTAGCAAATCCACAAACACCGGATCACCGCTGCCCACGAAAGAGATACCGATAAAGCTTAAGTTTAAACAATTTTACGGACCAAGTTTCTTTTATATCCCGTGGAATAGCATTATAAATATACGCCACCTGGTAGGAATAGCATCTTTTAGCATACTGAGTATTACGCTCAGGCGGAGTTAAAGTTCCTTTAAAGCGTATATTTATATTATGTACGTCCGATCTGAAGGTAATATTTCTATACAAATACGGAGGCTTTTGAGTTAAAATAATGGAATGATATAAGCTAGCAGCATGTAGGCGTCTACGGCTGAACATATTCAACCATCCTACTTCCAATAGTTTATGTGATATATGAGATCTTCGTCTAACATTAAATATCAATCTCAAACAAGAGTTCTGAACTTTTTGTATTTTACGAACGTTTCGAGAATCAAGTGATGCATGATATAAAGAGTCACAATAATTCATATGCGATAAAACTAAAGATTCACACAATACTTTCTTTACATGTCTTGTAATAAACATCCTACTAGCATATATCACCCTCAAGGCTGCATAACTACGTTTGGTACACTGATTTATATGGTCACAGAAATTCAAATTCTCATCTAGAATAACACCTAAATTTTTTACACAGGGTTTTAAAGCAATAGCTGTACCATCAACAATTATTTTTACCTTAGAACGATAATTAGGATCAGACCTAATTCTTTTTGGACCGAACAAAATCAATTCTGTTTTGGCAGAATTCAAGCGTAGTGAATGTCTTTTTGACTCTCTAACTAGACTTTCAATATCTAAATTCATTTTATAGCACGCATCTTCAAAATTTCCTTTGTCAAAGGAGCAATACAGCTGAGTATCGTCAGCATAGAAATGACAGTGTGAGTAACGCACATAGTTAATAAAATTAAAAGTATATATTGTGTACAATAATGGACCTAAAATAGACCCTTGAGGAACACCAGAATCAACCGCTTTATATTCGGAGATATTGTTATCAATAGTAACGCATTGCTTTCTGCCGGTAAGGTAGTTATATATTAATTTTACAGCAGTTGATCCCAGACCAAGGTGATGAAGAATTGAAGCCATCAAATCATGGTTTATTGTGTCGAAGGCTCTTGAAAAATCCAACAAACACAACAACGTACACCTCCCCCTGTCACTTTCCATAACTATATCATCAACAATTTTTGTTAAAGCAGTAGTACAACTGTATCCCTTCCTAAACCCCGATTGTGTTACAGGTAAAATGTTATTTTCTGACACGTAATTTCGTAATTGTTGCTCAATAACCCTTTCAATAACCTTCGACAAAACGGGAAGCACACTTATTGGTCTAAGATCACTATACTCACGAACATCAGCTCTCTTCGGCAACGGTGTAATCAATGAAAGCTTCCAACATCTTGGAAAGCATCCGGTAGTTATACATTCATTAATTATATGCGTAAGATAAGAGACAATATGAGGTGTACATAATTGAATAAATTTTATATTAAGTCCATCTATACCGGCAGCATTAGTTTTTATAGAAAAAATTAATTCATAAATGGTCTGTTCATCCACTGTTTGAAATTGGAAATCAACATCAAGTAAACGCGTTGACATGTAATCATTAAAAACAGCACCATCCTGATGCAAATTTGGAACAGAGTTAACAAAAAAATCATTTATTTCACCAGCGTTTTTTATATGTGATGGTAGGCTAATTCCCCTAGAAACAACTACTCCCATACCTCGCAGCAATTTCCAAAATTCTTTGCTGCCGCTTGCTCTCCCAAGTTTATATGCAGCGTATGCACGTTTCTCCCGACGTATTGCCTCGGTTGTAGTATTACGCAGTGATTTATAATAATTCCAATGTGGTACAGATTTACTTTTTTGAAATCTCCTATAGGCATTGTCACGCAATTTTTGCATAAGTTTTATCGTATCGGTCATCCAAGGCGCTGGAGGTCTGGTAAACCGAGAAATCACTAAAGGCATATGGGTGTCAAATAGAGATTTGAGATTGTTAGTAAAAAAATCAGTTTTCTCATCAACGCCGTCCATATCAAAAATTAAATGGAACGGTGTATTATATAAATTTTCTTGAAATATATCCATACGGAAATATTTCTGACTTCTATATGTACGCCAAGCAACATTTAAATGTGATTAATAAAAATTCTTTTACATTTATTACTATTTAGTTATAAATAATAGATATGTTATAATAATTACTGAAAGATTTTTAATTTAAATTACAATTATTCTTGCGCTATTCCCGTATGAATTTGTTTATAGTTTCTTAAAATATATTTGCATAGTACGTAGATAAAAACTCAATCTTGATTATTTAATTTTAACGATCATTTATATAAAATAAATATTGTATAACACCCAGGCATAATCCTGCATTATAGCAATATTAGTGATCAAAAAGCATAAGAGAGTAAAGGGTTAATTAAGATACTTACCGGAACGTTTTAATATCTTAACTTTGATGATTAAGATAACTGAGAAAACACACGTTCTCTTCAATACACTTAACATCAAACAGCTACTCATGTACAAAACCTTGAGTCTCTGTCTTTTATCAAGAACGTTAATTAAATAAAGAAAATTTCCATTTGACGACGTAAAGATGATATCCAAACGTGGGCATAATTACATTTACGGCGCTTTCAGATTAACGAGCTTTCGTAATAGTTTTTGCGTCAGCAATTATCTCGGAAATATAATAACGTTTGCCCCGAAAAGTTTTTCTCTTGTGCACGCTCTTTCTCCCCACTTGGGTGGCACGTCAAACCACTTTGTTTTTCCTGTAATTTTCTTCCCTAATACGTTTCAGGCACGCGAATAAAAAAAAGAGTATACATTGAGAGAGCAACCGGGTGTTATATACACCGACAAAAACCACCTTGAATAGCGTTATGTCCGTTAATGAGTTGTCTAATTAAAAAGTTTAGGATTAAAAAAAAAGTAGCACACAAAGTATTTTTATAACCGTCAGTTTTTTTTATGTGTACCAGTTTTTGTGCCTAAAGAAATTGCCATATTTGTTATTTTTTCTTGGGTTGGATAGTAAACATGCTTAGGAGTAAAATGTTTCCATTTAAGGTAAATTTTAATATCAAAAATTAAGTACAGACAAAAAAATAAACTTAATATGTTATTTAATTAATTTATTTGAAAATAAAATCCATTTGCCGTTCCTTACGATTAGCAAAATGATTAATAACTAATTCATTGAAGTTTGGTATTCATTAAAAATGATAGTGAATACTTGGAATATCTCCAAAAGATAAAGCAAACCATATACATACTTGTACGAATTAAAAATTCATACATGCATGCATGAAATGGATGCACATCTGCTCCAGAGCTCCTTGGCGCGTTGCATTTGCATGACAGATGTCGCTGAGGTCGCACACTGACGAAGTCATAGTAGACTGAAACACTGTGTCTGTGCGTTGGTTGCTGTAATGCCAGCTCTGGAGCAGATGTGCATCCATTTCATGCATGCATGTATGAATTTTTAATTCGTACAAGTATGTATATGGTTTGGTATTCATTAGTTTATCTTTATTATAAAATTCATCTAGGAATGTTTGTTTGCTGTAAAATTGTCAAATTGTATTGTATTTAAAAAATGTGTTCTTAGTTGCTTTAACAAGATATGGTACATCAAAAAAATAAAATATTTTATGTAAGTAAAAGTATGGTGATTCTGAAGTAACTCCTTCTTCTTTTGAATATTTACAAAAATTTGATCCGACATCAGATACTAGTGCTCGGACAGAAAGCCCAACTGCAAATAACTTTAGTATTGTATTATCTACAGTCTCCTCTAAAGCTTTACCACTACATGTGCTGCTGACTAATATATAACCAACTGGCTGTTTCCAATTCATATGAATGCCCTTAGCGAAGAGAACCATAGCAAATTTTGCTGGTTTATATGTTGTTTGACCATTTATTTTATGAAATCCTACAATTTCGTCTTTAGTTATATTATAAAATAGATTAGCTTTTAGTCACATTTCATCAATGCGTAGAATGCATTCATGCGCTTCTGGTGTAAAATGAGCAGTTTTCATTTCAATTCCAGAATACACAAAATCAACACTCGTATTCCAATTCTGTATTAATCTTTGTAGTTCTCACGCTTGCCAATTGAAGTATTTTACTTACGTATTTATAAACTCTTGATCCCAAAAAATAGGTATTTAAAGCAAATTGTTTGTACTGTATGCTGTATCTTCCAATATTCTTATTTTATTAACTGCATTAAATGTAACAACAGTTGCCAGTTCATTTGATAAATATCTGTCACAAAGCCCTAGAAAATATTGTAAATTCTCCTGTTTAGGATAGGATTTCATTTTAGATTTACTTGCTATAACTCTATGCTGTTTTAGAGATTTTCTCAGTCTTTCCTTTCTGGGTGTATGGGCAGAGAGATTTTTTTCTGTTTGAACCCCAACATAGGGTAGGAATTTCCATAACTGCTAAAATACAATTAAAAAATTATACATTTCGTTAAAACAAATTAATTGTATGTGTTGAATTTTTGTTCAAAAATGACTTCGAATTCTTCAGTTAACAACTAAACGTATTTTATGTTTTGCTCATAATATAATTTTGTATTGTAAATATTAATTGTCATACCTATAGGTGGTTCACTTTCTGCTAAATTTTGGGATCCAATATCACTTGTGCTAGGAACATTCATAGTTTCCACACATTCTAAAATACATTTTTAAATTAGTATGCTTTTAAAATTTCAATTATAGTCATGGCTGTGAGAGATAACGATGTTCTCTATAATTCTTATTTTCGAAGGAGGTTCCTTCACTATATAAAATGTTTCATTCAAAGTGTTTACTACAAAGATGAATTATTACAAATTATCTGTTACTCAATAGCTATAACTTGAAATTGTAAAATATACTTTGTTGCTGAACAAGTAAAAATACAACATCTAGGTACGCCAGATTTCTTCTTTCGTACAGTTTTCATTATTTATATCAACAACAATTTAACTGACACCTTTACTAATTATTTTTTCGTAAATTATAAGTTATAAAATTAAGACAGGTTATATTTATACAAGTACACAACAAAAACAAAACACGCCATTTTGTTTGATTTTGCCCACAAATATCGGAATTATGCAAGTGAGGCTTTTGTCACTTCTGTGATATTACATTCTGGCCCAAGCAGCAAAATCACAATTTTAGAGAAGGATGAAAATATATATTTGTTAATGTAGAACATTTTGCTACTAGGGGAATTGCCAGCCGGCATCACAGTCTAGTGCCCTTCGCTGACATATACCGCTCTCGCCCCGCGCCACTTTTTATCCACTCGCTTTCTAATACAAACGGAGCACTCGCGTGAGATGCCCCGGAGTCTACGACAGACTGTGATTTTTAAACGCGCTGAAGAGACGGACTGTTACTTCCGAAAAAATCCCAAGCAGAAAAATCACAATTTTAGAGAAGGATAAAAATATATATTTGCTAATGTAGGACAAGTGTGCATATAGTGATTTTGCTGCTAGGGATATTATTTGTTATCAAACAAATCAGAAAAATTACATACAAATTTGGTAATTATAATTAATTTATCTGTTAAAAGAAATTTGTCACGGGGGGGGGGGCAATGCCCCGTTGCCCTCCCTGCAGCAGCCGCCACTGATAGAGCAACAATAAAAAGTCATTATGATGATGTGAGATTAATATTACGTTAAAATAACATTCAAAAATGTTTGTTGTAATTATGTAATCCTTTATTTCATGTACTATTGTTTTGATGCATGACATTGTGGTGACCTAACAATTTTGTTTATGTTTGGCTCCACATTACTTGTCGCTACACATAAAATTGCTTCCAGATTTTCATTTGCCAGACGGTTTCGATTTTTTGTTTTGTTAAGTTTCATCACTGAAAACGTTTGCTCACAAATATACGTCGATCCAAATAAGCTTGCACATTTCAATGCATTTATTCGCAACTCTTTATAAGCGGTTTTGTCAATGAAACGGTAAAAGTTGAGTAAATTACCTTGATTAAACTTGTTTCGTAAATTATCATCATTTTGCATGTCTATTAATTGCAGCTGTATTGATTTCGGTGCATTTTCGGGTGAAATGTTGAAAGGATTGCTGAAAATGTCCAAAACGATCATGAAAAGCTTGTATCAAAATATCAATTTTTTCAACATAAGCGAAATTGACATTTGAAATACATAAAGCCATACAGTCTTTTATGTATTTCAGATGCCAAGAAAATACATAAGAAAAACAACTAAAGCAAATTGGTCTACAGAGATCGTGGAAGCAGCTCTTAATACAGTCGAAGGGGGAACCCCTTTGAGGGAAGTTGCCAGAAGGTTTGGTATACCAATAACTTCATTACAAACTAGAATTAAAAAACAAACAAACTATGGCCCTTCATTAGGACGCAAAGCCATATTCAGCAAACAACAAGAAGAGGAACTTGCATCTATTGTTTTAAAATTGTCGAAATTATTTTATGGCATTTCTCGTGAAGAGATAAAAAGTGGGCATTTGAATACGCCAATAAAAATAAATTGAAGCGTTCATTTAGCAAGAACGCACAAAGTGCAGGTAATGACTGGTTATGGAGGTTTTTGAAACGAAATCGCTCAATATCCTTGAGGAAACCAGAACAAACGAGTATAAACAGAATTTTGGCGTATAACAAGATGAAGTTTCGCGATTCTACACCAACTTGGAAAGGTACAAATTTAGTCCAAACAGGATCTTTAATGTCGATGAGACTGGAATTTCTACAGTTCAGGGATCCAGTAAAATACTAGCGTGCAAAGGCCCGAAACAAGTTGGAATTGCATCAAGTTGGGAGAGAGGAAAAAATATCATCGTGACATGTGCATTTAGTGCCTCTGGAATGTATGTATCGCCGATGTTTACTTTTAATAGGAAAAGAATGAATCCCCAACTACAAAAAGGAGGACCTCCTGGAGCTTTGTTTACATGTTCCGAAAAAGGATGGATGACTGAGAGGTTGTTCACCGATTGGCTACAACATTTCTAAGTATTCGTGAAGTCTTCTCATGAGGATTCTGTACTATTATTGATGGATAACCATAGAACGCATTGCACTATGGCGGTTTACAATATTTGTAAATCAAATGGAATCACTGTTCTTACCATAGACTACAGCCGTTAGATGTTACATTCTATTCCCCGTTAAAAAATGCCTACAATTTAGAATGCTCCAAATACATGAAAAATAATTCTTTTCAAAAGATCACTCCTTTAGAAATTTCCGAATTATTCAATAATGCATATGGAAGAATTGCCACCCCTGAAAAAACTATTAATGGTTTTAAAAGAACAGGAATTTTCCCAATCGATGAAGCTGTCTTCACAGAGGAAGATTTTGCAACTGCTGAAATAATGCAGCAAGAAGCTGATGCTACATTGGAAAGGAATTTGCGTGATAATAGGACTCCAGATCCAGAACCTCGTTTGGAAGCTTCGAATGAAGAACTGTCCCTCACCGGTATTTTAGCCTTACCTTCAACTTCTAAAATCAATCCAACTCGACAACAGAACAAAAGGGCAAACTCACAGATTTTCACATCCACTCTAAACGAGAAAATATTGAAAGAAAAAGAGGACAGAAAAGAAGCAAGGACTGGAATGAAGAAAAGAATCAATAAAAAAGGTATCAAAGAAGGTTTTGATGGTTGAAAGTTCTACAATACAAAATGCAAAAAATAAAACCAAAACTTCTGAAATGAAGCTAGTATTAGATAGACAGAAAATGTAAAACAAGCAAAAAGAAGGAGACCAATTCATCACGTGAAGAAAGTGAAGAAAATTTCTCTGAAGACGGCTCGGATATAGGCGAAGATATCTGCTTGTTTTGTGGTGAGTTTGGAAAAAATGGCGAGGTGTGGGTCCGCTGTGCTTTATGTGGTAATGGGGCCTATAAAGCCTGTGCTAATTTGGAAAAACGGAAAGAGTTTGTTTGCGATTTTTGTACATAATTTAAGCACTATCTGCGTATGGGGCAATGATGGTCACCGGCCTTTATTACCCCAAAAGTTGTATGGTTTAAAATTGCCTCTGACTGAATTTTTGTGTCTGAATGCAAAATCTGTACTTGTTTAACTGTAATGAAATATTTTGCTTACGCGGCCCCCATTTCCCACGCTTCCCGTATTGGTGTATCCAAGTTTTTCTCTACAGTTATGAATCTGACTCGTTTTGCTTAAACCGCTCCATCTCATAATGAGATGCTATCTCTCTAACCTGATTCGACGTTCGTCCAGTATTATTTGGTGAACATTTTGGACGTTATCGGTGGTGGTCGCAGTTTTTGGCCGCCCGAACGCCCATCATCACTCAAGCTGTTACGAATACGTTTAAATTAAGCTGCTCATCTTTTCACGGTGGCAAATGATAAGGCTGAGTCTCCGTAAACAGCGCCAGCATCCAACTTAATTTTAATTTGTGTAGGCGTATTTATTCTCAAATGCAAGAATTAATCACGGCACGATATTCGGTTTTTTTCCGTTTTTACAAAAACACTGACATCGATTGACAGACACGACTGTCAAACAACAACAACAACTGAGCGTCCAAAATGGCGGACATTTTCACAGGCGTCTTTCAGCGCATGCGCAATTACTTTACCAGATTAGTTTTGACGTGTAGTGTCATCTTCATGTGAAGGCTCAAAACATTTCAGACTACCCTCGTACTACACGGTCGTTCTATGTGAAAAGACACCGTGGAAAACGTATAGGTAAATAAAAAATAAAAATATAAAAAGATAATGTAGTTTTTCTCTTAATCTAGTTGACAATGGTGCTGGATTATAAAATAAAAGGGAATAGATGTACTCAATTTTGTTTTCATACAACGAAATATAAAGTGAATGCATTTAACATGCCGCGGAAACTGCTATTGACGCACAGTTATCAACATTGAACGGAATGTATGATAGCTCGACATTTAGGCGTGGTATCACTCGGCGACCGTTTTCGGGGTACGAAATTTATCAATAATTGAAAATCTTGGAATATAGCGCACGTTTTATCTCTATTATGGTGCGTGCAGAAACGTCAAGCTTTCTACGACCAGATCGTGTCTCCTCCCTCCATTATGTTTACATTTGACTGATTAAACACAATTCATATTCAAGTGCTTATTAATTTTATATTATTCGCTCATGCAATACTATTGACAATATATTGTATTATTCATTAATACCTGAGTTTGAATAATTTAGGGTTGTGATCAATTTTCATAATATAGGGGAATACATAAAATCTATGTTGGCGTAAATTAAAGAAGAAACCTTTAGAAATTTAATGATCTAATTACATAAATCAGCGTTTTTGGAACTTTGTGCTGCAAGGGTTTTTAAAAGGGGACTCAGCAGAAAAACAAAAGAAATTTATGGTAGAATATAAATTATTATACTAAAAGTAAAATAAAATATCTTAATGTTTAGAATAGTCAGCGTAATCTTTGCTGGATGCAGTAGTTAAGGGAACCTCAAGTATTTCAAAATGAATCAATTGTATTTAAAATAGTATATGTTTTTAGTCAAACCTTAACAGCGGAGATATAATCTTGATAATGTAATGTATGTGTAAAAAAACCCATAAGTCGAAATTGTTTTGTCACTTTGACAGCGATAAAAGTTTATTTTAACTTTTATATCGGCAAAAAAGTTGTTTACCTTTGGTTGCCCCGACAACGATTTGTGTTTTCTCGTTATGTCATAAAATCAACGAACTCACTGTCAAAATGAAATGTCAAAGTCGACGCAACCCTAAAGCTCGTTTTAAGCTCGTTTTACATCTATCAATTTTAAGTTCAATTTCTAGAACTTGGCGGAGTACATGCAAAATTAACGGCAATTTGGGTTTTACATCTGTCAATTTCTAGTTCAATTTTAAGTTCAATTTCTAGTTCAATTTTAAGTTCAATTTCTAGTTCGATTTTAAGGAGCTACCCATAGCGTTTATATATGTGATTTCCAAGTTCAATTTAAAGAAGTTGAAATTGATGAAATAGAACATGTTCTATTTTTCTTCAATTTATCTTCAATTTTTTAGTAACTTTTAACTTTTGTAGAGAATTTTGATAATGAGGTTATTGTGTTTGGTCATTCTGTGCAGATTTTATGGTTATGTCAGAGAACTCTGTGAATGTTCTATTATTTTTATTATTTATATATGGTTATATTATTGTTATTAATTATTACTGTTTGTTGTATTTTTGTATTGAGACGAATATCCATCTAGATATTTATTTTCTTTTACTACTACTACATTTATAAAAATAAATATGCCATTTATCTTTGAAAGAAATGCACCAAAGGTCTGATATCTTTATATGAGCAACATACTAACTTGTACATGGTAAGTACATCATTGTACAGAAACAAGAATGCAAGACTAGACTCTTTTAAAAATATTGCAGATGAATTATACAGGTAAAATTCAGTAAGTTGAATAAATGTAGGATAGTGCCGAATGGAATCTATTTCATGAAATATCTATTTATCTATATATGGAATTGTTTGTTGTACAGATTATTAAATAGTACTACTATCACACTGACTGATGTGAATAAAAAAAATAATAAGCTAAGAACGCAATATTTTCATGAAAAAAATAAGAGTGAAGTAGTGTCGGAAGTGATGCGATATATGTTCCAAGTTGGTGGTGTTTCAGTGTGTTAGCATTTCTCAGCAATTCTGCACCTATTAGAAAAAGTGGAAGCTCAAGAAGATATAAATTTTCTAGAAGTTCTTCTTTCTATAGAATTTGGAATTACTGTATGATGGTCCTGTAGAAGATTGGTATTCGTAGAATATCCCAGAGGAAACTAGATCAGAGGTGTCTTCTCCTTTTACAAAAACCCCATCTACAAGTGCTAAAAGTAAGAAACGTCATGTGCTGCAGGACACTAATGAATTATTAATTAGTGAGTGCAGGAGCTGCTCTTAACAATGAAAAAAATGTAGAACCTGACCATTTGCAAGCTTTTAGGTAGAATGTATTAGTAATATTATTTATGGTGTTTGTTGAATTGTACTTGTAGAATGGTATCATCAGAGTTATGGCGAGTGAAAAACCCAAAAGTGTGTATAATATAAAACTAAGGATTCTAAGTTTAATATATGAAGAAATAAGAAACCAATAACTCAGAAAATAAACTTTAATACTATTGTAAACGTTATTAAAAAATAGGATATTTTATCATAAATGTAAACGAAAAGTAAGGCATACTATAATATTTAAGAAAGGTGACATTTTGCTGTGCTTATACAAAGATATTCAAAAGATTGTCTTATCCTGCTTCAAAGATGTGACATACTAAGTATGTTCTGCCTTTTCTACTAATTGGTTTGAGAAATGTCGATAAGTAAGAATCTCCAACTTAACGCTTTCACTTTTCTTGCACATTTCTTTTATTAGTGACATTCAAAACCGGCATCTTTTGAAGACAAATAAAATAAAACTGATTTGTCTCGTGTCTGGCAGTATGAATTGCTGTTATCATGCAAGAAGAAATCCAATGTAATGTATAATCATATGTACCGATAAATTTAGAATATTAGTCTAATAATGCTGCACATGCTTAAAGTGTGTTATATATTAATGAGGCAGGGTAGAAAGTCATTTTGATCTTTCTGTATTTAGGTGTACCTCAACATAAAGTATGCTTTAGTATTTAATACCCGATTGCACAACATCTCATTAAAAGTAGTCCTTGGTAAAGTGGTAGTTAATTTTTTGTGACATAGAAAATCCTATTGTACATGGGCTACATATTAAAGGCTTAAATGACTGATGCTTTATGAGTTTCTAATAAGTTAATTGTTAATGTTGCATTTTCTAGTAACTTTTAAAGGTATTTGTGTGTAGTTTTCGTTGAAATGTAAATAACATATAACAATTATTTACAGTCAAACTTGTTCATCTTATCAATTGATAGTTGTGTTTATAAGAAATATTACTGTTCAACAAAAAATGTTTGGATAGAGCCTTGCTGAATAATGTAAATTTAATTGGTTTGGATTCTTTGACATGGTGGTTTAGGATCTTGCATATTTCAGCAAATGTTGGGTAACACCGTAGTGGCAATTATTCGTGCAAGCACATTTGTTATTACACATTATATTCCATAAGCCATTACTGAATGTATTTTCTATAATAACGCTAATTCTAATATGGGACTCAGTATATTGTTGAGGTGTAATCCTACAGGGATTAGTAGCGATGGAAGATTGTACCTTCTTAAATTACAGACACTATTTCCTAGACATACACATTCAAATAAAAACTTGGGTACATCTTACCTAATAACATGTAATTATTGTACATTCCATTTTAAATGCACAACTAATAAATATGTTAGGACTATGTTGTTTGGGTAATGATCATAATTTTATATTTGATTTTCTCGCGCCATGTATGCATGGTGAGTGCGCGTGTGCGGGTTGCGTGCGCACACATAGAAGTGAGTGGGAGCAGATGCACACTGCGTGCGCATAATAGACATGAGTAAGAAAGCATGTGATGCACGCTGAGCACGTACACAAAATTGTAATACAGTCCACAATTAAAGTTATTCAAAATACAAGTTTATAAATAGTGTTTCATTCTGTTGTCAACAACCCAAAGAATAACACAAGTTTACAACATTTGGTCCTTCGAGCCGGATGAACATTTGGTCCAATTCGCGACGGATGAACATTTTGGTCAACCGAGACGGATGAACGTGCTAGTGTCCATGACAGGAGTAAACCGTAAGTCCAATAATTCATTTACAATCCTTCTATAACTTGTATCCTAACCTTACCCGCACTCAACGTATTCTGATACACGCATTCATACATACATACATTAATACATTATGGCGGACGAACAGATAATAACGTTAAGGAAGAGCAGGGGGCAACTAAAGGCTCAAGTGACAAGATTTACAACCTTTTTGGAAGGAACAGACATTCAAAACAAAATTACGGAAATCACTACTAGAATCGAAAACTTACACACATGCTTTAACACATACAACGACATACAAGGACAAATAGAGGAGTTGGATGCATCGAAAATAGACACACATGAAATGAACAGAAAGGAGTTTGAATTTTACGCGGCGATAGCAAAAGCAAAAGACATAATAAGCAGCAGTAGAAACGGTATCAAGTCAGCAAACTTGCACACATCGGGCCGTACACATATACAGGATACATATATTCCGCAAAATACCCACATACATGTAAAGTTGCCGCAATTAACGATACCAGAATTTCGCGGGCATTACGATAAATGGACACAATTCTGTGACACCTTCCGGACATTAATTCACGAGAACGATACTTTGTCAAACATTCAAAAATATTATTATTTACAAGCATCATTAAAGGACGAAGCGGCTAAAGTAATCAGTTCCCTAGAAATTTCGGATAGTAATTACGATACTGCATGGAAATTACTTAAAGAACGTTTCGAAAACAAAAAATTTATAATCAAAACACATATCAAACAAATTTTTGGATTACCAACAGTAACTAAAGAGTCATATTCGTCACTAAGAGAATTTCTAGATAGCTTTTTAAATCATTATCGCGCATTAAAAAATCTTGATGAACCGGTTGAACAATGGAGCACAATTTTGATATATTTGCTATGCTCAAAACTTGATAGTACATCTAAGCGCGAATGGGAAATAAAGTCACAAGCTGAGAAATCGCCAAATATGGAATTTTTCACTTTATTCCTTACAGAAAGAGCGTTGTTGTTGGAATCAATAGACAAAGGAACACACACACACACGAATAAGACTAATGTACATTTAACCACGAATTATGAGGGTAAGATTGATAAATGCTTGTATTGTAGTGAACAACATAGAATCTTTCATTGTCCAAAATTTTTACAAATGCCGGTATCGGGTAGATACAACACAATTCGTGAATTAAAAGCCTGCTTAAATTGTTTACGCACGGGACACATGGCGGATAAATGCAACAGCAGATCGTGTAAAAATTGCCGAAAGAAACATAACACGTTATTACATTTCACACAAGAAAATAGCAAATATGCTGAAGGACGTGAAAATACCGAAACATTTTCAAGAAATCACAGTCGTTTGCCGAATACTACGGCAAACCAAACGGGCATGTCACCTACAAATAGGTCACACACACACATTATAGCAACACATACTCAAAATTTAGACTGTACACTGTTATCAACTGCTTTGATATACATTCTTGATAATGCTGGTAAACGAATAAAATGCAGAGCTTTGCTAGACAGCGGCTCTCAGTCCAATTTTATTACACATGGCTTATGCAAAAAACTAAAACTACAAACAAATAACATTCATTTACCAGTGACTGGTATAAATACTCAAACAACATATATTGATGAAATGGTTCAAACATGGATACAATCTTGCGATGATAATTACAAGGTCAAACTTTCGTTTTTGGTTATATCCAATATAACAGATGATGTACCACAACAAAGTTTTAACAACAACAATTTTAATATTCCCAGTAATTTACAATTAGCCGATCCTACATTCCATGAAAGTGGAAACATTGATATATTATTAGGAGCGAGTATTTTTTACAAATTGTTATTACAAAGGCAAATAAACTTGGGTAGGGACAAACCAACCTTACAGAAAACAAGACTGGGATGGATTGTTACGGGCACACTGAACAATGAGAATTATATACAGAGTGTATCTTGTAATTTCTCAAACAATGTGAATCTCGAAAACAAGGTAGAAGCCTTTTGGCGCATCGAAGATAATTTGGCAGAGAGGAATATATATTCCATAGAAGAAAAAAGATGTGAAGAACATTTTCGTGAGAATTTTTATCGAGATGATATGGGACAGTTTGTAGTTAGGTTGCCTTTTCGAGATAATTTGAATCAATTGGGAAGTTCTTTGGACATGGCAGTTGGACGCTTTGCATCGATTCAAAGGAAATTCTCAAATAACCCCACGTTGAAGAAACAGTATACAGATTTCATGCAAGAATATATTGATTTGGAACACATGTCGCCTATCAATGAAACTGAAAGGAAGAATATGGCTTACTATCTTCCGCATCATGCAGTATTTAAGGATTCTTCAGTGACTACCAAAGTACGAGTGGTATTTGATGCGTCAGCCAGACCTGAGGATGGATTGTCATTGAATGATGTATTACAGGTAGGACCTTGTTTACAGAATGATATTTTTAACATTATGTTGAGATTTAGAACTCACCTCGTAGTATTTACAGCTGATATAGCGAAAATGTATAGGTGCATTAAGGTAGATCCGGAAGATCGTAAGTATCAAGGAATAGTTTGGCGAAGTGATGTGACGCAACCGCTTCAGCATTTCAAATTGAATACTCTCAGTTACGGGACAGGTCCAGCTTCGTTTCTCGCTACTAGATGTCTAAAGCAATTGGCTCTTGAATGCGAAACGACATTAGCTCAAGCAAGCAAAACAATAACCCAAGACTTTTACATGGACGATTTAATATCAGGCGCAGATAGTGTGGAAGCAGCCAGAAAAATCATTAGCGGCATAAATCACGTTTTGAGCCCAGCGGGATTTTACCTGCGACAATGGACTTCTAATGAAGGAGCGCTTTTGGACACACAGTACTCGAAAGATAACATTCCATACGCAATACGCGATCCTCAGTGTTCAAATAAGACATTAGGGCTAATATGGAATCCCACATTGGATTATTTTACGTATCAAACAAGCAAGCACACATTCAAGGTTCTAACAAAGAGAAACATATTATCGGTAATCAGCCAAATTTATGACCCATTAGGTCTAGTGGGGCCTGTTATAACCAAGGCAAAAATAATATTACAATTATTGTGGCAATCCAAGATTGATTGGGATCAGGAGTTACCACATGATTTAAGGACTCTATGGTTCAGATTTTATGATAATATAGAGACATTAAATAAAGCGAAGATTCCTCGTCAACTAATATTAGCCAATAATATTCTGATAGATGTTCACGTGTTTGGCGATGCATCTGAAAGGGCATATGGTGCATGTCTGTTTGTGAAATCAGTGAACGATTCACATGTTATTGATGTCAATTTAGCATGTTCAAAATCTAGAGTGGCTCCATTAAAGATATTAACTGTTCCAAGACTGGAATTATGCGGAGCTGTTCTCGCAGTAGAATTGTGTAAGAAGTTTTTGAGGTCAACTAAATTAGAAATTTGCAATATCACCTATTGGTGTGATTCAAATATCGTGCTTTCTTGGATAGCTACTGATACAGGCAAATTAAAGACATTCGTTGCCAATCGTGTTACCAGGATTCGGGATCTCACAAATACTTCACAGTGGCGATATGTACAGTCTAGCGAAAATCCAGCAGATATAATTTCACGAGGATTGAATCCAGATCAGATTTTGGATTCTAATTTGTGGTTTAAAGGACCAAAATGGCTTTCAAAGGAACCAGAGAATTGGCCTAATCAAGCTAGTGTCACTATTCCAAGTGAAGAAGTTCCTGAATTGAAGACTTCAATCGCATTAGCAGCTACTCACGTACCGACTGAAAATTATATTAGCCAAATTGTGCATAAATATTCGTCTTATGTTAAACTTTTACGTATTATGAGTTACGTCGTACGATTCAAAAATAATAGTCGTTTGAAAAATGAGTTACGTCAGCGAGGTTATACTACTAATCAAGAAATGGACGAAGGTATAACAATAATTGTCAAACGCATTCAACAAGATGTTTTTTCAGCAGAGATCAATTGTTTGAAGAGAAGAATAAAATTACCTAATAGTAACAAATTAATAGCGCTCGATCCGTTTTTGGATAATCAAGACCTGTTACGAGTGGGCGGCCGGTTAGAACATGCGGAGCTTTCTTTTGACAACAAGCATCCTTTAATATTACCAGCCAAACATCATTTTACAACGCTACTTATTCGACATGAACATTACAAAAACTTACATGCAGGAGCTCAAACGGTTCTAGGTACAATTAGAACTAAATTTTGGCCATTAAATGGAAGACGGGAAATTCGAAGAGTATTAAGAAAATGTATAGTATGTTTTCGTGCAAATCCACATCATTTCAATCAGAAAATGGGAAATTTGCCTGCATCTAGAATAATTCCTTCCAAACCATTCAGTTCATGTGGAGTGGATTACGCAGGACCCTTTCTAATAAAGGATAGTACTGTGCGAAACAGGAAAATATTGAAGTCATACATATGTATTTTTATATGTTTTGTTACAAAGGCAGTGCATATTGAATTAGTAACAAGTCTTTCATTGGAAGCTTTTTTGTGCGCTTTCAAACGTTTCGTCGGCAGACGTGGATTAAGCTCACATGTTTACTCTGACAATGCTACTAATTTTGTTGGGGCAAATAATCGACTCTTACGAGAATTTAAAGCCTTAATTGAAAACCCGTTAGCTCGTGATTACTTCTTAGAAAATAAAATAACATGGCATTTTATACCCTCACGATCTCCTCACATGGGCGGCTTATGGGAATCAGCTGTAAAGCTAGCAAAGCATCACTTGACACGTATAATGCATAATGTTTCATTTACATACGAACAATTTTATACTGTCTTAGTGCAGGTAGAGTCTATTATAAATTCCCGACCTCTCATTCCTCTTACCAACATTCCCGAAGACTATACCATATTAACACCTGGTCATTTCCTTATTGGCAATAATCTACGAGCTGTACCAGAAGCAGCTGTTCCACAAGAGAGAGCATCATTAGTGCATCGTTATAAGCATATGCAGTTGCTTATACAACATTTTTGGAAAAATTGGTCTCGTGATTATCTACATACTCTGCAGCAACGTTCCAAGTGGAGATTTGCGGTGAAAGACGATGTACTCGAGGGAGCATTGGTGTTGTTGAAGGAAGACAACTTGCCTACCATGTTGTGGAAAATGGGCCGAATCATCAGCTGTTACCCTGGAAGTGACAATATAGTGCGTGTGGTGGAGGTACAGACTGTTGGCGGCACATTCAGACGAGCAGTTAATAAGATTTGTTTATTGCCTACCGATGAAACTGTATAGTCTTATGTTTGTTAAATGAAATTCGATATCTTAAATTTTAAATTCTTTAAAATGTATTCATTGTTTTCAGTTTGTTATGTTTAGTTATGTATTTAATGTACTGTATGGATAGACGTTTTTAGCATTATAATATTGCCCGGCACGTCCTGGCAAGGGGGGCGGCATGTTTGGGTAATGATCATAATTTTATATTTGATTTTCTCGCGCCATGTATGCATGGTGAGTGCGCGTGTGCGGGTTGCGTGCGCACACATAGAAGTGAGTGGGAGCAGATGCACACTGCGTGCGCATAATAGACATGAGTAAGAAAGCATGTGATGCACGCTGAGCACGTACACAAAATTGTAATACAGTCCACAATTAAAGTTATTCAAAATACAAGTTTATAAATAGTGTTTCATTCTGTTGTCAACAACCCAAAGAATAACACAAGTTTACAACATATGTGTTGAGCTAGGCCATTGAAGTACTACTGCCTCATTTTGCAAAACAAAACCTAGAAAATATATTTCACTCAGGTTGTTGTGAAAATTATCAATCATTACGTCAAGGTATCCCAGCATGTTGAGCTGGTTAAATTAAGAATAAATTGTCAAAAACATTTTTCAATTTAAATTGAAATATAAAATTTTAATGTCAATTTTATAATTAGATGCTAAAATTAAAAGTATTCTAAATCTATTCATTCGTAACATTTTTTAAATTGTTGTCTTTCATAAAGCCCTCATTGATTGGGTTTATATTGCCTCTTTTTTTTTTTAACAACCATGATCTAACCCTCCACCTTTAGTTTACCCGTATTATTTACAGTACTGTGCAACATTAAAGAAAATACTGTAGATCTTGGCTATTAAGCCATTTTATCGATCTATGTCACATGTTTGATATCTAGAAATTTTTATCTGAATTTTTGTCATGCTTTAGATGGCACATAAAGATATTTCTTAAGGCATGTTAGAGGCGTTGGGCAATCCTCTAACACTTGACCAGGAAGTTATTGTACAAGTTATAGACATAGATCGTAATCATAATAATAGGTATATTCAAAAAAAAAACTGCCTCTCAAATATTTTGTAGTTTACTTAAATAAAAAATAAAGTATATAACAGTAGCATATTGTTTACATATAGTATTGTATTTCTCTTGTGCTAAGTGCATTAAAGTAATTATAAGACAGACATATGTATTTCTGTATTAGTTATGCTTATATACTTCAGTTTATTACAATATAGTTGAATATTTGCAGTTTTGTTAAAAGCAATCAAATAATACACCATTATAATCTAAAAAAATAACATATTTTGCTTTACATCAGTATGAATTTCTTTTCCTAAATCAAAAATACTTACACTAATTCTAAATGAAGGAGCATACAACATACGTACTTAAACATAATTTTTAGTTCTCCAGTTGCCAAAGACGACCAACAAATATCAAATAGATACAAGATTATTAGATTTATATATATTTATTTATTTAGAATTACGTGTATATTCAGACAAAGAATAACTGAAACTATGTATTTGGCGTCTCCAAATCATGGTATACCATAACCTCACAATAAGAGTTCAGACGATCGCCCTCATTTTATGCAAATAAACACTACCTTTTTTGATTTTGAAGACTGTTAGCTTTCCATTGATATACGTTTTATTCGATATTTATTTGGAAAAGAATGTTCCATTATTTACAAATATACAACTAAGCTCACCGAAATATTTTTATGGAATGACACATCGGTATCTATTTGTCAATTTGACGTTCAGAAAGTTATTTATAATTGACAAGTGTAATACGCTTTATTGTCAACTTGGTGACCTTGAATTTCTAGTTCAATTTTGTTACCTTGAATTTTAAGTTCGATTTCTAGTTCAATTTTAAGTTCAATTTATTGATAGATGTAAAACGAGCTTTACATCTATCAATTTTAAGTTCAATTTCTAGAACTTGGCGGAGTACATGCAAAATTAACGGCAATTTGGGTTTTACATCTGTCAATTTCTAGTTCAATTTTAAGTTCAATTTCTAGTTCAATTTTAAGTTCAATTTCTAGTTCGATTTTAAGGAGCTACCCATAGCGTTTATATACCTATGTGGTTTCCAAGTTCAATTTAAAGAAGTTGAAATTGATGAAATAGAACATGTTCTATTTTTCTTCAATTTATCTTCAATTTTTTAGTAACTTTTAACTTTTGTAGAGAATTTTGATAATGAGGTTATTGTGTTTGGTCATTCTGTGCAGATTTTATGGTTATGCCAGAGAACTCTGTGAATGTTCTATTATTTTTATTATTTATATATGGTTATATTATTGTTATTAATTATTACTGTTTGTTGTATTTTTGTATTGAGACGAATATCCATCTAGATATTTATTTTCTTTTACTACTACTACATTTATAAAAATAAATATGCCATTTATCTTTGAAAGAAATGCACCAAAGATCTGATATCTTTATATGAGCAACATACTAACTTGTACATGGTAAGTACATCATTGTACAGAAACAAGAATGCAAGACTAGACTCTTTTAAAAATATTGCAGATGAATTATACAGGTAAAATTCAGTAAGTTGAATAAATGTAGGATAGTGCGGAATGGAATCTATTTCATGAAATATCTATTTATCTATATATGGAATTGTTTGTTGTACAGATTATTAAATAGTACTACTATCACACTGACATGTGAATAAAAAAAATAATAAGCTAAGAACGCAATATTTTCATGAAAAAAATAAGAGTGAAGTAGTGTCGGAAGTGATGCGATATATGTTCCAAGTTGGTGGTGTTTCAGTGTGTTAGCATTTCTCAGCAATTCTGCACCTATTAGAAAAAGTGGAAGCTCAAGAAGATATAAATTTTCTAGAAGTTCTTCTTTTTATAGAATTTGGAATTACTGTATGATGGTCCTGTAGAAGATTGGTATTTATAGAATATCCCAGAGGAAACTAGATCAGAGGTGTCTTCTCCTTTCACAAAAACCCCATCTACAAGTGCTAAAAGTAAGAAACGTCATGTGCTGCAGGACAATAATGAATTATTAATTAGTGAGTGCAGGAGCTGCTCTTAACAATGAAAAAAATGTAGAACCTGACCATTTGCAAGCTTTTAGGTAGAATGTATTAGTAATAATATTATTTATGGTGTTTGTTGAATTGTACTTGTAGAATGGTATCATCAGAGTTATAGCGAGTGAAAAACCCAAAAGTGTGTATAATATAAAACTAAGGATTCTAAGTTTAATATATGAAGAAATAAGAAACCAATAACTCAGAAAATAAACTTTAATACTATTGTAAATGTTATTAAAAAATAGGATATTTTATCATGAATGTAAACGAAAAGTAAGGCATACTATGATATTTAAGAAAGGTGACATTTTGCTGTGCTTATACAAAGATATTCAAAAGATTGTCTTATCCTGCTTCAAAGATGTGACATACTAAGTATGTTCTGCCTTTTCTACTAATTGGTTTGAGAAATGTCGATAAGTAAGAATCTCCAACTTAACGCTTTCACTTTTCTTGCACATTTCTTTTATTAGTAACATTCAAAACCGGCATCTTTTGAAGACAAATAAAATAAAACTGATTTGTCTCGTGCAAGAAGAAATCCAATGTAATGTATAATCATATGTACCGATAAATTTAGAATATTAGTCTAATAATGCTGCACATGCTTAAAGTGTGTTATATATTAATGAGGCAGGGTAGAAAGTCATTTTGATCTTTCTGTATTTAGGTGTACCTCAACATAAAGTACGCTTTAGTGTTTAATACCCGATTGCACCACATCTCATTAAAAGTAGTCCTTAATAAAGTGGTAGTTAATTTTTTGTGACATAGAAAATCCTATTGTACATGGGCAACATATTAAAGGCTTAAATGACTGACGCTTTATGAGTTTCTAATAAGTTAATTGTTAATGTTGCATTTTCTAGTAACTTTTAAAGGTATTTGTGTGTAGTTTTCGTTGAAATGTAAATAACATATAACAATTATTTACAGTCAAACTTGTTCATCTTATCAATTGATAGTTGTATTTATAAGAAATATTACTGTTCAACAAAAAATGTTTGGATACAGCCTTGCTGAATAATGTAATCTAATTGGTTTGGATTCTTTGACATGGTGGTTTAGGATCTTGCATATTTCAGCAAATGTTGGGTAACACCGTAGTGGCAATTATACGTGCAAGCACATTTGTTATTACACATTATATTCCATAAGCCATTACTGAATGTATTTTCTATAATAACGCTAATTCTAATATGGGACTCAGTATATTGTCGAGGTGTAATCCTACAGGGATTAGTAGCGATGGAAGATTGTACCTTCTTAAATTACAGACACTATTTCCTAGACATACACATTCAAATAAAAACTTGGGTACATCTTACCTAATAACATGTAATTATTGTACATTCCATTTTAAATGCACAACTAATAAATATGTTAGGACTATGTGTTGAGCTAGGCCATTGAAGTACTACTGCCTCATTTTGCAAAACAAAACCTAGAAAATATATTTCACTCAGGTTGTGAAAATTATCAATCATTACGTCAAGGTATCCCAGCATGTTGAGCTGGTTAAATTAAGAATAAATTGTCAAAAACATTTTTCAATTTAAATTGAAATATAAAATTTTAATGTCAATTTTATAATTAGGTGCTAAAATTAAAAGTATTCTAAATCTATTCATTCGTAACATTTTTTAAATTGTTGTCTTTCATAAAGCCCTCATTGATTGGGTTTATATTGCCTCTTTTTTTTTTTAACAACCATGATCTAACCCTCCACCTTTACTTTACCCGTATTATTTACAGTACTGTGCAACATTAAAGAAAATACTGTAGATCTTGGCTATTAAGCCATTTTATCGATCTATATGTCACAGGTTTGATATCTAGAAATTTTTATCTGAATTTTTGTCATGCTTTTTTTAGATGGCACATAAAGATATTTCTTAAGGCATGTTAGAGGTGTTGGGCAATCCTCTAACACTTGACCAGGAAGTTATTGTACAAGTTATAGACATAGATCGTAATCATAATAATAGGTATATTCAAAAAAAAACTGCCTGTAAAATATTTTGTAGTTTACTTAAATAAAAAATAAAGTATATAACAGTAGCATATTGTTTACATATATCTAGTATTGTATTTCTCTTGTGCTAAGTGCATTAAAGTAATTATAAGACAGACATATTGCTGTGACTCTTTCAGATTTACATATAAATAAAATAAATTTAGTTTACTTAATTAAGTCGTAACTGGGAGTCAAGCACGCATCCTAGTGCTAGGCCTTATGCTAGACTATGATACGGTGAACTTTCTGCTGAAAGGTAGGTTAAGCAAAACATTCTACATGTAACTAGCTCAGTTTGAAAATAAATAGTTCTCTCAGGGGCAGAAAATATGACTTGATTCTCCTTCTCTTTAATCATCTCCAGGTCAGGTAAAGAAATAAAATACAAAATAAATCTTAATATCTAATTTATTAAAATAAAATAATTCTAAATAAATTCAAAAGTTTTAATCTACAAATATTTGCACATCCAAAATCAATATTCGGTCATAATTCAGATTTATACATCATAAACAATAAAATATTACAAGAAATAAAGAATAAATGAAATCACCATGTCGTGCAAGCTTATATCTAAAATGTGAACGTGATTATTATTATTAATATTTGTCATAGATACATGTAAACAATCAAAAATTAAAAATAAATTAACCGTGATGAATTGTACTGGAATGTAAATTAAAAAAAAATAAAATTGTGCGGTCTACTATTTGATAACAAAATATAGACATTAAGGAAGTGGCTTTGCACTAATTAGTCCTGTCCGGCGCCTTTTCTCGCTCCCAACACAGTACCATCAGTAACAAATTCACACAGAAGAGTATCCCAAAGTTCCACCCTACGAGCATGTCATTTTCAGCTCGTCGGACGCAACCCGAACATACATCATCATGTGCACACCCCTTAAGGAATATATATATTTTTAATTAAATAAATAAAGTGAAATAAAACAATGTCTCTGCGTATTCAATAAATTAACTCAGCCCTGATTAGTTCTGCCTGGTGCCTTTTCTCGCTCCCAAACGCAGTACCACCAAGACCAATTCGTGTATATCAAATTCACCAGGACTCCATGCTATGAATTAAATAATGACATAATTCATTTCACACATCCCTGATGTATTATTCAACACGTTAATATTGAACACCCAAATACAACAAAATATACTTAATTCTCATATCAAAAAGAAATAATATATATATATACATTAAAAGAAAATAAACTTTACCTTTTTCACGAAATTCCAATACAAAAAACACCACTACAAATAAAGAATTTGGAGACGCCACTATACACACATTTATAACAAATATTGTTAATCACCTTAATTCTTCATACATCGTATTAAACTCTTCCATAATTTTCAATAAAAGATTTTGTTCACTTAATATATATATAACCTATATACACATAAACAAAATTATTAGTTTCAAATATCCTTTGTAGGATGAATAAATTTAAAAGAAAAATAAATTATACGGAAAAGAAAATGATTATGTTATTCAAAGTTATCATTACAAATGCTAGAAAGTTTTGTCATAACGTACGGCATAGTACCCTACATGCAAAACAAAACCCTCTAGAAAGAAAAAAAAATAAAATGAAATTAAATAAATTCAAACACCGAGTTCATAAAAATAAAAGTATTTCATACATAGGTAGTTATTCGAATACATCTAAACATTTTAATGTAATGCGCGCAGCATGTTAAAAATAAAATTATTATAAGTGTAGAATCTTGTAAAAATTTTATAAGTATTGAAAATCTCAGAAATTATTCTAAGTCCGGATTTTAAAATAATCCTATTAAAGAAGAGGGAGGAAGTGGTTTTCACCTACTTTTAGACTTGCTAATATTGCGGTTTTCACCAGCAATTGCCGAAATTTTTATCTGTCCGCGCTTTTATTCGTAAATTTCCTTACAAAAACGTACGGCAACTTTCGTTAAGCACGAATCCATCTCCCAAAATTGTATGTCGACGGTGCTGCTCTTATCGGTTGCATGAGGAAACAGCGTATTAATAATCCTTGCGAGAGGTAAACAAACATGTGACCATAAATCCGTCTATACATTATGACTCAGCCGAGCACCTGATAAACAATACTTTTTGTACCGGTCAGTCCTTGCCAATGCCAGACGTATTTGTGCGAGGAACACCTGCTCGATCCTTTTTACGTAGCATTTAATACGTCTTAAAATTATAACCTTATAAAAATTTTATTAAGATTCTTCGTAAATATTTATACACATCATGGTGAAAATGAATAAAGTGAAAATTAATTTAAATAAAACTTGGAATGATACGTCTGCATTTGTTATTTGTATAAAGTTAAAATTGATATTGATGTGAGCAATAGTGAAATACAGATATAATACACAGGATGCTATCTATCAAACATTGGCCTGGTAAGTAAATAACATTATTTACAACTTTTAAATATAACTTAAAGTTCATTGCCACATCCTTATTATGTTATAAATTTCTTGATTGTTGTTTACTTCATTCTTGAACCATCTCTTTGTATTATTAGGAAGTTTTATTCGTATTTTCTTTGTCTTGCTTACATTCGGAAATAAAGGGAAAACATTCATGATCGTCGGTATGCGTTGGTTAAATTTATCATGAACCCCTTTTACCTTTCCAATTTCTAACGATGATGTATTGTTGACAGGTGGATTATCATACGCGTTCACCCAGCTTATCGTTCCTGGTGATTGACATCTTAAATTGAAGTATAAATGTTGTATCAGTTATTTGATCATCATACAGATTATACGAGGACAATCAAGAAATACACATATAGACGAGTACAGACATAGATATCCAAGAGTACAAAGTGAAATTAAGTGAAGCATTACTTGAACTCAAAGTTATTGTATACTGCTACCCTCTTCGGCCTCGACGGAGGCCCCTTAACACTGCTTGACAGGCCGGATCATGCCTTCCGCAGCCATCCTACACGC
This sequence comes from Amphimallon solstitiale, assembly GCA_963170755.1. Lineage (NCBI taxonomy): Eukaryota > Metazoa > Arthropoda > Insecta > Coleoptera > Scarabaeidae > Amphimallon > Amphimallon solstitiale. Next base: position 41,907,230 of record OY720676.1, on the reverse strand, counting down.
TGTTTCGTTCGATACGCGAACTACGGACCCATCTAACAGCATGACCCGCTGTCTCCGTCGAGCCTTGCGACAGGGTACCCCGAGCGTCAAACTATCCCGGCCCAAGATAGAAAAGGCCCGACGCACCGAGGCACAGAAGTCGGGCGAATCCCTCACGTCCGGGAATACATTCCTCTGCTCTTCTGGCCTATAACAGATTCCATTCTCTACATAACCTGGTTACCAATTACATGTACTCCAAGTTATCCCTATTGATTGCTTACTTGTGTAAAATTTATTTATTCAGTTACTTAATTTATACAGATCACGTTTACATTACCTAATTTATTATTGTTCATGAGGAATTTGTAAACTTAAATAAATAAATACCAATGTACATATAGATATAAATATAAATAAATATAAATCAAGAAAAATTCTTACCTTTATTAAGCACTTATGTATATAATATGAACGCACACAATAAGAAATCCTTACTTAACTAAACATAAAATTGCAAGTGATCTAAAATTCATTTATTTACATATTATTATTTATTCAAGATCACTGCATAAATATCCCTATGGGAATATCTGTAATTTATAAGCGAGAATCGCTAATGTCAATGGTATAAATTCAAGATTTCCCATAAATACCAATTAATATACTTATAGATAGCTTATCATATATTTTATATTAAACATAAATATCTGTGAATAAATTTAATTTATTCCTGCATTATCTTCGAGATCGTAATCATATAATTTTGAGACATGAAGTCTGCCTTTGACACGCTCATTATCCACTTCTGTTACCTCATAGGTCGTGTCATTTATCGCTCTACCTACACGATAAGGTCCATCAAAAGGAAGGTCTAATTTAGCACATTTATTATGGTCTCTCCGACCTAATCGATAATTTCTTATTACTATCATATCCTCCCTATTAAAGACTTTACGATTTTTAATCTTCGCATTCTCTTCCTCGGTATATTTTCGAGCTCTAGCACGTTGTCGCTCTCGTCCACGGTCTATTACCTCTTCTAAATTTTCCACAGGAGGAGTTTCTTGTCTCCATGGACGTGGTGGATATCTACCGAACATCAGTAGATATGGGCTAAGATTAGTGGTCACACTGGGTAAAAAGTTCATTGTATTTTCAACTTCCGTCAAATGCCTCACCCAGCCCACATGATTCTCATGAGTTCGCATTCTCAAGTGTTTTATAACTTCTTGTATGTATCTCTCACAAGGGTTCCCTTCAGGATGTCTCACTGAAGAAAAATTTACTTGCACATTCATATAATTTAATTCTTGAATGAAGCGATCATTATTGAAATAACTAGCATTATCTACTAAAAGTCTTTGAAATTGACCTATTTCTTCTATAAATTGATTAATGCAAATTACCGCTATGTCGGTATTATATTTTCTGGTAGGATAAAGTTTCACATATTTCGTAAAAATATCTACCATCACAAATACATTCCTATATCCTAAATGTCCAGGTATTAAATTACCTAGGAAATCTGCCGCAACTAAATCTAACTTATTTTCTACCCTAATACTATGTACAACATTTTTATTTACACGATTTTTATATTTACCTAATAAACATAGTTCACATTGTTTATTCCATCTTTCAACGAGACGTTTGTCTTGTTTAGCATAAAATTGCTCCCTAAAGACTAAGAATGTCTTCCTATTTCCAGGGTGTCCCAACCTCCTATGAATATCTAACATAACATTCTTTGCCAATTCACTTCCCAATACTAACAAATCATTGTCCCCTATTCTTTTATATAAAATATTATTTACTACTCTAAATCCTCTGTAATTGGGTTCTTGAAGTGCCTTTCTTTTTATATCTTGCACATCATCTTCTCCTTGACTACGTTCTACATTTTCTCTACTATATAACTCAGGAGCTACTTCAAAATTATAAGCATTGATCTGATATGATCCTGATTGCTTATTATGACCAAAGGCTCGACTAAATGCATCTGCAACAATATTATCTTTTCCTTTTCTATGTCTAATTTTGAAATTATATTCACTTAAAAATAAAGACCATCTATATAGTCGTGCATTAGAAAACCTAGTTTTCATTAAGAAAATCAAAGATAAATGATCAGTTTCTATTGTAAAGAAATTTCCCATCAAATAGTACTTGAGCTTAGAGACCCCATGCACCACTGACAATAGTTCTTTCTCTGAAACCGTATAATGACTCTCGTACCCCTTTAATATTCTTGAAATAAAGCAGATTGGTATCTCTTTACCATCTCTGACTTGGAAAAGTTCAGCAGCAATGGCATGATCTGAAGCATCACACCGTAAAATAAATTCTTCCTCAAATCGAGGCAGATTTAAAACTAACGCCTTATAAAATTCTTGCTTGATTCCTTCAAAAGCTTCTATTCTTTCAGGAGTCCATTTAAATTTTACACCCTTCTTTATCATTTTAAAAAGAGTTACAGTCTTATCTGATATCTTAGGAATAAAGTGCTTATAATAATTCACTATACCTAAAAATCCCCTTAACATCTTTATATTTTTAGGTCTTGGGTAATTTCTTACTGCTTCCAACTTCTTTTCCTCTATTGATACAGTTTTACCATCTATCATATACCCTAAATAACTAACCCTATTCTTAACAAATTCACATTTCTCTAAATTAATTTTTAGACCATTACTTTCTAATGTACTTAAAATAATTTTAACAGCTTTTAAATGACTCTCTAAATCTACATTAAATATTAAAATATCATCTACATAATGCGATACATATTCCTCATATGGATCCAGTATTTGTTGCATGGCCCTTACTAGTGCAGCTGTGGCCGTTGATAAACCGAAAGGTACAACCTTGAAGGAATATACTAGAGAATTCATTAAAAATGAGCAATATTTTCTAGAATCCTTGTGTAAAGGTACCAACCAGAAAGAGCTCTTTAAATCCAATTTTGTAAACCACTTAGCATTCGTACATTTTGCCAATAAAGTTTCTATGCTCTGTGGGGCTTCAAACTGTGCTTTGGTGCGACTATTGAGCATTCTAGCGTCAAGGCATAAACGTAGTTTCATCTCTTTTCGGTCATCTTCATTTTTTTTAACTACTACCACAATGGGATTAATGAAACTAGACTCTGATCGTTCTATTACACCATCCCTTAACATGTTCTTTATTTCTATTTTTACCTGTTGTTGATACTTATATGGAATTGGATAATTTCTTACTTTAAACGGCTGACTCTCATCAACTTCTAATTTATGTTCATAACCTTTCGCTAGACCTGGGCTATTATCAAATAATTTTGTGTGTACTGCAAGAAGATTTTTTACCTCACTTACATATAGCTCATTACAATTCAGGTTAATGTCACCCATATTTATTTCCCGGTGTGAACATTTATTTATTATGTCACCCATATATTTCGTGGCGTCTTTCTTTTGAAGACCCTCCACATGGTGTGTACATTTATTATTTATGTCACCCGTGGCAAATGTGGCCTCTCCTTTTTGAAGAGTATCCACCTGGCGTGCATTCCTTTCCTCGTTTTTTAAACTAATATTTTCAGGATGTAAATCGAAATCCTCATCATACATTTTACTACTTAAATTATTAACTACAATTTCATCTTCCTGCAGATCTTTGTTCCATGATATAATTGCCCTTTTTATGTGAAAAGTTTTATCTTCCATGTTTAATTTTGTACTATATTGAGTCAAAAAATCCATTCCAAGTATACAATTATAATTTAAATTAGGTACAATAACAAATTCAGTTAAAAATTCTAAATTACCTATTCTTACATTTACGTAAAATATCTTATCTATAGCTATTACTAATTTTTTTGTGGCAGTAAATAAATTTATTTTTTTAATGGACCTATAATGACCTGAATTTTCTAGTTGCCTATCTACTAAACTACTATCTAAAAGAGACAATTGCGCACCTGTATCAATTAATGCATCTACCTCTATTTGGCCTATGTTTATTTTTACTACTGGTAGCTCTGTGGTTATTTTTTTAATATTCTCAAAGTCGGTCACCCTTTGAGAATCCTCTTCCTTTCTGATTGGTTCTACTAAAAATCCAGAGATGTAGCACCTCCTACTGAGTTGTGTAACCATCCGTTTTCTACCGGAGTTGCACTTCTTATCTCCTTCTTTATCGCTCCTTTTGATACATCTTTCGTTACAGCTTCTGTTTTATTTTCTTTATTTTCTATAATTATGTTATTAAATCCTCGGGTATCTTCTGTTTCATTTCTTCCATATTTTCTTGTTACATGACCCTCCTGTCTCCAACTATTCTTATTATTACTACTACTATTATTATTACCCATGTTCTTGTTGTTACCATTCTCCACCCTTCCTCCCTGGTAATTATTATTCTGATACCGATTACCATTGTTTCTTTGTTGGTTATTACCATTATATCTTTGCTGAGCATTGTAATAGTTACCATTGTTACCTGCTTTGTACCCATTTTTATTCTGAAATACACTCCTATCTTCCACGTCGTCCAGACGCTTTACCAATTCCAAGAGTTGCTCAACGGTGTCTATACCCTGTAAAGCAACTGCTTGTACTACCTCATGCTCGAAATGATTAGCTAACTGGGTAACAATGTCACACTCCTGGATCACAGGTTGTATATGTTTCAAGAAAGAATATTTCCGAATAACATAATTCTCTCTAGATGTAATGGAACGATATTTTCCAAAAGTAAGGTCATGTCTAATGCGTCTTTGCTGAGTTTGTCCCCAGTACTGCCTAATAAACATGTTTTCTAATTCTTCGTACGACTGTACCTCATCAATTACCATATCGTACCATAATAACGCATAATCTCTAAGACACCCTCTCATGAAATGTAATTTCGACATATCATCATGAATACCACGAATATATGTCTTAATGGTTTTAAGAAATGCCATAGGGTTGTCTTTATTATACCCAGAAAATTTTGGTATATTTTCTGTGCCAAGTGATACCTGTTGCGACACCACACAAGGTGTAATTGTACCCTGTTCAACTCTTGTTTTCAAATTCTTAATCGTGTCTTGACAATTTAATGTCATATCCTGTAGCTTTAAAAGTGAATCTGTGCATGCTCCATATTTGACTCTACAGTCTTCGAATTTATTTGTTAGATTTTGAACATCTTTCTGAACTGACATGGCACTACTGTCCACCTTCAGTTCCAAGAATTGTATCTTCTCATCTTGTCCTCCAATCCTTTCTTCTATCTGTCTAAAATTTTCTCTCGCTACACCGGCCCTCTGATTCATTTCATCTATTAAAAAATTACTGCTATCCTTGCACTTCTTTTCATTTACTTCAATTTTTTCATTGATCTGTGCCGTGCTTTGTTTCACATCTTCTTTTATTTTATTATTCATTGCAGACATTTCTATTCTACAAGCTTTAATTCTTTCATCAATCTTCTCATTCATCGACTTTACTACAGCTTGTATCTCTAATTTATTCTCATCCAGTTTCTTGTTTATATCTTCTTTATTTTCTTGAAACTTCTTGTTCATTTCAGTTTTATTTTCATCTAACTTTCTATTTATATCTTCTTTCATTTCTATCTTGTCACTTTCCAATTTACAGAAAAGTTTTTCAAATAGAAAATCAAATCTATCTCCGCCTGGCACTTCTTTTGTTTCAATTTTTACATTTTCAGTCACATTTTCATCCTCATCAAGAGGTATCGTCTTTTCTGAATCTGTCACAGAGGAAATGCCTTGTGGTTCCCTGTACGTTTCAAATAAATATTTGGTGTCCATACTACTTTCAGGATTTTCACCCTCGCCTTTATACTCAGACATATTTACTTTATCTGTCCTGGCACTTAAAGAGACTTATTTGTGGAGAAAAATAAATCAAAACTTGACAAAATTTTATTTGTGAATTATATTTATTAATTATTCAAATGCACCTAAAGGTGAAAATACCTCCCTTTAATTATACAGCTATTTGAATATTAAATAATCAATTAATTTTTATCTAAACAGTTTAAAAATGTAGAAGTTTTGCCCCACTACGTTGGTCGCCATATATATGCTGTGACTCTTTCAGATTTACATATAAATAAAATAAATTTAGTTTACTTAATTAAGTCGTAACTGGGAGTCAAGCACGCATCCTAGTGCTAGGCCTTATGCTAGACTATGATACGGTGAACTTTCTGCTGAAAGGTAGGTTAAGCAAAACATTCTACATGTAACTAGCTCAGTTTGAAAATAAATAGTTCTCTCAGGGGCAGAAAATATGACTTGATTCTCCTTCTCTTTAATCATCTCCAGGTCAGGTAAACAAATAAAATACAAAATAAATCTTAATATCTAATTTATTAAAATAAAATAATTCTAAATAAATTCAAAAGTTTTAATCTACAAATATTTGCACATCCAAAATCAATATTCGGTCATAATTCAGATTTATACATCATAAACAATAAAATATTACAAGAAATAAAGAATAAATGAAATCACCATGTCGTGCAAGCTTATATCTAAAATGTGAACGTGATTATTATTATTAATATTTGTCATAGATACATGTAAACAATCAAAAATTAAAAATAAATTAACCGTGATGAATTGTACTGGAATGTAAATTAAAAAAAAATAAAATTGTGCGGTCTACTATTTGATAACAAAATATAGACATTAAGGAAGTGGCTTTGCACTAATTAGTCCTGTCCGGCGCCTTTTCTCGCTCCCAACACAGTACCATCAGTAACAAATTCACACAGAAGAGTATCCCAAAGTTCCACCCTACGAGCATGTCATTTTCAGCTCGTCGGACGCAACCCGAACATACATCATCATGTGCACACCCCTTAAGGAATATATATATTTTTAATTAAATAAATAAAGTGAAATAAAACAATGTCTCTGCGTATTCAATAAATTAACTCAGCCCTGATTAGTTCTGCCTGGTGCCTTTTCTCGCTCCCAAACGCAGTACCACCAAGACCAATTCGTGTATATCAAATTCACCAGGACTCCATGCTATGAATTAAATAATGACATAATTCATTTCACACATCCCTGATGTATTATTCAACACGTTAATATTGAACACCCAAATACAACAAAATATACTTAATTCTCATATCAAAAAGAAATAATATATATATATACATTAAAAGAAAATAAACTTTACCTTTTTCACGAAATTCCAATACAAAAAACACCACTACAAATAAAGAATTTGGAGACGCCACTATACACACATTTATAACAAATATTGTTAATCACCTTAATTCTTCATACATCGTATTAAACTCTTCCATAATTTTCAATAAAAGATTTTGTTCACTTAATATATATATAACCTATATACACATAAACAAAATTATTAGTTTCAAATATCCTTTGTAGGATGAATAAATTTAAAAGAAAAATAAATTATACGGAAAAGAAAATGATTATGTTATTCAAAGTTATCATTACAAATGCTAGAAAGTTTTGTCATAACGTACGGCATAGTACCCTACATGCAAAACAAAACCCTCTAGAAAGAAAAAAAAATAAAATGAAATTAAATAAATTCAAACACCGAGTTCATAAAAATAAAAGTATTTCATACATAGGTAGTTATTCGAATACATCTAAACATTTTAATGTAATGCGCGCAGCATGTTAAAAATAAAATTATTATAAGTGTAGAATCTTGTAAAAATTTTATAAGTATTGAAAATCTCAGAAATTATTCTAAGTCCGGATTTTAAAATAATCCTATTAAAGAAGAGGGAGGAAGTGGTTTTCACCTACTTTTAGACTTGCTAATATTGCGGTTTTCACCAGCAATTGCCGAAATTTTTATCTGTCCGCGCTTTTATTCGTAAATTTCCTTACAAAAACGTACGGCAACTTTCGTTAAGCACGAATCCATCTCCCAAAATTGTATGTCGACGGTGCTGCTCTTATCGGTTGCATGAGGAAACAGCGTATTAATAATCCTTGCGAGAGGTAAACAAACATGTGACCATAAATCCGTCTATACATTATGACTCAGCCGAGCACCTGATAAACAATACTTTTTGTACCGGTCAGTCCTTGCCAATGCCAGACGTATTTGTGCGAGGAACACCTGCTCGATCCTTTTTACGTAGCATTTAATACGTCTTAAAATTATAACCTTATAAAAATTTTATTAAGATTCTTCGTAAATATTTATACACATCATGGTGAAAATGAATAAAGTGAAAATTAATTTAAATAAAACTTGGAATGATACGTCTGCATTTGTTATTTGTATAAAGTTAAAATTGATATTGATGTGAGCAATAGTGAAATACAGATATAATACACAGGATGCTATCTATCAAACATTGGCCTGGTAAGTAAATAACATTATTTACAACTTTTAAATATAACTTAAAGTTCATTGCCACATCCTTATTATGTTATAAATTTCTTGATTGTTGTTTACTTCATTCTTGAACCATCTCTTTGTATTATTAGGAAGTTTTATTCGTATTTTCTTTGTCTTGCTTACATTCGGAAATAAAGGGAAAACATTCATGATCGTCGGTATGCGTTGGTTAAATTTATCATGAACCCCTTTTACCTTTCCAATTTCTAACGATGATGTATTGTTGACAGGTGGATTATCATACGCGTTCACCCAGCTTATCGTTCCTGGTGATTGACATCTTAAATTGAAGTATAAATGTTGTATCAGTTATTTGATCATCATACAGATTATACGAGGACAATCAAGAAATACACATATAGACGAGTACAGACATAGATATCCAAGAGTACAAAGTGAAATTAAGTGAAGCATTACTTGAACTCAAAGTTATTGTATACTGCTACCCTCTTCGGCCTCGACGGAGGCCCCTTAACACTGCTTGACAGGCCGGATCATGCCTTCCGCAGCCATCCTACACGCTGTTTCGTTCGATACGCGAACTACGGACCCATCTAACAGCATGACCCGCTGTCTCCGTCGAGCCTTGCGACAGGGTACCCCGAGCGTCAAACTATCCCGGCCCAAGATAGAAAAGGCCCGACGCACCGAGGCACAGAAGTCGGGCGAATCCCTCACGTCCGGGAATACATTCCTCTGCTCTTCTGGCCTATAACAGATTCCATTCTCTACATAACCTGGTTACCAATTACATGTACTCCAAGTTATCCCTATTGATTGCTTACTTGTGTAAAATTTATTTATTCAGTTACTTAATTTATACAGATCACGTTTACATTACCTAATTTATTATTGTTCATGAGGAATTTGTAAACTTAAATAAATAAATACCAATGTACATATAGATATAAATATAAATAAATATAAATCAAGAAAAATTCTTACCTTTATTAAGCACTTATGTATATAATATGAACGCACACAATAAGAAATCCTTACTTAACTAAACATAAAATTGCAAGTGATCTAAAATTCATTTATTTACATATTATTATTTATTCAAGATCACTGCATAAATATCCCTATGGGAATATCTGTAATTTATAAGCGAGAATCGCTAATATCAATGGTATAAATTCAAGATTTCCCATAAATACCAATTAATATACTTATAGATAGCTTATCATATATTTTATATTAAACATAAATATCTGTGAATAAATTTAATTTATTCCTGCATTATCTTCGAGATCGTAATCATATAATTTTGAGACATGAAGTCTGCCTTTGACACGCTCATTATCCACTTCTGTTACCTCATAGGTCGTGTCATTTATCGCTCTACCTACACGATAAGGTCCATCAAAAGGAAGGTCTAATTTAGCACATTTATTATGGTCTCTCCGACCTAATCGATAATTTCTTATTACTATCATATCCTCCCTATTAAAGACTTTACGATTTTTAATCTTCGCATTCTCTTCCTCGGTATATTTTCGAGCTCTAGCACGTTGTCGCTCTCGTCCACGGTCTATTACCTCTTCTAAATTTTCCACAGGAGGAGTTTCTTGTCTCCATGGACGTGGTGGATATCTACCGAACATCAGTAGATATGGGCTAAGATTAGTGGTCACACTGGGTAAAAAGTTCATTGTATTTTCAACTTCCGTCAAATGCCTCACCCAGCCCACATGATTCTCATGAGTTCGCATTCTCAAGTGTTTTATAACTTCTTGTATGTATCTCTCACAAGGGTTCCCTTCAGGATGTCTCACTGAAGAAAAATTTACTTGCACATTCATATAATTTAATTCTTGAATGAAGCGATCATTATTGAAATAACTAGCATTATCTACTAAAAGTCTTTGAAATTGACCTATTTCTTCTATAAATTGATTAATGCAAATTACCGCTATGTCGGTATTATATTTTCTGGTAGGATAAAGTTTCACATATTTCGTAAAAATATCTACCATCACAAATACATTCCTATATCCTAAATGTCCAGGTATTAAATTACCTAGGAAATCTGCCGCAACTAAATCTAACTTATTTTCTACCCTAATACTATGTACAACATTTTTATTTACACGATTTTTATATTTACCTAATAAACATAGTTCACATTGTTTATTCCATCTTTCAACGAGACGTTTGTCTTGTTTAGCATAAAATTGCTCCCTAAAGACTAAGAATGTCTTCCTATTTCCAGGGTGTCCCAACCTCCTATGAATATCTAACATAACATTCTTTGCCAATTCACTTCCCAATACTAACAAATCATTGTCCCCTATTCTTTTATATAAAATATTATTTACTACTCTAAATCCTCTGTAATTGGGTTCTTGAAGTGCCTTTCTTTTTATATCTTGCACATCATCTTCTCCTTGACTACGTTCTACATTTTCTCTACTATATAACTCAGGAGCTACTTCAAAATTATAAGCATTGATCTGATATGATCCTGATTGCTTATTATGACCAAAGGCTCGACTAAATGCATCTGCAACAATATTATCTTTTCCTTTTCTATGTCTAATTTTGAAATTATATTCACTTAAAAATAAAGACCATCTATATAGTCGTGCATTAGAAAACCTAGTTTTCATTAAGAAAATCAAAGATAAATGATCAGTTTCTATTGTAAAGAAATTTCCCATCAAATAGTACTTGAGCTTAGAGACCCCATGCACCACTGACAATAGTTCTTTCTCTGAAACCGTATAATGACTCTCGTACCCCTTTAATATTCTTGAAATAAAGCAGATTGGTATCTCTTTACCATCTCTGACTTGGAAAAGTTCAGCAGCAATGGCATGATCTGAAGCATCACACCGTAAAATAAATTCTTCCTCAAATCGAGGCAGATTTAAAACTAACGCCTTATAAAATTCTTGCTTGATTCCTTCAAAAGCTTCTATTCTTTCAGGAGTCCATTTAAATTTTACACCCTTCTTTATCATTTTAAAAAGAGTTACAGTCTTATCTGATATCTTAGGAATAAAGTGCTTATAATAATTCACTATACCTAAAAATCCCCTTAACATCTTTATATTTTTAGGTCTTGGGTAATTTCTTACTGCTTCCAACTTCTTTTCCTCTATTGATACAGTTTTACCATCTATCATATACCCTAAATAACTAACCCTATTCTTAACAAATTCACATTTCTCTAAATTAATTTTTAGACCATTACTTTCTAATGTACTTAAAATAATTTTAACAGCTTTTAAATGACTCTCTAAATCTACATTAAATATTAAAATATCATCTACATAATGCGATACATATTCCTCATATGGATCCAGTATTTGTTGCATGGCCCTTACTAGTGCAGCTGTGGCCGTTGATAAACCGAAAGGTACAACCTTGAAGGAATATACTAGAGAATTCATTAAAAATGAGCAATATTTTCTAGAATCCTTGTGTAAAGGTACCAACCAGAAAGAGCTCTTTAAATCCAATTTTGTAAACCACTTAGCATTCGTACATTTTGCCAATAAAGTTTCTATGCTCTGTGGGGCTTCAAACTGTGCTTTGGTGCGACTATTGAGCATTCTAGCGTCAAGGCATAAACGTAGTTTCATCTCTTTTCGGTCATCTTCATTTTTTTTAACTACTACCACAATGGGATTAATGAAACTAGACTCTGATCGTTCTATTACACCATCCCTTAACATGTTCTTTATTTCTATTTTTACCTGTTGTTGATACTTATATGGAATTGGATAATTTCTTACTTTAAACGGCTGACTCTCATCAACTTCTAATTTATGTTCATAACCTTTCGCTAGACCTGGGCTATTATCAAATAATTTTGTGTGTACTGCAAGAAGATTTTTTACCTCACTTACATATAGCTCATTACAATTCAGGTTAATGTCACCCATATTTATTTCCCGGTGTGAACATTTATTTATTATGTCACCCATATATTTCGTGGCGTCTTTCTTTTGAAGACCCTCCACATGGTGTGTACATTTATTATTTATGTCACCCGTGGCAAATGTGGCCTCTCCTTTTTGAAGAGTATCCACCTGGCGTGCATTCCTTTCCTCGTTTTTTAAACTAATATTTTCAGGATGTAAATCGAAATCCTCATCATACATTTTACTACTTAAATTATTAACTACAATTTCATCTTCCTGCAGATCTTTGTTCCATGATATAATTGCCCTTTTTATGTGAAAAGTTTTATCTTCCATGTTTAATTTTGTACTATATTGAGTCAAAAAATCCATTCCAAGTATACAATTATAATTTAAATTAGGTACAATAACAAATTCAGTTAAAAATTCTAAATTACCTATTCTTACATTTACGTAAAATATCTTATCTATAGCTATTACTAATTTTTTTGTGGCAGTAAATAAATTTATTTTTTTAATGGACCTATAATGACCTGAATTTTCTAGTTGCCTATCTACTAAACTACTATCTAAAAGAGACAATTGCGCACCTGTATCAATTAATGCATCTACCTCTATTTGGCCTATGTTTATTTTTACTACTGGTAGCTCTGTGGTTATTTTTTTAATATTCTCAAAGTCGGTCACCCTTTGAGAATCCTCTTCCTTTCTGATTGGTTCTACTAAAAATCCAGAGATGTAGCACCTCCTACTGAGTTGTGTAACCATCCGTTTTCTACCGGAGTTGCACTTCTTATCTCCTTCTTTATCGCTCCTTTTGATACATCTTTCGTTACAGCTTCTGTTTTATTTTCTTTATTTTCTATAATTATGTTATTAAATCCTCGGGTATCTTCTGTTTCATTTCTTCCATATTTTCTTGTTACATGACCCTCCTGTCTCCAACTATTCTTATTATTACTACTACTATTATTATTACCCATGTTCTTGTTGTTACCATTCTCCACCCTTCCTCCCTGGTAATTATTATTCTGATACCGATTACCATTGTTTCTTTGTTGGTTATTACCATTATATCTTTGCTGAGCATTGTAATAGTTACCATTGTTACCTGCTTTGTACCCATTTTTATTCTGAAATACACTCCTATCTTCCACGTCGTCCAGACGCTTTACCAATTCCAAGAGTTGCTCAACGGTGTCTATACCCTGTAAAGCAACTGCTTGTACTACCTCATGCTCGAAATGATTAGCTAACTGGGTAACAATGTCACACTCCTGGATCACAGGTTGTATATGTTTCAAGAAAGAATATTTCCGAATAACATAATTCTCTCTAGATGTAATGGAACGATATTTTCCAAAAGTAAGGTCATGTCTAATGCGTCTTTGCTGAGTTTGTCCCCAGTACTGCCTAATAAACATGTTTTCTAATTCTTCGTACGACTGTACCTCATCAATTACCATATCGTACCATAATAACGCATAATCTCTAAGACACCCTCTCATGAAATGTAATTTCGACATATCATCATGAATACCACGAATATATGTCTTAATGGTTTTAAGAAATGCCATAGGGTTGTCTTTATTATACCCAGAAAATTTTGGTATATTTTCTGTGCCAAGTGATACCTGTTGCGACACCACACAAGGTGTAATTGTACCCTGTTCAACTCTTGTTTTCAAATTCTTAATCGTGTCTTGACAATTTAATGTCATATCCTGTAGCTTTAAAAGTGAATCTGTGCATGCTCCATATTTGACTCTACAGTCTTCGAATTTATTTGTTAGATTTTGAACATCTTTCTGAACTGACATGGCACTACTGTCCACCTTCAGTTCCAAGAATTGTATCTTCTCATCTTGTCCTCCAATCCTTTCTTCTATCTGTCTAAAATTTTCTCTCGCTACACCGGCCCTCTGATTCATTTCATCTATTAAAAAATTACTGCTATCCTTGCACTTCTTTTCATTTACTTCAATTTTTTCATTGATCTGTGCCGTGCTTTGTTTCACATCTTCTTTTATTTTATTATTCATTGCAGACATTTCTATTCTACAAGCTTTAATTCTTTCATCAATCTTCTCATTCATCGACTTTACTACAGCTTGTATCTCTAATTTATTCTCATCCAGTTTCTTGTTTATATCTTCTTTATTTTCTTGAAACTTCTTGTTCATTTCAGTTTTATTTTCATCTAACTTTCTATTTATATCTTCTTTCATTTCTATCTTGTCACTTTCCAATTTACAGAAAAGTTTTTCAAATAGAAAATCAAATCTATCTCCGCCTGGCACTTCTTTTGTTTCAATTTTTACATTTTCAGTCACATTTTCATCCTCATCAAGAGGTATCGTCTTTTCTGAATCTGTCACAGAGGAAATGCCTTGTGGTTCCCTGTACGTTTCAAATAAATATTTGGTGTCCATACTACTTTCAGGATTTTCACCCTCGCCTTTATACTCAGACATATTTACTTTATCTGTCCTGGCACTTAAAGAGACTTATTTGTGGAGAAAAATAAATCAAAACTTGACAAAATTTTATTTGTGAATTATATTTATTAATTATTCAAATGCACCTAAAGGTGAAAATACCTCCCTTTAATTATACAGCTATTTGAATATTAAATAATCAATTAATTTTTATCTAAACAGTTTAAAAATGTAGAAGTTTTGCCCCACTACGTTGGTCGCCATATATATGCTGTGACTCTTTCAGATTTACATATAAATAAAATAAATTTAGTTTACTTAATTAAGTCGTAACTGGGAGTCAAGCACGCATCCTAGTGCTAGGCCTTATGCTAGACTATGATACGGTGAACTTTCTGCTGAAAGGTAGGTTAAGCAAAACATTCTACATGTAACTAGCTCAGTTTGAAAATAAATAGTTCTCTCAGGGGCAGAAAATATGACTTGATTCTCCTTCTCTTTAATCATCTCCAGGTCAGGTAAACAAATAAAATACAAAATAAATCTTAATATCTAATTTATTAAAATAAAATAATTCTAAATAAATTCAAAAGTTTTAATCTACAAATATTTGCACATCCAAAATCAATATTCGGTCATAATTCAGATTTATACATCATAAACAATAAAATATTACAAGAAATAAAGAATAAATGAAATCACCATGTCGTGCAAGCTTATATCTAAAATGTGAACGTGATTATTATTATTAATATTTGTCATAGATACATGTAAACAATCAAAAATTAAAAATAAATTAACCGTGATGAATTGTACTGGAATGTAAATTAAAAAAAAATAAAATTGTGCGGTCTACTATTTGATAACAAAATATAGACATTAAGGAAGTGGCTTTGCACTAATTAGTCCTGTCCGGCGCCTTTTCTCGCTCCCAACACAGTACCATCAGTAACAAATTCACACAGAAGAGTATCCCAAAGTTCCACCCTACGAGCATGTCATTTTCAGCTCGTCGGACGCAACCCGAACATACATCATCATGTGCACACCCCTTAAGGAATATATATATTTTTAATTAAATAAATAAAGTGAAATAAAACAATGTCTCTGCGTATTCAATAAATTAACTCAGCCCTGATTAGTTCTGCCTGGTGCCTTTTCTCGCTCCCAAACGCAGTACCACCAAGACCAATTCGTGTATATCAAATTCACCAGGACTCCATGCTATGAATTAAATAATGACATAATTCATTTCACACATCCCTGATGTATTATTCAACACGTTAATATTGAACACCCAAATACAACAAAATATACTTAATTCTCATATCAAAAAGAAATAATATATATATATACATTAAAAGAAAATAAACTTTACCTTTTTCACGAAATTCCAATACAAAAAACACCACTACAAATAAAGAATTTGGAGACGCCACTATACACACATTTATAACAAATATTGTTAATCACCTTAATTCTTCATACATCGTATTAAACTCTTCCATAATTTTCAATAAAAGATTTTGTTCACTTAATATATATATAACCTATATACACATAAACAAAATTATTAGTTTCAAATATCCTTTGTAGGATGAATAAATTTAAAAGAAAAATAAATTATACGGAAAAGAAAATGATTATGTTATTCAAAGTTATCATTACAAATGCTAGAAAGTTTTGTCATAACGTACGGCATAGTACCCTACATGCAAAACAAAACCCTCTAGAAAGAAAAAAAAATAAAATGAAATTAAATAAATTCAAACACCGAGTTCATAAAAATAAAAGTATTTCATACATAGGTAGTTATTCGAATACATCTAAACATTTTAATGTAATGCGCGCAGCATGTTAAAAATAAAATTATTATAAGTGTAGAATCTTGTAAAAATTTTATAAGTATTGAAAATCTCAGAAATTATTCTAAGTCCGGATTTTAAAATAATCCTATTAAAGAAGAGGGAGGAAGTGGTTTTCACCTACTTTTAGACTTGCTAATATTGCGGTTTTCACCAGCAATTGCCGAAATTTTTATCTGTCCGCGCTTTTATTCGTAAATTTCCTTACAAAAACGTACGGCAACTTTCGTTAAGCACGAATCCATCTCCCAAAATTGTATGTCGACGGTGCTGCTCTTATCGGTTGCATGAGGAAACAGCGTATTAATAATCCTTGCGAGAGGTAAACAAACATGTGACCATAAATCCGTCTATACATTATGACTCAGCCGAGCACCTGATAAACAATACTTTTTGTACCGGTCAGTCCTTGCCAATGCCAGACGTATTTGTGCGAGGAACACCTGCTCGATCCTTTTTACGTAGCATTTAATACGTCTTAAAATTATAACCTTATAAAAATTTTATTAAGATTCTTCGTAAATATTTATACACATCATGGTGAAAATGAATAAAGTGAAAATTAATTTAAATAAAACTTGGAATGATACGTCTGCATTTGTTATTTGTATAAAGTTAAAATTGATATTGATGTGAGCAATAGTGAAATACAGATATAATACACAGGATGCTATCTATCAAACATTGGCCTGGTAAGTAAATAACATTATTTACAACTTTTAAATATAACTTAAAGTTCATTGCCACATCCTTATTATGTTATAAATTTCTTGATTGTTGTTTACTTCATTCTTGAACCATCTCTTTGTATTATTAGGAAGTTTTATTCGTATTTTCTTTGTCTTGCTTACATTCGGAAATAAAGGGAAAACATTCATGATCGTCGGTATGCGTTGGTTAAATTTATCATGAACCCCTTTTACCTTTCCAATTTCTAACGATGATGTATTGTTGACAGGTGGATTATCATACGCGTTCACCCAGCTTATCGTTCCTGGTGATTGACATCTTAAATTGAAGTATAAATGTTGTATCAGTTATTTGATCATCATACAGATTATACGAGGACAATCAAGAAATACACATATAGACGAGTACAGACATAGATATCCAAGAGTACAAAGTGAAATTAAGTGAAGCATTACTTGAACTCAAAGTTATTGTATACTGCTACCCTCTTCGGCCTCGACGGAGGCCCCTTAACACTGCTTGACAGGCCGGATCATGCCTTCCGCAGCCATCCTACACGCTGTTTCGTTCGATACGCGAACTACGGACCCATCTAACAGCATGACCCGCTGTCTCCGTCGAGCCTTGCGACAGGGTACCCCGAGCGTCAAACTATCCCGGCCCAAGATAGAAAAGGCCCGACGCACCGAGGCACAGAAGTCGGGCGAATCCCTCACGTCCGGGAATACATTCCTCTGCTCTTCTGGCCTATAACAGATTCCATTCTCTACATAACCTGGTTACCAATTACATGTACTCCAAGTTATCCCTATTGATTGCTTACTTGTGTAAAATTTATTTATTCAGTTACTTAATTTATACAGATCACGTTTACATTACCTAATTTATTATTGTTCATGAGGAATTTGTAAACTTAAATAAATAAATACCAATGTACATATAGATATAAATATAAATAAATATAAATCAAGAAAAATTCTTACCTTTATTAAGCACTTATGTATATAATATGAACGCACACAATAAGAAATCCTTACTTAACTAAACATAAAATTGCAAGTGATCTAAAATTCATTTATTTACATATTATTATTTATTCAAGATCACTGCAATATGTATTTCTGTATTAGTTATGCTTATACCGTAGTCGTCATATTTTAATTTCTGTGAAGGAAAGTCGAAAGAGGAAAAGAGCGCGACGAAACAAACTAAAGATAAACATAAGCGAGGCTGCCAAGACAATACACTCGCGTGAGAGTCCCCCGACATCGACACTACGTTGCTCTCCCACCACTGTTAGCAAGCAGGCATCGCTGCATATTCTAAGGTCATCTTCTGCATGGTATAGAAGCGTAAACCGAAATTAAAATATGACGACTACGGTATACTTCAGTTTATTACAATATAGTTGAATATTTGCAGTTTTGTTAAAAGCAATCAATTAATACACCATTATAATCTAAAAAAATAACATATTTTGCTTTACATCAGTATGAATTTCTTTTCCTAAATCAAAAATACTTACACTAATGCTAAATGAAGGAGCATACAACATACGTACTTAAACATAATTTTTAGTTCTCCAGTTGCCAAAGACGACCAACAAATATCAAATAAATACAAGATTATTAGATTTATATATATTTATTTATTTAGAATTACGTGTATATCCAGACAAAGAATAACTGAAACTATGTATTTGGCGTCTCCAAATCATGGTATACCATAACCTCACAATAAGAGCAGACGATCGCCCTCATTTTATGCAAATAAACACTACCTTTTTTGATTTTGAAGACTGTTAGCTTTCCATTGATATACGTTTTATTCGATATTTATTTGGAAAAGAATGTTCCATTATTTACAAATATACAACTAAGCTCACCCAAATATTTTTATGGAATGACACATCGGTATCTATTTGTCAATTTGACGTTCAGAAAGTTATTTATAATTGACAAGTGTAAAACGCTTTACTGTCAACTTGGTGACCTTGAATTTCTAGTTCAATTTTGTTACCTTGAATTTTAAGTTCAATTTCTAGTTCAATTTTAAGTTCAATTTATTGATAGATGTAAAACGAGCTTAAGCTTTGCGTACTATCTTTGGTTGACCTGACTTCAATTTGCTTACTTTATCATCATAGTGTTCGTTGTGATGTGTTGTTATGACAAAATTGCAAACTCATTGCACAGACTTTTGTTTAGTCTGTGCTCATTGTAAGTAATCTTCACAAAATGTATAAGAACTGTGTTTTTAATAACTGTATGCACTGATGAGACCAATGAAAGGTCGAAACAGCTGTATGCACGTTGTTTGTTCGCAATGCCGGCTTAGGGTAGATGTGCATTCATACATTTATTCATAAACGAAAAAGATTTTTTTCGTATATGTATACTTGCGTGATTTAATAGTGTGAGAGCGCTTACTCTCCAAGAATTACAGTTACATTGTAGTATAATAACTGTATTTTTAAATAGTATGATTGCTACGTATTTAATTTTTGAGTAATTGTTTACATAATTAGTAAATTATCTTACCGAATTACATTCGAACATTCTGTTTATTTCCGAATAAATTTTCCATTTTTAAACTCAAATTTAGTTGCTAAATGGTAACTGACCTCAACAAATTGCCTTTTCGATAAAGCATATGCAATCGCAGTTATATGTCAACCGTCAAAATTCATTGTTTTGCCAGTTTCACATTCGTATATCCGCATATCATCGTCGATTTATACCATAAATCATACCTAAAATCTAAAACCTATAAATGCTCTACCTCTAAGGTAAAATAAATAACTGTATTTTAGGTTAACAATAGCAAGATATGTATGATAGTATAATATGGAAACAATATAAAATGTAACTATTACAAATGTAAAGAATTATTTAATTTATTTATAAAAATTGATAGTGCAATTATGGCATGTCAAATTTATTTATGGTTCAATTCTATTTGAAAAACCAGGATTGTGCAGATCTATAGGCACATTAATGACAGTATTATTAATTGAGTTAATTCCATAAGTATTTACGATATCTTCAATCGAAATAGATCCTGATTGTACTGTTGATGTTGATGGAATTTGATTCATATCGAAAACTCCTGTATTTATTGCAGGTGTGGTTACGTACGTAGATGTAGGTAGACCTTGTAACATACATACTATATTTTTTTTATTTACTAGGGAATTTTCTATATAACCTTCAGCTATACTAGAAGATTTTCAACCACCATGTTGTTTTAACTGGAGGATATTACCACCATTGACAGCTGAAAGTGTAGCCGAGGTTCTACGGAGACTATGACCAGTATATAACTGTGGATTTTGTAAATTTAAGTAAACGGAAATTTTTTTTGGCATCTTTTCTATTGCGTTATGTCCAATATTTTATCTATAGTCCGTCTCAACCTTATTATGCAGTACAGGTCTTATGGGAATTGATTTCATGGTTGCCAAATCGTCTCATTGTATAATGTCGTTACAGTTCCGGTTCAATATCTGACATTTTTTGTAATCAAAACATAACCTATACGACTGTTTGTCATTCAATTGATGCATACTGCATACAAAAAATTAATTGTAATTTGAAACACTAAAAGGGGAGAATATATGGGAAGATGGATAAGTTAAAATATTTGTAATATAATCCTTTGGGATTGTTCTGTAAAAAATTATTTAAAATCTAACTGAATATAGTAAGCCAGAGTAAATGAATTAATATTTCAAAGAAACACTTAAGGTATACAATTTTCTTCGTTACTGAATATTGACATCTTAATCAACTATCCACTATAAATTCAGACCAAGACAAAGTTAATCACAAGTTTATTTTTCATAAAATACTTTTCTATTTATAAAAACAACTTAAATAATACATATTTATGAAAAGAATAACAATAAACACACACAACATGTACTTTTATTTTTTAATATGTTACATGACTTATATAGTCTTATTGAATATTAATATGTTAACCTACATTGCGTTATACACATTTAAAGACACAAATTCCTCACAAATTCATTTTGCAAAAACATATTTTCCCATTTATAAGAACAAGTTAATAATACATGATAACATTTATGAAAAAACTAACCATGACCATACAAAGGAGTAAGTACACATATTGTTTTATTTTTCTTCATCACTTAAAGAATATTGATCTGATGATGAATGTGTCACGTTAATTATAAACTCTTCAACATCGTCTTGCAAGTTGGCAAGATGGCCAATGTAATTCCGCCAGTTGTTCACTGTTACAGTCTAATAACCCTTCACAATTAATTGTTCAATATCTCTTTGTTTGAATGTCGTATTGTGCATTTCAACGTAGTGCTTAACTTGTGCCCACACCATTTCAATTGGGTTTAATTCACAATGATAAGGTGAAAGCCGAAGAACATAATGCCCTTTATTCTTTGCAAATTCATCAATTTTGTTTCTCTCATACTGAGACCTAACCTCTGACACACAAGCCAGTAAATCTCTTTTTAACATGTCATTATCAAGTGGAATATTCTTCTCAGTGAGCCATTCAATAATTTGGTCTTGTCCGTGCTACTGCTGGAAACTTTTCTAATTTTCTCGTGTGATATGAGGCATTATCGAGACCAACAACCGAGTTCTCTAGTATATTTGGAAGTAATTTATTCTTGAACCAATCTCCATATGTATCTGCATCCATTTCGCTATGAACATCAGCAGTATTTTTCTTACAAAGAAATGTACATTCAGCACCAATAACAAAACCTTGCTCGCCTCCAGCATGAATTAATGGAAATCGAGGCCCAAGACCACTTGGTGATTTTAAACCAGTGCTGAGTCCTTACGTAAAAGCTTGTCGACTGCTTTGAACAGTAACGTCAGTCCACTTTTTATTTACCGAGTGTCCTGCATTCACTTATGATTTATCAGTATATATTATAGTTCTACCTAAAAATAAAACAATCACAATCAAACACAAGCAAATAATAAATTGCGTAATGAACATAAAAGTATAACAAATTAAATGATAAACTATACCTTCGTCTCTGAATTTTCTGATGTCTCCACCTAATGATGTCATCTCTTTCAATAAGAATACTCTTTCTTCCCACTTTTTAAAATTCAAAACTCATATCATGTAGCAATCTGTAAAAAGTATATGTATACGTATATAGTGCGTTTTTTTTAACTGTTGCCATAGGGAATTGCATGGTAAAAATTCAACCCCGTGTTAACTTTTGTTCTGATGAAAGTATTTAAACCATTTTTGGAACAAAGCTAGAAGATTCTTTAAACTATCGAATAGATTACAATTCAATATTCAAAATTGTCGAAAAAGTTTTGAGAAAAATATTTTTGTGAAAGCGTTTTCTTGCCACTATTATTTCTAGCAGGCTATGTTTTAAAAAATAAATAGCGGAAGCTCCTCAAGGCTATGACTAAATTAGCTTTAAGAAGACAGCAGATGTAAACATTTATTTATATAAAAAAAACTAGAAACCATTAAAGCTCAAATAACTCAACAAATTAACAAACATTATCATTAATTCTCAAAGGAATGGTTCAAAGTGGTTTCCTTCGACTGCTAGACAATGTCCCAAGCGCTCTTGAACATTTCTTTCAGTGTTTTCTAAAGTTCGCACTGTAATGGAATTATAAGCTTCAGTTATTCTTGCCTTTAGTTCCTCCACAGTTCCTGGTTGTCCTCTTATGAGGTCTTAAACTTGTGTTCCTAAATCCCTCATAAGAAAAAATCGAGTGGTGTTAGGTCAGGACTTCGAGCGGGCCAATGGAATGGTCCATATTGGCCAATCCAACTATCAGGAAATGTTTCGTTTAAAAGCTCTCTGACGACGGCAGCAGAATGGGCTGGTGCTTCATCCTGTTGAAATATTATTGCTCCGTTGCATCTCAAAGCATCCACCTGCGGGCCTACCTCCATTTGAAGAAGATCTAAGTATTTACGCTGGTTCAAATTTCCGTCAATAAAAAATGGCCCTACTAAGTGATTCCCTAAAATTCCAACGCACACGTTAACTTTATCATGATATTGCGCATGTGTTTCTTGTGGTCTGTAGGGATTTTCTCTTGCCCAAACCTGTCTGTTTTGTTTGTTAACTTTGCCATTTAATGTGAACGAACTCTCATTAGAAAATAGAATGTTATTTAAAATATTTTGATTTCCATTAATGTTTTACATCCAGAATTCACAAAATTCCATTCTTGGAAAGTAATCACGGGGCAATAGTTTCTGCACATTTTTAATTTTGTACGACTTGAACTTTTCCATGTTCAAGGCTTTAAAGCAGGTGCTTCTTGATGCGTGAAATTCTTCTGGCAGAGAAGTAAGTGAGGTGGTGTCTTCTTCTTCAGCCGCCACACAGATATTCATTCTTAAATCTTCTGTAACAACATACTAGTTTCTTTTCCGTTTTTTTGTGCTCATGATTTAAGCAGCCCGTGGCACGAAAAGCATTGTAATATTTGAGTATTATAGTTTTACTCGGAATAGGCCGATAGGGATATGCAGCAGTAAAATTCTGGCTGATTTCTCTACTGGACATACCTTTAATGAATGCTGTTACAAGTTCAACACGTTCTTTAGTTGTGAAAACAGACATTTTTAAAGAATTGTTCACAATAAGCGGGTATTGGGCACAACTTGTGAATAAAATGGCATTTGTCAATTTTCGTTCTGATCTTGCCTACTAAGTTTTTTGTCAAATTATGTATGTTCATTACCTTCAAGTTTGAAGAGTAAAATTAGTCAAATAAAACTGCTTGTGGTTGTTCAAACAGTATGCATTATGTACTCTTATTGGTGATTTATTACTAAAAGAAAAATTAGCACCAAATCTACATCGCATCATAAGTTAACAGGGGGTATAAATTTTACCATGCAACTCCCTATGGCAACAGTTAAAAAAAATGCACGGTATAGGTTATCACGTTAATCAGAATTATAGATCTAGGTATGCATACTTACTTTTAAATGCTTGAAAAAGATAATATGCTTGCTAAAAAGAACGATTTAACAGAAATTATATATAGATAAATTAAAGACAATATAAAAGTTTACACACTACGGCAAAAACTGACAATTGACAGCAACGATTACTCATATACCCATCATATACTTTGCATAATAGAACTTGCAACAAGGCAACCGGATATAAAGATGTCGTTATTAAGAGACTACTAAAGATAATAAGAGATAATAATATCCCTATTAAACCTGTACTGCATAATAGGGTTGAGACGGACTATAGAAGATTTTCAACCACCATGTTGTTTTAACTGGAGGATATTACCACCATTGACAGCTAAAAGTGTAGCCGAGGTTCTACGGAAACTATGACCAGTATATAACTGTGGATTTTGTAAATTTAAGTAAACGGAAATTTTTTTTGGTATCTGTCCTATTGTGTTATGTTCAATGTTTTGTCTAGTACATTTACCATTACGTACACTAATAAAGAATTTTGCTATATCTGGAATTGGTCTGATTTTTAAATAGTTTTTAATTGTTTTGATCGAAAGTGGCTCCATTATTTCAAACTTTCGAGACGAACCATTTTTGTTATTGCGGATGAGAATAATAATTAAATCATCTTTCATGATGACATCAGAAATTAATAAATTACAAAGCTCATCACTTCGGCATGCACCAGCAACACCAATTACAAGAGCAGTCTACAGGGTTATAATTTGTCAATAATTTCAAAGTATTAATATGTAAACATACCCTTAGTTGCAATGTAACATGCGTCGGGTGCCTCAGTAAGGAATTTTATAATTTCCTCTTGAGTAAATCTAATGATTTTTCGGGCTTATAATTTTAATTTTTCTTTTTAAAAAGGCAACTAATTTAAAATATTTTGATATGTTAATATCCTCTTTTAGGCCAAGCGTAGCTTTCAACATTGAATAATGCCCCCATAAAGTCGAGGCTGTTTAATTTTTTGAATATTCTTGAAAATAAGCCAAAAGTACGTTTTCAGAAATTACTACTGTATTTTTGGAATTACACCATTTTTTAAATTCTGAATATGCTTTTATGTATTAGTGTTTAGATTTATGCGGAAGCAAGTACTCAACTGCCTGTTCTGCAATCTCGTGCATTTCAGGTGGTGTACATCTAAACTCTTCAGACATTATAAATGGAATGAAAAATAATCTAGTAATTACTTGGCTTTTAGTTTCAGCATTTATGTCAAAACTTATTTGTCAACATGAAAATACAGCCTACTTATTTGTTTAAATGAATTTTATTACAACGGCATTCTTACATATATGAGTAAATTTATTCATAATTATTAAGGTTTCAAGATCCAATTAGACTACTGGTACAAAAAATAGTATACATACTACGGTTGAGAAGACTATTATTGGCCTTGTGGCTTAAATTCTAATCTCTCCACTCGGGCAAAAAAAAGTTACCTTCTCAACCTTAATATGTAATATACTATTTAATAATTGTAGTATACAATTATTAACCCAAAAGAATAGTTATATTTCTTTTTTTGTTAAATCTCTATATTTTATTACATTTCTTAATTTTATTTAATAATTATCATTAAATGCTCATTGCATAATATATTAATTTATTTACAACAACGAGGAAAGAATGGAACAGGAGAGAGTCTTCTTAATAATAATATTTGTCCAAAGTGGTAACTCAATATGGCCGCCGCAATGGATAGGCGTGCATAAATATTTTGTATAGGGTATATGTACACTTCGTATGTTCTCGAAAATCATTTAAAATAGGTTCTTAGTCCAATAATAATTAAAGTAATATGCATAATTTTTTCAATCCTTTTATTCTTTTTAATATAGTAACATTTATTCTAACTGTATTAGAGAAAACATAAAAAAAACATGCCTAGAATATGTATGTTACGCCACTGAACACATAATCAAACATACCGGATATATGATATGTTATTCAAAATATTCATTTTATAAATTATGATTGGTCAATATTGCCATAATTGACCTGCCTTAAAGTGGTAACTTTCGTCTAAATAATACCTATTCCCCCACCAGTTTATTATCTCCCATGTCCTATTCTTTCCTCATAGATTTACAACCATTCAAGGAATGTTGACATTTCTGATTTTTGAAAAGTTTGGATGTGTCAGTTTTTTGACTTTTACTACTCATTTTTCGCCCTTATTTTCCACGCTCATTGCCAACCTCAATTTCAATCAAATGTTTATTTTTAATTTTTTATAATATATTAAAAAGTATTTCAACCACATTCTAATTAATAAGACGAACAGGAACTTATTTATTAAACTTATTTATTAATATTAATTGTTACATCAGATTTATTGGAAGCTTGAATCCATATAGATAGGCTCATGCTGATCTGTCCTTGAAGGCTTTACTACTCAAAATTTCTTTTATAATGAAGGTATTTACAGAAAAAACGATTATTTACTTGACGTTAAGGGTCCTATATAATGGATCGGAAATGTAATATTGGTTGCATAGCACATAATTTAATAAGCCAATGATGTGCGAGTACTTATTACACATAGGAAATATACAGGATGGCTGACAAAAAACGCCCCAAGCCGTAGCTCCGTTATTTACTATCTGATTTTAAAAAACAAAATATCAAATAAAATGGTTAAGTAAATACTATCAATTGGCGTAATCGAAATATTATTAGGAACAAAAAGTTTGAACATGCGATAGTAGTAGTGTAAGACTGCCGGTTCTGGACCCGCCGCCGGGCGGCGGAGGTCAAAGGTCAAAGGTCAAGGGTCAAAGGCCAAAGGTCAAAGGTCAAGGGTCAAAGGTCAAAGGTCAAGGGTCAAGGGTCAAAGGTCAAAGGTCACGGGGTCAAAGGTCAGGGTCAAAGGTCAAAGGTTGAAGGTCAAGGGGTCAAAGGTCAAGGGTCAAAGGTCAAGGGGTCAAAGGTCACCGGAGGTGGAGGTCAAAGGTCGCCGGAGGTGGAGGTCAAAGGTCAAGGGTCAAAGGTCACCGGAGGTGGAGGTCAAAGGTCGCCGGAGGCGGGGGTCAAAGGTCATCGGAGGCGGAGGTGGCGCCCTCTGACGGCCACTAGCCAAACTAAAAATGGCAGATTTCTTGATTACCAACCCAACTAATGTGGCGCCCTCTAACGGCCACTAGCCAAACTAAAAATGGCAGATTTCTTGATTACCAACCCAACTAATATGGCGCCCTCTGACGGCCACTAGCCAAACTAAAAATTGTATCTCTCATCATTACCAACCCAACTAAAGTGGTGCCCTCTAATGGTCACTAACCAAACTAAAAATGGCGCCCTCTGACGGTCACTAACCAAACTAAAAAATTGCATCTCTCATCATTACCAACCCAACTAAAATGGCGCCCTCTGACGATCATTTGCCAAACTAAAAAATTGCATCTCTCATCATTACCAACACAACTAAAATGGCGCCCTCTGACGATCATTTGCCAAACTAAAAAATTGCATCTCTCATCATTACCAACCCAACTAAAATAGCGCTCTCTGACATTCACTAACCCAACTAATGTGACATCAGGCAAAATGGCCGACCATCAAGATGGTCAATAAAAATATAAACTTTGCTTCTAGAGAATTCCTGAATAAATTACACAACTTGCTATCGCGCTTCTCAATGTATTTCTAGCAGGTCTAAACATGTTTTCCAGCGGAAACCGCAACGTCTGCATGCTTCTGTGATAGCTGCAGGCTTGAAATGTATTTCTATATCTTATAAAATGAAAAAAGAAACAATGTATTTTTTAAGAAAAAACAATTTATTATTATAAATTAACAATATGACCAAGTTTCATAACTTCAAAGTCATAGTGAAGTGAATTATAACAAATATGTAGCACTTCCATCATAAGGAAAGCGTTAAACGAATTACAATGATCAACAAGCAATTCTGATACATTTGTATATAAATCTCCAGTTAATGTTATACAAGCGGTTAAGATCATCTTATAAAATGCTATAAAATCGCTGTTTACTAAAAATTCTAATTTACTCTTAATGAGCGGTTGTAAATTAAACAAATTGCTATAGGTATCCGAAGACAATACCAGCTGTTGATTACGACTACTTAATACAATGACAGTAGTATTCCTAAATGTTGACGTTCGAATTTGATGATTCGGACTGCAACCATCTGTCTTACAAAATTCCTCCCAGTCGTCCAATGTGAAGAATACACAGCTTGCAGGCGATCGAATCTGGATGATGGGCACGAATCCAGCCGCTGGACTAAGACCGATATTCACCCATTTCGAACCGCATTTGTTGAGGAAGTATGATGACTGCCCAATTAACTGTTTTTCCTTAACGATATTCTCATCTATCATTTTAAGCGAATCACCAATAAATTCATTATAAGTTTCTGAAAAAGAATTAAAAAAATATAGATATAAGTTTATGTATATAATAATTTTGTGTTCTTACTAGCTTCCATTTTAATCTTAGTGTGTTAAAATATGTGCGAACTCGAATGCAAACAAACTAATACTGATTTAGTGAGAGAAAATTACAGTGAGAACCAATGACGCCCTCTGACGGTTACCAAGCAAAGTAAATATTAAATATATAAGAGAAGAATTTCGAATATAATATCAGCAGTATCAATTGTAAAGCGGTGTAACACATTTTATATAGATAGTGATAATCAAGTACCTATAATGACAGTGAAACCATACAACGTGGAGAAGTATGAAAACTTTTTAGCAGTTAATGACATCGAAATACCTATTGGAGTTGGGAATTGGCTATTATCCTCGGAATTGAATCAAAGTGATTGTTTATTCATAGCAGCATTTGCATATCAGAACGATCAATATTTCGATATTGATCAATTAATCCACGTGTTAGAATATTGTAACCCCAATATAACCCAACTAAAAAAGTGTTGTATTTATTGTGAATATGAATATCTACGTGAACCTGATTTTGAACTTCGTGATGAAATTTGTGTGTTTGATATAGAAACGTCGAATGTGCTGACTTTAAATAAGAATATACCGGAGATGTTAATGACTTGGTATCCTTAATATGATCATCCAGAATTGGATTATAATGAAGAACTCGTCGTGAATGGTGGTGGATATGTTATATACGCTCATCAGAAGTGTTTCGCAAGTAGCTAACATGTACAGATCTGTATAATCTTGTCTGTACTTGTTTGGAAATACATCAGTCGACAATGTATGTTGAACGCAGGCATAGTGCACTAAGATTGAAGAAAGTAGTATTAAACAATAGAATTAAGAGGTTTATATCCGAATTAGAAAAAATTAAAACTGATATCGAAATATATAAATTAGTTGTAAATATCAGCAACATAAATATATAAAAAATGGATAATATTGAAAATAGAGTTGATCGGGCAATCAGACAAATCGATAAACATTTTTTGGATTATTGGATGGGATGGATAAGACGATGATTCAACATATTCCACTGTTTATTCTCCAAAATAAGGTGAAAAGCTGAATCTGTAAAGCAACACTAGCATTACATTCCTCAGGAGAAGCGATCAAGCCTAAGAGAGTATTTACCCTATGGCTCTCATTATAATCAACCTTGGCAAGACAATCATCTGGATGGTTGGACCCCAGCTCGAAGAAATTGTTATTTATGTAACTTTATAGAATAAATATACATATATGTAATGTACAATATAGTATACAATATTTTAAATAAAAGAACAAACAAAATTATTGTTTTTTTATTTATAGATAGTCATATAAATATATATACATATTTTAGAGGTTGAATGAATATACGATTCTACATATGTTCTATACATATTTATTAGGTATATTATATACATTTCCAAATCAAAATTTATGGCTGACCGAGAAAATAAATTACATATACACTCAAACACTCAGTGATGTAGTAATCATTTTTGAGTATACAGGTTGTTTCAAAGGTAAGATGGCGGATACAATATGGTCACAACCAGATTATGTAACAATTAATATTTGTTTTATACATATTTATTAATCAAATATCTTATACACCATCACATTTCAAAATTTATGGCATTATAATGTAAGTATAATACTTCAAGCCTATATAAGACATTTAAGAATTTATCATGACAAGAGATTTAATATTTTAATGTAAAGCACCTTACAATGAAAGCAGACTTGTAGCATACTTTTATGAAATCGAATAAAATCAGTACTCTTGAGCACACTTAACTTTTTCATTAGCTAAGACTGGAGATCTCTATTTGACATAAATTTTAAAATACATGTTCACGTATCATGGATTTTTTTTAAATAGTCATATAAATATATATACATATTTTAGAGGTTGAATGAATATACGATTCTACATATGTTTTATACATATTTATTAAGCATATATTATTATATTACATCTCCAAATCAAAATTTATGAGTGATACATAAAACGAAAATAAATACATATAAACTCAAGTACTGAGTGACGTAGTAACAAAATTTTAATATACAGGATGTTTCAAAAGTAAGAGGCGGATACATACAGAATGTTTCAAAGGTAAGGGGTGGGTGGATACATACAAGGTTTTCAAGTACACCGAGTTTTTATTACCAGTTTTAAAATTCACAGGGTTTTTATCATCGGTTTTAAAATACCAGGGTTCTCAGAAATTAATTGTTCATATCTTTGTAGATGTTAAATTCATCGCTATATTAGTAGTATTATACTTGTATGTATGATTATAACATTATTCATTATATATATATAAATATATATTTGTGACGAATAGAAAGAGTTAAATAGATAATGCGAGCTATTTCTTCAATTATTTTGTTAGAAAGCGCATTTTTTTATATTGTCGTCAGAAATATCTTTGAAAGCATTACCTCGATATAATTTAAAAAATTCCACAGCACTAATTAGACGACTTGAGATAATTGTATAGTTAGAAAGCGCATTTTTAAAGTTGACGTCATACTGATGTCATGTAGTTTGACCAGGAATTTAATATCCTTTAAGTTATATATTATATAATCTATAATATTTTTACTTAATATTGTAAGAACATTAAATAAAAAAATTGAGGTTGCAGTTGGATTAGTAAACAATGGGCGTGGTCAAGATCTCTTTATTGCATGTAAATATCAATAAAGTAAATTTATAGTTGACGTCAGAGCTAGTATAATTTTTATATATGTATATAATACCTTGATATAATTAAAAAAATCCGCTCATACATAAATTCCTTATTGATCAATACATTTTAACGAACATAAAATTACATTGAAGTTCAGAAGTATTTCCATATGATAATATTAATGCAGACTTCAATAAGAAACAATGAACGATTCTGTTTTAAATGTATACACAATTTCAACGTTCATATTACTATAAAAATGATGTGGAACCGTGTCTTTCACCTATAAATTATGAACATTTAGCACCGATTGTTATTATAGACTCCAGTCATCAAAGTGAGTTGGTGAAGAACGAAGCAGTTGATATTCGATTAGACTTCAGTAAACGTGACAGAAAAAACTACAACATTTTGTCTGATTTTACACGATCGGATTGTTAAATATAACCCATTAACAAGTGTTGTAAAATTATTCTAAAGAGAGAAAATGTTTATAATAGATATTCAGGGATATCAGTATGAAGATAGCGAATATTTCATTAAAGAAATCGCAATCTACGATTTAACTACGCATCACGTTAACCATACTTTCGTTCAAATGCCTAACAAGTTGTCATGGTTTTGTCCAACAATTAAAAAACATATGGAATGGTTATGTAATAATATACATGGATTACATTGGGATAACATGGACAAACAACAATCAATATCGATGAATCATATAGAAAACTACATTCAGAGTATCGTTGGTGATGCTATCATAATGGTAAAAGGATTGAATAAGAAGAACATTTTGGAAAATTTTCTGTCCAATACAATTATCGATATGGAGAGATTCACTTGTCCAAATCTAAGTACTTTAAGACAAAATGAATGGAGTCGACATTGTAATTTCCATAAGAACAATAATTTAAAATGTGCAAAAGAAAATGTATATTTGTTATATCACTGGTTTATAAAATAATAAAACACAATATTTATTTAAAACCTTTAACCTATTTACATTATATTCTATAACTGTGTAAAACTATATTTCTGTGCAATGTCTTGGCTAACATTAATAATAATCTTCTTGTAATCATTACAAAAGCCGAACTTATACATTATTAAGCGCGAAAACCTACCTTTTCCTGTTACCTATAAATGTATAAAGTTTACATTACTAATTACTTAATATTGTGACGAATAGAAAGAGTTAATTAGATATGTGAGCTATTTCAATTATCTTGTTAGAAAGTATATTAACAAGCTGACGTCAAGTATTTGTAGGCGTTAATGATTGTACAACAGTGTTATTTATTACATGTCTTACAATATTAATTGTTTTATGAAACAGTTGATTCAATTTTATATCTATCAACGTCACAACCGCATATTTTTATTTAAAGACTTGTCTATACAAGTAAAATTGTTAAATACCATGTATTAAGTCTCCTAATAGATTATTTCGAGAAAACATACATTAACAAGCTTTTAGAAAAACTCTCTAATTATGTAGCCAAAAATATTTTACCTCAATCCATAAAATATGACATTTTTGTTTCAGTTTATATGATCAGTAACACGATGGTTGGTATATCTTCTTATAATGTAAATGTTTCTTTATGCAATTAGGGATTTACTTTTTTTCATTGTACCATATTTCAAGTTAATATCTATTATATTTTCTGTATTATTACATAATACGGAATTTGAAATTAGACAGCGAACAACATTAACAAATAATGAAAAGCGAACATTTTGATTAACACGCAAAAGAGATTTAATAATTTATTGCCATATACTACGAAAATAATATTTTTTACTTAATATTGTAAAAATATTAAATAAACAAAAAAATTGAGTTGAAGTTCGATTAGTAAACAATGGGTGTAACCAAGATATCTTTATTACATGCAAATATCAATAAAGCTAATGATATAAATCTAGAATAGATGATGTAGGATATTTTCACATACATAGTTAACAATATGTAAAGTATATATTATCAAATGTTGACATCAGAACTCTAGAGTATAATTGATATATTAGTCAGATAAATTGTGAAAGTATATAGAAAGAATGATAATCATTCTTCATAATACCTCAACTAAATTTTAAAATGTATCTGATCCTCATCCCAGCAAGTCGAACATAATTTAGCATTTTCTCGATGTATTATCATCTAAAATTACAAAAACATTCAAATATAACAACATGAACCGTTATACATATGTAGAAAGAAACCAACCTTGTCATAGTTATACCAACAGTATTATTTATTCCTAGTCTTACTGTGCTAATTATTCTGAATTCAATCAATCGGAATGTTGTTTTCTGAAACAGTCCAATAAAAAACTAAAAAAATCACTAATTTCTTTAAATAATAAAACTGAATCATGGAGATATATTTAAACCATAAGCAGAATTAATCATTCATATCTTTGTAAATATTAAAATCAGAATTATTATACACTAGTTGACAAAAATTTCCATTCATTAATATATAAATGAAAGCGTATATCAAGAAATTCCAAAAATTTTAATGATCGAGTTAATAGGTATCGTCTAATAATTTCTCTCAATGTATACCAGTATAACGCTTGTTCTGTATATGCTTCTTCTTTACATATATAATATATGTATATATTTGTTTTAATTTTTATACAATATTCTTACAATATTAAATAAAATATAATATTTATACAATCCTGAGATATATAAAATATATATAATTAGTTATAATTGTATAAAAGAACAACAATAATAACAACTTTTTCCTAATGCTTTGCAGAACGGAACTATTTATTCGAGTAATTTGATTAAATTTCTTTATAATATTTATCTATATACTATTGCGGCGATGCTTGATACATTATTTTTTCGGCAAGGCTCTAAAAAGAAATCCCACGGTGTGAGATCACAATATTATGTTTATTATTCAAACTAATTAAAAGATTTTTAAATACTTCTCGTAATATATTCATTTCTCACCCATTCTAGCAGAGGTTTATAACT
This sequence comes from Amphimallon solstitiale, assembly GCA_963170755.1. NCBI lineage: Eukaryota > Metazoa > Arthropoda > Insecta > Coleoptera > Scarabaeidae > Amphimallon > Amphimallon solstitiale. The sequence goes on along the minus strand of OY720676.1, from coordinate 41,872,895 downwards.
CAAGTAACTCAAAGCTGTATCATCATTGACTAAGCTGATAAAGAAGGGCAGGATTATTTTGAATTGGATCAATAATTCTTCATCTACTTATGGTGGACCAAAACACCAACTTTTGTGCATATAGAGGAACTTCTACACAAAAATCAGCGAGTGTATAAATAAGAAATCAATTGTTTTTGATTTTTCTATACAGGGTGAGTCATTAGTAGCCGCTCTTTTGTGTTTTAAATAAAAGAAAAAACAATTAGTGGAAGATTCATGATTGTTTGGGGAGTATGTTATCAAAAGACTTTAGCCCTAACACACTTCCGGTTTCACCGGAAATACACTCAACACAAGAACAACAATGTTTATTCTTAGACATATATCTTCAACTATACACTTCCTACCACTTAATGTAAAAACGTATCAAGTAATTTCTAAAATTTTAACGATCATTGTTTTTCAACTACATATTTTTCCGCACTTAGAGAGCACAATCAATGGATTTATAAAATCTTAATGACCGAGTTTATAGACATCGACTAAAAAAATTTTCTATTATATAATATATTATATATATTAATGAATAGAAATTTTTAGGTGATGTCTATTAGCTTGGTTATTAAGATTTTATAAATCCCTTGATTGTGCTCTCTAAGTGTTGAAAAATATGTAGTTGAAAACAATGATCGTTAAAATTTTAGAAATTATTTGATACGTTTTTACATTAAGTGGTAGGAAGTGTATAGTTGAAGATATATGTCTAAGAATAAACATTGTTGTTCTTGTGTTGAGTGTATTTCCGGTGAAACCGGAAGTGTGTTAGGGCTAAAGTCTTTTGATAACATACTCCCCAAACAATCATGAATCTTCCACTAATTGTTTTTTCTTTTATTTAAAACACAAAAGAGCGGCTACTAATGACTCACCCTGTATATAAAAATCAAAAACATTTGATTTCTTATTTATACACTCGCTGATTTTTGTGTAGAAGTTCCTCTATATGCACAAAAGTTGGTGTTTTGGTCCACCATAAGTAGATGAAGAATTATTGATCCAATTCAAAATAATCCTGCCCTTCTTTATCATCTTAGTCAATGATGATACAGCTTTGAGTTACTTGAGTTATAAACCTCTGCTAGAATGGGTGAGAAATGAATATATTACGAGAAGTATTTAAAAATCTTTTAATTAGTTTGAATAATAAACATAATATTGTGATCTCACACCGTGGGATTTCTTTTTAGAGCCTTGCCGAAAAAATAATGTATCAAGCACCGCCGCAATAGTATATAGATAAATATTATAAAGAAATTTAATCAAATTACTCGAATAAATAGTTCCGTTCTGCAAAGCATTAGGAAAAAGTTGTTATTATTGTTGTTCTTTTATACAATTATAACTAATTATATATATTTTATATATCTCAGGATTGTATAAATATTATATTTTATTTAATATTGTAAGAATATTGTATAAAAATTAAAACAAATATATACATATATTATATATGTAAAGAAGAAGCATATACAGAACAAGCGTTATACTGGTATACATTGAGAGAAATTATTAGACGATACCTATTAACTCGATCATTAAAATTTTTGGAATTTCTTGATATACGCTTTCATTTATATATTAATGAATGGAAATTTTTGTCAACTAGTGTATAATAATTCTGATTTTAATATTTACAAAGATATGAATGATTAATTCTGCTTATGGTTTAAATATATCTCCATGATTCAGTTTTATTATTTAAAGAAATTAGTGATTTTTTTAGTTTTTTATTGGACTGTTTCAGAAAACAACATTCCGATTGATTGAATTCAGAATAATTAGCACAGTAAGACTAGGAATAAATAATACTGTTGGTATAACTATGACAAGGTTGGTTTCTTTCTACATATGTATAACGGTTCATGTTGTTATATTTGAATGTTTTTGTAATTTTAGATGATAATACATCGAGAAAATGCTAAATTATGTTCGACTTGCTGGGATGAGGATCAGATACATTTTAAAATTTAGTTGAGGTATTATGAAGAATGATTATCATTCTTTCTATATACTTTCACAATTTATCTGACTAATATATCAATTATACTCTAGAGTTCTGATGTCAACATTTGATAATATATACTTTACATATTGTTAACTATGTATGTGAAAATATCCTACATCATCTATTCTAGATTTATATCATTAGCTTTATTGATATTTGCATGTAATAAAGATATCTTGGTTACACCCATTGTTTACTAATCGAACTTCAACTCAATTTTTTTGTTTATTTAATATTTTTACAATATTAAGTAAAAAATATTATTTTCGTAGTATATGGCAATAAATTATTAAATCTCTTTTGCGTGTTAATCAAAATGTTCGCTTTTCATTATTTGTTAATGTTGTTCGCTGTCTAATTTCAAATTCCGTATTATGTAATAATACAGAAAATATAATAGATATTAACTTGAAATATGGTACAATGAAAAAAAGTAAATCCCTAATTGCATAAAGAAACATTTACATTATAAGAAGATATACCAACCATCGTGTTACTGATCATATAAACTGAAACAAAAATGTCATATTTTATGGATTGAGGTAAAATATTTTTGGCTACATAATTAGAGAGTTTTTCTAAAAGCTTGTTAATGTATGTTTTCTCGAAATAATCTATTAGGAGACTTAATACATGGTATTTAACAATTTTACTTGTATAGACAAGTCTTTAAATAAAAATATGCGGTTGTGACGTTGATAGATATAAAATTGAATCAACTGTTTCATAAAACAATTAATATTGTAAGACATGTAATAAATAACACTGTTGTACAATCATTAACGCCTACAAATACTTGACGTCAGCTTGTTAATATACTTTCTAACAAGATAATTGAAATAGCTCACATATCTAATTAACTCTTTCTATTCGTCACAATATTAAGTAATTAGTAATGTAAACTTTATACATTTATAGGTAACAGGAAAAGGTAGGTTTTCGCGCTTAATAATGTATAAGTTCGGCTTTTGTAATGATTACAAGAAGATTATTATTAATGTTAGCCAAGACATTGCACAGAAATATAGTTTTACACAGTTATAGAATATAATGTAAATAGGTTAAAGGTTTTAAATAAATATTGTGTTTTATTATTTTATAAACCAGTGATATAACAAATATACATTTTCTTTTGCACATTTTAAATTATTGTTCTTATGGAAATTACAATGTCGACTCCATTCATTTTGTCTTAAAGTACTTAGATTTGGACAAGTGAATCTCTCCATATCGATAATTGTATTGGACAGAAAATTTTCCAAAATGTTCTTCTTATTCAATCCTTTTACCATTATGATAGCATCACCAACGATACTCTGAATGTAGTTTTCTATATGATTCATCGATATTGATTGTTGTTTGTCCATGTTATCCCAATGTAATCCATGTATATTATTACATAACCATTCCATATGTTTTTTAATTGTTGGACAAAACCATGACAACTTGTTAGGCATTTGAACGAAAGTATGGTTAACGTGATGCGTAGTTAAATCGTAGATTGCGATTTCTTTAATGAAATATTCGCTATCTTCATACTGATATCCCTGAATATCTATTATAAACATTTTCTCTCTTTAGAATAATTTTACAACACTTGTTAATGGGTTATATTTAACAATCCGATCGTGTAAAATCAGACAAAATGTTGTAGTTTTTTCTGTCACGTTTACTGAAGTCTAATCGAATATCAACTGCTTCGTTCTTCACCAACTCACTTTGATGACTGGAGTCTATAATAACAATCGGTGCTAAATGTTCATAATTTATAGGTGAAAGACACGGTTCCACATCATTTTTATAGTAATATGAACGTTGAAATTGTGTATACATTTAAAACAGAATCGTTCATTGTTTCTTATTGAAGTCTGCATTAATATTATCATATGGAAATACTTCTGAACTTCAATGTAATTTTATGTTCGTTAAAATGTATTGATCAATAAGGAATTTATGTATGAGCGGATTTTTTTAATTATATCAAGGTATTATATACATATATAAAAATTATACTAGCTCTGACGTCAACTATAAATTTACTTTATTGATATTTACATGCAATAAAGAGATCTTGACCACGCCCATTGTTTACTAATCCAACTGCAACCTCAATTTTTTTATTTAATGTTCTTACAATATTAAGTAAAAATATTATAGATTATATAATATATAACTTAAAGGATATTAAATTCCTGGTCAAACTACATGACATCAGTATGACGTCAACTTTAAAAATGCGCTTTCTAACTATACAATTATCTCAAGTCGTCTAATTAGTGCTGTGGAATTTTTTAAATTATATCGAGGTAATGCTTTCAAAGATATTTCTGACGACAATATAAAAAAATGCGCTTTCTAACAAAATAATTGAAGAAATAGCTCGCATTATCTATTTAACTCTTTCTATTCGTCACAAATATATATTTATATATATATAATGAATAATGTTATAATCATACATACAAGTATAATACTACTAATATAGCGATGAATTTAACATCTACAAAGATATGAACAATTAATTTCTGAGAACCCTGGTATTTTAAAACCGATGATAAAAACCCTGTGAATTTTAAAACTGGTAATAAAAACTCGGTGTACTTGAAAACCTTGTATGTATCCACCCACCCCTTACCTTTGAAACATTCTGTATGTATCCGCCTCTTACTTTTGAAACATCCTGTATATTAAAATTTTGTTACTACGTCACTCAGTACTTGAGTTTATATGTATTTATTTTCGTTTTATGTATCACTCATAAATTTTGATTTGGAGATGTAATATAATAATATATGCTTAATAAATATGTATAAAACATATGTAGAATCGTATATTCATTCAACCTCTAAAATATGTATATATATTTATATGACTATTTAAAAAAAATCCATGATACGTGAACATGTATTTTAAAATTTATGTCAAATAGAGATCTCCAGTCTTAGCTAATGAAAAAGTTAAGTGTGCTCAAGAGTACTGATTTTATTCGATTTCATAAAAGTATGCTACAAGTCTGCTTTCATTGTAAGGTGCTTTACATTAAAATATTAAATCTCTTGTCATGATAAATTCTTAAATGTCTTATATAGGCTTGAAGTATTATACTTACATTATAATGCCATAAATTTTGAAATGTGATGGTGTATAAGATATTTGATTAATAAATATGTATAAAACAAATATTAATTGTTACATAATCTGGTTGTGACCATATTGTATCCGCCATCTTACCTTTGAAACAACCTGTATACTCAAAAATGATTACTACATCACTGAGTGTTTGAGTGTATATGTAATTTATTTTCTCGGTCAGCCATAAATTTTGATTTGGAAATGTATATAATATACCTAATAAATATGTATAGAACATATGTAGAATCGTATATTCATTCAACCTCTAAAATATGTATATATATTTATATGACTATCTATAAATAAAAAAACAATAATTTTGTTTGTTCTTTTATTTAAAATATTGTATACTATATTGTACATTACATATATGTATATTTATTCTATAAAGTTACATAAATAACAATTTCTTCGAGCTGGGGTCCAACCATCCAGATGATTGTCTTGCCAAGGTTGATTATAATGAGAGCCATAGGGTAAATACTCTCTTAGGCTTGATCGCTTCTCCTGAGGAATGTAATGCTAGTGTTGCTTTACAGATTCAGCTTTTCACCTTATTTTGGAGAATAAACAGTGGAATATGTTGAATCATCGTCTTATCCATCCCATCCAATAATCCAAAAAATGTTTATCGATTTGTCTGATTGCCCGATCAACTCTATTTTCAATATTATCCATTTTTTATATATTTATGTTGCTGATATTTACAACTAATTTATATATTTCGATATCAGTTTTAATTTTTTCTAATTCGGATATAAACCTCTTAATTCTATTGTTTAATACTACTTTCGTCAATCTTAGTGCACTATGCCTGCGTTCAACATACATTGTCGACTGATGTATTTCCAAACAAGTACAGACAAGATTATACAGATCTGTACATGTTAGCTACTTGCGAAACACTTCTGATGAGCGTATATAACATATCCACCACCATTCACGACGAGTTCTTCATTATAATCCAATTCTGGATGATCATATTAAGGATACCAAGTCATTAACATCTCCGGTATATTCTTATTTAAAGTCAGCACATTCGACGTTTCTATATCAAACACACAAATTTCATCACGAAGTTCAAAATCAGGTTCACGTAGATATTCATATTCACAATAAATACAACACTTTTTTAGTTGGGTTATATTGGGGTTACAATATTCTAACACGTGGATTAATTGATCAATATCGAAATATTGATCGTTCTGATATGCAAATGCTGCTATGAATAAACAATCACTTTGATTCAATTCCGAGGATAATAGCCAATTCCCAACTCCAATAGGTATTTCGATGTCATTAACTGCTAAAAAGTTTTCATACTTCTCCACGTTGTATGGTTTCACTGTCATTATAGGTACTTGATTATCACTATCTATATAAAATGTGTTACACCGCTTTACAATTGATACTGCTGATATTATATTCGAAATTCTTCTCTTATATATTTAATATTTACTTTGCTTGGTAACCGTCAGAGGGCGTCATTGGTTCTCACTGTAATTTTCTCTCACTAAATCAGTATTAGTTTGTTTGCATTCGAGTTCGCACATATTTTAACACACTAAGATTAAAATGGAAGCTAGTAAGAACACAAAATTATTATATACATAAACTTATATCTATATTTTTTTAATTCTTTTTCAGAAACTTATAATGAATTTATTGGTGATTCGCTTAAAATGATAGATGAGAATATCGTTAAGGAAAAACAGTTAATTGGGCAGTCATCATACTTCCTCAACAAATGCGGTTCGAAATGGGTGAATATCGGTCTTAGTCCAGCGGCTGGATTCGTGCCCATCATCCAGATTCGATCGCCTGCAAGCTGTGTATTCTTCACATTGGACGACTGGGAGGAATTTTGTAAGACAGATGGTTGCAGTCCGAATCATCAAATTCGAACGTCAACATTTAGGAATACTACTGTCATTGTATTAAGTAGTCGTAATCAACAGCTGGTATTGTCTTCGGATACCTATAGCAATTTGTTTAATTTACAACCGCTCATTAAGAGTAAATTAGAATTTTTAGTAAACAGCGATTTTATAGCATTTTATAAGATGATCTTAACCGCTTGTATAACATTAACTGGAGATTTATATACAAATGTATCAGAATTGCTTGTTGATCATTGTAATTCGTTTAACGCTTTCCTTATGATGGAAGTGCTACATATTTGTTATAATTCACTTCACTATGACTTTGAAGTTATGAAACTTGGTCATATTGTTAATTTATAATAATAAATTGTTTTTTCTTAAAAAATACATTGTTTCTTTTTTCATTTTATAAGATATAGAAATACATTTCAAGCCTGCAGCTATCACAGAAGCATGCAGACGTTGCGGTTTCCGCTGGAAAACATGTTTAGACCTGCTAGAAATACATTGAGAAGCGCGATAGCAAGTTGTGTAATTTATTCAGGAATTCTCTAGAAGCAAAGTTTATATTTTTATTGACCATCTTGATGGTCGGCCATTTTGCCTGATGTCACATTAGTTGGGTTAGTGAATGTCAGAGAGCGCTATTTTAGTTGGGTTGGTAATGATGAGAGATGCAATTTTTTAGTTTGGCAAATGATCGTCAGAGGGCGCCATTTTAGTTGTGTTGGTAATGATGAGAGATGCAATTTTTTAGTTTGGCAAATGATCGTCAGAGGGCGCCATTTTAGTTGGGTTGGTAATGATGAGAGATGCAATTTTTTAGTTTGGTTAGTGACCGTCAGAGGGCGCCATTTTTAGTTTGGTTAGTGACCATTAGAGGGCACCACTTTAGTTGGGTTGGTAATGATGAGAGATACAATTTTTAGTTTGGCTAGTGGCCGTCAGAGGGCGCCATATTAGTTGGGTTGGTAATCAAGAAATCTGCCATTTTTAGTTTGGCTAGTGGCCGTTAGAGGGCGCCACATTAGTTGGGTTGGTAATCAAGAAATCTGCCATTTTTAGTTTGGCTAGTGGCCGTCAGAGGGCGCCACCTCCGCCTCCGATGACCTTTGACCCCCGCCTCCGGCGACCTTTGACCTCCACCTCCGGTGACCTTTGACCCTTGACCTTTGACCTCCACCTCCGGCGACCTTTGACCTCCACCTCCGGTGACCTTTGACCCCTTGACCTTTGACCCTTGACCTTTGACCCCTTGACCTTTAACCTTTGACCTTTGACCCTTGACCTTTGACCCCGTGACCTTTGACCTTTGACCCTTGACCCTTGACCTTTGACCTTTGACCTTTGACCCTTGACCTTTGACCTTTGACCTTTGACCCTTGACCTTTGACCTTTGACCTCCGCCGCCCGGCGGCGGGTCCAGAACCGGCAGTCTTACACTACTGATAGTCAATTTTTTTTTAAATGGCAACGTATATTTTTAATTAATGTTTCGGATAAAGAATGTTTTCCTGATTACGCGGCTCGGGAGTAAATTCAGCTCTCGGGAATAATAACTGTCATTATTGACTCGTTGTATAATAGTAGTTTATACAACGAGTCAATAATGACAGTTATTATTCCCGAGAGCTGAATTTACTCCCGAGCCGCGTAAGCGGCGAGGGAGTAACTCAGTTCGAGGGAATAATAGTCATTATTGCGAGTTAGTATACACTACTTTATCGACGACTAACTGAAAATTACTAAAAAAAATCAAAATAAGTAAACGAAAATGTCAGATTACTATATCAATATGACGTTTGATGGTTAGGCAGTCAGTAAAATGGCCGGACTTGTCTATCGTTACTATGACAACGTTAGGAACGTTATGTTCTTATTGGCGGAATGCAGTGAATAATGGTAACGTTATGGCCCATTATATGTTCTTATTGGCGGAATGCAGTGAATAATGGTAACGTTATGGCCCATTATTCACTGGTCGCATTTCATTATTCCCTACGGGTATTATGAGTGTTATTATTAGCCAATATTGATTAATATAATACATACTTTATTGTTTAGTCGTCGATAAATATAATAATTATGGTTGTAAATATAATAGTATACAAACCTCCGTGAAAAGTTTCATTTTTGTTTCGAGATGAAGTTAACCTCTACGATTCGCGTCTCGGTTACTACTTAATCTCTCGACAGTAATGAAACACTTTCCACCTCAGTATGTAATATACTTTTACCTCCTGCACCAAGAACGACTTCCTTTCAGAAAACCATGGTTTTTGTGATTAAATGTGTTGCTTAGTGTAATCGGAGTAAGTTCTTAAAATTAAAGATCTATATTCTTCAAATTTGTTGATATAGCGTACAAGGTTTTATTAATTATTTTAAATAACTTTGTATTCTATAGTTTATCTTGATGTATTTCTTTTACTTTACTACACTGTGTTAAATATTAATAAGAAATAAAGAAATTATTATGATGCGATGAAAATTTACGTTTTTTCCTTTTTAAACAATTTGTGAATTCAAGAATTACTTTCATTTTACGTCCGAAAGATACCCTTGACCGGGCTAATGTTTATTTAATATCGCTTTAGTACATTGTACGAGCCAAATATACGCCTATCATCTGATTTTATTTCGTGCCATTGAAACCAATGGGTAGTATTTTTTATCAGTTTAATCGATTTGACCAGATAAACATTTTCTTTCATCGACTTTCCACACTGAAACTTATCTTTTTTTCCCACCGCATAAATACTTAGAATAACAATCCTATTCATGAGAAAGGAGAGAGTCCAACAATGGGTCTTGTCCCATTGAGAAAACAATAGAACTTCATTCTTAAGAAAAGTCCCGCCTTTGTGCGTCAAATAAAACGGGAAAGGAGTTTAAATGAGGCGAACAAACTTCGCAAGTCGGATATGTACGTTTGCAATGAGTATTTTTAATAATTTCGTGCTTAATTGAGTTTTTTCGTTGTTAATGAGAGGTATAATGTTGAATGTGGTATTAAAATATTGTTTTGATATTGTAAAAGAAGGTTGTCAATACAAATTAAGTCGAAGCTTTAATTTCACATATAAATTATTATTCTCGTCATATAAAACCGAAGGCACTTTTTTCTTTCACGCTGTTTTCCCCTCAAAATACATCGGTGTGACTTTCGGGCTGATCTGTCAACTTTATTTTCTTTGTTCAATCAAGCGAAAGTAGGGTCTTAACGAGTTTGTCAATTTGAAAAATAAGTAGAACTAAATCAGATCAGACATACGACGTCTTAGATTAAACATTTTCCAGGCAGTGCATGAAGCTTTTGCCATATTTTGATAATACCCAACGAACCCTTAGAAAATATATTGTAAGATTTCAAAAATATACATTGTTAATATTCAGCTTTAATTAGTAATCAGCATAATAAATGTCCTAATTATTATTATTAGTATTATTATGTGTACTACAGTGGATTCAAATCTGCTGAATTTGCTGCAAAGTCAGGCGTTCCACAGGGGTCTAATTTGGAGCCTCTGCTTTTTATACTATATATTTACGATTTCTTGGAATCGCTCTTTTGTGATGCGCTGGTGTATTCTGACGACTTGAAAATCTATCGTCGTATTGATACTACCTCCGATGCTCTGTGTCTGCAGTGTCATTTGGATACAATCCGTGAATGGTGTCAGCATAATGATCTGATTGATTTCAATTATAGTATTGAGGGACACGTATTGGCGTGCTAGTTGATCGACATTTATCCTTTGTCAAACATATAACTAATGTATGCGCTGCTGTTCTTTGGCATCTAATTCATATCTGCTATAGCTGAATTGAAATTGGAGAGCATCCAGACAAGATTTTTTTCATTCTTGAGTTTTAAGATAAGTGGTGTTTATCCCTGTAAAAATACACACCATACAGTATTATTGGATGAGCATAATTTTGTTCTACTGGACACATGTCATGAGATTGCTGGTGCCACCTTTTTATATGGTTTAGTGCATAATAGGATTGATTGTCACCATTTGCTGGGATCGCTTCATTTCAACGTGCCATGGCTTTCCCCCGGAAGTTGAATTTTTTGCTTCCACATGCTGGATAAATGTCAGCTGAGGTGTCCACTACATCAAACGGAAAAAGTATTTTAATGATATTCTTTTGGAATTTAAGATTATATAAGTTTTGTGTAAGATATTGTATTATATTGTTTTTAATTAGTACATCTATTGTAAATGACAGTATTTTCATTGTTGATTTGTTAGTGCTGGGTACTCAATAAAGCATTATTATTATTATTTGAGTTACTTTTTACCTCCTTTAATTAAAAATAAATTTGCTCTTGTCAGATTAGAAATTTATATGTGAACAACAAAGAGATTTTTATACATCAATAGAAAATAATATATAATAAAATATAAATAATAAAATAGTATTTTGACGCTTGTATAATATCTATTTTTGGTGGTGCCCTCTGCCGAACAGTTGAGCAGTATGTGACGAAATGAGATATGGATAAATAAGGACTTTTCCTCTTCAGAACTGCACCAGAACCTATAGGAATCTGTTAATTACATTTCTGAAGAGTAATTTATGGTCGTACAGAAACCTCTTAAGGTACCCACAGACCAGCATACATGTGCGTCAAGCATCTGTGTCTTAGATGTTTGACATATTTGAATGCCAATAGAGTTTACCAATCTACCTGCGCAATTTATGGTCGTTCAGAAGCCTCTTAAGGTGCCCACAGACTAGCATACATGTGAGTCAAGCATGTGTGTCATATATGTTTGACATATTTGTATACCAGTTTACCCGTATACCTGCCCACTTAGTTCAGTAAAATTCAGTCAAGTTAAAGACAAATTATGCAATTCACACCATGTGTATTTATTTTTGAAAAAAATTCACCCATTTTCCAAAGCCAGCACAACTTTCTAAGTAAACAAGAAATGCTTGATTGCACAACTGGTGATAAATTTTAAGAGGGAAAGGGTCGGCGTTACTGTTGCTGTTACAAACTGGTGTGGAAAAGTGTGATCAGTGTGAAACAGCTATCATTGTGGGACAAGACATCGGTCTGTTACTTTTTCTCGTCGCTCTTGCCCTTGTCCTTGAGACAAAGACATTATTTTTTTAAAGAATAACATGGAAACACCAATAAAAGAACTTCGAGTTTTTGCGGTTTGCAGTCGGCGACGTTTTTGAGATGCTATAAAGAAGTAATCCTATTTGCTCACGTCACTAGCAGTTGCGACACTACGTCGACATCTTGTCCAAATGGAAGGCCCTACAATAAATTTGCTCAAAAAAAGAGAGAATCTACGCTAGCTTTCTCAAAATGATTTTGTGTTCGAAGGACCAAAAGTTTTTGAATGTTTAATAAACTTAAGCACTGTTGTACTAATTATTTTACTCCTCAATTTTACCTATCTTAAACTTTTATTATTTACAATGACTTCTTTTTTTGAAATTAATTGGACATTGTTTCATAGTGATTTTATTTTTATATGAACAAAATCACCATGAGAATTATCCTTTGTGACTTGTGTATGACCTGTTTGATTTTACATCTTAGATAGAACTGATTTTTCTCTTGCGTCTTCACAGCAAGAACACCTTAAACATAACAAATTGCTCCCACCAAAACTAAATGTTATTGGCGGATCAAAATAGTGGTTGACGTAAACTTACCAGTGAATTATTTTACGACAATATCCAGCTGCACATAGTTGGATGGAAATCCCAAAATATTGACCTTATATTGCATTCGGCATATAAACAATTATGTACAAGTAAACATCGGGAAATTCAGTCCAATACAAGTACAATTAAAGAGAAACAAACTGGACGCAATGTTATTCCAATGGAGAGGTTTGGAGCTAATAATATGTAATGTTTATGTACTTTCACAAAGTGTAGGAAAAGTTAAAGCTAATATTGTGTTAAAACTCCTTGTTACAAAATGTGAACCTATACAACTAGGAATAAAAGAGTACAAACATGACTGGACAATCCACGTGCGATCGAGTTTTGACAGAAAGTATCAACTGTTTTTTTTATGTGCATTGAGGTGGTTATAAACGCCCCGCTACATAATTAAATGCGAAAGCAGCCAAGTATTGCTTGAATTAAAGACAAAGATATCTATCACCAAGGGCGTAGCCAGGTTTTCACAAGCGTCTAGCGGCTAGGAGGTAACACTTGATTCTGACCAATCACGTTAGCGCGGACTTCTGTCATTTCTGCAGTGTGCCAAGTGGTGCCAAGCCCAGCCGTTGTTTACCTTTTACTTATTACTCAGTATTTTTTTATTTTCAACAATAAATCCAATTTAAACTCAGTTATTTGATTCTAACAGTTAGTGCAAAAATGAACGAAAGAGTTAAAATGGATTTCGAGTGTAAAAAGTACAGGAAAACGATGTCAAACAAATCTAACCTAAAAAAAACACATCTTGAAGTTTCATCCCCTTGAAATTGATAATCTTGTATCAAAAGATACTGTGCATTATAAATTTAAATGTAAAACTTGGGGGAAGAACTTTTCATACGAAAAACATTTGCGGTTTCATAAAATGTGTCACGGAATAGTTGATCCACTACCGTCCACGAAGTCAAAGAAAAAGTGCCCCATGTGTGATTTCAAAACACATTATATTGCAGAATTGATAGAACATTTCACTAATCAACATAATGTGACTTTGTTGAGCGAAAACTGTGAGTTTCAAACACAAGAAGAATTTAACAACTGGAAATGTGATGTGCAATATCTTATACCATTAGAATGTGATTGATAAACCAGTTTAAAACCTCAGATTTTTCTTTTTCAACAAACTATTCCTACTTACATGATTTTGTTACATGTGATATATTTTGCATATTTTTGGTAACTGTTAATTTCATAAAATATATGTATGTATACTGAATTAGTTTTTTTATTTGCAGCAATATTTTTGTATTTCTCAATAGCAGTAAGTAATCAATAAATTTGTTTCAGTATCACTCTGTGTTTGTTGCACTTTGGTTACTTAATTCGTAATAGACATTTTAAATATGTGTAAAAAATAAATGTGTACAGTTTATTTACTAAAATGAAAACTCAAATTGTATAGAAAATGTTTAAGAAAATAAAATAGGGGCAAAAAGCAAAAATTAGGCTTTATCAATGATTAGTTAACCGGGTACTTTAATAGGTGTTGGAAAAACCGGTCCTTAGACGTACCTATAAAAACTAAACATTTGAAGTAATTCACATATAAATGTGACTCTTGTGACCAGGGTTGCCACAGGCTAAAGAAGAAATTATGGTACACTGTTGCCATAATTATCGATTTTTCCTGAAAATTATGTTACAAAGATTTTGTTTTCAAAATAAATGCAAATGTACATATTTGGAAATGTATAAATCAATGAAAATAAATTTTATTTTTTTCAGAACTTACCATATACAAAAAATACACATCAAATAGTTCAGAGCCACTTACGGTGTTATTTAATTTAATACTTAAAACATGCGTGTTTCCTGAGCTATGGAAACTTACTCGAATAATACCTGTTCTTAAGATTGGAGATAAATCCGATGTATTGAACTATCGACCCATTAGCATTATTAGCAACTTTGCTAAAATATTTGAAAGTACTCTAAATCAACAAATCTCTCGCAATTGTAGGTCAAAGCTTGCATTTCAACAGCATGGTTTTATCTCGGGTAGATCCACAACAACCAACTTGGCAGAACTAACTCAATTCATAAGTGTAGCTTTGGACAATCGCAAACAAGTGGATGTTATCTACACCGACTTTGCGAAGGCCTTTGATTCCATTGACCATTCGATACTGCTGTCGAAGCTTGACGCGTTCGGTTTTTCGAGAACCTACTGCAGCTTATGTCTTCGTACGTAACCTGTCGCTACAATTATGTGTGCTGGAACGGCGTTCATTCAAAAAAATTCACTCCAACTTCTGGGGTTCCTCAGGGTTCCAATCTGGGTCCCCTTCTCTTTATCGTCTTCATCAACGACCTGTTGCTGTCATTAGATTGTGAAGTATTAGCCTACGCTGATGATCTCAAAATTTATTCTCGAGTATCTTCGTTGAGAGACTGTGAACACCTACAATGGAACCTGCATTATATTGTTGACTGGTGTGATCGAAACGGTTTCACTTTAAATGTTAATAAGTGCGCGGTTGTTTCTTACACTAGAATTTCAAATCCGTTTCAATTCTGCTATGGTGTAAGGCACACTCCAGTTCCTAGAAAGCATAGATTGGTGGATCTGGGTATTACCTTCGACTCCTCCCTACGTTTCACTGATCACATCCTCGAAACGTGTGCCTCAGCAACTAAATCATTAGGTTTTCTTATAAGATCTTCTAGACAATTTAATAATCCCCTTGCATTAAAATCTATTTACTATGCACTTGTAAGGTCTAAGTTGCAATATGGTTCTATAATATGGTATCCGCATTATCTATACCTGCAATTGGCTCTTGAAAGAGTTCAGAGACGCTTCTTAAAATATCTTTCATTTAAGAGTGATGGTTATTATCCGGAGAGGGGAGTGGATTATGCAGCTCTCCTTGACAGACATTCCGTCGATGCTTTAGGCAGCAGAAGAGAGCTGAGTAGTGCCAAGTTCCTAGTCAAATTACTTCAAAACAAAATAGACTCCCCAGTACTACTCTTACAAATAAATATTCACGTCCCCTTAAGGGAAACCCGATCAACCGAGACGTTCGCGTATTCGAGAGCAAGAACTAATGCCTTGATAAAAGCTCCTTTGTCACATATGATGTTAAATGCTAATGGGTACGTCCCGGATCCTTTCATGAGTTAGTTTATTAACTTATAATTTTTTTTAATTCTCTATATACTATACCGAGGTCGACATATTTTAATTTCTGATAGGAAAGTGGTAAGAGGAAAAGAGCGCGACGAATTAAACTAAAGATAGACATAAGCGAGGCTGCCACACAGGACATTTGTAAGGCGTGGGGGTCGCCCGCCAATCCGTTGCTCTCCCTCCACTGTTAGCAAGCAGGCATCGCTGTATATGATAAGATCATCTTCTGCATATGATAGAAGTGCAAACCGAAATTAAAATTTGACGCTTACGGTATATACAGGGTCGTCCAAAAGTCTGGATTCACGTGGATTTTGAGTAAACTATTCACTTTTTTGGAAAACTGAATTCTGTATCTTGAATGGGAATAAAATTGCAACTCAATAGTATTTTTTATTTCAAAAAAATTGTTTATAATTTTGAGATAAAGTTAATAACAATATTTTTTTAAATGGAAACCTACCGTGATTTTTATTTCAGAGAGAGTACTTTCGATAAGAATTGCATTGGCATAGAAATTTTGGCTATAAACCTTACGATTATTGTTTAAATTAATATTAAATTTTCGATCCGAACACTCGTTCGCGCTTGTTCGGAAAATACACGAACGTGTCTTCTCTTACCACGTTTCCAACTGTAGGCATGGGTCCACCCCCTAATAAAGCATTCTATTGAAGGCGTTACGTTTATCTTGAATGAAAGCATTTTTTTTTTTATAAAATGGAGATCTACCGCGATTACGATATTTAAACGTTATGAGAAAGTACAACGTAGTTTAATAAAAATTAGATCCGAAACGTAATTGGCAAACGTAAGGAAAGAAGCGTAAAAATTAGTAAATATCTCAGAATAAAATATTAGATTAATGATTAAAAACGCAACGTCATAGTTTTCGGCGTCCTAATTAGACATCAATCCACGGAACTGCGGATGTGCAGTTTCTCTTTCATTATGTCAATTTAAATAACAGCAGTGTCAAGAAGACGAAAAATAAAAATACCAATTACCACAAAAATCCCTCAATCGATGAAATCAGTTTTTCTTTTAATTAAAAAACGCCATAAGAATGGCAAATTGCAAAGCGAGTTATTTTAAACAATGAGTGCCTCAAGTTCTATAAAATGATTTTTTATAATAATATAAAAAAACCATTTTATAAGACCTTAAGGCACACATTTTTAAAAATGATTTGTGACCACTCGTTTTTTAAACTTTTTTTATACTAATTTTTCTTACTTTAGTAATAAGCAAAAATTTTTCTTACTGAATGCGAATTTGATTTTAAAAATATTTTACAGATATTTTTATTTATTAAAAAATGGGGTAATACAGGAAAATAACAAACACAAAATATAAATAAAAATTGTAATTAAAATTTCGTGTAAAAAAAAATACTCCTAATATAAAATTAAAACAAACAAAACAATGAAATTAAACTAGATATTACCAAAATCATATTAAATGTTCAAAATGTTCGCCATTAACTTCCTGGCAGAATCCAACTCGATGAACTACACCTTGGACAGCATTATTCAACATTTCCTGAGGTATATTCGCCATGGTCTCTTCAATTCTCTCTCTCAGATCCTCTAGATTTCTTGGTCTACTTTTATAGACCAAACCTTTTACGTATCCCCATAAAAAGAAATCTAATGGGGTGAGATCTGGAGATCGTGGTGGCCATTCCACGGCTCCCCTCCTTCCAATCCACCTTTCGGGAAAGATTTCATTTAGGTAATTTCTTACAGCAATACCAAAATGAGGCGGTGCACCATCTTGCTGGAACCAAACTTGATTCGGAATTGCATTTCGAAATATTCTTCGAATCGCTGGAATTATCTGGTTCCTTAGCAAATCCAAATACAATACAGCAGTTAAGTTGCCCTGGATGAAGAAAGGACCAATAATTGTCCCATTAACAATACCTGCCCATACATTAAGTTTCTCGGGATGTTGGGTATGGTGCTCCTGCATCCAGTGGGGGTTCTCCAGCGCCCAATATCGACAATTGTGACGATTGACTATTCCATTTAGGCAGAATGTTGCTTCGTCCGAAAATATGATGTTATTTGTAAAATTCAAATTTTGTTCTTGCTGGAAGAATAACCATTCACAGAATTGGAGGCGACGATCGTAATCTTCTGCGGTCAGCTCTTGCTGAAGTTGCAGTTTATATGGTTTGGCACTTTGGTTTTTCAATATCCTCTTGACAGAAGTGGCACTTACATCATAATCTAGTGCCAACTGCTCGGTTGAAATGATTGGCTCCTCAATAATCCTTTCCATTACAAGCTGTGCGACATGGTCGTTCGTTGCTGTCTTGGTTCTGCCAGATCTTGGGAGACTCTTGACGGTTCCGTTTTCAAAAAATCTTCTGTATGTTTTTGCAACAGTCGATTTTGAAATTGGGTTTCGCTCGGGGTGAAGTTGATTGAAGAGATCACAAGCTTCTTGATGTGATCGCTTTTTGTCGCCGTATCCCACCATAATTAGAATTTCTCTCCGTTCTCTCTCTACCAGTTCCATATTTACGCAAATTGTTCAAAATCACAGATCACAAAAATAATAGATAAAGTCAATACCAAAACAACACAATTAACAACAAACAAAACGTTCAAGAAAACAGAAAATAAAAATTCAAATTCGCTCCGTAAACGTACACTAGTAATACCAAAAACAGAATGAGATAAGATTTGGACCTTCCAAGTGTCTAAAAACGGAAAAAGACCATAAAATTATTTTTTATTAAACTACGTTGTACTTTCTCATAACGTTTAAATATCGTAATCGCGGTAGATCCCCATTTTATAAAAAAAAAATGCTTTCATTCAAGATAAACGTAACGCCTTCAATAGAATGCTTTATTAGGGGGTGGACCCATGCCTACAGTTGGAAACGTGGTAAGAGAAGACACGTTCGTGTATTTTCCGAACAAGCGCGAACGAGTGTTCGGATCGAAAATTTAATATTAATTTAAACAATAATCGTAAGGTTTATAGCCAAAATTTCTATGCCAATGCAATTCTTATCGAAAGTACTCTCTCTGAAATAAAAATCACGGTAGGTTTCCATTTAAAAAAACATTGTTATTAACTTTATCTCAAAATTATAAACAATTTTTTTGAAATAAAAAATACTATTGAGTTGCAATTTTATTCCCATTCAAGATACAGAATTCAGTTTTCCAAAAAAGTGAATAGTTTACTCAAAATCCACGTGAATCCAGACTTTTGGACGACCCTGTATATATATATCTATTTCATTTCCTAATATTTGATTACCTTTCTGTTATTATTTATAATGTTTATTATATTATTAGATTACTGTTATGTATTTTATATTTAATTTTTGTCCTGTAATTGGAATTTCTTCTGTTGGACAATAAAGATTATTATTATTATTATTATTATTAATATTATAAATTTTACAATAAAAAAGATTATTTATTATCAAAATGAATTTCAAGATCTTCGCCTTGTTTTAACCGTCCTTTAAAAGCAGGAATATTTTCCAATTCAGCTCTATAATGTTGTGGTCTATTTTCTCGTCTATTTGTATTTTTATACTCGAGTCTTTTTGTTTCTCTTTCTGAATCAGAATCAGAGCTATCGTGTATACCACCTTTTTCACTTGTACCAGACATACTGCCGTACAACTTAAACCATTTCAAGTATTTACGCACTTGTTGTTCTAATAACGATTAAATAAAAAACGACCTAGTCACCTAGTACCATAGTACGCTATATACACTACATATCGTAATCCCAACATTTCCTAGAACAGGGAACCCCCTCATGGGATTCACCGTGTTGATACTCTGAGTGTTGCAAAATTTATATGATTTTCCACCACTCTAGAGATATCTTTGCTAACAACCAAAAGAGGTCAATACTCAGAACTAACTAGAGCTATAAAATTTTAATTAATTGTGAATTGGTTGCGTATACATATTCAGCGCCGCTATATAGAAATCACGTATCAGTAATTATAATATGTACCTACATTCAAAATATGTTACAATTATCGATTATGTTACATAATATTGTTCAGCATAATTGTGGGGAGAAATAATGTTACAATTCGATAATTATGTTACAAGTGGCAACACTGCTTGTGACTGGAACAAACAATAAAAGTAATTTAAAAGCGCATAAAAAAGTTAAACGCTTGTCTCCCATCCAAAAGAATTTTCCATTGGTCAGGATCAAGTGTGACCTCCTAGCCGCTAGACGCTTGTCAGGTTTTCGGGTGGGGGGGGAAGGTCAAGGTCTTGATAAAATATGTTAGATTCGCACGTGAATGTATGATTAACGATATTCGTTTTTATTTCTGATATTTTGGACTTTCAGGGAGGAGGGGGGGAGCAAGTGTCCTTTCCTATCCACTTTGGCTACTCCCTCGTTTATCACGCAATGAAAAAAGTTAATACTAATTGAAATTAATTTTGCTAGCTTTAATTATTAACGACAAATAAGTTTTGTCATACGAAAACACGCTGTGTTGTCTAACAAATACAAATTCGTAATTGTATATTATCCATTTCGAAATACTAACAACAGCTTGCATTTAACCAATTGCTGTATTACTGTTGAACAATGATGTGAAATTTAATTTAGTCCTTCCCGCCAGTTCTCTGATTTCTACTTTAAATTTTATCATTCTGTCCTGCCTTTCAGAGAAAATCTAAAACATTGCAGGTGACAATATAAAAGGAGTACTGCTCCAACAGAAAATTACGCTTTGTGTCTAGCCTCAAATCTAATATAGCGGGCGAAATATAATACACGTGGCGTCTCACGGCGACAAATGCATTAGTAATACACAAGTCTCAAATCAGTGTGTTACTCACGTCGCGAAGCAAGCAACATTCTATCCAAGAAAATAGAAAATTATTTTTATTTTTTCTTCTGCCGAGAACGTGCTTTCGTGGAAATGGCAAAAACTGAATTCTCGCTTTGAATAAAGTTTAAATTCAAGAGTCGCGGATATGTCTTTGAATATAAATTTAAATCGAGGGAAATCTTTTACTTTGCGTAATTACTTTCTGGTAGTATATGATAAAAATTATATTTGACGTATGCGTACCTAGATGTGTGGGAAGGAAGATAAGGGAAAAGCAGGCATTTTTTTTAAAAACTAACCATTTATTTGGTTATTACGGTTATCAGTAGATATAGATTGGTTTACGTTTAGATAGCACAAGCTGGCATATAATAGAGGAATTATAGTGTCATTAATCAATAGCGTGCGTTTTGGTACACACAGGAGGTGTGGAAATTTAATTAACCTTACAGTATATAACTTACTCCTTACAGTGTATACCTTATTCCAAAAAGAGAGAGACAAAATTCTGAAGAGATCCAAGTAACAGTTATTTCTTATTGGTTGACAACAAAGCGAAATAACACCGTAATACATTCGCTTTTTGCTATCAATGGTCAAATATTTTTTCATCTATGACATTGTTTGTTTTCTAGACAAATTTGTGTTGTGACTACTACATTTACCATTCTGTTGCCTTAACTGTGAATTTATCTCTGAAGAATCTATATACAATTTAATTTGGTACAGATTTTATATTTCAGACAGATATGTAAATTTAATTTTACCGCCTAAAATTGATTTCGCCAGTTATAGGTTGTAATTTGGTCTGGGGGTCTGTTCAGAATTTCGTCTCTCTCTTTTTGGAATAAGGTATAGTCACATGAAAGAAAACCAAATATAAAACAGTGTGCAATAGTTTACAATCTCACCAAAAGATGTCGATCAAGCCAAGATAGAACAAGGCCAACTGTATCTGATATCTGATAAGGCCGTCACATAACTTCGATTTACATTGATGAATTTGATTCTCGCCTAGAGTAAGTAAGATATATAGAGGGAGCATAATGTCAGTTTATTATAAATATGTATAAATATATACAGTATGTCCACGGATCGAGTTCCAAAGAGGAAAAACTTTTTTATTTTGCATTTTACAATAAAAATGTATTCTTGATAAAAGTTTTTGCATGTCTCGAAACGGCCAAGTCAGTTTTAACCTTTTCAAAATTTCTTTTAGTTTAAGATAAAAATCGAAAAATTGGTCGTTTTATTTGAAAATTTTTTCATAAACTCAAAAACAAAAATGATATAACTAATAACTATTTTACTCAAGCCATTCACCGCCCTTTTCAACGCACAATTCTAGCCGTCGGCGCAATTCTCTATAACTTCTTCGAATTTCTTCGAGAGTTAAAGACGTCACAGCGTCTCTAATCCTCTCCTTTAAATCTTCTACGTTCGGAGGAAGATTATTTGCATAAACTATTTGCTTCAAACGACCCCAAAGATAAAAATCAGCCATTGTTAAATCAGGGCTCCTTGGTGGCCATATCACGGGACCATTTCGACCTATCCAATTCTGTCCAAATTGCTGATTTGACCATTCAACAACAATCCTAGCATAATGAGCCGGACAACCATCTTGTTGGAAATAACACCTTGCGAGGTAATTAATCGGTAGATCGTCCAAACGTTCATCAACAAAATTTTGCAGCATATCCAAGTACGTATGCTGATTGACAGTATTATCAAAAAAATATGGTCCAATGATACCATGGTAAGAAATTGCACACCACACATTAACTTTCGCCGAATATTGTCGATTGGGAGGCATGCGAAAATTCGGATTGTAATCGCTCCAATATCTCACATGTTGAGATGCAACAGTACCATTAGTAGAAAACGTGGCCTCATCAGAAAAAATAATATTTCGGTAAAAGTATTGATTATCCATAATTTGAGCGCCCATCCACAGACAAAAATACAAACGTTTCGCAGGATCTCCGGGTTCTAATGCATGATTAAAAATGGGCTTGTAGGGATGGAACTTCCTTTGTTTCAAAATCTTTTGAATGAGCGATTTACTAATTCCCAGATGGACTGATCTGCGCCGCAAAGAAAGTTTGAGATAGTTCCGTACTGAATCCATTACAAGAAGAGTGGCGGCGTCGTCATCATCGCGTGCTATATTTTTTTTCTTTTTACATCCAGTATGGAACCAGTGGATAGGAATTTTTTGACCAATGCTCGTGCACCTCTATTTGAGATGTAAATATCCGGAAACTTTTGATTAAATTCTTCGACAACTAGACGGATCGCTTTATTACCTTTGCCATAGCATTGAATTAGGTAAATTCGTTGGTCTTTTGACAACATTTTCAACTATTATGGTTGATTTTTCTAACTGACAGTTAATTAGATAATTAAATATGGATAGTTACCATGACAACGCAACTTAATTTCTGGGACTTTAAAAATTTTTCAAATAAAACGACCAATTTTTCGATTTTTATCTTAAACTAAAAGAAATTTTGAAAAGGTTAAAACTGACTTGGCCGTTTCGAGACATGCAAAAACTTTTATCAAGAATACATTTTTCTTGTAAAATGCAAAATAAAAAAGTTTTTCCTCTTTGGAACTCGATCCGTGGACATACTGTATATACAGCTTTTTTTAAACTGTTTTTAATTAAATTTACTTTTCTAACAATTATACTTTGCAAAAACAAATTATAGATTTTTCTTAAAATAAATTTTTGTTAGTGCCCATGAATTGCTGGTAAACTTTCAATAGACAACTGAGATAAAAATGTTGTGTCAATTTTTCAAGTAGAAACTTGTAAAATTGACCGCATATTGAATATACAAGTTTAAATGTGCTACAATTGGCCGTGAATGCCGAATCTCCGCACCCTTATTCAGCGAATAAAGAAGATTCAGCTAGAAAGCAATGAATAAAGAAGAAAGAAGCCTTAAAGTAAGGTATTTTAAAAGATTATTGTATGTAAATGTATTAAGAAAATAAAGAATTTAACATAATAATTCAGTTCTCAAACAGAGACGAAATAAGTAAATGTATTTATCTGGATGAGATAAATATATTTAATAAATGAACAGCGTCTCCAATGTATAAACTAAAATGTAACTTGATACGTTTTAACGTTGTGTCTTATGTATATGAATATACCGCATGTGTCAATTTTCATTAGCCGTAGCCGATCAATGCATGCAATACGTGGCAACGTGGTACCCCTACTTTCCTTTCCAATGCCAGCGACGACCGATACATGCTCGCAAATACAAGTTCGCAGTAACTATTGGACCACCGACTTGGGTGTTTGTAATGCGTTCAGAAATAATATTTACGAGTTGCAAGGATTTGTTTCTCTTTTTCCTTTCAGTAAATGCAGAGAATTATTAAGCTGCGTTTACGCTGCATGACACAAACAAACGCGTTTTTCTAATAAAATTAAAAAATAACCATAATAAAATAAAAAATAACCATAATAAAATAAATAAAAAAGGATTCTGAAAATAATAATAAACTACACAAGGGGCTCAAAAATCTCTCCCTGCACAGCAAGACATTGCCCTAGGCGGTCGTAGAAATTTACTCTTACGTTTTCTAATATGTGAGCAGTTACTGAATTAGCAGCGTCAATTATTTTTTCTCTCAAGGCAACTATGTTTTCTGCTCTACCAAGTTCATGGGTATAAACAATATTTTTTAAATATCCCCACAAAAAATATCATTCGGAGAGAGATCAGGAGATCGCGGAGGCCATTTGATGTTTCCCGTTCCAATAATAAGACGGCCAGGGAAAGTATTCCTTAGAAATTCCTTTACCCTGACTGCATTATGTGCTAGACAGCCACCATGTTGAAACCAAACGATTTCCTGATATATTCCAGTGTTTTGAATGGCGGGAAGTATTTGATTTTGCAATAATTCGAGGTACTTGTCGGCATTGAATATACCATCAATAAAAAACGGTCCCATCAAATGGTCACCCAAAATACCTGGCCAAACGTTTACTTTTTGAGGATATTGGGTGCAGTTTGCAAAATGCCGGTGTTTATTTTCCGTATACCAATATCGAAGAACAGAGGGATTGTGCTTTCCGTGCAATGGAAAAGTTGACTCATCGGTGAAGCAAATACTTCTAACGAAATTGTCGTTTCGATGTATTTTATCCATAACGGATTGACAAAACTCCATTCTTCGAAAATGGTCCTCCGGAAATATTTCTTGGGTTTTCGAATACTTAAAACATTTCAAACCATTACGTTTCCAAATACGTGAAACATGTTTGTTACTTATACCCAAATTCTCGGCAGCACTTCTAGTTGATATCGTGTTGTCTATTTCCACAATACTACAAACTAATACATCCCACCGTTCACTTTCCCCAATTTTTTGTGGGGATATCTCTCTATGGTTTGCATTTCGTGCAGTTATTCAGACAGAAACATTTTTCGAATGTATTGATAATATTATAAATTGTTTGTTTGCAAGGTACAGGACGGTCTGCAAAAGTCAGCGTAAACATATTTATGCACGTTGTTGCAGAGTTATTACCATAGAACGATTTTACTATCTGAAGCTTTTCAGCGGGTGTATAGAGACTCATTATAAATTAATTTAACTGAATACTTTTATTGCAGAGCGCAACGTGTTCGCAGCTAAACATTGAATGTAAAATCTCGGTGTGAGTAGTGGGAAGAATGGGGATCAGAGAAATCGTCGTGATCTCGGTTGTTGCCGGAAGTGGTGACGAACAGTAGGGGTACTACGTTGTCACGTATTACATGCATACGTATAGATCGCACGTAAACATTGAATCCCTATACCTAATGATATTTGACACATACGGTATATGAATCGTGTTACCTACGTTGTTATTTCTAGCTATGTTGTTTTCATTTGAATATATCGAATGAAGTGCGTAAATATTATTAAATGTAATTATTGTGATCTCGGTTGTTGCCGGAATTGGTGATGAACAGTAGGGGTACTTCGTTGTCACGTATTACATGCATACGTATAGATCGCACGTAAATATTGAATCCCTATACCTAATGATATTTGACACATACGGTATATGAATCGTGTTACCTACGTTGTTATTTCTGGCTATGTTGTTTTCATTTGAATATATTGAATGATGTGCGTAAATATTATTAAATGTAATTATTATAAAAGTGTATTTAACCTGTTTGATAATTTGTTTCTTTTTTGTTAAAAGCAATTCATTGTATAAGATTGTATTTTGTCTGTAAACACCTATAAAATCGATGATTTCGATTATAATTATTATTTAAATTATACAATGGTATTTTATTATATTAACACCCAATAATGCTTTAGGAACCTGTTAATTTAATTATCTCTTTTACCCAATCGCCCTAGAGATTAAGAATTGAGCTAGCAGGCAAAACAATCTACTTTATTTTATTTTGAATTATTATTATTAATATTAAACTTTATATTAACAGTTCTATTTTTACATTACATTAATTAATAATAAAATTTATTGACGGTTCCATTTCATTATGGCTCCGCAGCGTGGGACCATTTTTACATTATGTTAATAATAAATTTATTTGAGATGGTATCATTACATCGTGTGGTGGCACAATAATTCTGCTGCTTGCCGTGTAAATTACTTCAGTTTGAGTACCTCTGCTGTAGATAATTTTTGTATCCTTTAAATTTTGAGTAAGAAGTTGAATTGTTTCGTTTAAATTATTAATAATTATTTGTCTGCCTTCACATTCACCACATAAACCCTTGATTTCCTTCACAAGTTTCTCTTTCTCCTCCCTAAGTTCCAATATTTCGTACTGAGCTTTAGCTAGATTAATGCGTAAGTCACTAATCACAATGAGTGCTTGATTTGTGGATGTTTTACAATCACTAATCACAGTAACATAACTGTGATTTAGCAATTAGTATTTGTTGAAGCCTTCATTCTCTGCGATCTTGTAGTCATGTTGAAATAGGTAATGGATGGATAGGAAATGTATAATATAATAGTAGGTAGATATAATAATACGATGCATGTATGGAAATATTAGAGGTATACATATATTGTAGTGAATGTAAAACATTTAATTTAAGTACATTGTTGTTATACTTCCTCTTTAGAATACAGGTTATGTTTGTATTTCAGATAACTACGAAGCTTAATTGGATAAGTACAATATCTTGCTAGGTATGTCCATATAAAATCTTGTTGTTTATCTTTATATGTCCTGGATTTCAATATTTATCATTGTATTAGGGTACTGAATTTCTAAAATAAAAATAAAATAAAATAGTTTTATATGTTTACGTCAAAAAGTATGATACTCATCTGAGGTATGTATGAGAGTCCTCTAATGTTAGATAGCATGTAACAGAAATGATACATAATGAAGTATATGTAAGTGATCTGCTTATCTTAACATCTGCGTATAAGGAGTTGAAGCTACTGGTATGAAGTTTAACATCTATACGTATAGGTGGCATCTTGATAGGTATAAGCCTATAAATCATAGAATATTTACTGTATAGGAAATTAAAGCGGTTTGGGGCGTTATTTTTAAAGAAATATGTATAAGGTTAGTCAATGACGTAAGGAGTTGTAAATATAGCATCCCTAGATATATTTAAAAATATTTTAGCGAGGCACAGAACCAAGAGGTATAATATCATAAGTTATAATGGGATAGCATTCTGTTTTAATATAAATTTAGATGTGTCAATAACATTAATTCAAAATCATAACATATGATTCATTTTAATTTTTTTTTATAACTCGGTTTTACAACGTCCGTCGTCTTCCGATTTCCAATCTCCACTCGTTTCTATTCGCCCACAACTCGTCATCTAAACCCTTAAACCTCATTTCGCTGTCTATTTCTTCTCTCCAGCTCCTCCGTGGTCTTCCTCGTCATTTCAAAATTAAAATACGTTAATAAAATCGTTTAATTAATGGATATTGCAATGATTTAAATTCTGTTACTTAATAAAGTTAGATACCAGGAATTATAAGGCTTTGGGAATATGAAAATCGTGTGTTTGTATTATATGTGAGTAAAATTAATATAAATGTAATTAAAATAGGATTATTTTCATGTTATATTCAAATGTAGAGATATTCTAGTATGCCTTGAAAAAATAATAAAAAAACAAGGGAGGTAGAAAGATGCCAAGAAAAAAATAGGAGGAGGCAGAATTTTGATACATGATCAAATCTGTATTTTTATCATGAATAAATAAACAGATATATGTACCTTAGTAAGTAATACCAGAAGTATTAGTGCCATAGTTTGGAAGTGAAAATAAAGTTATCATCATCCAGTTGTGAAATCTTCAGCGAACTCAACGTGCTACCTAAGATTTGGGTGAAAATTTGGTCTTCTTGTGCCAATTGAAGGATAAACATTATTCAGAAGTCACATCTATAAATATTCAGTAGGATTGAGAGCTAATTTTCCAAACAAAGCTGCAAGGTAAAATAAAAATATACATGTATAGATACTTAACCGATAAAACATAAGCTTATAAGAAAGAAATATGTACTGCATATTGATAAATAATTTAAGGCATACTTACACTCGTAAAAATGCGAGGAAACAGGAATATCTCCTTCCCAATAGGATTAAAAAAATTAAATTTAGTTTATTAAAATGTTGACCGTTATAAGGCTCTTGAAGAGCTATGTTGTTTTAAAATATCACGTTAAATAATTTAATTATGTGTTTATGTAGAGTAGATATTCTTAAGGCGTTGAATTGTATTACTTATTAACCTTAAGTAAGTTAAGTAAATATGACTATCGTAATTATCAAATTTAACACACAGCAATAAGTAATAATACTTTAACGTATTGTAACGTTTTCGGGTTCGCAATAAACAACTCGTGCAATTTATTTATTTAAAACAGTCTGTATATTCATACACGTAAAATCAATTACAATATAAAAATGTAAATTAAATGTAATGCACTTAAAACTACTACTAATAAATTAAAATCAACACATGTATTTATTTACCACTACTATTTATATGTCTGTAATATTTATATCACTTCTATTTATATAACACTCTAATATTTATGTCTTTATTCTTCAACTACCACTAAAGGAACTATTTATTTCTTTCTTATATTTATCTTACTGTTCCGCACGAGACTACTTCTTATTCCGGAATTAACCTCCATCCGTTCAACTGCCTTTTTATATACGCGTACAGAAGATCCAGAGAATACGGGAATTCTTCATCATAAATCGAGAGACGTTCCAGTCTTTTCGCTATGCACGCCGTACCGCGTGCATGATTTAGGTACGACTGTTTACATTGCTTTTTAATATTGTCGCCCGGATGTTTACTTCTTCTTTTTTTAATGTAAACTCATTTCGTTACAGTGTTAAGAATTAAAATTGTATTTCAATAATGATACCAAAATGTAACAATTAATGTCTCGAAGCTTCAAGGCAAGAATGTTTTTCTATGTAAAAATATGAACATAGTGAATTTTGTATTCCGAAGTTGCCTCTGTATTTGACATTCAATTTTGAAAATAAATAACTTATAATATTTGGAGTTAAAAGTTTGAAGTTTAATTTTTTAATTAAAAGGGGCGTTTACCTATCGAAAATTAAGGCATCGCCGTTTCGCGTTTTTTAACCTCATTTTGTAATCTTAGAATCTCAAATTTGGGTTAGTGATGCAAAAGGCATAAATTCATAATGTCAAGGTCAGTTTTTGTACTAATTTATTTTCTTAAGAAAGTTATGTGTTTTAGAAATAACCACAAAATGCATGAATTTGATTAATCTCTACTAACTAAGGCTGGTACACAAAAGAAAAAAAACGACCTCTACGCGCCAGCTGCACATGTGATGTACGATATAAAGAAAAAATCAAATTTACGTAATTATTTTTAAAGATAAAAAACATTAAACAGTAAACATTGTCACACACATTTTACACGAGGTTTTTCAAGCTAATCGCGTCGTCTATCCCCACTTTACGGTATCTCTACCGGTCCTAGCGAAGACGAAAATCTATCGGAATCGGTCGGCTATTGCAGACTTAATGCGAGTGACAGTTTAATTACAAACTGTCACTCGCGTTTAAATGTCATATATACCTATAATATTCGAGTGTATAATAATATAACAGTTATGGGCAAGCGAAAATTGGCTTATTATAAAACATCAACAACATCAACAGTTCCGTAAGTACTCATTCTTTATACATTATGTTTCCCATCTGTAGTATTCCTTTATCTATGACAGAATCTGTGAATAAAACCAAAGCGCTGTGACAAAACCGTGCAGAACCGAATATCGTCTACCTCCACCTACCCACACCCTCTTGCGTCTACCCGTCCCGCGAGTAATATAAGTTGCATAAGTTTCTATTTGTTGGTAAACGCCCCTCTTAACTATAATCTTTGGAAATAATTATGGCAGGGCTAAATAATGCATAAGATGGATCTATACTATCACTCAGATGATGCTTATTAACTGAAATCGAACCCCCACATATTGAGATTAAATTAAAAAACATATGCTAAATAAATTATAGTAATAAAATAGCACAATATGTTTGACTTGAGATACATACATTTGTTGCAATATACTTTCATTTTTTATTAACAATAAACAAGAACATTTGTAATATTTTAACTATTTATGATTTTCTTTTGCATTTGCTTTTATGAGTTAACATTAAATTAAATAGGCTAATGCTACATTTTAGTAGGTATGTGGCACCGTATCCTTGTGTGTATATTTTGTGGTTCATTCTATACACATAACAACACAGCATGGTATAAATTTGTAAATTTGTATTATTTATTACACGCACTTTTAAGATCCCATATTTTTCAATTATTCCCATTCTTGTGCGTAAAGCTTCGAAGGAAAATAAACATCATATTGAGTCACAGCATCTAGTATATTATTCTTTTCGTTCGTTTCAGCACTTGAGATAACATCCGCAAAATGAATTATTCAGGTGGTTGGTACCTGCAAGGGCTCACGCAACATAAATTTGCAATATTTAAAATTTATTACCGAAATAAAAGTTTTTTGTTCTTATTTAACAGAACATAATCGAGTTTAAATGTAGGTTTTGCTGTTTACAATCATTTCTTTTATACAATGAATTTGTCATTCTAAAATGACAAGCAGATCGGTTTTAAATATACTTTCTTAAAATATGTTGATTAATTGTAATGGGTGCCTGTAAATTCACTTACGCCTTGCGATTGAGAAATTTTTATTTTATTAAATTGGCAACTTGGAAACGTCTTCCTCCATATATTGTACCGCTAGTGTCGCACCTAGATACTTAATTTACAAAATAAACGTCACTTTATAATCATATGATCATGTCTACGTGCAACTATATCATTGCCAATATGATGAAATGGCGTTAATAATCTGTAATTTCTAATTCATATTATGTTAAAGTTGATTAGTATATGTCGATAATTTTTAAAGTCTCTGCTAGAAAACCATTTAAACTGCGCTTATAGAATTCTAATGTCAAATTTGACAATTAATTTGTATTCACGCAGAGGTGGAAATTACGAAACGTAAGAATTGCTTAAATGCAAATGGCGGCGGAGTAGATTAATCACAGACATATTATATCAATACTATGGTAAATTTGAAAGGTAAGTCAGGAGATGATTCTGGCCTATTTTCGTGACACATACGTCAAGTTATGACACTTAATGATATAACTAGACAGGGGACATGCCAGGTTTAAATTACGACGAAGCAAAGAAATAATATAA
Source organism: Amphimallon solstitiale (assembly GCA_963170755.1). Taxonomy (NCBI): domain Eukaryota; kingdom Metazoa; phylum Arthropoda; class Insecta; order Coleoptera; family Scarabaeidae; genus Amphimallon; species Amphimallon solstitiale. The sequence continues at coordinate 41,841,372 of OY720676.1, read as the reverse complement.
ACAACACGCAGTTACTGAATAGCACTATTCATATGGTAAACTGCAAAATCTGTTATTGTCCCAAAACGACAGCATAAAAAGTCGTCTTTCCTCATAAAATTCGTTTCTTCATCGGCGTAGGTAGTAGCGTGAGAGGTTTTTAAAATTTATTATATTTACCTTATATTTCGCATGATAAATAAAGTTATATAATGTATATACCTATTTATACTTACGTTAGTTTCGTTTTTTCATTGTTTTGACTGTTAATTACGTGCTTCGTAATTTTTGTAATAGTTCCTGTTTAACACCGTTTTATTGAATCTATTTCTCCCAATTATTTCGACGTAAGTGTGCATTGGATTTTGTTAAATTTCAATAACATACGCATACATCTTTAGTTATCATTTATTTAGATCTAGAATATTGTTTATGTTACTATGATATGGAAGAACTTCGAGAATGGCATCGTAAAACAATAGCAAGTTGGATTAAGGGTCATATTGATTGTATGTCCTCCATTCTCAGTGATTCCCAAATTTATTGCATAGTATGTAAAATATTGTTACAGAACTCTGTGAAGCTTTAATGGCGACTAATATCCCATTAAAGAAACAATCCCACTTTCAAAACATTTCATCAAAAATATGCTTGTCGAAATGTTCCTGAGGAATCCACCTTACGCAAATATTGTGTTTCTAAGTAGAATGCATTAGAAGACATTTTACAAATCAGTACTTATAGATAAGTACCTACGCAACTGTCGATATATTATATATTCCATATAACGCATGTGCAATAGCATCTAAAGTTATAAAAACCGTTGATGAGGAAACAGTTGCTAAAACCATTGACAAGAATTTACACACAGCCTCCCTCGCCAGTAATAACTAGATGGGGAACATGGTTGGAAGCAACTAGTTTTTATGCAGAGAATTTCTATAGTTTACAAAATTTCGTTACATGTTTAAATGACGATGCTCGAAGTATTTCCGAGTGCAAGGAACTAACACAAATCCCAAATTTAAAAAATCAGTTATTCCTTCAGGAACAATTTGGAAATTTGCCTAAACTAATCACATATTTTGAAAATCGAAATCTCAAATTGAAAGACGGATTAACCACATTAGATGTGGCTAGTAATAATTTGAAAAGTATTCCAAGTGACTTCCGATGTGGCCTTCGACAAAACTTAGACGCAGTTTTTAATAGAAACCCAGATTTAATAACATTGCGGTAATTGTGGATGCTGACACAAAATCTAACTGCTAAATACGCTGAAATAAAAGAATCTTTCCAGGACGCACCTATAACCAGTTGCGATGTAGAAAGGACATTTTCTATCTACAAGGATGTACTTCATTCAAAGAGAACAAATCTTACAGAAGAGAACTTTGAGAAAGTATTGCTAGTAAATATTAATACTCCTTTACTCGACTTGATCTACAAAATGAACAAATAATAAGGTATTTTGTATTTTATAGATCACCAGCCACTTGCTATCCAATTATATAAGTAAAATTAAAACGGCTTTAAAAATACAACATTTCAATAGTGCGCCCATGGGGGACGAGTCATCAACCTTTCGTGTCCGCTCCCTAGATATAACTTCAGACAGACGTTTTACATTCAATGGCAAACCTTTATCAATATAATTTTTGATCTCGCGGTATATATGTTCTTTTCTTTCTTTTAGAAAGTATATGTACATATAGAGAGAGATATCGTTTTTAGTAAGCCCCCATTTCTATCCCTTCGATTTCAAATGATACATATTTACGGAAGAGCAGGAACTTGAGCTCGATACTACGGAGGCTAGGTTATTCGGTCTAATAATGGAAAACTTGTATAGCTAGCGTGTCAGTTAGCTGTAAGAAATGACTGTAGTCATAGAAATGGAATCGCAGACATCCGCAGACATTGGATCAATGGATTCCTCAAGAGATATTCTACTTTACTTTAGGCAAACTTAAAGCAATATCTGGTGCATTAGTCTGGTGCCTTTAATGAAGCAGCTGTAGATATTTGTGTTTCATTGTTAACAAATTTACTCGACAAGCACAAACTAAATGCTTCTCAATTAATTAATTGCGATGAAGCAAACGTTGCAGTGAACCCAAAAACCAATTACAGATCGTAACTTGCAAGCGGTAACGTCAAGTGGCATCGTTAACATACGCAGATAGGGGCGAAGCTGATCCTGCCTTATTTGTATGTCGGCAACCAAAGCCTACATCCCCTCTTACCTTCATTTTTTTTCGAAAAGAAAGCAGAAATACTTTGAGTTAGGATTGCCACCAGAAGATTGGGCTGAGGTGCACTGCAGTGGATGGATGACTGCTGAGTCATTTCTTGTATGGTTTCGAAATTTTTTAGGATTTCATAATTTATTAAAAGACATCCCGATTTGTCTTCTCTTACATGGCCATTCAACACATACCAAGAACCTTGATGTTATAAACTGTGCGAGGAAGAGCGTTTGGTTTTTATGGCTACCACCATATTGCCCTAGTCAACTTCAGCCACTTGATGTTTCTTTTATGATGCCCTTAAGTCTTCATTTACAGCGATGAGCTTCGAAAAGTCGTAAATATCTTTCAGATATCAACGCTTTTTGGACTAGCTATTATCCAAAGCGCAACAATGGAAACCACTATTAACCGTTTCCAAGCTACAGGATTATGGTGAACCTCCCCTTTCATATTCACTCACGGCGATTTTCTCTCGGCAGATACAATTGACATCGGACTTGGAAGGCCTTCAAGTGAAGAGGTGATTATATCTGGAGCTAAATTGCCTTCGCCTACCGCACCAGTTAAAAAATCAAGTTGGAGTATAGATCTGTCGATGTTTCAGTCAACTCTAATGTAATCGGTTAAAAAGGTCCGTTTTAATGAGAAAGGGAAGAAGATCGTTCTCTTAACAGATTGCTCATACACAAAAAAAAGGTAGAATCAGCTATTAAGAAAAAAAGAAAAAGTACTTTGCCAAAGAAGAAAGAGCTAGGATAAAATAATTTAATAAAGACAATAAAATTAACAATGGAAAAACGAAGAAGATAAATAGAAAAGAAGGTGCTAAAGAGAGCCCAAACTAACGACATTGTGAATGTACATATTGCGATAGATTTCACTCAAAGTCAGTTGAAGATTGGTTCGCTTGTTGCATGAGCAAAAAATTTGAATTTTGTGAATAATAAATAACTTTCAGGAACAATATTCCACTTCTAACAGCGTACTTTGGCAAAAGAAGGGAATCTAAAATGTAAATACGACGAACTATTGACAACAGTTTGTATAGAAAAGTAATGTGCCAGATAAATTTTTTCAAAATAGTATTCTAGAATCAAAATGTTAAACTATACCAAAATTTTGGCATGAACTTAAATATGCTAAAAACACATTTCTTATTTGTTTGTGTTCACAAACTGATTGTAATATATGCGCTTTTCTACTTCTAGCATTAGCTTCATATTATTGTTAATAAAACTGAATAAACACTAATTAGTATATTGTGGTGTTGATTAGAGTCTAATGGCAATGATGTAAAAATTATAAAATTGAAATTTATGCAATGGTAATAAGGAAAGGGGTAAATAATTTTACGATATGATTTTATTATTTTGATAAAGACATTAAATATGTTACAAACATTTATTATTTAGTTTTATTTTTCAAATAATATCACATACCCCAGAAATGGCAATTTAAACGTTGAGGTAATATATTTGTCAATTAAATAAAAACATTAACAAATTAAAACATTAAAATATTAACGAACTATTGATAATTTTAGTGTACTGTATAAAATTTGCTTCTACGATTTTTGTTAAAAAATATACAGGGTGAGTCATCTAAGCGGGTAAGGCCGATTATGCCTTTACGAGAAAAGATATTTCGAAGCGGTTTTTTTCCTTGTGATAAATTTTCATTAGGAGCACATTTTAAAAATATTTTGTATTATACAGAGTGTTCCGAAACTTGGTGGCTAATCATAGTTGTAGTTTTTTAAATGGAACACCCTATATTATTGCATTTTTGTATTCCTCGTGTAATTTTTAGTCAAAAAGTTATAAGATAGTATAGGCCTAAAGTGTAAAGTTTTTGACTTATTCCCATTTTTCTGAAAAATTCAATGTTTGTATAAAATTATATTTCTCGAAAACGACGTATTAGATGGACAAATTTTTTTGCAGTATTGTTTACAATAAGAGGTCCTAACAGAAGCATGTTTTCTTTTTTTACAGTTACTAACTGCATGTGCAGGAAACTGGATTAAAATTACATGACATGTTTTAGAATAAAAGCCAATTTTTTTAAATGGAACAGCCTATATATCAGTTCATTTTTGAATTTCTTATTAAATTTCACATCAAAAACATGTAAGACGTTAATACTTTAAAAGTGACTATTACTGAGCTATTGTCTCTTTTTGATATAATTTTGTCAGTACTATACTATATTAATTAGAACCACAAAACTGACAAAAGCATATCAAAAAACGACAGTGGCTCAGTAATAGTCACATTTAAAGTATTAACGTCTTACATGTTTCTGACATGAAATTTAATAAACAATTCAAAAATGAACTGCAGGGTGTTCCATTTAAAAAAAATGACTTTTATTCTAAAACGTGTCATGTAATTTTAATCCAGTTTCCTGCACATGCAGTCAGTAACTGTGGAAAAATAAAACTTGCTTCCATTAGGACCTCTTATTGTAAACAATACTGCAAAAAATTTTGTCCATCTAATACGTCGTTTTCGAGAAATATAATTTTATACGAACATTGAATTTTTCAGAAAAATGGGAATAAGTCTAAAACTTTACACTTTAGGCCTACACTATCTTATAACTTTTTGACTAAAAATTATACGGGGAATTCAAAAATGCAATAATATATAGGATGTTCCATTTAAAAAACTACAACTATGGTTAGCCACCAAGTTATGGAACACTCTGTATAATACAAAATATTTTTAAAATGTGCTCCTAATGAACAGCTATCACAAGAAGAAAACCGCTTCGAAATATCTTTACTCATAAAGGTATAATCGGCCTTACCCGCTTAGTTGACTCACCCTGTATATAGGGACAAATTTGTGATTTTTCCACAATGCCACAACTAAGTAGTGCTACTACATTCCACACTTTTCACGTTCGGTGTTAATAAAATAGATATGTATAAACATATAAATAAATATGATCAATCCAATAGCATTTATTAATTTATTAATGATTAGAACACGTAGTAAAACACATTAGATTAATAAAAATAATATTACAAAATCACAGTCGTATATATACAATGGTTATAGATATTTAGCATGTATTAAATATATTGCCTGTAAAATAACCACAGACTCGTTGAAATAAGCTTCAACTAATAACCTAATTTAAAAGCTGTCGTCATATAGTTAAATACTGATCGCAATATCTTTAGTTATTGTATTAACAGGTAGTTACATAAAAATCTAGAAAAAGTTTCTACAATATAAAAAAATGCATTTTTGAACTACATTTGGAATTTGTTATGCAAGAAGTGTATTATTATTCTATAGTGAAAGTACTCTTACTGGTTTATTTTAAACGAACAATATTAAATAGAACGCGTAACTGAACGGCTATCTTGAAAATTGCTTTTGAACAGATGTTTTCTCCAGTGGAGTAGTACAGAATATTACATGCATGAACACTAGCTTATACTTTTCAATTGTACCACTTATAGGTTATTGTTCACCTGAACATGTACTTACTGACAATAGAATCGTCTAGTAAAGGTGGCACATAATACATTCTATTTTGGTTTTATATAGTTCTTCGATACTCAAATTACTACCACTATATATTTACGGCGAACATATTTTTCAAGGTGTGCAAGTATTAAGTGTCATGGGTGTACATAAATATACTCACACACATATATATAGTGCGTTTCAAAAGTCTGGAACTATTAAAATAAAATTCCAACAAACAGTTTTTGAGAAAAACGCTCGGGCAGGTCAATTTTGGTTTTAAAAACATATCTTCTTGTATCAACTAAATTTTTCGATCGTCTTTTGTTTTTGATTTATGTCATCGAATTTTTTTTTAAATTGCAACCCATATTTTTTTCGATGGATTTTGATAGAGCTTGAAATTCTGAATACAGAAATATGTAAAAGCATGACCCAGACCTTGATAGTTTCTGTAATAAAGGACCTTAAATTCTGAAAGAGGAAAAAATTGAGTAAGCTTTGAAATTTTTAATTACTATGCAAACTGTCAGTCTTGACGCATTACTCTATTACCAAAATGGTACGATACTTAAGTGAAAAGCAAAGACTAGAAATTTTAATGATGAAGGGATATGAAGACAGATGTAGAACTCAAGATGAAGTTTGAGAGCTCTTTAACAATAAGTATCCAGAACTGGAACCAATTTCAAGAACAGTCGTATCCAAGATTTTAAGAAAATTTGAAGATTTCGGGCATGTAAGGGATCTCCCTAGATGTGGTCGACCAAAAGTTTCCGAAGATGTTCAGTTAGATGTTCTACTGGACCTGAAAGAAAATTCCCATAAAGCCACACAAGAGGTGGCTGTAAATTATGAAATCAGTAAATCTTCGGTGTGGACGACATTGAAAAAGTATAAATGGCATCCCTACAAGGCAGTTTTAGTGCATGAACGGATCGCCGTATGGAATTCTGCGAGGATATGATGGCTCGATGCACAACCCATCCCGAATTTGTCAGTAGAGTATTATTTTCGGACGAAGTCACGTTTTGCCTTAATGGAGCAGTAAATCGGCAGAACTGCTGATACTGGGCTCCCCAAAATTCTCATTGGATGATAGTGGTCCACACGCAGTTTCCACAAAAAGTAAATGTTTGGGCGGGAGTTGTTGGAGATCGAATTTTGGGACCATTTTTCATAGAAGGGACGTTGACGAGTGCTAAATACTTAGACTTTTTGAGGGACACCCGCTCTTGCGATGCTTTATTCCAATGAAGAAGATCCAGACTTACCAAATAATAACTTATGGTATCAACAAGATGGAGCGTCTCCACATTTTTCGTTAGATGTGCGAAATAATTTAATCAAGTTTTTTCCAATCGTTCGATTGGTAGAAGGGGGCCAATTGAGTGGCCTGCACGGTCCTCCGATCTTACCCCATTCGATTTCTTTTTGTGGGGCTACCTGAAAAGCAAGGTTTACATCAATTGGCCAGTTACAGTTGACGATTTAAAGTACAGAATTCGGGCCGAAATTAGAGCAATTCGTCCAGAAACCCTCCGGAATGTTTTACAAGATTTCGAGTATCGCCTGGGATATTGCCAAGAAGTAAACGGGAATCAGTTTGAACATCTAATTTAGTTTATTTATGATAATTAGATTCCTAACTTGCCCGTTTCTGCAGTAAAATAAAACAAAATTTTAAAAAATTTATTTATTTATTTATTTTTTATAGTTGAGATGCAATTAAAAAAAAAAACGATGACGACATAACTCGAAAACAAAAGGCAATCGAAGAATTTAATTGATACAAAATTATGTGTTTTTTAAAACTAAAGTTGACCTGTCCGAGGGGTTTTCTCAAAAGCTGTTTGTTAGAATTTTATTTCAATAGTTCCAGACTTTTGAAACGCACCGTATAATATTGGCCAGTCAATAGCAAAGTAATCTACATTGTCTATCCTTTCTATATAGGCTTACATATTCATATAAATGAGCAATTTTATCTATATTATTTTTTTTTCTATTATGGAATTTTTATTACACATTTCTTATCGCGGTGGTAAATGTTTGTTTCCCGGTTTATTTTTTTAAATATGTATAAACAATAAGTTATTGAAAATTATAATCCTCCAGATTGTAACTGATAATGTTAAAGGCTAATTAAATTTTAAAAATTTTACGCCCAAGACGAGTGAGTGTCCTCTGAGTCATTATTAATGTCTTAAATTGTATTAAGTAACCGATGTTAGATAAGATAACAGAAAATGTTTCACTTAGTGATACTAAGTTTTGATATATTTTTTGCTAACTGATTGAAGGCAACAGACATTTTAAAATGTGAACAATGTATTGATAATTTCGCAAAAATATCCTGATCTTACAATAACGTATGAACAGCTGGCCAAGCAGATACACGCTTATATTGGTAAAGTTCGTGTAAAGGTAAGAGTAGTTTGCAAAACATCTTGACGAATTGCCACTTATCTTATTTAAAACTAGGATTCATTTGAATACTATCATGCAATGCTAGAATATTGATTATCATATAAGTAGATTGTTCAAGTCGATAGAGCAATAAAATAACTACAAGAAAATGCTCTATATCTGTTTATTTATAAATATTCTAGAAATCTAGTTAATTTTAATGGTTTTGCCCAAAATTTCCACTCAGTACCAACCCTTTTCTTGTGAACTTGTACTTAAAGGTATAGAAGTTATTTGTACAACCAAGAGCTTTTAACCAAATCAGCAGCTTTTTCTCCAACCATGAAAGCAGGTACGTTTGTATGGGCCGATACTGGTTCAGGTATAATGCTGGTATCAGCAACTCTTAAATTATTTATTCCATAAACTTTTAATTCATCGCTGACTATCGCTTCTGGATCTGTAGGAGGTCCCATTTTGCAAGTAGCTACATAATGGAATACGCTTGTTGTCAAGTGTCTCAATGCACATTCCCAATATTGATCACTGTCATACGTGTGAAATTCACATCCCGGAACGGGGATGTTCCATAATTTAGTATCATATTTTTGGAAAGAAGGCATTTGTATGACTCGTTGAAGTAATCGTATCGAAGCTATTAAAGTTCTGACGTCATGATTTTCTGGATCGGTGAAGTAGTTTCCGTAAAATCTAGGCCAATGATAAGGATTACGTGATTTTAGTTGTAAGAAACCACGTGACTTTGGATGAAGCGGCATGAGAAAAACACTGAATGCTGGCGTACCTTCTAAAGGTTTCCATATTGCATCGTATGCCTCATCAGATATTCTGAAGACTTTTCTGAAAATTTCACCTCTGTCGATGGAAAATGCACTACTGCAAAATATTAATTCCACGTCTGGGTAAGAAGGATCTGGATCGTCAGAAGCTGGAGTTTTTACGTAACTTAAAGCATCTACGTTAGCCAGAGGCGTAAGTGGTCCTGTTCCATATTTAAAATATTCTCTAATACTCTCCGGTCTCTGTAAAAGTGAATTATCGAAGGTTATATTAGAGTTAACTGTAAATGAAAGCCCAAAAAATGCTAGGTGGTCGTATAATTTTTGACCAACAGGTAAATCTTTCAAAGTATTTATTCCCAATTCTGTCAAATGATGCTTAGGACCTACACCAGACAACATTAGTAATTGAGGTGAATTTAATGCACCCGCCGATAATATAACTTCTTTTGATGCTCTCGCAAAGAAATATTTGCCATCTTTAATGAAATTAACACCATAAGCTGTTTTGGTGTACTCGTCTATCAACACTTTCGACACCCGGGCGCCTGTGATAACTCGTAAATTCCTTCGATCTCTAATGGGCAATAAGAAAGAAGTGTAGCCACTTGCTCTCCTTCCTTTCCTGGTGGTACCTTGAACATACGAAACTCCCAATTGTTGTCTTCCGTTATAATCTACGTATTCATATCCAAATTCTTGCATAGCACTAACAAATGCGTGTGCAGACTCTGGTCTATAACTTACATCTTGAACACCTAAGTAGCCTCCTTGTTGATGATATTCAAGGTCTTGAAGTTTTACTAGAAAGTCTTCAGATTTTTTGAAGTATGGTAATAGTTCTTCGTATGACCAACCTCTGTTGCCCTTTTCTGCCCACCGGTCATAGTCTAAACGATTTCCTCTTGTATGTATCATAAAATTTATTGTAGAGCTGCCTCCTAGAGCTTTACCTCTTGCATAGTGCATTCTTTGCAGTTCCAGACCTGCAGTGAAAAAGATTAATTTTAAACAACATATACAGGTGCATTTATATTTACAAGAGAGAGTAATGGTTTTAAAAAATCTTTGACATAATCGAAATGTCGGTCTAAGAGAGTGGTAAGTCTGGATGAAACATTTCACTTCTTGTATTTTTTGTATTCTTTGAAATGGGCAAAATGTAGGTACGTAAGTGTGTTAAATCCTCTTGGTTTCAGAAACTAAAGACTGTACTTTTAAGCTCAAAATCGTGACCGTGGATTGTGTCATTACGCGTGTGGATTTGTAAGATCTTACGTACTGCTAATCTTTAATAATAAAAATGAAATGATTTGTTGGTAAGTGCATCACTTAAGAACAACTGAGCCGATTTGACTAAATGTTTTTCAAAATGTTTGTAATAGTCCGTAAAGTGCTTTTAGGGAAAGAAAAATTGTTGTTGTTGTTGGCCGGAAAAATCGGGAAAAACTTAAAACGCTTTTTTTCGATAGGATTTTTGTATGAAAAGAGCATAACTCAGGATTCAAACGATGGATCTTTGTATACATCTTTTTTTTGTATTGTTTGCTATGACCTTGGAAAAGTTTTCAGGAAAAAAATCGGGATGATTACAAAGAAAAGTCGGAAAATAAATTTTGTATGCACTCTCGATTCTAACCAGCGAAGGATCTGGATCAAAATCTGCAAAATACATTCCAGCCTAAATTCAAATAAAATTACATTTGCTTTTACTTTTGTGTTGTTTTGCGATCTGTCCAACGAAAGTATCTAGTGTGTGAAGTTAGCCCTTCTTTCTTTAAATATTGCAAATCCGACGGTTGGTTCAGGTTGTTCTAGGTTTGTTCTCAATTGTTCTAAAGTATTTCAAAAAATAAACCATAATTAGCCGCAAAAATGGCAAAAAACAAATTTATGCCAGTGCCCCTTTTTTCGAAAATCGAAATTCTGACGGTTGTTCAAGGTTATTCTAGGTTTGTTTTAAATTGTCCCAAAGTATTTCAAAGAAAAAATCATAATTGGCCAAGATAATAAAAAAAAACTATTTTCTCACAGCCCCCCTTTTTGTATCAGGTTGTTTTAGGTTTGCTTTAAATTATTCCAAAGTATTTCAAAGAAAAAATCGAAATTGGCTGAGATAATAGACGAAAACCATTTTACAATGGGCGGAATGATTTGCACTTTTCGAACGTTACTGTGTTGAAGGAAGTTTTTATATGATGCAGTTCTATTACCATACTCTATTGTAATTTATAATAGAATAGAATAGAATTTATTCACTGTAACATATACATTTTATATACATTACAATAAAAGTCATACTCATATAAGAATAAAAGAACTATAACAAAATCCATATATCATAAATAAATAGACAAATATACAGTGTAAAACAATCAAAACAAAGACAACATTTTAAAATTAAATAGTTTTAGTAGTTTAAGAACTCTTGCACCGAGTAGAAAGTATTTTCTAATAAAAGATTCCTAATTCTGTGGACATAATCCTTCCTGCTGAGGTTCTGCATAATATCACCATTGATTTCTATTAGTTTATTATATATTTTTGGACCCCAGTAGTCCACATATTTCTGGGTCGTTGCTAGATGATGATATGATATTTTCAGAGAATCCTTATTTCGTGTTGGGTAGACGTGTGTGTCGCTATTTTTCGGAAATTTATTCATATTGTCATATACGTATTTTGATATGGCCAATATATACACACACGGCATGGTAAGTATTTTTTCTCTTAAAAATGAGAGTTTACAGGTTTCACCCATCTCTAAACCGCACAACGCTCTTATTGCTCTCTTCTGTAGAAGGAAGATGCGCGCACTGTCACAAGACATACCCCAAACCTGTATGCCGTAACTGGCCACACTATGAAAATTAGCGAAGTATGTCATTCGCGCAGCTTCGTGATTGGCAATGGATTTTATTCTTCTTATGGTATATATTGCGGCTGTCAGCTTTGCCGCAGTGACAGACACATGCATAGACCAGCTGAGTCTGTTATCTACGTTGAGACCCAAGAACTTTATTGACTCCGTGTCCCCAGCTTTGCTTGCTGTGAATTGGATTCTCTGCGTTTTTTCTTTGTTCATGTGTAAATCGTTCTCAGTGAACCATTGCTCTGTTTCATCCACTACCATTTGGGATTTTTGTTCTCTTTCGTGTTTGTTAGGTCCCTTAACCAGTATCGATGTATCGTCGGCATACAAGACAATGCCATCTGCAGAAATAGACACATCCAAATCGTTCATATACACAATGAACAGCAAAGGTCCAAGAATTGATCCCTGTGGCACGCCTTCTCTGACAGGCACCATACCAGACTTTTGTCCTACAAATTCTACGTATTGATATCTGTTACTTAAATATGAAGCCAGGAGACTTTCACAATTTCCTCTAACACCATAATGATTCAGTTTCCCTAACAATATGGTGTGGTTAACTGTATCGAAGGCACGTGTCAAGTCGCAACATATCAGTTCTGGATGTTCTTGGTTATCCAATGCATCCAATAGGTACTTAAATATATCCATTATTCCAGTGCTTGTAGATCTATTTTTTCTGTATCCGTGTTGAGCATCGGACAGAAGCTTACTTCCCTCAAGATAACTGACCAATCTCGGCGAGATTACATGCTCGAAAATTTTAGAAATAGCAGGCAAAATCGATATTGGTCGGTAGTTGTTTTCATCATTTATATCACCCTTCTTATGTACAGGAGTGATCCTAGCAATTTTTAGTTCATTCGGAAACTTTCCTTCCAATAAGCAGATGTTAATTAGATATGTTACCGGAGAAACTATGCTGTCAAATACCGCCTTTAGCAGTGCCGTCGATACTCCGTAACAATCTACCGTTGCTTTAGCTCTAATCTTGTTAACTATCAATTGAACCTCGTTTTCTATCGTCGGTGTTAGATAACAAGATCCACTACCTTCGATGCTAACTCTTTTTAGATACGTTTCGATCATTGCATAACCTCTTTTATTTTTTGTAGGCGTCGTTCTTTTTGCGAAGGTATCGCTCAGTACGCTAGCACTTAGTGCAGAAGGGTGTATTTCCTTTTTTCTTTGCGTCGATTCTTTGTTAATAATTTTCCATATAGCTTTTTGTTTATTGTTCGAGTTACTTATTTGCATCATATAATTTTCTTTTACGCTATTGTTCAAGGCAATTTTATATTTCTCCTTATACCTATTATATTCTTGATACATTTCATGACTTCTTGTCACATTTGCTATAGTAGATATAGCATCCAAGGTATTTTTCATTCTCTTTATTTCAGCAGGAATTTCCTGTTTATCATTTGCAATTGTTACTTCATGCTCGGGAAAGACTAGGTCACAGTAATTGCAAAAGATGTCAAAAAATATCTTGCAAGCATCCGTTGCAGATTTTTCGTAAAAAGTGGTGTCCCATGGGTAGACAGACATATACTGCTTGAACTCATTTATAGATGTAGGTTTTATTGATCTGAGACGTTTTCTTTTTCCCTTGCTTTCATGCTTATTTAAAGTAATACCAGTCAGAACAATTTTCTGTGCCAGATGATCCGAAATATGAAGATTCAATGTTGCAGTTTCACAGATATTTTCGTCGTTATTTAAAAAGATATTATCGATACATGTCTGTGTTGTGAATGTAATTCTAGACGGCTCCGACATTGTAGCAGATAAATTGTACGATCCAAATAAATCTAATACAGTATTTCGTTGAATCGTCTTATTATTGAAATCTATATTAAAGTCTCCTCCAATTAAGACTGTCTTTGTGGTTATGTCCATTTCTATTTTCCGCAGCAGGTCGTTCAATCCACTCAAAAACAAGTCGAAATCGCCATTGGGGGATCTATAAATTGATATGACCAGAACATTTAGTGACACCAAGTCTACACATGTCATTTCCATACTTATTTCATTTGAGAATTCTTTCACATCCTTCCTCTCTTCGTATTCTATGCCATCTCGTACTAATATCATCGCACCACCATGTATAAAATTCTTTCTACAATATATACTAGCTACACCGTAGCCGTCAATTAAACACCTGTTAACTACTCCATTTTTTAGCCAATGTTCCGTTACGCAGGCCACGTCTATGTCATTTTTAAGTAATTCCAACTTCAATAGATCGATTTTGTTCGTTATTGACTGTACGTTTATATTTAATAAACTAATTCTCCGTTTGGAAGACAGCCGACTTCCGAAAAAAACTGTATCTCTTTATTTTTGTATTACTAGGCCATATCTCTGGTTTTTGAATATCAGTTAAAATGTCATATGGTAAACCCACTTTATATGATTTACTTTTACAGTGATTATCAGGGTGCTTTGGTATTTCCTCAGCGGTGAAAGTCACATTCGAGAATTTGTTAGATAGAAATATTTTTATATCATTCTCTGTTGTAGTTTGACTAACATTACCTACATATAGCCACGCCTTTCTACCGCCAGCAGCTGCTAGGAAGTTGCTACCATTCGAATCGCTCGTGCCTTTTATTATTTCGTTTCTCTTCTTAGGTTTTTCCTCGGTTTTTTGGAGCCCGCTTTTTTCTCGATGCTGATCTTCGTTCTTCGTGTTATCAGTCGGTGTACCAGCAGATGTCCCGTTGGCCTTGGATTTGTTTAGTTCTGTTGATATTTTCACACACTGTTTGTTATGTTCTATTGTCTCGTTCATAGCGTCATTATCACTTCTCACTATACGAACTGTTTTTTCCAGTAGTTCTATTCTATTACTTTGCATTTCTATAATACCACTTTGTTTCTTAATTGTATCGTTCTGTATTTTGATTAATTTGTGTAATTCATTTATTTTATTTAGTATCTGCATTAATTTTTCACCATCAGATTCTGTATTCGGGATGATGTTTACCACCTTGGTATTTGCACCCCTGGTATTATGAGCCATTATTTTAATTAATGTTTAATACTCACTATTTTATTATTTCAAGAACCACACGTGCACTCACGACGACAGTCACGATCTATCTCTAACATCTAATATAAGCAGTTAATCATTATTATTATTTTCCCAAGAAATATAATGTTCATTTATTACAAAACGTTATTGTTACTAAATGCTGATGAAGTATTCTAAAGAAAAAATCAAAACCGGATGAGATAATAGGAAAAATCGATATTTTTCCAATCCCTTTTTCTTAAAAATTGAAATTCTGGCTGTTCCAAAGTAAAGTCATAACCTTTGGATATAACTGAAATCAAACAAAATCCGAAAGTCTGAAATCAGGCTCCCTTATTTATTTTATTTTGTGAATAAGGCGAACCACTTTTTCTTTTTATGTCCACCAATACTTATGCCAGCCCATACCACGATTGTACCACCTCTGAAAGAATAAACTTCTTGGACTGCATTCAAAAGATTTAATCGTCCGGGCTGTGTCCAAACTCGAATTCTTCTTGAATCATTGTACATACCAAATCTAGACTCATGAGAGAACATTACATATGATCATTGTTCGTTTGTCCACTTTCGGTGAACCTGTGCCTATAAAAGACGTACTCGGCGATTACCTTTTGTTAGAGGTGGAACTCTTATGAATCGTCTAGCTCTTAAATGTACCTCATGTAACCTATTGCAAATAGTTTGAACACTAATCAGTACGCTACATGTTTGGATAAATTGATTTTGTATCTTCGGAGCAGTGCAGGTTTGATTACGTCGGGCAATAATTTGGACGTAACGGTCTTGTGCTGCCGTTATAATCTGACCTTTACCACGATGATGAATACATACTTCACCAGTACCCTATAACATAACAATCGGTTGCAACTACAGCTTGACGACGCACAGTGGTTTCAGTCCATATAGAGATTTGCCAAAAATGCATTTTGGCGATGTCATCTTTGATGTTCGAAATTGTTACTATAGTAAAATGTACATACTAAAGTATTATTTACCAAATTTGCTTTTTGTTTGAAGCTTCCGCTATTGTTTTACAGTGCCTTAAAGTTGAGCGTTCCGATTATTCCCGAGAAAGGCATACGCGCGTGCATTGAATGTGTAGTGAAATAAGCTAATACTTTATCAATATTTACTAATGTGTTATATATCAGTAGAACGAGTGTTTCATCTACTTTCCAGACCTATAACTTCCTAATTAAAAAATACATTAGTTTCCTTTGTAGAATCGTTTTTTCATACCTGTGCTGAAAATTAGATAATAACTACTTTAACTAAACTTTTAACTACTCGCCGGGTTTGCCCGGGTCAAGCTATTTACTGCATTTGGAAGCTAATATATTTGTCTATAAAATGTACTAAAACTCATACTGCATTTCGCTGCATTTCTATGAGAAAATTAAAAAATTGGGAACAGGAGCGCGCTTGCATATTATGATTTTCTAATGCATAGCGTAAAGACTTACAATATATGTTTTTAATTACATGAATAAAATAAAATTCTATATGTGCCCTCTAAGGTACATACATTATAAAGATTATAAAATTCTAAAAATATATTAAGTATAAACATTCCTGCTTAAATGTTGTTATTGTATGTGGCGTACACGTAAAAATAGATAATAGGTAGGTACCTATCTGATATTTTTATTTGTGGCATATGCCGCATATTTACAGTATCAAAATATATTAGTAGTTGATAAGGTAGAAAATATCGTTGTTAACCAAATCCGTGTTTGTTACAGGCATAATAAAAACAATCACAACAACCGCAAATTTCTAAAATCATCATTATTTTTCTATTTGCACCAAAATACATTTTGTGATATTCTTGTGGTAAGTACTAAGTATAAAAGCTAGCACAAAAGATACAAATGTTAGTTTTGTAGAAACCTGTATTACATTGTTTTCAACATCTTTCTTCATATTAAAACAACTTAAATAGAAAACATGAGTTATATAAATATTAATAAACGCGAGTTATGTGTTCGTTTAATAGAACATGGAAAGCACATAAGTACAGTGCATATGTACATCAAAGAAAGGTTTCCTGGTTTAACTGAAGCAAATAACACCTGTACTGTTGCAAGAATTCAAAAAAAATTGTTGCCAGAATTCAAACAGCGATGGAATAAAGCTGGCAGATCTAAAGACATATTTTTGACAAGATATGCTGAGTGGCTCAATGGCGATTTTCGTATACAATTCGATGAAGAGGAGGCCCCATCTACATCACATGCAAGTAAACGAGAAAGACCGTGCAAAGATTATGAATTATCATCGGCCAGAAGCAAGCACAGACAAGCCATTAGACTATTTCAGGAATCTGGGTTGGATCATATTCACCATTCCTATATACAAGGCCTAAAATCAATTGGAACATCTAAACATGCTGCCATTATTGAACAGTTACGCTCTATGCCGACAGAAACCTTGGATGGGCTTCATAAGAATTTAATAGAAGAAAAGATATCTGTGGTGCCTTATTCGAATGACGAAGCACTTGCATTGTTATTAGATCTAGATTTAACTAAACAACAGTGTGAGTACTTTAGAAAATGTATTACAGATAAAAACCTCAAATTGTTTCCAGCGTACAAGTACGTGCTCGAAGCGAAAACCCAGTGTTATCCAGATAACATGGAAATAAGTGATATACGTGCTAAAATAAAATTGCAGTCTCTTTTAGATCACACAGTTACTAGATCATTGATGCTTGATTCCATTAATCTCCCTGGTGGTGACGCAAGATTGATTTTATACTGTAAGTGGGGATGTGATGGTTCTTCTGGACAAAGCGAGTACAAACAAATTTTATCAGGTGAAAGCAAATTAATATCAGATGCAAATCTACTGATAGCATCGCTCGTACCACTTAAGCTTGTTAGTGAAGTGGATGAGAGTGTCATTTGGCAGAATCCATCGCCTTCGTCAGTACGTTTTTGTCGTCCTATCCTTATAGAGTTTGCAAAAGAAACTCCTGAGAAAACTAGGAGTATAGTTACAGATATCGAATCTCAAATACTTGCATTAACATCATCCTCCGTGCTAATAAATACAGCAACATTTTCTATAAAACACACATTATATTTTACTATGGTCGATGGTAAAGTTGTTCAAGTTTTGACGAATACTCCATCGAGTGCTAACTGTAATGTATGTCTTGCCAAACCTAGTGAAATGAATGATCTTGCACGAGTAAGTCAAAAACCAGAAAGAGAAGAAACTTTCAGGTTTGGTCTTTCAACTTTGCATGCCTGGATTAGGTTTATGGAATTAGTACTTCATGTATCCTATAATCTACCGTTCCAAAAATGGTCTGCTACCACCGAAGAAATTAAAAAACTAAAAGCGGCTAAAAAGCAACTTGTGCAGGATCGTTTCCGTAATGAATTTGGTTTAATAATTGACAAACCCCGTCAAGTTAGCGGCAATACCAATGACGGAAATACTACAAGAAGATTTTTTGCCAATTCCTCTTGTACATCCCAAATAACAGGAGTTGATGAAACACTAATAAGAAGATTTTATATTATACTTCAAACTTTGTCGTGCGGTAGGAAAATAAATCCGAGAAAGTTTAGTGTATACGCACGATCCACAGCTGAACTCTATGTAAACAAATACAATTGGTACTATATGCCATCTTCAGTTCATAAAGTACTTATTCATGGAGAGAGCATCATTACATACAATTCAATATTACCTCTTGGACAACTATCTGAAGATGCTCAAGAATCTAGAAACAAGGACTATAAAACATTCCGACTGCATCATTCTAGAAAATGTTCGAGAACAGCTACGAATGAAGATGTTTTGCATACTTTACTATGCTCATCGGATCCATTTATAAGTGGTCTTAGAAGACAACATACACCGAAGCATATAGAACTCGATGAAGAAGCACTAAATTTACTAGATAGTGATGAATAACGTAAAAACAGGTATTTTGTATAACGTTATGTACCGCTTACTTTATAATTGATTTAACTTTTATTATTATTTCGAAAGTTGTGACTGTATCATTTCACCTATTACTTTTAACACGTGGATAAAATTTATGTCACTTTGTCCGCATCTAAAAAATGCCGAATATCATATTTTTATATGAAAAATTTATAAACAGCTACATATAATTCTTTTTGAAACACTCTGTATACATCATTATTATAATTGTTATATTAAAAAGTAGTATTTATTATATTAGTTTTTATAATTTAATCTTTTAAGGTGAAATATATGCAATTAATTACATATCTTCATATGTAGATATTTTTTTCTTAATAAAGTAATAATATTTTCATAGTTTTTAATTGTTCACATTAAACTTCAACTATTTAGCAGTACTCATACCAAATTTTATGAAAATCGGTCCAAAGATGACAAAGTTACAGATTTTTGGCAAAAAAATGTCGATTTGGAACCACTGTGCGACGCCCAGCGTACAACACGCCAGTAGGACGTAGTATTTCTTCGCGCGGTAAATGACGCCTTTCCATTGATAAAACTACTAAAATTATACACAAAATTTAATCATTTTAAACTCTGCAGTAAGAAATGACGCTACAATCGTTCCATTGTTAGCAAAATAATATAATAAAAGCTTTGTGCATATTTTTTTCTTCAAAATATTTATATACAACACGATATTCTGTTTTAAATATTATTTTTAAAAATATCCCTGTACGATTTTGAGTAGTGTATTTCGATAAATATAAGATAGTGTATGCGCCAAATAGTAGCCTATTTGGGAAAGGATGTTGTTTAACAATACGAAATTAACAAAAAATATATCATTTTTGTCAAAGTTATGAAAGCATACGATAAAGTCCTCACTTTTATGGAATGTAATATAAAATAATATCAGTAAATAAATTTTACATAAAGAAAATATACATTATAACTCAGAAACAGTTAAAAATCCGCCGATATAAATTCATGTGAATTAAATGTAAAAAAGTTTAGTATTTTACTTAAAGAAATATAAGTTTGGGTATACGACGTATTTTTGTAAATTGTTAACTATTTTGGTTTGAATTTTGAGAAAAAATATCAAGAACAAATACAGCAACCCAATATTGTTTGGAACAATGTTAGAAGAAACTGGAACAGGCGTCAAAATTTCAATTTTCGCCCGGGTAAAAATCGTGATTTTCTATTATCTCGGCCGATTATGATTTTCTCTTTGAAATACCTTGGAACAATTTAGAACAAACCTAGAATAACATAGAACAATAACCAGAATTTAGATTTTCGAAAGAAGAGGGGCTAACTTCTCACTTTTGGATGTAGTTTTTTGCAATATCTTTTGATATATAAGAGATATGGTTCTGAAGTATTAGAATAATGTTTAGAACAAATCTAGAACGACCTGGAGCAGAATTTCGATTTTAGAAAAAAGTGGGACTGGCGAAAAATTATTTTTTGCTTTTTTCTAGGTCGATTATGATTTTTTCTTTGAAATACTTTGGAACAATGTAAAACAAAGAGAAGAATTCCTATTTTCGAAAAAAGGGGCGCTGGCAAAAAATAGTTTTTTGGCATTTTGTCTGTTGATTATGATTTATTTTTTAAAATACTTTGGAACAATTTAGAACAAACCTAGAACAACCGTCAGATTTCCAATATTCGTAAAAAGAGAGGCTAACTTCAAACACTCAAGTACCTAGTTATTTTATTTCGATTTATCTATCAATTTTTCGTCACTTGTTACGTTTAAAAAGCAGCGGCGAACATTAATTCACTTATCCCTGTATATTACGTGTTACATATTTTCAAATCAGTTTTAATTCAAATGATATTTTAAATTCTAAATTAAATTACGTCTTAAAATTCTCAACATTGATATCTGCGTCGTATATATTTCATCTAGAATATTCGATTTGAAATATTCAGTTTATAAACAATTCGTTGTTCAATTCTAGAGACGCAATGTTTGCATTTTGTCCGTTAAGGTTTTCTTATCTACATAATTCCCACAGTTCTTGCTATGTAGCGTCATCTAAATAAGGGGAATACCCTTGTTGAAATAACAGCGTCTGACAGACTCCGAAATGTTTATGTCTTACCCCTCTACACGTCCGAGGTTTTAAAAGGGCGAAGCGCATCTAAAATCATTTACTATTACAACATTCACTATAACATCAGTATTACATTCATTTCATTTAAAGTTCAGTAAAATTAAACAGTGAGTGGTAGTTGAATATATCGTAACTCCAGTTCCGGCGTCGAGTCGTTAAGCCCTGCGATGAAGATGTCCAAGGGAACGAGATGTTATTGTCCAGTATGGATACACCAATCAGGGTGATTTAATTCTCGATTTCCCAATAAAATTCTTGGAGTATTTATCGACCTTCAATTTACGGTGTAGTTCCGGGTCTAGGGGACATCTTATCGATACCGTCAACATAGGGCTCGCTAAACACCAGGTAGCAGAGATAGGCGTCCGGGAACAATCTTTGTCGAAGTACGGAAACACTACATTTCCAAGTACTATTTGAGCTTTTATTCTTGTACTACATGTGACAAGATATTTGTACAACTACCGGGCTGTTTGAAATTTTTATAGTTATGTTTGATTAATAAAGTTAAGAGTTATTGTGCACAAGGCACGATTATCAAGAGTCTTTGTATCTGTCTAAATTTGTTATATTCATTAAATCTTTGTGTTTTTGTCTAAATTTGTATGTCTTTTTTTGAAATTTGTGTGTGTTGTAATAGTCACTATTATTTTCTTTTACTTTATCGTATCGATGGTCAAATTATTTCGAAGTATTAAATATTTGTAGAGTTTTTAATATTTGTAATCTCCAGTTTATAGAAATTTTAAATTAAATGGTGCACCATATTTGATCAATTAGTCTTATCATGTTTGATAATTAGTTTTACCGAATTTGACCAATTAATTTTATTAAAATTATTTATCTGTCGAACCTGTTCTTATTGTTTTGTTTGTACCGTCTCTCTAAAATTTGGTTTTCTCTGTTTTTGTATTAAATTTGTAATTATTAAATTTAAATGAAATTTAGTGTAGATTGAGTCATTTTTTTTAACAAAGTTAAAGTTATATTCAACAATCATTTATATTTTGTCTTCAATATTTTTTTTGTGCAATATTTCAATTAATATTATAATAGTAATTTTCTATATCCATTTTTCTCTTGTTTTTATTAAATAAATTGTTATTGTTTTTATTAATTTGTTTTCTTCAGGTAGGCCTAGTATTAGTTAGTACAATTTCCCATTTTAATTGTGCAATACTTTAACAACAGTGACCCCGCCTTATTATTTTAAAGTAGGTGGCGCAACGGGCGTTAGTTAACATCTTTGAGTAATTTCATGCTCTTAATAATAATCTGAGCTAGACATACAGGGTGGGTCACAGATATAATAACATCAATGGTTCTACTTTGAGGTCAACATCTGGGAATGTTATTAATCATAAGCGATTAATAATTATTTATTAACGTAAGTGAATGTACTGATTCACACAATTATCTTGCACCCTGAATTTTAATTTATTTATATTAGGGGTTTCTGTCCTAAAGTAACACACTATATATAACCCATTGGCTTGATTTACAGTCTGACAATCAGCTATGAAACGACATTTGCGCTCTTAGCAAAATAAATTGGAATAGAAATAAAAAATGTAATGTACCCAATATATTTGATTTACCGAGTCGATGGTTCGTAGTTATGCTTGGATCCGATAGATGCCGCTGTAATCAAGTTATAAACAAATTCTATATTATCGACCAAAGTGACTCACATTCACTATATATGTTGGTCACTGATCTGTATAATATAAATGGATGAGCAATGCAATAGGATGCGCGTGGAATTTTTATGCCAAATTGAATACTTAACTCGGGGCTTACGAGTATGCCCACTCCCTAGTCTTTTGACATTCGAATGTGAAATCACTAAAGTTCCGAATGCCGATTTCAATAGACGTCCCAAGTAGCAAAATCACAATTTTAGAGAAGGATGAAAATATATATTTGCTAATGTAGAACAAGTGTGCATATAGTGATTTTGCTACTAGGGGTACTAGCTTTTTCCCACTTGGCAAAATCACAATTTTAGAGAAGGATGAAAATACGTATTTGCTAATGTAGAACAAGTGAGCATATAGTGATTTTGCCAAGTGGGTTGTTTATATTTTTGGAGTATTTTTAATAAGGAAAATGCGGAAGACATTGAAAAGGATTATAATTATACAATTCCAGACATACCATCACAGACATTGTTATCCCAAAATGTTGTTATTTCTGGTTTTGTTGTCAAACAATTGAAGCGCATTGTTAAGTGTGCTAAACGTGTGTCCGTACTAGAAGAAATCTCACAAACATCTGTCGATAATGCTAGTTTTCATCTTTTGAATAGAAAAAATCGTGGTGCTTTAATACGTCCTTCACAAGATGTCCAAGTGCACCATATTCTTGTACAAAACTTCCTGTAGAGGCAGTGTTTTTTTGGGCTACTTCTACGTTCAATTCCTATTACCTTGTTAGTAGAAAATAAGTACTTTGTATCCTTAGATACACATATGTTTGATTCATCTATTTTACATGAAAGTCACGTTTCTCTTTTAATTAAATATGTTGTGCGATGCATACAGATGCAAAGAAACAAACAGAAGTAGAACGTGGAAAACTTCTAAGAAAAAAGCTCTCCAAATTAATACTTTTTTATCACCAGTAAATATTTCAAAAGGAATGTTTTGTGTTTTTGAGTGTTTTTTTAAATTTCCCTTAATAAATAAATATTTCATTATCTTCAGATGCAGATTTTAATTTTAAAGTTCATGTTCTGTTAAATACTTTTCAAAGATTTTAGGCATTTCAAATTAGCGCCTTTATTTTATGTTATTGCGCATGTGCGTCAGCCCCGTGCGCAGTTCGTATTTGATCACAATTTTTAACATGCTATTGCTTATCCATTTATATTATACAGATCAGTGATGCTGGTTTAGTGCCAAAAAAAATCACTAAATCTTGACTCAATAGGTGGCACTGTGGTCGACTTATTAATAAATTTTATACTTAAAACCGAAATGTTTCATATGATTTTCGTAAATTGATATAACAAAGTAATAAAAGGTACTTCAGGTAAATGCATACTTCCAAACGCAGATTATTTAATGTATTTTTACGACGGCTTACAATAGACAATACCGATACTAATATTATCTCATAAGCAGCCAGTTGCCTTTAATCTAAATGTAGAAAATAAATATATAGAGCGAATCTCCTAAACAAAGTGATTTTGAGATATTGTAGTATTACAAATCTATAAAGCTTCCATATTTGAATGAAAATTGTTCATTTTTTACTTTTTAGATTATTTCCAATTTCATTAAATTGTACACACTATAAATCAAACAAAATAAAAATACTTAACAATAACGAAATGAAAATGAACTTAAGTAATAGTGTAATTATAGATAATTTAGTTGCCCAAGTTCAAATCTATCTTATTTGCAAAATTTTTAAAAAATCGTTTTCCCGACCGGAGATATCAAATTTAATTGGATGAAATACTGTATATTATTTATATTAACCTACCTAAACCCATATTAGGCTGTCTCTCTGCGAGGTATTTCCAATTGTAGTCCGTGAATGACAAATAAGTCAACAGCATCGGTATATTAGAATATTCAGCTGGTTCTTCTCCTGCCTCAAGCAGTAATACATTCCAATCATATATTTCTGATAGCCTGTTTGCAATTACTGAACCTGCTGAACCGGCACCAACAACAATAAAATCGAAGGGTTCACCCAGGTCTGCCGCATTTAACTCATCTAGGAATAAAAATCAAACAGAAATTATCAAAATAGCAGTGTAACACTCCGTCTAAAAAAACATATAATGAAGCTTATTGTAAGACCTCTTTCGGTTCGTTATATGCAACACTTAATTCGCTTTTGATTTGTTTTTCAAATTCTCCACATATCTCAAGCGTTTTGCGTAAGTAAGAATAAGTAGGTAACAATTTTACACTTCTATCGAGTAGCACTTTTTTGCAAATATTTCTCAAAGCATACATTTTACAAAGATTTATTAAGTGAATAGAAGCGCGAAATGATGAAAATTATATAATATGAATGTGAATAAAACATAGGAATACAGCTCACAGAGCGAACTTGCCCCTCCCACAAGGTGTGCAGTGGATTTTTATAATATTACGATAAGCACGAGCAATCTCGAAAAGATTGTCAAGCGGTACACATCGAAATGCAGTACGTTTCCTATACCATGTGCTCGCCGGCGACCTGCGGATACAGCTTACTATCAGATAAAACGACGACACCGAGAGTTTGTATGAGTTAGTACGAGAAAGCAATATACAAACTGATTTTTGGTCGAGTCTAGTGTTGGAAAAAAGGTGATTCGAGTACATTTACGCTGAGGCTAGACGGGCTAGACTGACTCTCGTTTAATCAGGGCAACAAGGATAGATAGCAGCTGTACTGCAGTTTGTAGATTGCTTTCTCGTACTAACTCATACAAACTCTCGGTGTCGTCGTTTTATCTTATAGTAAGCTGTATACGCAGGTCGCCGGCAAGCACATGGTATATGTATCTCTTTTCAGTATATTACAATTGCTTATTTGTATTTACTCCTTCGTCCGGCTAATCTTTGCGATGATGAACAAATGTTATCATTTCTTCCTTCCGAATACTTTCTCTGTCTGACACTGACCCATCTTCGCGCAGCTAGGGACTTCTCCCAGCGGCCACGACTCATTCTTTGTACTGTAGTTTAGTATATTCTCAATCAAAAAATCGTAAAATTATACCACTCTATATCGCAAATACATCTCAGATTTTAATAATTAACATATATTTTCTACAAATATAGAAACACTACTTTCTAGTTTATGACTGGGTAATTCAAATTTTTGAGAATGTTTACAATTGGACATTAAAATGTTATCAATGTAGATTGTGTGCTATAAAGAATTGTATTCATTCGTACATACGTAATTCAACAAAAGTCAGCTTGTTTTGAATTTTGAACTTATTCTTCAATATTCATTAAATTTCAAACTATTTGTTTCGAATTATAGATAGATAGATAGTATTGTTTTTGGTAAGTATAGGAAACATATTCCATATCTGATCGGAAGTAAGTACGAATACAAGTTTAAAAAGAGATTAACCACTACTTTCGAGTGTGTTTACCACTCGACTTTCTTATACGTATGTGCTTTTAAAATTATGTATACTAAAGTGCTTTAAGATTAAGTTCTAAATACTTTAATCTTATTTAAAAAATAAATCCGTAAGTGTCTTCCTGCAGGTCCAAATTTTTTATACAAAAGTTATTCAAAATTCTTCTCTAATTAAGCTTGAATATATTATAATTCCTGTCTTTTATATATTCTTTTTTACGAGGAATAACTTTATTATATTATTATTATTATTACTTCCTCGATAAAATATTTTGAGAACTCTCAATTGCAATACATAAATTAATTAAAACAACCTACTAACATGTGAACAGCATAGCGAAACATGTTATAGGTTTTCTTTATAGATACTTATATAAGATTTTTTTACAATGACATATTGTAAGCATGCATTTTCGCTATTAAAAGCAATCTAGATTACATAAATTAGAGCGTATACAGAAAAGGTAATACCACATACGTCTAATTACAGCTTTCAAGATATATACTTTTTTTCTTATACTGGTTTGTATGAGAAAATATTAATTACCTTTAGGGCCGGTTTTTCCAACTCCGATTAAAACGCCGGTTAGCGTAATCATTGATTAAAACATCGGTTAGGACAAATTTACGTTTTTCCAACGCCGGTTAACTCTAATCGTTGATTAAGAACGTCGTTAATCGACCAAATTTTAACCGGCGAAAGAAATACCTGATAAAATATTAAACAGTGATTAGGCCTATATACACATGCGCATAACCTAGAAGATTTGAATTTCTGTCATTATTTCTGTTATTATTGACAGCTGTTGTTTTCATATGCATTTGTTTTATTGAATAAAAGTATTTTTTGGAATTAATTAATAATTATTTACATCAGTGATTTAGTAATGGTATTGTTTCTTCTATAAATGTAATGAACAGTATAAAAATAGCATAATATTAAATATGTGTAACTTTTAGCTTACTACAGAAATTTAATTAATTAATAACTACGAATACATTCTTTTCTCTGATGAGGATGATACAGCTTTGGAAGTTTTTCTATTCTACTACAATTGTGGGACTTAATTCGTGTGGATTCTAAGATCCTGTGGCAATTTATGCTTGCATTTGCTCATTCCCTTTTTTGTAATTGCTTTTAATAGCACCTTGTGAAAATATCATTTTAGTCGAACATATTTTAGACTTACTTTAGATATGTCATTAACATATTAAACTATACTGAAAATTACAAATGAACTTGAAAATATGGAAGAAATTCTAGAGAAGCTGGCAGGTTTACGTTGAGATTATATGCAGACACTTTAAATTCTTTTAGCTGAACTGGGTTTGGATGAATAATGTACATGCCTGTAAAGTTGACGTGCAGTTTATTTCTGCACTAATAATTATTACAGGCACTGTCAAGTTCACACCGATTCCTCCAGAACATAACATTTATTATGTTGAAATCATGTAAACCAATTTGGAAACAAGATTTTCTCAATAAACCTTCTTTGATTAATGGACATAATATTAGTTAGAATGCATTGTTCTTAATAAACAGCTGATGTTCATGATCTTTCAGTAAAAATATCTGGCTTTATTCACCCCACAGGAATTTGGTGAAAGTTAAATTATCTCAGATATGGCAATGCAAAGTACAATATTTTATATCATTATAGTGTGACTGATAATCCAGCTTAAGACCCTAGATGTAGACTTTTCTTTTTCAGCAAACTTCCTATTTTTATGATTTTGTTACATATCATATATTTTACATCATTTTGGTAACTGTTAATTTCATATATGTACGTATATTGTATTAGTTTTTTCTTTTTTACAAAATTTTTGTATTTTTCAATAGCAATAAGTAATCAATAAATTTATTTCAGTTTCAAGTTTGTGGCATTTGTTTTTTATTGAATAATAGAAATTTTAAATATGTGCTATGTACAGAGAAATTCTCATGCAATATTCACAAAATAAGTACTTAAACCTTATTTACTAAAATGAAATTTCTAATTACATATAAAGAATATAATCTTTAAAAAAAATAAAGGCAAAAAGCACAAAGAACAAATTCAAATATAGGAAATAGCGCCAATATTATTATAACAAATATGCTAATTTAGATCAAATGTACGAGCATTTTTGTTACCAACCTTCTAAAATAAACTCTTAATCACTGATCAGATAACCGGCGTATTTCTTGGCGTTGAAAAACGCCGGTTAGAGATAATCAACGATTAAGCGTAATCAATGATTAGTTAACCGGATACTTTAACCGGTGTTGGAAAAACCGGCCCTTAGTTAAATATGTTTGATTGTAATAATATGAGCAATCTTCTATGGGAACTAAAATATAACAAAAATGATTTTGTCTTGTAAATAATGAGGTGTAGCCACCTCACGACTTTCTTATACGTATGAGCGTGTCAAATTATACAAACTTGTTCTCAATTATCTTAAATAGTTTTATATTCTTAGAAAACTAGACCTGAGAGTAAGTGTGTTATTTAAGTCCAAATTTTAAGAATTTTTTTATATAAAAATTATTCAAAATCCTATTCCAAGTACTTCTATTCTCTTAATAAATCTCTATAGAATGCATACTTTACAAAAATGTGCCTTTCTTATGAAATGTAAAATATTTATATAACAAGCTGATTTTTTTGAATTATTGACAAACATTTTCTTGCCAGATTCGAGCATCTGGTTCTTAATGCAATCTGGACATTAAACATGATTCGTACTTATGTCTGCGCTGTGGAGTTTTGACATATTTACGGCGGTGAAATTTTTATAGTTTAATTTCTTTAATTAACAATATTTTTATATGAATTCAAACTTGTGTATTAAAAAAATGAGCACAATAATCTCTCTTTATTTGGTGTAAAAATTTACCACAGTCGACCAGGCATGCCTTCCATATCGCTGCTCTTAGAACACACACATTTTACTATATGAATTATACATATATTGAATATGAAGTAATAAAATTCTTGCTTGAAGCCACAGGAAAACAGAGATTTCTCCACTTCTTTACTCTATATACAATGTATATTTGAATAATTTTAACACGTTATAGACAAACATACATAGATAAAGATTTGTCCACTTCGCTTCTCCATAATTATCTAGCCAATCAAATTGTCAGATGTCTAAAATTATTCTAAAATAAGAATTCTCCATATTATTTCATAAAAATTACTAAACATGCATTAAATTATCAAAACGTTACACTTTATTTATTCTTCTAAATTGTCTTAAATAGTTTTATCTCAGCAAAATAAACCTGTGAATAGGTGTGTTATATCAAATGCAAATTTTAAGATTTTTTTTATATAAAAATTATTCATATCCTATTATAAGTACTTCTATTCTCTTAATAAATCTCTATAAAATGCATACTTTGCGAGATATTCGAAAGAAATTGATACTCGCTAAGAGTAAAAGTGTTACTTCCGGACCGAATTTTGAAATTTCATCTAAATAAAAAATATTCCAAATCCAACTCTAAATACTTTTGTACTCTTGATAAATATATATAGAATGCATAATTTACGACATATCTGTAAAAAATTGCTATTCGATAAGAGCACCTACTTCCGCTAGGAATTTCGGAAACCTGTTTTAATAAAATTCTTCTGAAATTTAATTTTGGGTACATATGAATTCTTTATAAATTTGTTTAAACTTAGTAGTTGGCGAAATATTGGAAAAATTCGAATTTTATGCTTAAAATCTAATCAGGTCTCAAGAGGGAGATTCTACTTGTAAATATAAAATTGAACGTGGACATCTGCAAAAATCTCGAGGTCGAACATTTTCATCATCAGAATACTTTCTTATACTACGTATAAAAAAGTAAAAATGGTTTCATGTATACTTAGTTGCAAAGAAAAGTTTCTACTAACCACATTGAAGCGGTGATATTCCCAATTTTAGTGGATTTTTTTACAACTAAGTGTACATACGTTTCCTTGAAAAAAACGTTTTACTATTGAATAAAAAGATGTTTCTCAACTTTATTATTCCCCAAGTCTTATTAGTTTTATAACATACAAACGCTTATGAAATAGATGAATCATATATTTGTTATTAAATTTACATAATTATTGTAAGGGCTAAGCAGAAAATGTTTGATAATTTAGCATAAGATGAATTCGTAGAATTTAAAATGCCTCTTAAACGGGGATGCTTGTTTTGCATTTTTATAAAATATTTAATAAAGTACCTATCATATAATGCATTCAGAGAATTTAAAAACCGAGATAGAAATGGTCTCTATAAACGTTAAATACTAATGTTTAAAGACCGGACACGAGCGGCCGATGACTCATCGCCCACGGGAGCACTATTGAAATTATGAATTTTTAAAAAGTGTTTAATTTTATTTATATAATTGGACAGCAAGTAGGTGGTGATCCATAAAATATAAAATACATTATTATTTGTTTATTTTGTAGTTCAAATCCAGTAAACACTCCGTACTTTATTTATCTTACGAAATATAATGAATTTTAAAAACCCCACGCTTCTACCTACACCGATGAAGAAAGGAATTTAACAATAAAAACGACTCTTTTGCTACCCGTTTTCTGAACGAAAATGATGCAGTTCGCCATATGAATAGTGCTATTCAGTAACTGCGTGATGTTATACATTATTTCTTTTGTCCGTTGTAATTTCGGCTTCACACGTCCGGTCTGTGGTAATGTTTAATAATGTAACATATAATTCATTTCGCTATTAAATAGAAATGCTTATAAATGTTACACTCGATAAGGTATTTCAGTAAAAATAATTTAGAGGATATATTTGGTGTCAACTTGACTAACATCAACATAATTATCGAGAAATATAAATATCTTACCGTCAGGAGTCCAGTTATTCCTTAAATCTTTGTTATAAATCCCTTCCAATTGATTGCTGAAGAGTTCGTCTAAATATGATGTTGAGTTGTCATAATTACTAATCACAAAATTCACTTTAAATAGAAATAACGATAATAAAATTAACCGCATCATGTCAGATTCGTGTAAATATTGTACTAGTGCAATTTAAACGGCTCTGCTTTATATAGAAACAATGCGGAAGTTCATTCCAAAATGGATTTTTGTCTATTATAGGTGGTGTAACGAACCTCTTACTTTAGTCTGGTTTCTTTTCTTGCAGGTTTTGTCAGGTGGTTCCTATACAAATTTATGTATAAATATGTTATGTAAATTCATTGTACACAGACGAGAGAAAGAGATATATACTAAAATCATAATCGTTAATCATTATTATTTGACTGTATAATATCTATTTATCGATCTCTATATGTATTTATATATATTAGAAACTAATAGGCTGTCTGAATTATAATTCAAAAACCTACCAAAACCTATTTCATTTATAAACCTTTTTACCTATTTTTATTTTGTTTTTTATAGCGTGCTATTTATCATTGTTTTTGGTGCAAATGGTGCTTTAAAAAGAGGGTCAATCGTGTATTTGCGTAGACTGTTTTATTGTGGGTTTCGTAAAAGGGTCAGCCATGTGTGAAAAACTAATTTTCCGGGGACTGTGGCTGTGATCATTCGACAGCTTTTTTAAAATAAGGGTGTAGGTAATGGATTTTCTGAGGCTTTTCTAGTTAATACAAATTATCTATAAATTATTTGTAACTATGTATATGGAATAAGAGTCTTCTCTTCTTCTTTCTCTTTTCTTAAGACTTAGTCTTGTTTCTTCTACTCTTCTTAATCTCATTCAGCCTCTTGGGAAGCAGATGTTCAGTTTTTGCACCATCTTTTGGGAGGTCGACCTTGGGGATCTCCTTGAACTCGGCTTTTCATCCTTTGCTCATTTTGCCCATCGATCCTCTGTCATTCTGCCGATGTGGTCTCTCCAATATTGCCGTCTCGATCTCGTAAACTGCACTACATTTTGAATTTGGAGATCTGCTCTTATATCTTTGCGGTCTCTCAAGCTTACTCCCTATATATATATATATGTTGTTACCTTTGCCGTCTCCTGGATACGAATTAAACGACGTGCTTGCGATAAATTTGAGCTAGTAAACATTACATATTGTTGTTATTAATATTGACTAAGATTGTGCGGACTTAAAAATCATTTCGATCCGTGGATGAAATTGTTATAAACAATTTCAACAAACGATGCACATTTCCCATAAAATTCCCATATATTTCTAACAGTATTAATGAATATAATAATACTGAAAAATGAGCTAATAAACATTGCATATTGTCGTTATTAATATTTACTAGGATTGTGCGGACTTAAAAATCATTTCGATCCGTGGATGAAATTGTTATAAACAAACATAACAAACGATGCACATTTCCCATAAATTCCCATATATTTCTTCGAAAATTTATCAAGTGAAAAATATTTTACACAAGAAACAAGGGCTCCTACCAATCAAAAGAGTCGTTATTCTAACGAATAGAATACGTCTTTCGAAAGGCCACCTGCAAGCGCGTCATTTGTTTACGTCGTTAAAAATGTTATAAAAGCTAAGAAATTTTATATCAAGTCAGTCAGTCAGCTCTAGCTGCTGAATCAGTCGCTCTGAAGACTTAAAGCGACAACAGCCCCTTCTCTGGAGAGAACCCAACTTGCGACAAGCGACTTCAGAGCTGATACGACGATTTCTACGAGCAGGCCGAAGCGACTCGAAGCAATCCCGAGCGTTTCCGAGGCGAAGCCGAACATACCCGAGGAGAACTAAACACGTAGGACGATTTCTACGAGCAGGCCGAAGCGACTCGAAGCAATCCCGAGCGTTTCCGAGGCGAAGCCGAACATACCCGAGGAGAACTAAACACGTAGGACGATTTCTACGAGCAAGCCGAAGCGACTCGAAGCAACCCCGAGCGTTTCCGAGGCAAAGCCGAACATACCCGAGGAGAACGAAAGACGTAGGACGACTTCTACGAGCAAGCCGAAGCGACTCGAAGCAATCCCGAGCGTTTCCGAGGCGAAGCCGAACATACCCGAGGAGAACTAAAGACGTAGGACGACTTCTACGAGCAAGCCGAACGCAGCCGAAGCAAACCCGAACGTTTCCGAGGTGACCCGAAGATACCCGAAGGCGTAGGAAGGCTTCCACGAACGAGACGAAGCAAACCCGAACGTTTCCGAGGTGACCCGAAGATACCCGAAGGCGTAGGAAGGCTTCCACGAACGAGACGAAGCAAACCCGAACGTTTCCGAGGTGACCCGAAGATACCCGAAGACGAGGAAGGACCTAAAAAGGATAAGCCGAACACTTACGAGGAGGACTGAGAGTCCGAATCAACAGCAGTTGCGTGCTTCCACCAACATCCAAGGAGCATTCGTGACCTGTTAGTGAGGCTGTGAACAAAGTGACCCAACCAAAGAGAGGTTGTTGAACCAAAGTGACCCAACCAAAGAGAGGTTGTTGAACAAGTGACCCAACCAAAAGAGAGGTTGTTGAACAAAGTGACCCAACCAAATACGAGAGGTTGTTGAAGTTGTGAGTGCCACTTAGTGCTTCAACAAAGATCCAGACCACGGAGTGTTTTCCAAGTGTAGGTCCTGTGCCGATACACCACCCAGTGACTTGTGACGTGTGGCTAAAGTGACCTCACGTCGTACCCATTGTTACAACCGTAAGTACTGAACTGATTCCTAAGCTTGCACGGTTGGCAATCTCAAGATAGCCCCGTCACGTCACTCAGAAGTAGTTAGTTGGTTTGGTACCCGAAGGCAGCCTTACCCATTCTAGGCGTTAATTGACTAGGTACCCCGAAGGGAGCCTTATCCCCTAGAACCCCAAACTGAGTGTCTCAAATATCCCTTTCTATTTTTAAACTGCCAGTATCTAGCGACCACCCCCCTTTGTCTTATCCCCCTGTGTGTGGGATCATTAGCCCTTTGGTCAAGGTGTCTCCATAACCAGTGTATATAATATCAATCTATGTAAATATCTCTTAATATTTAGTGTTGCCTTAAGCCATTTCTTTATAGTCCTGCGTGGCTATTGTTTTAGTGACCGAGTTGTGGTAATAAATTCATGTGGTTTTATACAACTCTTTCATTAACCTTCGACACTAATATAAGCCCTATCCTGGAACACCCAGTGAATAAGTGTAGTGCGATCCCGAAGGAAGGACGCCACGTCTCCCCGTATTAGAGTACTACAGCTATAAGAGCTCAGGTAATTCGAATAACATTATTTTGAGTAATTCCTATAAGCTGAAAGGTAACATTTTGGCGCGCCAACGTGAGTGGCAAAGTTTCGTAACCTATAAACGAAAACTTTCGGTGCAGAAAGCACCGACGAACGTGGGGAGACAATGGATCCAAGAGGCCCTAAATCTCTGAGGAGAAGAGAATCCCGCAGAAATCAGTCTAGCGGATCTGACCGATCACCATCCCCTACAAAATCATCACCCGGAACTCCCAACCCGGCAATTCAAATGGCCATACTGGTGGCTGAAGTAAGATTGTTGGGAAACCGTCTACGAGTGTTGGAAAGGAAGCAGGTTGCTGCCCCAGACACCATCCCTGAGGCCGTCGTCGACCTGGAACTAGGCCAAGCGGCAGGGTCTACGACAATCAAACCGGTTGTCACCGAAGTGACTCTAGAGGAAAGCGTCATATTGGGTGACACACCCAGCAGGAGGTCAACCTCAGAGGCAAAGGTGGAATCAGATGCCGTAAGGACATTGACAGAGGCACTAAAGCGCCTCGTTATGTCGCCCGAAGGTCCACCAATACCCAAACCTCCATCACGTCCTTATCGTGGAGATATCACGGAGGACCCCGTGCTCTTCATACAAAGAATGGAAGAGTACCTAAGGCACTGCACGCTGGAAGTGCCAGAGGATGTGGACGAAGCAGTGCGTCCACACCTGGCAGGAGAGGCGGCAACGTGGTACGAGTACTACATGGGCAGTTTCCTGTCACCGGAGGACTTCGTACAGCGTTTCCGTGATGAATTCCTTAATCATCAACGGAGAACTGTATTGGAAACGGCTGTGTATGCCACCAGACAAACTACTGGTGAGGCCCCAGAGAAATTCATCTATAAGATGAAACAACTGTGTCTCCGGCTGAGGCCTAGCTGGCCCGAGGAAGAATTGGTTCTACACATCACTGATAGGATGAGTAAGGAAATGAACTTACAATTATTCCAGCTAGCTCCGAAAACCATGGGTGAACTGGAGAGACAATGCACCCGCTGGTCCCGGCTTAACGAGGCGGATAAGATCTGGGTCAAACAGACGAAAGGAAGGTCCCAAGCGACAGCTGTCCAGGAGGCAAAGCCGACGACGCGTCGCCCAGCTGAGGTAGCGTCCAGGAACCAAGAGCCTCGTGTAGTTGAGGAACGAACCCTTCCGAGGTGTTGGTTTTGCCCAGGTAGGCATATGAATCGGGACTGCCCGAAGCAGCCGAGAGAATTCGCCGTACGCCACCCACGTCCCCAACAGAACCAGGGGGAAGACAAAGGGGCCGCTCCACCGCAGTAACGGGGACGGCCCTCACCACAATGGATGGCGAAGGATCTACGCCATCCATTAGACTGCAGGTCAACGGCCAAGAGGTGGTGGCACTGATAGACACAGCTGCCACCAAGAACCTCATGAGGCCAGAATACATGACGGGTCGAGCTAGAGAGACACGACCAGTTACATTTAATTGGATCCACGAAGAAGCCACCTTCCAGACTCATCACGAGGGCACACTGAAGGCCTCCTCCCGACAGTATAAGTTCACATGCACTGCGACAGTGGTGCCGAACATGCGAGCCGCTATCATCCTGGGGAGCCCTTGGCTCACGGAACACCAGGCAGTCATTGATATAGCAAGGAGATGCATGCATGTGGGCAAGGAAGGGAGACAGACCCTACACTTCACTGCGAGAGGTCCACGGAAACGCCCTACCGGAACCATACATACAGAGACGGATACCACCACGTGGACGGCAGCGGATAAGCAGACCTTCCAACAAACCTTGAATGATTTCGGGGAACTTTTCGAGGAAGGAGAGGCTGTCACAACTACCGCCACCACGAAACATGAAATCCGGCTCTCCGATGACACACCGGTAAGAGTACCCACATATCGATACTCACCAGCCAAGAAACGTGTAATCGCCGAACAGATTGACAAAATGCTTGCAGCTGATGTAATCCGCGCTAGCCATAGCAATTACAGTTCGCCGATTGTCATCGTTAGTAAGAAAACTGGGGAGCCGAGATTCTGCGTGGATTTCCGCAAGCTGAACAGTAGGACAAAAGATGAGACCAGTGCCCTGCCTCCCATCCAGGAGTCACTCAAAGACTTGGGAACAGCGAAGGTGTTCTCCACGCTCGATATGCGGAATGGCTATTGGCAAATCGCAATGGAAGAGAAATCTAAGCGGTATACGGCGTTCACTACTCCGGATGGAGCAGCCTACGAGTTTAACGTCATGCCGTTTGGACTTAAAGGCGCACCGACCACCTTCCAGAAACTCATGGTACAAGAAGTACTTGTGGGATACCTCCGTGAGTTTGCCATAGCCTACCTCGACGACATCATTGTTTATTCCGAAAACGTGGAGCAACATCAAAGGCACCTTCGATTGGTTTTCGAAAGATTGGCCCAACACGGTTTGAAGCTAAACCTGGGTAAATGTCACTTCGCCAGCCCAACTCTGGATTACCTAGGGCACGTAGTGACCGAGGAAGGAAACCATCCACAGACCGGGCATATCGAGGCGATCCAGGCCGCCGAGCCGCCCCGTACCCGAAAGAGCCTACGCAAGTTCCTCGGGCTGATAAACTGGTTGCGAGACTACATTCAGGATTGCTCTAGGATAATGGCCCCGCTCACGGACCTACTATCCACGAGCCGACCCTACAAATGGACTCAGGAAGCAATGGGTGCCTTCCAGGCCGTGAAGGAGGCGGCATCAAAGCCTCTGAAACTTTACCGCCCAGATTTTGGAAGACCGTTCTGCCTGCAGACCGACGCCAGCGCGATAGGTGCGTCCGCCGTCCTCTACCAGGAGGATGATGACCGTAGACACGTGGTAAGCTATGCTAGCCTACGATTTAATAAAGCCGAGCAGAGGTACCACATTAACGAGCAGGAATGCCTCGCAGTTATTTGGGCCATTAAGCGTTACCGTCCCTATCTGGAGGATAGGCCGTTCCTCTTGCGAACGGACAACAAGGCATTGACTTGGCTCCAGCAGTTCAAGGAGACCAAGTCTAAACTAATGCGATGGTCTTTACTCCTACAGGAGTTTTCCTACAGAATAGAACATATTCCTGGTAGGGAGAACGAGTTACCGGACGCACTATCCCGATGCCCTGGAAATGACGAAACGCCCGCTGGTCTGGGTGACATCGAGAGGATGCTCCCTTACGAGACCACCGGAAATTTCGAAGCCCACTCCGCGAACGAAATATTCGTCATCGAGGATGACGAGCCGTTGATGCACACCATTAGAGATGCACAACAAGTGGACCCACAGGCCTTGGAGATGGTGACCAACTTAAACAGAGACCCCGCCGCCCCGGAACACCCGAACATAACCTTCAGAGATGGTCTACTGCGCTACCGACTAGGAGAGAAGTGGTTGATCTGGGTACCACCTACCGCCCGCGAAAGGGTGATGCACCAATACCACGATCATCCCACTGCCGGCCACCCAGGAGCGGAGGAGACACATCGAGCGATCCGAAAGCGCTTCTTTTGGAATAACCTCCAGACCCACGTTGCAGAACATGTGAAGACTTGCCGCATCTGTAATGCCTTCAAGAGAGGACCGCCCCAATCACCAGCCCCGTTGCGACCACACTCACCGAAACAACCGTTTGAGGTGGTGTCGGTCGACATTGTGGGGCCACTAACCGAGTCCCGAAGGAAAAACAAGTTCGGGATAGTCATCACGGACTTGTACTCTCGATGGACGGAAGCATGCGCAGTGAAGAGCGCCTCCAGTACCGCCGTCATCGAATTCCTGACCCAGGTGTTCCAAAGGTTTGGTTACCCAATGGCCATTTTGTCCGATAACGGCCCACAATTCACTTCGGTGGCATGGGACTCAGCACTTAGAAAGTGGCAGTGTTTACACTGGACCACCCCTATCTACCACCCCCGAGCCAATCCTGTCGAGAGAAGGAATCAGGAGCTGAAGAAGGGCCTTCGCGTCTTGATGGAAGGCGAGAATCCCGAGCAGTGGGATGACAGGCTGGACCAGGTACTGTTTAACCTGCGATGCCGACAAAACGCCGCAACAGGGTACTCCCCAGCAAAGGCCCTGTTCGGTTTCGAAATGCATCGACCCGGAGAATGGCGAGATCCGCAGGTAAACCCACCTGAACCCGCCGCAGAGCGGACCCGTCGAATACACGCCAATGAACTGAGGTATCGGGAACGAAGGTATGCCAATGCCAACGCCCCGATGCCACTTGAACTGAGGCCAGGCGAGTTCGTAATGGTGAAAGCCCACTTGCCCCCTGGCCAACCTTTCGGACCACGTTGGTTGGGACCGTACCCAGTGGTCGAAAACGCCGGCCCTACAGCTATTTGGGTCGAGCGTCCAGGCGCACGCCTAGTGAAGTTTCACTTGGACCAGGTACGGCCCATGCGACGACCCAACGTGGCCCCAACACACGGGCCACAAGACATAGCCCCACCTCAGGAGCCACCAGACATAGCTCCCCCAACACACGGGCCACGAGACATAGCCCCACCTAATGAGCCCCCTGAAGAGGTTCCTACACAGGACCCAGGCCGCCCACCCGGAGCAACTGGAAGCGCCCAGTGAATCACCCGTACGCCCCTCCCCCCCCCCAGAACAAATCGCGAACACCCTCCTTCGCGTGTGTAGTTATAAGCGACCGTAGAGACTTTACTTAGGTAATTTAGTGTGTGCTTAAACAGGTTTCGAACAGCGTCTTCCCCGGGAGCGGTCGAATTGTTACTATACCGTTACCTGGGTGTGAACTAGCGACGTGTTCAAGGCTGAGTTAAAGCCAAAACCATTGTGTATCGTATACCTTCCCCCCCCTTTTTAGAACAAATCGCGAAACAACCCTCCTTCGCGTGTGTAGATATAAGCGACCATAGAGACTTTATTTAGGTTAATTTTAATGTGCTCAAACAAACCTCAAGCAACGTCTTCCCCGGGAGCGGTCGAATTGTTACCTTTGCCGTCTCCTGGATACGAATTAAACGACGTGCTTGCGATAAATTTGAGCTAGTAAACATTACATATTGTTGTTATTAATATTGACTAAGATTGTGCGGACTTAAAAATCATTTCGATCCGTGGATGAAATTGTTATAAACAATTTCAACAAACGATGCACATTTCCCATAAAATTCCCATATATTTCTAACAGTATTAATGAATATAATAATACTGAAAAATGAGCTAATAAACATTGCATATTGTCGTTATTAATATTTACTAGGATTGTGCGGACTTAAAAATCATTTCGATCCGTGGATGAAATTGTTATAAACAAACATAACAAACGATGCACATTTCCCATAAATTCCCATATATTTCTTCGAAAATTTATCAAGTGAAAAATATTTTACACAAGAAACAAGGGCTCCTACCAATCAAAAGAGTCGTTATTCTAACGAATAGAATACGTCTTTCGAAAGGCCACCTGCAAGCGCGTCATTTGTTTACGTCGTTAAAAATGTTATAAAAGCTAAGAAATTTTATATCAAGTCAGTCAGTCAGCTCTAGCTGCTGAATCAGTCGCTCTGAAGACTTAAAGCGACAACAGCCCCTTCTCTGGAGAGAACCCAACTTGCGACAAGCGACTTCAGAGCTGATACGACGATTTCTACGAGCAGGCCGAAGCGACTCGAAGCAATCCCGAGCGTTTCCGAGGCGAAGCCGAACATACCCGAGGAGAACTAAACACGTAGGACGATTTCTACGAGCAGGCCGAAGCGACTCGAAGCAATCCCGAGCGTTTCCGAGGCGAAGCCGAACATACCCGAGGAGAACTAAACACGTAGGACGATTTCTACGAGCAAGCCGAAGCGACTCGAAGCAACCCCGAGCGTTTCCGAGGCAAAGCCGAACATACCCGAGGAGAACGAAAGACGTAGGACGACTTCTACGAGCAAGCCGAAGCGACTCGAAGCAATCCCGAGCGTTTCCGAGGCGAAGCCGAACATACCCGAGGAGAACTAAAGACGTAGGACGACTTCTACGAGCAAGCCGAACGCAGCCGAAGCAAACCCGAACGTTTCCGAGGTGACCCGAAGATACCCGAAGGCGTAGGAAGGCTTCCACGAACGAGACGAAGCAAACCCGAACGTTTCCGAGGTGACCCGAAGATACCCGAAGGCGTAGGAAGGCTTCCACGAACGAGACGAAGCAAACCCGAACGTTTCCGAGGTGACCCGAAGATACCCGAAGACGAGGAAGGACCTAAAAAGGATAAGCCGAACACTTACGAGGAGGACTGAGAGTCCGAATCAACAGCAGTTGCGTGCTTCCACCAACATCCAAGGAGCATTCGTGACCTGTTAGTGAGGCTGTGAACAAAGTGACCCAACCAAAGAGAGGTTGTTGAACCAAAGTGACCCAACCAAAGAGAGGTTGTTGAACAAGTGACCCAACCAAAAGAGAGGTTGTTGAACAAAGTGACCCAACCAAATACGAGAGGTTGTTGAAGTTGTGAGTGCCACTTAGTGCTTCAACAAAGATCCAGACCACGGAGTGTTTTCCAAGTGTAGGTCCTGTGCCGATACACCACCCAGTGACTTGTGACGTGTGGCTAAAGTGACCTCACGTCGTACCCATTGTTACAACCGTAAGTACTGAACTGATTCCTAAGCTTGCACGGTTGGCAATCTCAAGATAGCCCCGTCACGTCACTCAGAAGTAGTTAGTTGGTTTGGTACCCGAAGGCAGCCTTACCCATTCTAGGCGTTAATTGACTAGGTACCCCGAAGGGAGCCTTATCCCCTAGAACCCCAAACTGAGTGTCTCAAATATCCCTTTCTATTTTTAAACTGCCAGTATCTAGCGACCACCCCCCTTTGTCTTATCCCCCTGTGTGTGGGATCATTAGCCCTTTGGTCAAGGTGTCTCCATAACCAGTGTATATAATATCAATCTATGTAAATATCTCTTAATATTTAGTGTTGCCTTAAGCCATTTCTTTATAGTCCTGCGTGGCTATTGTTTTAGTGACCGAGTTGTGGTAATAAATTCATGTGGTTTTATACAACTCTTTCATTAACCTTCGACACTAATATAAGCCCTATCCTGGAACACCCAGTGAATAAGTGTAGTGCGATCCCGAAGGAAGGACGCCACGTCTCCCCGTATTAGAGTACTACAGCTATAAGAGCTCAGGTAATTCGAATAACATTATTTTGAGTAATTCCTATAAGCTGAAAGGTAACAATGTGAGGATTTTGCTTTCAGTGGACATGTGAGTTTCCTCAGATATCCAGAGATTCTTGAGGCTTTATTCACTTGAGTTCTGACTTTCTGTTGTAAGGTTTTGTAGCCCCTTATCTCAGCTCCTAAGTACGTACATTGCATATATAGGTAGATGGGTTTGTCGTTTACAGCCAGTTTACATCTTTCTGTTGTAAGGTTTTGGAGCTTGTTCCAGTTTCCCCGAACTTATTATATCTATTTTTGAAGTGTAAACTTCTTTGGGCGCGTTGCGTTGATTGTGGGAACTGAACAAGACTCAGCCTTCACGCTCGGCTATGTAACGCTCGTTCGGGTAAAGTCGGCTTGAGTCGACTAAGGGAACGAGAGAAATATATCATATAGAGGTATTTAATTTCAATTAAATTTAAATTTAAATGAATAAATAAATTCATGTCCCCCAGCAGATTCGATCCCGAGCCACACGGGTGAGAAGCCGACACGTTAACATCAGACCAGCGGGGGTCTATTTATATATACATGCGTCCGAACCGACCCAGAAGCGTATCGGAAAATCTCTCCGTCGAGGAACCCTTCAAAGTTGTCCGTACACCACGCGAAATTGTATTTCGCGGACTGTGTTGCGTTCGCTAATTGGTAACTATGCGGACGGTTAACCAAAAAATTTGTTGTGTGTGTATGAGACATTATCTCTATAATAAAATAATATAATATTTCGCGCTCAGATAAGTTTTAGCATTTTTATTAAAACGATATGGATGACTCGGAAACTGATCAGTATATTCCGGGTGTTAAATAACGTCTACACGCATGCAAAACAGAAACGTTGAGAATAGAGCATTGCTTTAATTGCTCATTATATACGAATTTATAAGCATTTAATTCTTTTCTGTTACACAGGATGGATGAAGAAAATCAAATCGATGACAAATTAAACGAAAAAGGAAATTGTCTAATGCGCGCGTGAAGAAATATCGTCAAAAGAAGCACACTAAATCTCAGCAACTGAATTCGTCGATACAGGATGACCCTAATGTAATATAGAACGACAAAAAAAGTTGGATTCCGTATTATAAACCTCGCCTTGATTAAGTTTTCACTTCTGCCGTGTGGTTTTAAGCACACCCATTTTCTTGTTAACCTTAGTTTGTTTGTTATTTATGCGTACGCTCTTTTCGCATTGGAATGAATATTTCATATGTATGTATGCGTATTGTCACATATGATTTGAATGCCCAATCATTAGTACTCGGGTGATTTCCGTGTGAAAAGGAGGGGTAGCGAATTAAGGAAGAAAGAATATTGTATTGTATCGATGCATCTGAACGACAACATGTAAACAATGTCTTGTAAATGTATAAGTATGTATTACTACTGAATTTGTGTCGGGAATCAATAAAGTGTTACATAACAATAGCGTTTTACGAAAGCAGTGAAAAACCCAGCCACGAAAATCGAACAGAGCTCCTTATCTCAGCTCCTAAGTACGTACAATGCATACATTGGTAGATGGGTTTGTCGTTCACAGCCAGTTTACATCTTCCTGTTGTAAGGTTTTGGAGCTTCTTATCTCAGCTCCTAAGTACGTACAAACTGTTTACCATGTTAATTGTATCAGCTATGTCATAAAACACCTTGTGGTATTACATTGCTTTATATGCTTTGGGTATGATTTGTGCTTTAGAAGTGGAATGTAATGCAATTGGATATTGTGCTCCCACGTTCAATCTTTGATCTGATAGGTAATAGGTACCATTTCTCCTAGTATAATAGTTACGTATTGAATTGTTCGTGTAAAATTTATTTGACAATAAAAGATTTCAACAATTCTGTCTAGAATTAATACACGCTATTAGCCTAACAAAACGCTTCTGGCACTTATGTATACATATAAAAAAACAAAACATCCACAAAAGGTTATTATAAGTATTGATCAAAACGTAATTCTAAAAACTACTTTATTCATGTAACTATCATCAACCAATTTAATACAAGCGCAGCTTGGTAAGTATGAATAACTACGTACCTATTTAAAATTATCTGTGTTTTAAAGAATGTGCTCCTGGCCAAACCATCCGTAAAGATCACCAAGACTTTAATTGTTCTTATACCCTAGTACATCTTTGCCTCTATCTGATACCAATAAAGTATCATTTTCGTATAAAGTGAAATTTACACCATGGCAGGGTTTCCAAGCCCGGGACCAAAATGGTCTTCGGGACTTCGGGACTTAATTCTAAGTCCGGGTGCTAGTCC
The DNA here is from genome assembly GCA_963170755.1 of Amphimallon solstitiale. Classification (NCBI taxonomy): domain Eukaryota; kingdom Metazoa; phylum Arthropoda; class Insecta; order Coleoptera; family Scarabaeidae; genus Amphimallon; species Amphimallon solstitiale. The sequence continues at coordinate 41,797,702 of OY720676.1, read as the reverse complement.
CAAAATCGAGATACATTTTATTAATTGCCCAAATGCGCTAAGAAAACAAAAAAAGGGATTTAGTATTTTTTATTATAATACGTATTAGGTATTGGGCTATAGCAACAATATAAAGCAAGAACAAATAATAATAAAAAAGAACATGAACAATGAACACTAAACACTATCTTAAAGAAAAAAAGAAAAACTATTTGATTAAATTATAGAAGTATATATTATCTTATAAAATAACAAAATAATTATTATTTTTTAAAATGACTTGAGCGCTACAAGTGCATTTGAAGATGAATCTCCTAATTTTGACCGAAGTTTTGTCGCAAACGATTCAGCCACTGAAAGTGCCCTTTCAGGTTGAAGGCTTGTAGATTGTATGGTTTGCAAATATTTATGACATAATTGGAGATTTCGACCACGACAACCACCATTTGCAAAAAGTGCTATTTCGCCTTTGATTATTTCAGTTAATTCATTTGGATTTTTTTTATTGTTGATGGAGATGTTGGAAAATTTATAAATCTCCTTGCCTTCAGTCCTTCTCTGAGATCCCCAGACGTAATAGAAACTCTGCATGGGAGTCCATCTATTGCTGCCATTCGAGCGATGACCTCATCTAAAGAGTTGTCTTCCTGATTTGGATTCACTAGGAAATAATCCTTTAGTTTTCTTTTTTTTTGTACCATTGGGAAAGAATAAGATAGGAAGGAAGAAGAGCTTCCCTACCTTAAATTATTTGACGGGCATAAGCACGTATATAGTATTATATAGTATAGAAATTCCAAGACCATCCCGGGACCAAATACCGGGACTGGAAGCCCTAAGTCCATGAGGTCTGGGTAACTTGATCGTTTATCGGCCCCAGTAATGAACCTTGCGGTATACCGGTAATATTTTGCCCACGCAAGGAATTTACATTCTTCATATTGTAACCTTCATTCAATTCTAAATAATTCATTAACTAAAGTGATATTTTGGAGCTTTAGATCAAAATAATACTTAGCCCTTTTATAAAAGTACTGAAATCTATCTCCAAATTATATTTTATGGACTTGCAGTATCTGTTAATCGAAAGATATGGAATAGAAATGAGCATATTATTCACTTTACGAAATTTATCTTTCTAAAATTCTTTAAATTTAAACTATTAATGCGAAAAGGCTACTTATACAGCCCAAGAATTTTTAACTAAATCAGATGCTTTCTCTCCTACCATAAACGCTGGAACGCTTGTATGTGCTGAAATTGCTTCAGGTATAATGCTAGTGTCGCCAACCCTTAAATTATTTATCCCGTAAACTTTCAGTTCATTGTTGACTATTGCATCTGGGTCTGAAGAAGGTCCCATTTTACAAGTTGATACATAATGGAATGCGCTTGTTGACAAGTGTCTCGATGCGCATTCCCAATATTCATCACTATCGTACGTGTGAGATTCACATCCTGGAACGGTGGCATTCCACAATTTGGTGTCGTATTTTTGGAAAGATGGCATTTGTATAAGCCGCTGGACTAATCGTATAGAAGATATAAGGGTCCTCACGTCATGATTTTCTGAATCGGTGAAGTAATTTCCGTAAAATCTAGGCCAACTGTAAGGGTTCTGTGATTTCAGCTTTAGGAAGCCATGTGATTTTGGATGAAGCGGCATAAGGAAAATACTGAACGCCGGTTTACCTTCTAAAGGTTTCCATATTGTGTTGTAGGTCTGGTCAGATATTCTGAAAATTTTTCTAAAGACCTCACCTCTATCATTTGATAACGCACTGCTGCAGAATATTAATTCAACATCTGGGGAATAAGGATTAGGATCATCAGAAGCAGAAGTTTTTACATAACCCAAAGCGTCTACGTTAGCCAAAGGTGTAAACGGTCCTGTTCCATTTTCTAAAAATTCCGTAATACTCTCCGGTCTTTGTAGAAGTGATCCGTCAAAGGTGATACTAGCGTTCACTGTTAATGTAATTCCAAGAAATGTTAGGTGATCGTATAACTTTTCACCAACAGGTAAATCTTGTATAATATGTATTCCCAATTCAGTCAAATGCTGCTTTGGGCCTACCCCAGACAGTATGAGTATTTGAGGTGAGTTTAAAGCCCCGGCGGACAATATTACCTCCTTTGAGGCTCTTGCAATAATATTTTTGCCGTCCTTAATAAAGTTTACTCCATAAGCTGTTTTGGTCTTCTCGTCTATCAACACTTTCGTTACACGGGCGCTTGTGATAATTCTTAAATTCCTTCGCTCTCTTATGGGCAATAAGAAAGCATTGCAACCACTGGATCTTCTTCCATTTCTGTTGGTGGCCTGCACATAGGAGACTCCCATTTGTTGTTTTCCATTATAATCAACGTATTCGTATCCAAATTCCTGCATTGCATTAACAAATATGTTTGCAACTTCTGGTCTGTAACTTACATCTTGAACACCTAAGTAGCCTCCTTGCTGATGATATCCAGGGTCTTGATGTTTCACTAGGAAATCTTCAGATTTTTTAAAGTATGGTAATAGTTCTTCGTACGACCAACCCTTGTTACCCTTTTCTGCCCAGCGATCATAATCCAGACGATTTCCTCTTGTATGTATCATGAAATTTATTGCCGAGCTGCCTCCTAGAGCTTTACCTCTTGCATAGTGCATTCTTTGCATGTCCAGACCTAAGAGGAAAAAATTGACTTTAACCAACAACATTGCAGTGAATTAGAAGTTATTTATAACAAAATTCATTACACTATTATCACATATAAGTAATATAGATGGTTTATGCTTATGGGATAGTTTCAAGCAGCATTTGAATCGAGTTGGAATTTTGGAACTATTGAATCTATCCTCTAAACAGTTTGAAGGCTTTGATGCTGCAATATATGTACATTGTAAATTCCTGGACTAATAAAACATTGGGTTCCAACATTTTATAAGTTTGTATCTCTGTACATTATTTTGTATAAGATGGAGTGGGGTAAATGCGTACGATGTAGTTTTCGAAAAGTCTAACTTTTACGCTCTACTTCAACTAATGAGCATGGATTTTAGAAATTTTCACAGAGTCCTTAGCATTCCTGACAAGTACACCCATGATGTCAAAAAGTCTGCACACATAAGCTTTCGGGCACTATAATTTTTTTTGGAATAATTCCGAAATATAGTAATACTTACTGAATAATATCAGTTTATTTAATGAAAATATTCTGACAAAAATGTCAAATTATTATTGTATAGGTACTTCCTCGAAATAAGTTGATTGATGTAATTCATTAAATAGTTTATTATGGTGGAAACGCGTTACATTCAGTTGCACGTCATACTAGATCCATGACGACTCGCCTTGTATATGTTGCCGGGTCAAATTTTATTTCTGTCAGTGACATTTGATATAACCAAAGAAAAAAATTATTCACAATACAATAACTATAACGTAATATATTTAGTAATTGAAATGCTCTAAGACTTCAGTCTTTCTCGACTTATTTATTATATTGATTGACATTGTCGAAAAACCTTAAATGTTTCATTACGTATGCATAATATAATTTAAAATAAGCAATACTTATGCAATTCGCATTAAATTGAACACATGATTATAGAAAAGTTTGTAAAAAGCCTCGACTGTTTACAGAAACCTTTCGGCATTATATTCAATGGACGCAAATAAATAATAAATACACTTCTAAGAAGCACTGCTTTTAAACAATTTATATCAAAGCAAAAATAAACATGAAAAATTTGACAGGAAGAATATACACAACGCACGTCTTTTTGACAGATATGAATTATCTGTCAACACCGAATTCAACTATTAGTCTATTAAAAATATGTAATAAAGAAATTTAATATTGAAATGGAAATTATGTGTTTATTTGCCATGAATGCGTATATTACGATCAATTTTTAAATCTTCTATGTAAGCTAATGAAATAAATGCCCTCAAGTATAATTTAACAAAGTAACTTTTTTAGTTTCTCTATTACAGTTATGACAATATGTAAACGTCATAGATGACGTGAAACTGAACTTAACGCGTCTCCATTATATATATATTAATATTTACCTAGCCCCATGTTGGGCTGTCTTTCGGCGAGATATTTCCAACTGTAACTGGTGAATGTCAGATTTGTCAAAAGCATTGGAATATTTGTATATTCAGCTGGTTCTTCTCCGGCTTCAAGTAGTAATACTTTCCAACCACGGATTTCCGTTAGTCTGTTTGCAATTACTGAGCCTGCTGACCCGGCACCAACAACAATAAAATCGAAGGTCTCTTTTAGTTCTGCAGCACTTATTTCATCTGATAATCAAAATTAAACAGTCATTAGGATAATATTAATGATAATAATACTGAATTATTTTTGCTAGCGTGATTTCCAAAATTACAAATTAATTTTAAGTGTTTGAAAAAGAATTTTCGATGAGGTTAATAAATGAAATATATACTTTTATTTAACGTTATATTTTAATTATTTTAATTTCAATTAATAAGAAAAAAATTCTTGCCACCGCCTACTGAATAAATTACTTGACCAACCTGCAGAGTGGTTGGTATAAAATACTCAATGGAATTTATGTACTATTGACATATATAGGAATTGTAGGTAACGTTGTGTGCATGAAATATTCGCTAATTTGAAACATCGTTAATAGTTATCGCACAAATGCCAGTATCTTTCTACAGATATGTATAAATTGCAAAGTAATACAATTTTCCTTTAGAAGCATTCTACATTAAGAATTATTTCCAGTATCATACAGCATGTGTCAATTTTCATTAGCCATAGGCGATTAATTCATGCAATACGTGACAACATGGCATCCCTACTTTCCTCTCCAATGTGAGCGCGACCGATACAAGCTCAAGTTATAGCAGTAACTGTTGGACTATTGACTTGGGTATTTGTAATGCGTTCAGAAATAATATTTACGCGTTGCAAGATTTGTTTTTCTTTTTTCCTTTCAGTAAATGCAGAGAATTATTAAGCTGCGTTCACGCTGCATGACACAAACAAAAGCGTAATTCTAATAAAATTAAAAATAAGGTAAACAAAAAAGGATTCTGAAAATAATAATAAACTAGTAGATCAGGAGATCGCGGCGGCCATTTTATGTTTCCCGTTCCAGTAATAAGACGGCTTTTATTGCAGACTAGATCGCAACGTGTTCGTAGCTAAAGATTGAATGTAAAATCTGGTGGGGAGATCGGAGAAAGTAATGTCGATTGTTGCCGGGATTGGTGACGGAGAGTAGGGGTGACACTCGTTGCCACATATTATTTGTATACGTATAAATCGCAAGCAAACATTGAATCCCTATAGCTAATGAAATTTGACACATGCGGTATAGTTCAGTCCGATTCCTACAGAGAATAACATTTTTTAGGTTAAAATTTTGTAATTTTCGATTAAAAGTTTTTGGAAATCAAATTATTTGGAATGTAATGTGTTAATAAAAAAAAACAATAAATATATGATTGTTTAGTAGAATGGCTTTATGCATGCTACTGAAATTTGGTGAAAATTAAATCGTTTCAGGTATGGATAACTTTAAATTTTGGTTTAGATAAATTTAAAGATACTAGATATGCTTGGTATTAATTTTTTTCAAAAAAGTGTTTCAAATAAAAGTTGTGTGGCTGAGACTGAATTTTATTTGCACGGTATCAAAAACACAGTGGCCTGCAGATACAACGGAATAAAAAATATATTTTTTTAAATGGAATAATCTGAATGTTATCAAATTTTTATAATGGTCTTGTTACTCTGATTTCAAAAATATACCATATGATACCGGTATCTTAAACCGTTTTCGAGTTATTAAATGTCGAATATCGTTGTTACTGTACTATGGAAAAGTTAACATTATTAAGGTGGCCATCTCGCCCATCTCAATTACATTGCAAACATGTTGCGAACATATCGCACCAGAAATCGTGAGCAACCAACAAAATGCCAAAAAAAAAATACGAGCATGATCTACAAACTTATCTCCAGGGGACTGGGTAGTTTTAGTAACGGAAGTTTGTTCGATTAATGTGGAAAAAAATGTTAAAAAACAGGAAGTTTTTATACCAAAAATCTGCTTCTTTATTTTGTAATTACTTGGAATATATAGATAATTGCCAGATATTAGATAGCTTACCCCCTGGAGAAATAAATTCTCTTTCTTTTGATGCTTGATACAAAGCAATTAAGCGTATTTTATAGCTGTCTTGTGCTTTTAAATGTTTTCACCCGTAAATTCCGATTGATTTGGATCTAAGACACATATTCCTATGGGAAAAGTAGATTTCGTTTATTATAATCAAGGTGGTAGGTGCAGCAATTCTTAAACAGAGGGCGCTGCCAACGATCTGTTATTGTTGAGTGTTGCAAAATTTTAATGTCTACGGCAAATATAGGCTCGACATACTTGTATATTGCTTACTCTGTCATACTCAGTTACGTTATATCTGTGTTTCAGTCAGGCATCAAAAGAGTAATCTTTAAAGAAAAAAAGGTTACAAACACATGCTCTTCAATTACAAAAAACCGAAAATAGAACTTAGGCTTCTCGGATTCTCATTTAATAATAAATCTACTGAAAATATCGGGCCAACAGAGTATTTCAAGTACTTATTGTTCAACCATATTTTACGAAAAATATTTATGTTTTGATGATTATGTACGTGTATCTCAAATTACATGCTAATCTGAAAATACTTTCTGATTTAATTTCCATTTAATTTGCAGTCGATTTCCATAAATTTGCTTTTAATTTGCAACTATGTACAGTATGTTGCAACATACAGGGTGAGTCATTAGTAGCCGTTTCTTTGATTGCTCCTTTATGTTTTACATAAAAGAAAAAACAATTAGAGGAAGTTTTATGGTTGCTTAAGGCGCATATTCTAAAAATACTTTAAGCCCTGACGCACTTCCGGTTTCACCGGAAATGCATGGAACTTAATTTTTTTAAATGACTCACTCTATATATTTTTGGATTTTTTAGTACTGTTTAAAATTATCTATTCAGCTGTTTTTCCTTTTCAAAATTGAGGCAATAGTTTTTGAGTTATTAATTTTTTTTTAAAATTTTTTGACCAAAACACGTCCAAAAAAAAACATTGTGTCATTGTCTTTAATTACATTTTTGTCAATGGGCAGCAGATAAATTAGCCCAACTTTCCCAATTTTTTGTTGTTTACCATTTTAATAGAAGCTAGCTTCTATTAAAATGGATACGTTAATAAACGTCACAATTTTCGTTATTATAACACATAAAAACCTCCACTTTATCACACCTGCAAACTTTCAAAATTGTTGGTCATTCAGTGGTAGTTATTGGTAGTTACATAATAGGACCTTATTTCTTTGATGAAAATGTTAATGAAGGAGAGTATCTTCGTTTTCTACGGACGGATTTTCAAATCTTTTTGAAGACATGAACATTATAATCAGAGAAGCGTTTATAAGAATATGTAAAAGTTTTATACAACATTAGTACTTCTTTGGAAAACAGAATACTCACGTGCATTGCACAAACTTGTGGTCATGTTGAACATATTCGTTAATGAAATTTGTTTTTCTTACTTTTGATTGTTGTTACGTTGCACAATAGTTGTAGGTTATTTAAATTGCGTTATTTTGTTGTAAAATTTATTTCTATTAAAGTTGTAGGACATCAATTTATAATTTTGAAAAACTACAGGCATCTGTTATGAACAGCTTCAACAATAAAAGAATACGAGCAATTAAGCAAATTAAATTGAAGATAGCAGCGTTGTTTCGTACACCTTTTAGAGAGGCGGCATCTTCAAATATGTCAATAAACTTACGCTTTATTATATTTGGTTGTTAACCAATAGTTTAAGAAATGAAATACTGCAACTGGATATTGCCGAAATTAAAAATTTTCTTGGCTACAAGCACCACCAAAGTTTATGTTTTTACTTTTAAAAACAATGTGAAAATGTTTTTTTTCTGAACACGTGTTTTGGTCAAATATTTTCAAAAAAAATTAAAATTGAGAATGACATATTATTTAAAGAAAGGATTCTAAAATTATACGATGAAATGATGTAAGTTAAATTATTTGAGGATTAGAGAAAGTGTAGAAATGGTGTATTATGATTAAACAATTTTTTTTTTAAAATATATATATATATTTTCAAAATATATTACAATTCTTTGCCAAATATACAAATGTATTGAAAAATTGAAAATCTTCTTGGTAGTAGCGGCATACAATTAAATAAAAGTAATAACAATATGACAACTGGTTGCCAATTAGTAAGCAATGACAAATATAAAATGTAAATCAAAATGTCCTATGCTTATTTGATTACATTTTCATTTATACATTTTGATTTACATTTTATATTTGTCATTGCTTTCTAATTGACAACCAGTTGTCATATTGTTATTACTTTTATTTCATTGTATGCCACTACTACCAAGAAGATTTTCAATTTTTCAATACATTTGTATATTTGGCAAAGAATTGTAATATATTTTATTAACTGCCTGGTTGAAATAAGGCATTACACAGTATTAAGTATGTGCACAGTTGTTTTACACTTGGACATTTTGAATTGACATTTTAAGGTAATACTATATATTTTTAATTCAACACATATTAATACTTTAACATACACCTTCTTTGTTATGCTGCACTGACGAAACCAAACTAGGTAGAAACATATATGTCTGTAGCTGCAAATACATCTTAACACATACATAGTTGCATCGTTGATTGTTTATGTATTTCAATCAAATTGTACATGTTTAGGTGAACCTAGGCCATTTTGATAGGATTACATAGGTAATACCGATTGTCCTATGCTTATTTGCTTTCATTTACATTTATACATGACTGATCTTACATTCTATATTGTTATAATATCAACAGTTCTACTCTTAATTTTTCATTACATAGTTGCGTCGTTGTTATTTGTATAATTGCATTGACTGAACAGTTTGTGGTAGACCTCAAGCCTTTTAATGTGACTATATAAGTAATTCCGACTGTCCTATGCTTATTTGATTACATTTTCATTTATACATTTTGATTTACATTTTATATTTGTCATAGCTTTCTAATTGACAACCAGTTGTCATATTGTTATTACTTTTATTTCATTGTATGCCACTACTACCAAGAAGATTTTCAATTTTTCAATATATTTTCAAATATATATAAATCGTTGGTACGTTTGCGTGCGATCTTGTAGCTTCTGAACGACTTGACCGATTGAGGTCATATTCACGCAATATATTTATTTTGTCGAGACGATGGTTCATATCTAGGCAAGGATCCGATAAATGGTGCTGTAGTCAAGTTACTTAAGAAATTTATATAAAAAGCAAATTTGCGAGATATTTCAAAACGCTGCTATTCGATAAGAGTGAAAGTCAGTTGCAGACTGAAGAGTTCGTTTAGGTGAAGCAATTACATAGACAAGACTGATTCGTTTATTATTGCTGATATACTCCCAGTAGCCAAACATATCACCGATAATAAACGAATCAGTCTTGTCTGTCTAATTGCTTCTCTAAAACGTTCTCACCAGCCGTCACTGTCGAAAGTGTTATTTCCGGTCCGAATTTTGAATTTTTTTTTTTGCAAAAATATTCCAAATCCATGTTTAAATACTTTTATACTGTATAAAATGTATAATTTTCGAGATATTTTCAAAAAATTGATATTCGATTAGAATAAAATTGCTAGGTACTTTCAGTTCGAATTGTGGAAATTTCTTATTCCAAAAATATTCAAAATTGAGCTTTCAATATTTTCATACACTCGATATGTTTGTCTAGAATGCAATATGCATGACTTGCGATATATTCGCAAAAGCCTGTTTTACGATCAGAGTAAACACCTACTTCCGGTAGGAATTTTTTTATAAAATTGTTTTCTAATTTACTCTTGATCACTTCGTTATACTTTAGATATTTGCCTAAAATTAGTAATTGACGAGATATTGCTATTATTTGTTTTCTTCACTGAAATGAAGTACTACTCCCGATTTATCGATTTCACTGAAAATATAATCAGATTTCCGAGGGAAATTATATTCCTAAATATACACTTCGGTATTGATGGCTTTTACCGTTTGGCCGCTATCATGGGCAAACAGTGAGAGAATTTTTTTTGCAAACAAATACATTAATTAATTAACTCGAAAATTAATGCATAATGACGTATTTCTACACGCTCGCAGCTGACGTAATAGAAAATTGGAAAAAATTGTATTCAATGGTTATAGAAGTATACTTTTTCACAAAAGAACCTCAATAACTCAAACTTAAAAATTTAATGAATTAAGATCAAATTTCGGCCACTGGTCGACCACTATACAAAATTTTTAATCTATTTTCTTCAATCCTGTAATAAAAATTACTTACATATGTAAGAAATTTAATTCAATATTCTGCAGATCTCGTTTTTAATTATATTTTAGTAAATTATTATGAACGTGGGAAATCCACATTGTCGGATAAATTTTAGGGTGGTTTTTCAAATTTTTTTCCAACTGAATCGGGCATTCTAATAGCTGATACGGTATCAAAACTAATACAAAGAAGGCATTTTATAATATCCAAAACTACTTTCTGAGCACACATGTAGATTTAACCTATTTAATTAGTGTTATAGGTATGTGAAACATATTGATTGTTTCTCTTTTTCTTACTTTTACACACACAATAGGCCTTGTGTTTCTTACATTGACAGGTTCACTACTTACGGGTTTTCTTAAATAAACAGTTCATTTTTTAGTTAAATTTGAATAAATACTTGGCGAGATACTTCTATAAAAAAAACTATTTATCTATAAGAATAAAAATGTACTGCCTCTGTGAAAGTAGATTTTTTTATGCAAAAGTTGTTCCAAACTTACTTCTGAATACTTTTGTATCCATTACACATTTTGAAAAAACTAACCATTGACAACATACTCGGTAACTATGTATTTCGCGCTCAAGTGTTACTTCTCATCTACTAATCTAATTCTTCCCACTAAGACATGGTACATGCTCAAGTTACATAACAAAACACAAAATTTACCAACTTTGCCAAACTCAAACCTACTCTCTATTCCAAATAATGAGAGAAATACCCATGGTGACCATCAAAATTGAATCAGCCTATATATTCCTTTTTCAAAAATGCAATAATCACTAAAAAATACCTGTTTCTTATCTAAATCAAATAGATAAAGGACATAGTCTACATAGATATTTACAAAACAAACATTATATGTAACAGTATGTTCCTATTATTCTTGTAAGGACGTAATTTGCATTTTTACAATTTAGGGTAAATATCAATGATTTCAAAATAGACACATATTCTATTAAATCGTGTATGAGACAGAAATTCTGTTTTTTGTCTCATACACAAAAAACAACGGTCTGGTCTGCCAGTCTCTGTATAATTTGGTTCAATCTAAGAGATACGTTCCATTAGTAGTGCCATCTTTTATCCAATAAATTTGTTTTACAAATAATATCGCTGCTACTGGCAACCAGATGGCTAATTAAAATACAGTCACGTATGCAACACATAATACACGCCTAGTGGTTAGAAAAGGATAGAGCAATGTGACGATTCTCTTTCTATTAGACGGCCACCTTAACGTAAGCTATGAAAATGACAATTATTGTGTTTGATAAATGACATTTTGACTACTTTATTAAGTAAATGCCGCAAACATAACTCATTGCTTTTAATACATTTATACATACATATATATCGTACTATTCTTCTATATCCACACACGTTGGCTGCTAAAATATAATAATTCTATGTATAAAATGATATCACTTTGAATGAAATCGAACCACTGCCGACCTAACCAAAAATGTAGTATTTTTCATCTTTAAGTACGTAAATAAAAAAATGACAAATTATATTATTACTTTTAAAATATAATCTTCATAATGAACATTTTAGTGTTGCCATTTTTAATATCTAATCCACTTATAACAGACAGAATCAATGTATTCTATTGTAAACCGGATTCTACTCTTACATATAAAATATTTTCAATCAAATAATTTATGTTATTTTAACTCAATTTCGATTTAGAAACACTTTTTCTGGGGATTGGGTTCTTAATTATCAATTAAATAATACCAGTTTGATATACAGTCGAAAGCAAAAAAAAGTAGACTAAAATACAGGTTTCTGTCATAAACTTTCTCAAAATGATTAGTGTAATAGCGGCTTCACAACTACTTGTCAATGTTTGGTTATCTATCAAAATTGACAACCTTACATTTGATATTAAACTATTATAAAGATGCCTTGCATAAATGAAGATATTAAAATTAAAGTCAATGTTATTGCAGATTTGAGTAACGGTTTGAAAATACGTGAAATTACGGAAAGAAATAATATAAATACTTCTAAATTATTAAAAAAACATAGAGATCACCACAGATTTTGAAGAATTTTTGGTTCTGGCCGCAAAAGACTATCAACAGCTGAGCAAGACCGCCACCTCACAAATGTGCTTATTGAAATTAATTTTCTTCGGTAGTGAATGCAGTAATTAGTATTTTGATTCGTATTAATCAGATGAGAAGATGTTTTGATAATTATTTTATATTCCATAGGATAATGACCTGACACTAATGACAAGTAAATAAAGCCAAATTTACAAAGTCGAAGATGTTTTGTCTACTTTTTTTTGCTTTCGACTGTAGTTCATCCAATTAATTTAATTTTATAGTGAAAAATTGATTCTTTTGCGATCGGAGAATGACTTCGCATTTTATACATTCAACAAACAAAAAAAACACCATTGAAAGTCAATTAAGACAACTAACAAATCAAAATTATATCAGTTTCTGTATTTCTATATATCCGCAGAAGAAAAATGGCATTTAATTATACATGTGATTATCTAACATATTTAATTAAGAAGTCTTTATTAATACTTTTCTTCATAAATTTAATATTTAAGCTACGAGAACGTTCCTTACTTTTAACTCACCTTGTATATTATAAATTGCTACCACAACATAAGACAGCAAGACTAAAACCCACGTCATTTAATTGAAACTATGAATATCTTACCCTCAGGAGTCCATTTCATCGTCGAATCGATGTTATAAATCTTTTCCAATTCATCACTAAGTAATTCATCTAAATAAGACGTAAAGTTGTTATAACTACTAAGCACAAAATTTACTTTAAAAAGAAATAACGGCAATAAAACTAACTGTTTCATATTGAATCCGTCTAAATATTGTGCAAGTACAAGTTAATACATCCATTCTTTTGTATCATTAATCATTAACCTGCGCTGGCGTTTCTTTCTGTGTGTTGAAGGTCATGTTGTGGTTGTGTAATTTATTTATATAAATTTTATCATCAGTAAAAACCTAGAAATGCTTAACACGCAAAACTTATATAACGTTAGATTTTGTAAGAAATATGGCAGCTTTATGTCATTGTAATAATACATATATAACGTCTATAGAATAATGACGTCGACAGTGAGAGAAGTTCAACATATTATCAATATAATAGACATCGAGCAATTTGGTGCTCAATTGGCAACACTTCATGACCCCTTATGAAGCAATACTTGATAAATTTCGTTCAATATTAGGATTTTCGCTTGTGTTTAGATTTCACACTAACTAATTTAAACCACAACAATTATGTAATTACTCAGATCAATTTTTCATTTACTAACAATTACTTAATTGAATATTTCATATATATTTAATTTCTTTAGCGCTGTGTACGTATGGGTGTTCCACAGGTCTCTGCCCTGGGGCCAACGTTATTTTTGATTTTAATTAATGACTTCCCTAACTGCCTAATTGGTACTGGTGATGCTATTATGCCGATGACATAAATTTAGTAATTATTTGTGCTGCTGTTGTAGCTATGTTTAAAGTAAATAAGAGGAAAAAGTTTAATAAGATCGTCGTAAATATCGATAAACACAGTGTATGCTCTCTTATAACGAAAGGAAGTTTCACATCTTATGGTTTACAATGGCTGACTCACAAGTTGATTTTGTTAGCAGTTGTAGGTTGCTCGGTGTCATTGTCGATGACGGCTTAAAGTGACCAGAACGTATAGACCAGTTGTGTTCTAAGCTCGTCAATCATGGTAGGCTCTCTTTCAAGTGTATAAATCTTGTAATTTGTCCACACTAAAAAGTTTACAGAAGAGGGCTATTAGAACTATTTTTAATCTGCAACAGGGCGATTCGTGCAGGGATGTGTTCAGGGTTCAGGGCTATGTTATGTATATAGAAATCGCAGCAGTTTTGACTTTAGTTTGTCGCATAACTAAGAAACCCGTCACTATGATTATATAGTCGGATCGTTTTCGCAACCGGCATGGCAAAACTACGAACTAAAGACGCTGATTTAATACCACTACAAATTCCTGTCAACCGGAACAATTTTAGAACAATAAAATTCAAATAATTAATTAATGTTTTAGGATAAATAGCTACGGCTAGTAAAATACTATTACATGAAAGTCAGTTAGAAATTAAATATTATAGATAAAATTATTAAATATTACTTTTCTATATCAATATTTTATTTAATACATGGCTATTCTGAACATTGTTGTCAGATTTTTATTTTCACGGAGCGGATGACACTTGACAAGCGTAACGAATATTAATGTGAATGACATTGTGGTCATCTTTATTATCACAATTTTAAGTCCCCCTAGAAAATTTCAAGTATTAAATCCTACACCGTACAAAAAACAGCTTAACACTGGCAGCGCGGAAGAACTAGTAATTTGTGATATGATTTGTGATGGTAACCAGATGGCGATGCGGGTGTGTCGTTAAGTTGAAGCAGTCAAGTGATCCCAACTATCGCAAGATTATTTGCAACCTGTGTTTGCAAACGATCTGCAAAGAGCAAGATTATGTACATGAAACTGATCAAAGAACTTTTATTACACATAATCACATGACCTGTTTGAGATTTTACTGGTACATTGCATATTAGTACATGTTTTGCAGTTTGGGTTTTATAACCTAATATCTGACAAAAGAATACAAGCTAAATATTGTCTGAACGTGCTTTCCAATTTACTTATAAAAGGCATAAGAAACGCTGATTATTTTTATTCTGAAGCAAATCTTTCTTAAACAACCACATTAAAACTAATCAGCACACTTTCCTGTTCAGAAATAAATCGAATATATTGATCTAAACCAAATTATATAAGAGAAGGTAAGTTTTTTCAACAGAAATGTTAGGTTTTATTTGTAATTACTTTGTTATCTAGCATAATCAACTGATAAAACGAATGTTGCATATAAAGAATTGGAGATGGATTAAATTCAGTATGTATATCAAAGATCAAAGACAGATTTCGGAATCTGTTAACATATTTGTTTATAATGCTTCAGCAGAAGATTTCGATAGTTAAAATAATTTGTACTTACATTGATCTGTTGAAGAAAAATTCTATCTAATCGAAGAAGTAAGTGACTCTCACTAAGATTCTAAATGTTTGAAGATTAGGTACATACTGTTTAGAAAATTTTCAACTTTAAGAAGGTATAATTATGTTGACTAATAGAAGAATTGTGGATGATTGATGTCAGCACCTGTCTTTCAAACATAGACGGAAAGCATAGAGAAACACTAGGAAAAGTTAGGCATGACACATTGTACGAGACATGTGTTCCTATTAGGAATTATAACTTGTTAGGAAATTTAACTGTTGTGGAATAAAGTGTGCCGATTCTAAAATTAAATAACTGAATTTAGTGTTTCTCAAAGAAATAGATCCAGAAAAAAATAATGATCGAGTTTATTAATGTGACAACAATATAAGCATTTGCATAGGGGAATGCAGTTAAAACATATTTCTGTTATATTATTTTTATAGTTTTTCGAAAATAACTTCTGTATATTTTCTGTACGCTTTTAATTTTGTAATT
The DNA here is from genome assembly GCA_963170755.1 of Amphimallon solstitiale. NCBI lineage: Eukaryota > Metazoa > Arthropoda > Insecta > Coleoptera > Scarabaeidae > Amphimallon > Amphimallon solstitiale. The sequence goes on along the minus strand of OY720676.1, from coordinate 41,781,794 downwards.
ATTTATTGTTATGAATGGAATTAAGATTATATAATTTAAAAAATATGTGATGGTATTGTAATAATATTAATGTAGTACATTATAAATTGGGATAGTAAAAATACTTGTTCATTATTGTATTATAATTTAAAGTTGCTTGTTAAGTTGAATTCTGATCAGTAGCAAAGATTCAGCTTATGAATACTCAACATTTGAAATACTTTAAGATGTTGAATTGTTTAATTCAGCATTAAATATAATCTTTAACTACAAGAAATGTATACTAGTTTAAAGCATGTTCACAGAACAATGGTACCGTAATAAGACAGAAAGCTATCTAATCGAAGAAGCAGGTGATTGTCACCTAATAATAAATGTTTGAAGATCACATGTGATATTATTTAGGAAATTTTCAAATTTAAGAAGGGTTAAACACGTTGACTGTAATAGAAGAATGGATAGAATTTATACTAGTTTAAAGCTTAAATAAATAATAATGATGAGTTTAGCTTAATCAGTGTTTGATTAGCATGCAAAAACTATGTTGTAATCAATGATATACCTGCGAGAAATGTTTCAAACAAGTTGCTTTTAGTATGTCAGTGAGTATGGTAATAACCATAGTGAACAGTAAGAATCTGGCAAAAAAAAAGTTTTTATAATTGGTATAATACTTTTCTAACCTTGTTGTTGCATGTAAAATTACTTTAATGTTAATGCATTTAATGGATATATATTTATTGTCTATAGTAAAACTAACTGGAACATATTTACTTAATACATTTCTGAATTTAAATGAACCCCAAAAGTTCAATTCTGTCTGAAAATCTTACATTTATTGTAATTATATTTAATTATTAACAGCAGACAAATTCATACAAATATAAAATAATCATTATATTCGGTTTCTAATAGTACTTAATCCAAATTATTATCAAATTAATAGTTACATATTAGAATTATTGTCGGTAGTGCTAAAATCACAAGTCTAATTGATTATTTAGGGTTATAGTATCAAAATTATTATTACTTGACAGATCAAATTTTGCAACGTCTCAAATTTGACGCCATTTTAATTTTGGTGGTGCATGTCGGTTGCGAGAGCGATTCTAGTATACTTTACCTCCTGTACATAAAACGCTTTCCTTTCAGAAGATCCTGGATTTTGTGGGTTATAAGTTAGCTAATGTTTTACCAAATGACATCAAAGCATATAACTTTGTATTGTATATTTCTTTTATTTCAACTGTACTTTTTTGCATTGTATTAAGTATTAAGAAATAAAATAAATTATTATTATTATTATTATATATGAACTAGATAACAATAAAATAAGGGTTCGTATTTACTATTGTTTTGCTTTACTTTTTATATATTTTTTTTACCTTAAGAGAGCTCTTGCGTATTGTATTGAATTAGAACATATTATGTATTAAAATTATAAAATTAGAGAAGACTACTCAACATCTAAAGAAAATTTATTTATAAAGCCAAGAATTTTTAATTAACTCAGCTGCTTTTTCTCCAATCATAAACGCTGGAACGCCTATATGTGCCGACAATGGTTCAGGTATAATGCTTGTGTCGGCAACTCTTAAGTTATTTATTCCATAAATTTTTAATTCATCACTAACTATCGCTTCGGGATCAGAAGGAGGTCCCATTTTACAAGTTCCTATATAATGAAATACACTCGCTGCTAAGTGTCTTATTGCACATTCCCAATATGCATCACTATCGTACACATGGAACTCACATCCTGGAACTGGTACACTCCATAACTTAGTGTCGTATTTTTGAAAAGCGGGCATTTGTATGAGCTGTTGAATTAATCGTATAGCAGCAATGAGCGTCTTTAGGTCATGATTTTCTGGATCGGTGAGGTAGTTTCCGTAGAATCTAGGCCATCGATAAGGATTACGAGATCGCAGTTTTAGGAAGCCGTGTGATCTTGGATGAAGCGGCATGGGAAAAATATTAAATGCTGGCTTGCCTTCTAAAGGCTTCCAGATTGCATCGTAAGCTTCGTCAGATATTCTGAAGATCTTTCTAAAGACTTCACCTCTGTCATTGGACATAGCACTAGCGATAAATAGTAATTCGAGGTCTGGGTAAGAAGGATCTGGATCATTAGAAGTCGAAGTTCTTACATAACTCAAAGCGTCTACGTTAGCAATAGGTGTAAGTGGTCCTGTTCCATACTTAAAGAATTCAACAAAACTCTCCGTTCTCTGTAGAAGTGAGCTATTAAAAGTTATATTAGCATTAACGGTAAATGTGAGTCCTAAGTACATGAGATGGTCGTATAATTTTTGACCAACAGGCAAATCTTGCAAAGTATGTATTCCCATTTCACTCAAGTGATGTTTAGGGCCTATTCCAGATAACATAAGTATTTGAGGTGAATTTAAAGCTCCGGCTGACAATATTACTTCTTTTGATGCCTTTACAATAAAATTTCTGCCATCTTTAATGAAATTAATTCCATAAGCTGTTTTACTGTGTTCGTCTATCAAAACTTTTGATACTCGGGCGCGCGTGATAACTTTTAAATTTCTACGATCACTTATGGGTAATAAAAATGCGGTGTAGCCACTAGATCTTCTTCCGTTTCGATTGGTAGCATGGGCGTAGGAGACTCCTACTTGTTGTCTTCCGTTATAGTCTACATAATCGTATCCAAATTCTTGCATGGCTTCTACGAAAGCGTGTCCTGATTCGGTTCTGTAGCTTACATCTTGAACACCTAAGTAACCACCTTGTTGATGATATTCACGGTCTTGAATTTTCACTAGAAAATCTTCAGATTTCTTGAAATATGGTAGGATATCATCGTACGACCAGCCCTTGTTGCCCTTTTCGGCCCATCGGTCATAATCCAACCGGTTTCCTCTTGTATGCAGCATGAAATTTATAGTGGAGCTGCCTCCTAAAGCTTTTCCTCTTGGGTAATGCATTCTTTGCATTTCAATACCTACACAAGTAAAAAATATATTATTAATTGCTCATGAAAATGTGTGAATTGATAAGAGCGAATGACACATTCTGCGCATGATATCTAACCTTAATAAATTTCTTTTTGTATTACTCGATCGTCCATAAGCATAAGTAAAAATGTAGGTATTAAACAAAAGCACATGCTAGGATGATGCTATTACTAATATATTTATATGCGAGCCAATTTTTTTGCTAAAACTTTAGTATACAAGGGTTTTTCCAAGTATTATAAGTTTACAAGGAATTTACAATTTGCTTGTATTACTTCCCGTTCAAATTTTAAAAACATTTTTATACTAATTTTGTTCCACATTAATTTGCGAAATATTTGCAAAAAAAACTGTTGTTCGATAATAGCAAAACTGATAATTCCGATTTGAATTTAGAAGAATGTTTACAGAAAAGTTGTTTCACATTGACGTCTGAATACGTTTGTTGATCAAGTATGGACAAAATATGGTTTTTTCGCCGACCTAAGATACTTCTTCTTATCAACCGCTTTGTTTCAAAAACTAATCAGTTCTTTTGAATAGAATTATAAGGTTATGTTTCGAAAACGGTTTCGATAAATTTACCAATAATGCATGATTTCAAAGACATATAAACATGCACAAGTACACACACACACACACACAGAGAGAGAGAGAGATAGAGAGAGAGAGAGAGAGGGGGGGGGGGAGGCAAGGGAGATCGAAAGAGAGAGATTAATCAAAAAAGCTGAAAGGTGACGATCAACGAATTTTATTATGTGACATATATGTTTACAAACTCTAAGAAATGATGTAAGCAAATTTAAAACAAACTCACTGATTACCATGGCTAGTAGTTCATTCCAAAAAAATGAGGTGTGGCCACCACACGACTTTCTTACGTATGAAAGTGTTACTTCCGGTCCGAATTTTGAAATTTCATTTATACAAAAAATATTCCAAATCCAACTCTAAATACTTTTGTACTCTTCACAAATATATATAGAATGCATAATTTACGACATATTTGCAAAAAATCGCTATTCGATAAGAGTAAAAGTGCTACTTCCGGTCAGAATTTTGAATTTTTTTTTATACAAAAGATATTTAAAAGTATGTTCTAAATACTTTTATACTCGTAATGTACCCGCCTAGAAAGCATGACTTGCGAGATATTCGCCAAAAAACTGATTTTCGATAAGAGTAAAAGACCTACTTCCGGTAGGAATTTCGAAAAACTTTATTAAAACAATTTTTCTCAAATTTAATTTTGAGTATATTTGAATTCTTTATAAATTTGTTTAAACTTAGTAATTGACGAAATATTTGCAAAATTCGATTTTTTCACTGAAGTAAACTACTACTTCCGGTCTGCCGATTTTGCTCAAAATCTAATCAGTTCTCAAGAAGGAGATTATATTCCTAAATACAAAATTTGGAATTGATATCTACAGCGGTTTGACCGCTATCGTGGTCACACACAGACAGACAGACACACAGACACACAGACTTTTTTAAAAACCACTTTTTTGGTATCAGGGGACCTCAAAACGTGGACATCTGCAAAAATCTCGAGGTCGAAAATTTTCATCATCACAATACTTCCTTATACTACGTATAAGAAAGTAAAAAGCGTGATGCAATCTGTCAAATGCCTGAAGTTAATCAAAAAATATTCCGATTACAAATTTATTTTGATCTAATTCATTATATTGTTTATACAGGGTGAGTCATCTCCGCGGGTAAGGCCGATTATGCCTTTATGAGTAAAGATATTTCGAAGCGGTTTTCTCCCTGAGATAGCAGCTCATTTGGAGCACAACTATAGCACTGACAAAATTATATCAAAATGCGACAATAGCTCAGTAACAGTCACTTTTAAAGTATTAACGTCTTATGTGTTTTTTATGTGAAATTTAATAAGAAATTCAAAAATGAACTGATATACAGGCTGTTCCATTTGAAAAAATTAACTTTTATACAAAAACTAACAAAATTCAGTAGTAGCTCAGTAATAGTCACATTTAAAGTATTAACGTCTTATATGTTTCTGACATGAAATTCAACAAACAATTCAAAAATGAAAAAATGACTTTTTTACAAAAACGTGTCACGTAATTTTAATCCAATTTTCTGCACATGCAGTTACTAACTGTAAAAAATAAAACATGCTTCTATTAGGACCTCTTATTGTAAACAATTCTGCAAAAAATTATTATTATTATATAACGTTGTTTTCGAGAAATATAATTTTATAAAAACATTGAATTTTTCAGTAAAATGGGAATAAGTCAAAAACTTTAGATTTTAGGTCTATACTGTCTTATTACTTTTTGACTAAAAATTATACGGGGAATACAAAAATGCAATATAGTATACAGTATAGGGTGTTCCATTTAAAAAACTATAACTTTGGTCAGCTACCAAGTTATGGAACACTGTATAATACAAAATATTTTTAAAATATGCCCCTAATGAGCAGCTATCATAAGAAAAAAGAACACTTCGAAATATCTTTATTCATAAAGGCATAATCGGCCTGACCCGCGGAAATGATTCACCCTGTATATTAAATAAAATGTATCAATAAATATTGTACATTTTTAAAATCGAAAACCCAATATTTGCTTAAAAAATGCTACACAACTGCAAATTGGAAGGCGGAAAATTTGTCGCTAACAATTCTCAGAAGCAAAATTTCTAAAATGGAAAATCCCCCAATCCGAATATTTAAACGGATGGAAAACTTGACAGCTGCGGATTAACAAAATTCCCTTCACACTTTATCTCAACTTAGCACAAAACAACATTTATTCTTTTACGTATTTTTATATTCTCTGTAGTAAGTAGTGTTATCGGCTATACCACATAGCATAAGTGCTTTTGTTGAACCTTCAGAGCATCATGAATGGTTGATTGGGTCTTCCTTTCTTCTTAGTGAATCCTTAGAAAAATTCAGTCTGAAAATCTAAGATGTGAAAATTCTCGGTTGCGTTTGTAGTGTTAGAGCTAGCATTTGCGCCCAGTAAAAATGGAGTGGATCATTGCATCCAATCAAAAAAAGAAATAAAATAAAAAATTGAAAAGACCCATTATGCCGATCGTTCTAAGTCGAGATAAGGTGAAGGTATGTTGTTATTTCAGAGAATTGTTTGTTGTTTGTTGGGGAATGTTCTGTCAGTGAATTGTTTCTATTTAGTTTGTTTTTGAAACTTAATATAGTGTTTAGAAAATAATTTGATTTCATCTTTTTCAAGGTAGGATCAACTTAATATACTTTTGATACTGATTAATTTGAAAGCTAGAAGTTATAAAATATCTTCGTGTATTTGTCCAATTTCTGTACTTAACTGATGTCTTATAATAAAAGGTGCAGCATTCATTAAGTGTATTCAAAACTAAAATAACGAGAAGATACTGTATGTAATTATGATAAAAGAAAATAAAATGACAGGAAGAATTAATGGAGAAATAGAAGAAGAACTAGAAAACGCATATGTTGCTAATTATATTAACTCGGCGAGGAACATGAAACATATTTTGCCACCGCAAACAGAATCAAAAACGCGTTTTGAGTTACTTGAGTCTCTTCAGCCTAAATTGATTTTTCTGCTTCGCGCTGAGTAAATTAATTAGGAAATTTTTATCACAAAAATTTGCACACGATGAGATTTGAACTCAAACCTTCTTAATGCCGTCAAGATGCGCTAACCAACTGCGCCACGAGGGCTTGAGTTCATATCACTTAAACGTCTTGATATCATCAAGTGACAGATTGAAGTAATACAACTTTATCGGGCAGTTCGGAAATGAATGTGTAAATTTGAATTTTAATTATTTTTAAAATTCTGTTTTTCTCAGCGGAGAAATACCTAAATTGATTTTTCTGCTTCGCGCTGAGTAAATTAATTAGGAAATTTTTATCACAAAAATTTGCCCACGATGAGATTTGAACTCATGATCTTCTTAATGCCGTCAAGATGCGCTAACCAACTGCGCCACGAGGGCTTGAGTTCATATCACTTAAACGTCTTGATATCATCAAGTGACAGATTGAAGTAATACAACTTTATCCGGCAGTTCGGAAATGAATGTGTAAATTTGAATTTTAATTATTTTTAAAATTCTGTTTTTCTCAGCGGAGAAATACCTAAATTGATTTTTCTGCTTCGCGCTGAGTAAATTAATTAGGAAATTTTTATCACAAAAATTTGCCCACGATGAGATTTGAACTCATGACCTTCTTAATGCCGTCAAGATGCGCTAACCAACTGCGCCACGAGTGCTTGAGTTCATATCTCCTTAAACGTCTTGATATCAAGTGACAGATTGAAATAATACAACTTTATCCGGCACTTCGGAAATGAATGTGTAAATTTGAATTTTAATTATTTATAAAATTCTGTTTTTCTCAGCGGAGAAATACCTAAATTGATTTTTCTGCTTCGCGCTGAGTAAGTTAATTAGGAAATTTTTATCACAAAAATTTGCCCACGATGAGATTTGAACTCAGACCTTCTTAATGCCGTCAAGATGCGCTAACCAACTGCGTCACGAGGGCTTGAGTTCATATCTACTTAAACGTCTTGATATCATCAAGTGACAGAAAAATCAATTTAGGTATTTCTCCGCTGAGAAAAACAGAATTTTAAAAATAATTAAAATTCAAATTTACACATTCATTTCCGAACTGCCGGATAAAGTTGTATTATTTCAATCTGTCACTTGATGATATCAAGACGTTTAAGTAGATATGAACTCAAGCCCTCGCGGCGCAGTTGGTTAGCGCATCTTGACGGCATTAAGAAGATCATGAGTTCAAATCTCATCGTGGGCAAATTTTTGTGATAAAAATTTCCTAATTAATTTACTCAGCGCGAAGCAGAAAAATCAATTTAGGTATTTCTCCGCTGAGAAAAACAGAATTTTAAAAATAATTTAAATTCAAATTTACTCTCTTCAGCCTGTCACACTTGTCAATTGAATGCCACTTTTATTTTTGAGATATCTCCAAATTTCGAAGCATTAGTTTATTTGCTAAGCAGCAATTTTTCGACGACACATGGCTAATTGTATTTAAATTAAGTTGAGGCATGAATGGAAGAAGTAGAAACCAAGACATGAAGTTGAGGAGGAAAGGATATCAGATGCTTGAAATAAGTCAGATAGAAACAAAAACCATAAAATAGACAAATAGGTAATAGCAAAAAAAATAAATCCTATAAACTATACAAATAACGGTTGTAATATTTGGAACTTATTCACCCCATGTCAGAGATTAGAAAGGTAATACTAGCTAATACGGCAGGCCTTGAAGGCCCGCTATCGCCTCTTATTCCGCTTACAGTTGAGGTACCGCTCCCCCTTATTCTTCTAAATTTATTGCGGATTTTGTCTTTATTGCGTTTCAGTTTTTGAAACACCATATAATTCCGATATATAGCGAATAACTAAATATAATTGTGTTTTAGATGTTCAATATTGCTTAGTTGTTTTTATACACCCCTGTATATAGTTTACAACTATGCAATATTTTATTCAGAATGCTTATCGGATGAAATGATTAATAATAGATTTAGTGATAATAGCAGTTTTTAAATTGAAAATGTTTAACGGCTGTCCATGAAATAAGATGTATTTTATGGTTTAAAGTTATATTGACATTTTTCACATACTTTTCCTGTGCCTCACAGACGGTAGTTTTCACTCTATTTATAATTTTTCTACTATTATTGGTTTTGTGCCTTGACTTGCCGATGATTTATTTCACGTTTGCCTAATTTATCTGTAGTTTGAATTTTGTTTGTGGGTATAAAATTAGAATAATCTCGAAATCTGTTTTTTTTGCATCAGTTGGAAAATGTGGTTTGATAGTTTTTGTTAATAGTGTTTCAGTTTATATACATATGTCGATTCCACTGGTCTTTTTGGTTTAAATGAAAATTCATTAGAATTTTAAAAAAACATTTTATTTTATACAAACTTGTAGATAGCTTTATTAGAATTATGTTTTGTTGACGCGAATGTATACTTTTAAATAATTCATTTAATCATTGTTCTATAACAAATAATATTTACTTCATTGGCATTTTTTATACTGATTTCCATTCCTATACTCTTATAATTTGCAGTGTTTCTTTGTATTACAACTGTCAGTTATGTATGATGCTTAATAATGTTGGTAAAGCCTTGTTCACACTGTACATAATTATTTTCTTTTGCATTGTACACCTACAATTTAAGGAATATATAGATATAATATATGTATTATGGTAATATTGATTACTTATTGTTATATTCGAAAATACTGTAAAACATCCTTATAGAATTTCTATTTTGAATTATTGTAATTGACGATGTCGCGGGAAGTTCATTTTCATTAATTATAATTAAACAATCTTTTCTGAATACGTATGATATTACTTCTAAATTTGCCTGGCACAGTATCAGCATGATTAAGTGCTTGTTTAATCTGGTAGGAATATATTTTAGTTTCTTTTTTCTATTTACAATATCTTATAATATTTTGAAGTATTTTTACAACTTAATTCATGGACGAAATGACTCCAGTCATGTAATGATAATTGCTAAAAATGAGTAGAAAGTATTTATAAACAAATAAGGAATCCAATTTATAAATTTCTTACCTATACACTATTATCATTGGGCCTATTATTATATATTGCAATATTTATTGTGTTGAATGTTTGTGAGCTATGGCTTCAATCTTTTCGAGCTTGAATTCGCCTTTTGCGCGTCCGCTTACAGCTTTTTACAGTTTCCTGTAAAACGCGATCACTCTCGTGGTGGTTTTTAGAATGTAAGATTTTATAGACTTGTGGCACACTCTGTATATACATATATTTTGTAAAGCCAATTGTATATTTCATTTAGAATTCTTCTAGAATTTTTTTTTACACAAACTGTTACACAATGAAGAGCGAGAAAGATAATTTAATGTTAAACATAAGAATGATGTTAAAGTATCCGAAGAACCAATATGCTCAATAAGTGCATTATTTTCATTGAAACAATCGGGCTAATACGCTATTGAAATAACAGTGGAAAAATTTAGTATATTAACAAAAAGTATGTCAATTGCTCAGAAACAATTTAAGATAGGCATGCACAATATTAATAAAAAAGAACGTAATAAGCAGTCTGACACTGATATATTTTCACCCAAATTATTTGAAGTGGAACAGCGCTTTCATTATGAAATTTTGGTCAGCATAATTGAAATATTCGTCTGTCACATACTCAAAATTAGTTCGCACGTCATTTAAAAATGAAGGACTTGTATTGAAGAACATTTTAAAATTTCAATGAATTACATATATACTACTCGCCCGCTATCGCGGGCTCGTCATTTTAATTGACATGCTCAAATATACGTAGTATCTCCATAGTGTTTAACATGTTTACAACAAATTTTGTTTGGTAAATGGGCGTCGCTTTCAAACATTCTTATAGAATGCTAATGAATGCTGATGAACTTCAAATATATAGCTCGCAAACATATGTATGTGAATGGGTAAAGTAAATTTAATTTATAAAGTATATTACTTTCTTACTACCTTTTCGAAGTCCACTATCGTTAATAAAAGAGCAGAGTATATTTTATTTAAAATTATTCTCGATCTGTTTTTGACACAAATCGGTACACACTCAAGAGCGAGAAAGGTAATTTAAAGTTAATCATAAGCAATGTTAAAGTATCCAAAGACAGAATGAGCTCAAAAAGTGAGACCCTTTTGAAATCCACTATCATTAATAAAGGAGCACAAAATAATAATAAAAGTAAAAAACCCAAGTTTTAAATTTAAGCCCTTTTCAAGCGCCTTTAATGTAAACAGCGCTTTCTAGAATGTACATTTTTATAAATATTTGAAGCACCCCTGTATATACATTTATTATGTTAAGCCAATAGGATATCTTATTTAAAATTCTTCTCGAACTGTTTTTAACACAAACCGGTACACACTCAAGAGCGAGAAAGGTAATTTAATGTTAAACATAAGTCGTGTTAAAGTATGCAAAGACACAATGAGATCAAAACGCACAACATTTTTATTAAGACAGTGTACAATACTATTTTGATGTAAAGTGTGACCTCTTTGAAATCCACTATCGTTAATAAAGGACCACAAAATTAAAATAAAAGTAAAAACCCCAAGTTTTAAATTGAAGTGCCTTTCATTTTATTTAAAATTTTTCTCGAATTGTTTCTTACACAAACCGGTACACACTCAAGAGCGAGAAAGGTAATTTAATGTTAAACATAAGTCATGTTAAAATATCCAAAGGAACAATGAGCTCTCAAAAAGCGTAACATTTTCATTAAGACAGTTTACAATACTATTTTGATGTGAACGTATAAGAGCCTGTCAATCTTTTCGAAGTCTACTCTCGTTAAGAAAAAAGCACAAAATAATAATAAAAGTAAAAAGCCCAAGTTTTAAATTTAAGCCCTATTAAAGCGCCTTTCCTGTAAAAAAATCGCTTTTTAGAATGTCCAGTTTTATAAACTTTTAAAGCATCCCGGTAAATACATATATTTTGTGAAGCCAATAGTTTATTGTATTTAAAATTTTTCTCGAATTGTTTTTTACACAAACCGGTACACACTCAAGAGCGAGAAAGGTAATTTAATGTTAAACATAAGTCGTGTTAAAGTATGTAAAGGCACAATGAGATCAAGAAGCGCAACATTTTTATTAAGACAGTGTACAATACTATTTTGATGCGAAAGTGTGAAAGCCTGTCAACCTTTTCAAAATCTACTATCGTTAATAAAGGAGCACGAAATAATAATAAAAGTAAAAAGCCCAAGTTTTAAATTGAAGCCCCATTGAAGCGCCTTTCCTGTAAAAAGCGTTCACTGGCATGACGTTTTTAGAATGTCCACTTTTATAAACTTTTAAAGCACCCCTACATACATTTTGTTAAGCCGATAGTATATTTTATTTGAAATTCTACTCGAACTGTTTTTTTTACACAAACCGGTTCACACTCAAGAGCGAGAAACGTAATTTAATGTTAAACAAAAGTCATGTTAAAGTATCGAAAGAAACAATGAGCTCAGTGAGCGCAACATTTTCATTGGGACAGTGTACAATACGATTCTGATGTTTTCGAATCTACTATTGATAAGAAAAAATTAAGTATTAAATTTAAACCCTGTTCAATCACGTTTCGAAGAATCACCGAATTGAAGATGTAATAAGCCGTATCTAAAATTTCACATTCATACGTCAATTTTCAAAGAACTCTTCCGCCAATTTGTTTTTTTTTGACATTTTGGCTTTGGAATCGTGATCGGCGACCTAAGACACCCCTGTATCTAAAATATCGCATTCATACGTCAATTTTCAAAAACATCTTTCGCCATTTTGTTTTTTTTTGACATTTTGACTTTGGAATCGTGATCGGCGACACCCAAAACCCCCGTATTTTTTACATTCATACGTCAATTTCCAAAAAAATCTTCCGCCATTTTGTTTTTTTTTGACATTTTGACTTTGGAATCGTGATCGGCGACCCTCAAAACCCCCGTATCTAAAATTTCACACATACGTCAATTTTCAAAAACATCTTCCGCCATTTTTTTTTTTTGACATTTTGACTTTGGAATCGTGATCGGCGACCCCCAAAACCCTCGTATTTAAAATTTCATATTCATACGTCAACTTTCAAGAAAATCTCCCGCCATTTTTTTTTTTTGACATTTTGACTTTGGAATCGTGATCGGCGACCCCAAAACCCCGTATCTAAAATTTCACATTCATACGTCAACTTTCAAAAAAATCTTCCGCCGTTTTGTTTTTTTTGACATTTTGACTTTGGAATCGTGATCGGCAACCCCCAAAACCCCCGTATCTAAAATTTTACATTTATGACTCAATTTTCAAAAAATCTTCCGCCATTTTGTTTTTTTTTTGACATTTTGAGTTTGGAATCGTGATCGGCGACCCCCAAAACCCCCCGTATCTAAAATTTCACACTCATACGTCAATTTTCAAAAAAATCTTTCGCCATTTTGCTTTTTTTGACATTTTGACTTTGGGATTGTGATCGGCGACCCCCAAAACCCCCGTATCTGAAATTTCACATTCATACGTCAATTTTCAAAAAAATCTTCCGTCATTTTGTTTTTTTTGACATTTTGACTTTGGAATCGTGATCGGCGACCCCCAAAACCCCCGTATCTAAAATTTTACATTCATGACTCAATTTTCAAAAAATCTTCCGCCATTTTGTTTTTTTTTGACATTTTGGCTTTGGAATCGTGATCGGCGACCCCCAAAACCCCCGTATCTGAAATTTCACATTCATACGTCAATTTTCAAAAAAATCTTGCGTCATTTTGTTTTTTTTGACATTTCGACTTTGGAATCGTGATCGGCGACCCCCAAAACCCCCGTACCTAAAATTTTACATTCATACGTCAATTTTCAAAAAATCTTCCGCCATTTTGTTTTTTTTGACATTTTGACTTTGGAATCGTGATCGGCGTCCCCCAAAACCCCCTTATCTAAAATTTTACATTCATATGTCAATTTTCAAAAAATTCTTCCACGTTTTTGTTTTTTTATGACATTTTGATTTTGGATTTGTGATCGGCGACCTAACACACCTATGTATCTAAAATTTCACACTCATACGTCAATTTCCAAAAAAATCTTTCGCCATTTTGTTTTTTTTTGACATTTTGATTTTGGAATCGTGATCGGCGACCCTCAAAACCCCCGTATCTAAAATTTCACACTCATACCTCAATTTTCAAAAACGTCTTCCGCCATTTTTTTTTTTTGACATTTTGACTTTGGAATCGTGATCGGCGACCCCCAAAACCCCCGTATCTAAAAATTTACATTAATGACTCAATTTTCAAAAAATCTTCCGCCATTTTTTTTTTTGATATTTTGGCTTTGGAATCGTGATCGGCGACCCCCAAAACCCCCGTATCTGAAATTTCACATTCATACGTCAATTTTCAAAAAAATCTTCCGTCATTTTGTTTTTTTTGACATTTTGACTTTGGAATCGTGATCGGCGACCCCTAAAAAACCCGTATCTGAAATTTCACATTCATACGTCAATTTTCAAAATAATCTTCCGTCATTTTGTTTTTTTTGACATTTCGACTTCGGAATCGTGATCGGCGACCCCCAAAACCCCCTTATCTAAAATTTTACATTCATATGTCAATTTTCAAAAAATTCTTCCACGATTTTGGTTTTTTATGACATTTTGATTTTGGATTTGTGATCGGCGACCTAACACACCCCTGTATCTAAAATTTCACACTCATACGTCAATTTCCAAAAAAATCTTTCGCCATTTTGTTTTTTTTGACATTTTGACTTTGGAATCGTGATCGGCGACCCTCAAAACCCCCGTATCTAAAATTTCACACTCATACGTCAATTTTCAAAAAAATCTTTCGCCGTTTTGCTTTTTTTTGACATTTTGACCTTGGAATCGTGATCGGCGACCCCCAAAACCCCCGTATCTAAAATTTTACGTCAATTTTCAAAAAATCTTTCGCCATTTTGTTTTTTTTGACATTTTGCTTTTAAATCGTGATCGGCGACCCCCAAAACCCCCGTATCTAAAATTTTACATTCATACATCAATTTTCAAAAAAATCTTTCGCCGTTTTGCTTTTTCTGACATTTTGACTTTGGAATCGTGATCGGCGACCCCCAAAACCCCCGTATCTAAAATTTTACATTAATACGTCAATTTTCTAAAAGAATCTTTCGCCATTTTGTTTTTTTTGACATTCTGACTTTGGAATCGTGATCGGCGACCCCCAAAACCCCCGTATCTGAAATTTCACATTCATACGTCAATTTTCAAAAAAATCTTCCGTCATTTTGTTTTTTTTGACATTTTGACTTTGGAATCGTAATCGGCGACCCCCAAAACCCCCGTATCTAAAATTTTACATTCATATGTCAATTTTCAAAAAATTCTTCCACGATTTTGTTTTTTTATGACATTTTGATTTTGGATTTGTGATCGGCGACCTAACACCCCTGTATCTAAAATTTCACACTCATACGTCAATTTTCAAAAAAATCTTTCGCCATTTTGCTTATTTTGACATTTTGACTTTGGAATCGTGATCGGCGACCCCCAAAACCCCCGTATCTAAAATTTTACATTCATACGTCAATTTCCAAAAAATCTTCCGTCATTTTGTTTTTTTTGACATTTGGACTTTGGAATCGTGATCGGCGACCCCCAAAACCCCCGTATTTGAAATTTCACATTCATGACTCAATTTTCAAAAAAATCTTCCGCCCTTTTGTTTTTTTTTTCAGTTTGGCTTTGGAATCGTGATCGGCGACCCCCAAAACCCCCGTATTTGAAATTTCACATTCATACGTCAATTTTCAAAAAAATCTTCCGCCTTTTTTTTTTTTCAGTTTGGCTTTGGAATCGTGATCGGCGACCCCCAAAACCCCCGTATCTAAAATTTTACATTAATACGTCAATTTTCTAAAAAATCTTTCGCCATTTTGTTTTTTTTCACATTTTGACTTTGGAATCGTGATCGGCGACCCCCAAAACCACCGTATCTAAAATTTTACATTCATATGTCAATTTTCAAAAAAATTTTCCACCATTTTGCTTTTTTTGACATTTTGACTTTGGAATCGTGATCGGCGACCCCCAAAACCCCCGTATCTAAAATTTTACATTCATGTCAATTTTCAAAAAAATCTTCCAACGTTTTGCTTTTTTTGACATTTTGACTTTGGAATCGTGATCGGCGACCCCCAAAACCCCCGTATCTAAAATTTTACATTCATGACTCAATTTTCAAAAAATCTTCCGCCATTTTGTTTTTTTTTGACATTTTGGCGTTGGAATCGTGATCGGCGACCCCCAAAACCCCCGTATCTAAAATTTTACATTCATGACTCAATTTTCAAAAAATCTTCCGCCATTTTGTTTTTTTTTGACATTTTGGCGTTGGAATCGTGATCGGCGACCCCCAAAACCCCCGTATCTAAAATTTCACATTCATACGTGAATTTTCAAAAAAATCTTCCGCCATTTTGCTTTTTTTGACATTTTGACTTTGGAATCGTGATCGGCGACCCTCAAAACCCCCGTATCTAAAATTTCACACTCATACGTCAATTTTCAAAAAAATCTTCTGCCATTTTGTTTTTTTTGACATTTTGGCTTTGGAATCGTGATTGGCGACCCCCAAAACCTCCGTATCTAAAATCTCACATTCATACGTCAATTTTCAAAAAAAATCTTTCGCCATTTTGTTTTTTTTTGACATTTTGACTTTGGAATCGTGATCGGCGACCCCCAAAACCCCCGTATTTGAAAT
Source organism: Amphimallon solstitiale (assembly GCA_963170755.1). Classification (NCBI taxonomy): domain Eukaryota; kingdom Metazoa; phylum Arthropoda; class Insecta; order Coleoptera; family Scarabaeidae; genus Amphimallon; species Amphimallon solstitiale. The sequence goes on along the minus strand of OY720676.1, from coordinate 41,765,489 downwards.
TTCACATTCATGACTCAATTTTCAAAAAAATCTTCCGCCCTTTTGTTTTTTTTTTCAGTTTGGCTTTGGAATCGTGATCGGCGACCCCCAAAACCCCCGTATCTAAAATTTTACATTCATACGTCAATTTTCATAAAAATCTTCTGCCCTTTTGTTTTTTTTCAGTTTGGCTTTGGAATCGTGATCGGCGACCCCCAAAACCCCCGTATCTAAAATTTTACATTAATACGTCAATTTTCTAAAAAATCTTTCGCCATTTCGTTTTTTTTCACATTTTGACTTTGGAATCGTGATCGGCGACCCCCAAAACCACCGTATCTAAAATTTTACATTCATATGTCAATTTTCAAAAAAAATTTCCACCATTTTGCTTTTTTTGACATTTTGACTTTGGAATCGTGATCGGCGACCCCCAAAACCCCCGTATCTAAAATTTTACATTCATGTCAATTTTCAAAAAAAACTTCCGACGTTTTGCTTTTTTTGACATTTTGACTTTGGAATCGTGATCGGCGACCCCCCAAAACCCCCGTATCTAAAATTTTACAGTAATACGTCAATTTTCTAAAAAATCTTGCGCTATTTTGTTTTTTTTGACATTTTGACTTTGGAATCGTGATCGGCGACCCCCCAAAACCCCCGTATCTTAAATCTTACATTCATACGTCAATTTTCAAAAAAATCTTCCGCCATGTTGCTTTTTTTGACATTTTGAATTTGGAATCGTGATCGGCGACTCCCAAAACCCCTGTATCTAAAATTTTACATTAATACGTCAATTTTCTAAAAAATCTTTCGCCATTTTGTTTTTTTTGACATTTTGAGTTTGGAATCGTGATCGGCGACCCCCAAAACCCCCGTATCTAAAATTTTACATTAATAAGTCAATTTTCAAAAAAATCTTCCGCCATTTTGTTTTTTTTGACATTTTGACTTTGGAATCGTGATCGGCGACCCCCAAAACCCCCGTATCTAAAATTTTACATTCATACGTCAATTTTTAAAAAATCTTCCGTCATTTTGTTTTTTTTGACATCTTGACTTTGGAATCGTGATCGGCGACCCCCAAAACCCCCGTATCTAAAAATTTACATTCATGACTCAATTTTCAAAGAATCTTCCGCCATTTTGTTTTTTTTGACATTTTGGCTTTGGAATCGTGATCGGCGACCCCCAAAACCCCCGTATCTAAAATTTCACATTCATACGTGAATTTTCAAAAAAATCTTTCGCCATTTTGTTTTTTTTGACATTTTGACTTTGGAATCGTGATCGGCGACCCCCAAAACTCGCGTATATAAAATTTCACATTCATACGTCAATTTTCAAAAAAATCTTCCGCCCTTTTGTTTTTTTTTGACATTTTGACTTTGGAATCGTGATCGGCGACCCCCAGAACCCCCTTATCTAAAATTTTACATTCATATGTCAATTTTCAAAAAATTCTTCCACGATTTTGTTTTTTTATGACATTTTGATTTTGGATTTGTGATCGGCGACCTAACACACCCCTGTATCTAAAATTTCACTCACGTCAATTTTCAAAAAAATCTTTCGCCATTTTCTTTTTTTTGACATTTTGACTTTGGAATCGTGATCGGCGACCCCCAAAACCCCCGTATCTAAAATTTAACATTCATACGTCAATTTTCAAAAAATCTTTTGCCATTTTTTTTTTTTGACATTTTGACTTTGGAATCGTGATCGGCGACCCCCAAAACCCTCGTATTTAAAATTTCATATTCATACGTCAACTTTCAAGAAAATCTCCCGCCATTTTTTTTTTTTTGACATTTTGACTTTGGAATCGTGATCGGCGATCCCCAAAACCCCCGTATCTAAAATTTTACATTCATACGTCAATTTTCAAAAAATCTTCCGCCATTTTTTTTTTACATTTTGACTTTGGAATCGTTATCGGCGACCCCCAAAACCCCCGTATATAAAATTTTACATTCATACGTCAATTTTTAAAAAATTCTTCCGCCATTTTGTTTTTTTATGACATTTTGACTTTGGAATCGTGATCGGCGACCCCCAAAACCCCCGTATCTAAAATTTCACATTGACACGTTAATTTTCAAAAAAATCTTCCGCCGTTTTGTTTTTTTTTGACATTTTGACTTCGGAATTGTGATCGGCGCCCCCAAAACCCCCATATCTAAAATTTTACATTCATACGTCAATTTTCAAAAAATATTCCGCCATTTTGTTTTTTTTTGACATTTTCACTTTGGAATCGTGATCGGCGACCCCCAAAACCCCCGTATCTAAAATTTTATATTCATACGTCAATTTTCAAAAAAATCATCCGCCATTTTGTTTTTTTATGACATTCTGATTTTGGATTTGTGATCGGCTACTTAAGACACCCTCGTATCTAAAATTTCACATTTATACGTCAATTTTCAAAAAATCCTTCGGCCATTTTTTTTTTTTTTGGCATTTCGACTTTGGATACGTGACCAATGATACCACAAAGACTCCCAAGTGCCGAATTTTACTTTAATCAGAAGAGAGAAATTAATTTCAGATAGCTCCGCCCACTGTGCATGTATGCGTAATCGTTGTCATAAGGGCACATAAATGTTAAAAGCTATCTTTTTCCCCATTAAGGCGTACGCGTTCTGGAATTAAAGTATTTTAATAATGCAAATATATAATCATTAAAAGAACAATAATCAACCTGTATATCTATAAAAATGTTAAGTCAAGCGGATGTATTATGTCGAGATTGAGATGCCGATAATTGATAATTTAGTTTTACATATATTTTGTTTAATTTGTGTACAACAACCTAATAATTTGTCAAATTTGTGTGCATTTTAGCTACAAATAAATTGTTTGTCAAACATTTTGTACAATTGGTGTGCGCGCAGCCGAAATTATCATCCCGGTTCGTTTGAGTCGACGACGGCGCGCGGCGCCGAGTATTATATGTGTACTACACGTTCATGAACGGTATGCTATTACGGATCCACACGGTTCAAATGAGCCGGTTCCGTGACCCGGCTCACAATGAGGAGCTGAACCGAGTCAAAGAAATGAGCCGTTTTGCCCACCTCTATGTCAGTTATCTTCATAACCTATAAAATAATTATATTTTGACGTTTGTTATAATTATCATCAATTTTATTCAATTAAAAAATTGTCAAAATTTAATAACATAACTCTAACGTACCGGAAATTACACTTTTTTAAAGCATTTATATAATAGAAAAATTTAGTACAATATTTAAAAATTGTGACTTTCGATGTCAGTTTGTATGTTGATAATTTTTTTCAAAATTCAAATTCTGTTATGATTTCTCGTCGCAAAGGAAGCAATTATAGAAAGGAATCATTATATTGAATTAAGTATGGGCAAGTATAGGTACGATGTATTTATACTACTCATTATTATTTTTGATGATGTTTTTATAGTCATTACGTTGAATATAGTTTGTAAATTTATGAATGTTTTTGTGTTAATTTTTATGATAAAGAACGTTTAAATTTCAATAAAGAGAAGTTAGAATTATGTGAACAATTTCGCAACTCTCGTGTTTGCAGAAAGCAACCATTGTTAGATATAGTGATGTATGGAGCTCTTCGAGGTTGATTCGCCTCTTCGCTTGTACTTATATCTTTTTAATATTATATCTAAGGCTGTAAGGGCATCTCATTGGTAATGCGATTAATGCTGGTCGCATGCTGTTTTAATGAATGTTAAATGTTAATAATCATTTCCCCTATAAAAATGTTAGTTAAAATTCATAAGGCAGATTTCATTAAAAAACAACTAAATACGGTATAACTATTTTCGGTACGCTATTTCTGAAAATAAGGGAGCTAATTAGAATTTAGATCCGTATAATATTTGTCCCTGTGAACAGTTGATTTCACTGCTACAGCTCACTGGTTTGACGTAATGTCAGATTATGTGTATGCGTTAAAAAATCGTATGGCATATCGGCAACAACTCTAACCATAATACATAAAATTGTCGGAGTACCTATGTCATTCATAATGTTAATTTAATTTTTATGATACCGCATACGCTTCTTCTTTTTAGTTGGTTAGGTTGTACCTATTCACTATTACCTATACTATTTACGGTATTTTAATTTCTATATGAATGAATGACAGTGGAGGATAATTATGTAGTTAACTTTGCTATTGTAATGAATGAAGATTAAATTTAAAGAAATATCTCTAGAAATGGATTATACATTATGGTGGCAAATGAATTTATTTATTAAGACTTTGCCCACAAAGCGAACAATATTCCTATATAATTTAATGAACGCTGATATTTAAAATTTTTTTATTGACATTCAGGTTTTGTATCAGTTGTGTACATCTAGTCAATGGTGAACGTCGACAGATCAAAAAAAAAATTAATTGAATGTTGTTTCACGTTATTAGTTCTATAAAATTGGTACTACGCTTTGTGTCAAGTTTACGATTGAAATAGTGTATAATTCAAATTTTCTGACAGACTGTCATCGTAACGATATTTCGATGACACATACCTATGACAATGAAAAGTCAGACAGCTGACATGAAGATGTTTAACCAAAATTGTCGTTCCACCTGTCATCGTGACAATAGTTCGTTGAACTGTATTTGTTCACACATAAACTTGTGAGAACGAAATGTCAGGCTAACTTAATAAAACATGTTTTAAACTTACAGGTCATTGAGAGAATTAATTAATTTTCATATTACGCTTTAGTAATATACTTTCTAAAACGCAATCGAAAATCTTGCTAGCTCCTATACGGTTGATGCTAGACACTGTCGTACCATTTAACCAAAAATGTACTTCTGATTAGTTGGTGCCAACCAGCAGTCGCACACTTTAAATACTTGCTTTTATAACTGAATTGGTAAACGAAATGACATACATGCTTATGGGAATCTTATCTGATGTATTTATTTTATTTCGAAGTGCTTCGGACACATCTGCCAAATAAAGAAAAGTCGCCCTATTATTTGTACGTAGAGAGATCGATGAGAAATGTTATTAAATGATCCCATTCGTAAATTGGTTTAAATTTATATAATTATAACTTGAACACTGATACATTTCCAACATTCTGTTGACATTTAGGTTTTGTATAATTCGTGTGAATCTAACTAATTTGACAGGCCCAAATGGCAAAACTCAGATGGTTCTTCTTTATATAAGCTTGCTTCAAGTTCTTCGTTGTATGAAATTTACATTTCGATGACATATATAATGAATAGAGTGTCATTGTATTTATTAATATATCTTCATAAAAGATAGCAAAATCGTTATATTTATTACTGTACTTACGTGCGACAATACACTTTAAGTTTATTTTATCATATCCGTCGGCATTTTGTTCGTATATTCATATAGAAAGGAAATAGTAACGATTGATAATAATAACACTACTACGTATCTGAAAGGTACCACATTTCAATTAAAAATACACTTCTTCTTCGTAATATTTGTCGGCCTTCTGACATTTAAACTTGACAACCGATGGATGAACGTGAATATATATATAGTCATTAATGACACGCAAACTCGTCATCGCGAGATTTTTATACCCTGCAGAAAAGCTTTAAATGAATCGCACCTTCCACAGCGACAGATTTGGCACGTGGACAGTGCACTCAATCGTCGCGGAAAAGTCCACTCTTTTGGTTTCCAACCCTCTTTCCGCACTCTAAACCTCGACGGCCTGAAATTTCTTCGTCAATGTGAAACTTTTACAATTCTTTCGCGCGTGCCTGTCATACCTGACATTTTTACGATTTTGATCGGTTGTCACGTGAATCGTCATGACGTAAGCCATTTTTCTGTTAAAACACCGTATGCACGCTCCTCTTTAAAAGCCCATATCTCTGCACACGTTCCACTTAGAAGGAAAAACTCTCCGTCGAGGAACAATTCAAGGTCGTCGGTAACTTCACGCCAAAGGGCAGCTTTCAATTTTGCGTATCCAGAGACGAGTTCTGCGCCCCGCGTACCCAATTTTCGTCGATTTTGACCGGGTTTGGTTGCCCTTGACTACTCGGCTTTTAGTATATATAACTAGCTAATACGGCAGGCCTAGAAGGCCCGCTGCCGCCTCTTATTCCGCTTACAGTTGAGGTACCGCTCCCCCTTATTCTTCTAAATTTATTGCGGATTTTGTCTTTATTGCGTTTCAGTTTTTGAAACACCATATAATTCCGATATATAGTGAATAACTAAATATAATTGTGTTTTAGATGTTCAATATTGTTTAGTTGTTTTTATACACCCCTGTATATAGTTTACAACTATGCAATATTTTATTCAGAATGCTTATCGGATGAAATGATTAATAATAGATTTAGTGATAATAGCAGTTTTTAAATTGAAAATGTTTAACGGCTGTCCATGAATTAAGATCGCGGGCTCGTCATTTTAATTGACATACTCAAATATACGTAGTATCTCCATAGTGTTTAATATGTTTACAACAAATTTTGTTTGGTAAATGGGCGTCGCTTTCAAGCATTCTTATAGCATGCTAATGAATGCTGATGAACTTCGAACATATAGCTCGCAAACATATGATGCGAATGGGAAAAGTAAATTTAATTTATAAAGTATATTACTTTCTTACTACCTTTTCGAAGTCCACTATCGTTAATAAAAAAGCAGAGTATATTTTATCTAAAATTATTCTCCTTCTGTTTTTGACACAAATCGGTACACACTCAAGAGCGAGAAAGGTAATTTAATGTTAATCATAAGCCATGTTAAAGTATCCAAAGACACAATGAGCTCAAAAAGCGCAACATTTTTATTAAAACAGTTTACAATACTATTTTGATGTAAAGTGTGACCCTTTTGAAATCCACTATCATTAATAAAGGAGCACAAAATAATAATAAAAGTAAGAAACCCAAGTTTTAAATTTAAGCCCTTTTCAAGCGCCTTTCCTGTAAACAGTGCTTTCTAGAATATCCATTTTTATAAATTTTTGAAGCACCCCTGTATATACATATATTTTGTTAAGCCAATAGGATATCTTATTTAAAATTCTTCTCGAACTGTTTTTCACACAAACCGGTACACACTCAAGAGCGAGAAAGGTAATTTAATGTTAAACATAAGTCGTGTTAAAGTATGCGAAGACACAATGAGATCAAAAAGCGCAACACTTTTATTAAGACAGTGTACAATACTATTTTGATATAAAGTGTGACCTTTTTGAAATCCACTATCGTTAATAAAGGAGCATAAAATAAAAGTAAAAGTAAAAAGCCCAAGTTTTAAATTGAAGCACCTTTCCTGTAAAAAGCGATCACTGGCATGACGCTTTTCAGAATGTCCACTTTTATAAACTTTTGAAGCATCCCTACATATATTTTTTTAAGCCAATAGTATATTTTATTTGAAATTCTACTCGAACTGTTTTTTTACACAAACCGGTTCACACTCAAGAGCGAGAAAGGTAATTTAATGTTAAGCATGTCATGTTAGAGTATCGAAAGAAACAATGAGTTCAGTGAGCGTAACATTTTCATTGAGACAATGTACAATACGATTCTGATGTTTGCGAATCTACTGTTGATACGAAAAAATTAAGTATTAAATTTAAACCCTGTTCAATCACGTTTCGAAGAATCACCAAATTGAAGACGTAATAAGCGACCACAAACATCCCCGTATCTAAACTTTCACATTCATACGTCAATTTTCAAAAAACTCTTCCGCCATTTTGTTTTTTTTTGACATTTTGACTTTGGAATCGTGATCGGCGACCCCCAAAACTCCCGTATTCTGAAATTTCACATTCATACGTCAATTTTCAAAAAAATCTTCCACCCTTTTGTTTTTTTTGATATTTTGACTTTGGAATCGTGATCGGCGACCCCCAAAACCCCCGTATCTAAAATCTTACATTCATACGTCAATTTTCAAAAAAATCTTTCGCCGTTTTGCTTTTTTTGATATTTTGACTTTGGAATCGTCATCGGCGACCCCCAAAACCCCCGTATCTAAAATTTTACATTAATACGTCAATTTTCTAAAAAATCTTTCGCCATTTTGTTTTCTTTGACATTTTGACTTTGGAATCGTGATCGGCGACCCCCAAAGCCCCCGTATCTAAAATTTCACATTCATACGTCAATTTTCAAAAAATCTTCCACCATTTCGTTTTGTTTTGACATTTTGACTTTGGAATCGTGATCGGCGACCCCCAAAACCCCCGTATCTAAAATTTTACATTCATACGTCAATTTTCAAAAAAATCTTCCGCCATTTTGCTTTTTTTGACATTTTGACTTTGGAATCGTGATCGGCGACCATCAAAACCCCCGTATCTAAAATTTTACATTCATACGTCAATTTTCATAAAATCTTCCGGCATTTTGTATTTTTTGACATTTTGGCTTTGGAATCGTGATCGGCGACCCCCAAAACCCCCGTATCTAAAATTTTACATTCATACGTCAATTTTCAAAAAAATCTTTCGCCGTTTTGCTTTTTTTGATATTTTAACTTTGGAATCGTGATCGGCGACCCCCAAAACCCCCGTATCTAAAATTTTACATTAATACGTCAATTTTCAAAAAAATCTTTCGCCATTTTGTTTGTTTGACTTTGGAATCGTGATCGGCGACCCCCAAAACCCCCGTATCTAAAATTTTACATTCATACGTCAATTTTCAAAAAATCTTCCGCCATTTTGTTTTTTTTGACATTTTGACTTTGGAATCGCGATCGGCGACCCCCAAAAACGCCCGTATCTAAAATTTTACATTCATACGTCAATTTTCAAAAAAATCTTCCGCCATTTTGCTTTTTTTGACATTTTGACTTTGGAATCGTGATCGGCGACCCCCAAAGCCCTCGTATCTAAAATTTCACATTCATACGTCAATTTTCAAAAAATCTTCCACCATTTCGTTTTGTTTTGACATTTTGACTTTGGAATCGTGATCGGCGACCACCAAAACCCCCGTATCTAAAATTTTACGGTCATACGTCAATTTTCAAAAAATCTGCCATTTTGTTTTTATTGACATTTTGACTTTGGAATCGTGATCGGCGACCCCCAAAACCCCCGTATCTAAAATTTTACATTCATATGTCAATTTTCAAAAAATTCTTCCACGATTTTGTTTTTTTATGACCTTTTGATTTTGGATTTGTGATCGGCGACCTAACACACCCCCGCAACTAAAATTTCACACACGTCAATTTTCAAAAAAATCTTTCGCCATTTTGTTTTTTTTTGACATTTTGACTTTGGAATCGTGATCGGCGACCCCCAAAGCCCCCGTATCTAAAATTTCACATTCATACGTCAATTTTCAAAAAATCTTCCACCATTTCGTTTTGTTTTGACATTTTGACTTTGGAATCGTGATCGGCGACCCCCAAAACCCCCGTATCTAAAATTTTACGGTCATACGTCAATTTTCAAAAAATCTTCTGCCATTTTGTTTTTTTTTGACATTTTGACTTTGGAATCGTGATCGGCGACCCCCCAAAACCCCCGTATCTAAAATTTTACATTCATAAGTCAATTTTCTAAAAAATCTTTCGCCATTTTGTTTTTTTTGACATTTTGACTTTGGAATCGTGATCGGCGACCCCCAAAACCCCGTATCTAAAATTTCACATTCATACGTAAATTTTCTAAAAATCTTTCGCCATTTTGTTTTTTTTGACATTTTGACTTTGGAATCGTGATCGGCGACCCCCAAAACCCCCGTATCTAAAATTTTACATTCATACGTCAATTTTCAAAAAATCTTCCGCCATTTTGTTTTGACATTTTGGCTTTGGAATCGTCATCGGCGACCCCCAAAACCCCCGTATCTAAAATTTCACATTCATACGTCAATTTTCAAAAAAATCTTCCGCCATTTTTTTTTGACATTTTGACTTTGGAATCGTTATCGGTGACCCCCAAAACCCCCGTATCTAAAACTTTACATTCATACGTCAATTTTCAAAAAAATCTTTCGCCGTTTTGCTTTTTTTGACATTTTGACTTTGGAATCGTGATCGGCGACCCCCAAAGCCCTCGTATCTAAAATTTCACATTCATACGTCAATTTTCAAAAAATCTTCCACCATTTCGTTTTGTTTTGACATTTTGACTTTGGAATCGTGATCGGCGACCCCCAAAAACCCCGTATCTAAAATTTTACATTCAAACGCCAATTTTCAAAAAAATCTTCCGCTATTTTGCTTTTTTTTACATTTTGACTTTGGAATCGTGATCGGCGACCATCAAAACCCCCGTATCGAAAATTTTACATTCATACGTCAATTTTCAAAAAATCTTCTGGCATTTTGTTTTTTTTTGACATTTTGACTTTGGAATCGTGATCGGCGACCCCCAAAACCCCCGTATCTAAAATTTGACATTCATACGTCAATTTTCAAAAAAATCTTCCACCCTTTTGTTTTTTTTGATATTTTGACTTTGGAATCGTGATCGGCGACCCCCAAAACCCCCGTATCTAAAATTTTACATTAATACGTCAATTCTCAAAAAAATCTTTCGCCATTTTGTTTTTTTTGACATTTTGACTTTGGAATCGTGATCGGCGACCTCCAAGACCCCCGTATCTAAAATTTCATAGTAATACGTCAATTTTCAAAAAAATCTTCCGCCGTTTTTTTTTGACATTTTGACTTTAGAATCGTGATCGGCGACCCCCAAAACCCCCGTATCTAAAATTTCACATTCATACGTCAATTTTCAAAAATCTTCCGCCATTTTGTTTTTTTTTTGACATTTTGACTTTGGAATCGTGATCGGCGACCCCCAAAACCCCCGTATCTAAAATTTTACATTAATACGTCAATTTTCTAAAAAATCTTTCGCCATTTTGTTTTTTTTGACATTTTGACTTTAGAATCGTGATCGGCGACCCCCAAAACCCCCGTATCTAAAATTTCACATTCATACGTCATTTTTCAAAAATCTTCCGCCATTTTGTTTTTTTTTTGACATTTTGACTTTGGAATCGTAATCGGCGACCTCCAAGACCCCCGTATCTAAAATTTTACATTAATACGTCAATTTTCTAAAAAAATCTTTCGCCATTTTGTTTTTTTTGACATTTTGACTTTGGAATCGTGATCGGCGACCATCAAAACCCCCGTATCTAAAATTTTACATTGATACGTCAATTTTCAAAAAATCTTCCACCATTTTGTTTTTTTTTGACATTTTGACTTTGGAATCGTGATCGGCGACCCCCAAAACCCCCGTATCTAAAATTTTACATTGATACGTCAATTTTCAAAAAATATTCCGCCATTTTGTTTTTTTTGACATTTTGACTTTGGAGTCGTGATCGGCGACCCCCAAAACCCCCGTATCTAAAATTTTACATTGATACGTCAATTTTCAAAAAATCTTCCGCCATTTTGTTTTTTTTGACATTTTGACTTTGGAATCGTGATCGGTGACCCCCAAAACCCCCGTATCTAAAATTTTACATTCATACGTCAATTTTCAAAAAAATCTTCCGCCATTTTGCTTTTTTTGACATTTTGACTTTGGAATCGTGATCGGCGACCCCCAAAACCCCCGTACTAAAATTTTACGGTCATACGTCAATTTTCAAAAAATCTTCTGTCATTTTGTTTTTTTTTGACATTTTGACTTTGGAATCGTGATCGGCGACCCCCCAAAACCCCCGTATCTAAAATTTTACATTCATACGTCAATTTTTCAAAAATCTTCCGCCATTTTGTTTTTTGTTTGACATTTTGACATTGGAATCGTGATCGGCGACCACCAAAACCCCCGTATCTAAAATTTTACATTCATACGTCAATTTTCAAAAAATATTCCGCCATTTTGTTTTTTTTTTGACATTTTGACTTTGGAATCGTGATCGGCGACCCCCAAAACCCCCGTATCTAAAATTTTATATTCATACGTCAATTTTCAAAAAAATCATGCGCCATTTTGTTTTTCTATGACATTTTGATTTTGAATTTGTGAACGGCGACTTAAGACACCCTCGTATCTAAAATTTCACATTTATACGTCAATTTTCAAAAAATCCTTCGGCCATTTTGTTGTTTTTTGACATTTCGATTTGGATATGTGATCAATGACACCACAAAGACTCCCAAGTGCCGAATTTTACTTTAATCAGAAGAGAGAAATTAATTTCAGATAGCTCCGCCCACCATGAATGTATGCGTAATCGTTGTCATAAGGGCACATAAATGTTAAAAGCAATCCTTTTCCCTATTAAGGCGTACGCGTTCTGCAATTAACGTATTTTAATAATTCAAATATATAGTCATTAAAAGAACAATCAACCTGTATATCTATAAAAATGTTAAGTAAAGCGGGTGTATTATGTCGAGATTGAGATGCCCAACCGGATAAATTAATCTGATATTTTTCGTGGGACCGTAGTACATTGAATCACATGCATATTGAATCTGTGACGTATTTCGGCCATTTTTCTTACGAAATCTGTCTGCAAACGAATTTGAAAGTGCTCGTGCCCTTGTTTGCGTGCGTCTGTCGACTCGAAATAAGCATGTGAAATATCAAGAGAAAACCGTTCTATAAGATACCGGTCCTGGTTGAGCGCTCGCAACCTTCAAAATTTCGTATTTCACGCTTAAAAGTGAATCTGTGGATACAACTCAGTTTGTCTGCCAGTTTGACGTTTATAGGGATTTGTATTGCTTGTCATGACGTAAGCCATTTTGCTGTTAAAAAACCCCGAGTGCAGGCTCCTCTTTAAACGCCCGTATCTCTGCACACGCTCCACTCGGGAAGAAAAACTCGCCGTCGTTGAGCGGTTTAAAGACACCTCTATCAACGTGCCAAAAGACAGCCGTTAATTTTGCGTATCCAGAGACGAGTTCTTTCTACCGCACAACCGATTTTCGCCCATTTTTCGAGCGTTTGGTTGCCATGGGCTACTCCGCTTTTAGTATATATAACTAGCTCTAACGTCCGCTTACAGCGGGTCCTCCGCTTACAATGGGTCCTCCGCTTACAGCGCGTCCGTCAATCTCTTTTAGTTGGAATCGCTTTTTTCGCGTTCGCCTAAAGCTTTTTCATATTTTCCTGTAAAAAGCAATCACTGTCATGACGCCTTTTAGAATATCCGGTTTTATTAACTTTAGACGCACCCCTGTATATACATATATTTCGTGAAGCCAATAGTATATTTTCTTTAAAATTCTTCTAGAACGCTTTCTTACACAAACCGGTACACACTCAAGAGCGAGAAAGGTAAATTTATGTTAAACATAAGTCATGTTAATGTATCCGAAGAAACAATGAGCTCAAAGAGCACACCATTTTCATCGAGACAGTTTACAATACTATTTTGATGTGATAGTGGAAAAGCATGTCAACCTTTTTGAAGTCTACTCTCGTTTAGAAACAAGCACAAAATAATGATAAAAGTAAAAAGCCTAAGTTTTAAATTTAAGCCCCATTCTGTAAAAAACGCTTTTTAGAATGTCCACTTTTATAAACTTTTGAAGCACCCCTGTATATACATATATTTTGTTAAGCCAATAGGATATTTTATTTAAAATTCTTCTCGAACTGTTTTTGACATAAACCGGTACACTCAAGAGCGAGAAAGGTAATTTAATGTTTAACATAAGTCATGTTAAAGTATCCAGACAGTTTACAATACTATTTTGATCGTTAATAAAAGAGCACAAAATAATAATAAAGGTAAAATGCCCAAGTTTTAAATTGAGACCTTATTGAAGCGCCTTGTCTGTAAAAGGCGATCACTGGCATGACGCTTTTTAGAATGTCCACTTTTATAAACTTTTGAAACACCCCTGTACATACATAAATTTTGTGAAGCCAATAGTATATTAAAATTCTTCTCGAACTGTTTTTGATACAAACTGGTATACACTCAAGAGCGAGAAATGTAAATTAATGTTAAAGTATTCAAAGACACAATAAGATCAAAAAGGTCAACATTTGTATCAAGACAGTTTACAATACTATTTTGATGTAAAAGTGTAAAAGTCTGTCAATCTTTTCGAAGTCCACTATCGTTAATAACAGAGCACAAAACAATAATAAAAAGAGAAAGCCAAAGTTTTAAATGTAAGCCCTATTAAAGCGCCTCTCCGGTAAAAGGCGATCACTGGCATGACGCTTTTTAGAATGTCCATTTTGATAAACTTTTGAAACACCCCTGTATATACATATATTTTGTTAAGACAATAAGATATTTTATTTAAAATTCTCCTAGAACTGTTTTGACACAAACCGGTACACACTCAAGAGCGAGAATGGTAATTTAATGTTAAAGTATACAACGACACAATAATATCAAAAAGCATAACATTTTTATTAAGACAGTGTACAATTCTATTTTGATGTGAAAGTGTAAAAGCCTGTCAACCTTTTCGAAATCCACTATTGTTAATAAAAGATCACAAAACAATAATAAAAGTAGAAAGCCCAAGTTTTAAATCTAAAGCCCTATTAAAGCGCCTTTCCTATAAAAAGCGATCACTGGTATGACTACTTTTAGAATGTCCACTTTTATAAACTTTTGAAGCACCCCTGTACATACATAAATTTTGTGAAGCCAATTGTATATTTTATTTAAAATTCTTCTCGAATTGCTTTTTACACAAACCGGTACACACTCAAGAGCGATAAAGGTAGTTTAATGTTAAAATATCCAAAGACAATAAGATAAAAAGCGCAACATTTTTTATTAAGACAGTTTACAATACTATTGTGATGCGAAAGTGTAAAAGCTTTTCAACCTTTTCGAAATCCACTATCGTCAATGAAACAGCACAAAATAATAATAAAAGTAGAAAGCCCAAGTTTTAAATCTGAAGCCCTATTGAAGTGCCTTTCCTGTAAAAAGCGATGACTGGTATGACGCTCTTTAGAATGTCCACTTTTATAACCTTTTGAAGCGCCCCTGTACATACATAAATTTTGTGAAGCCAATAGTATATTTTATTTGAAATTCTTCTCGAATTGCTTTTTACACAAAGCGGTACACACTCAAGAGCGAAAAAGATAATTTAATATTAAATATAAGAATGATGTTAAAGTATCTGAAGAAACAAAATGCTCAAAAGCGCATCATTTTCATTGAGACAATCGAGATAATACGCTCTGGAAATAACAGTGGAAAAATTTATTATATTAACAAAAAGTATGTCAATTGCTTAGAAACAATTTAAAATAGGCACGCACAATATTAATAAAAAAGAACCTAAAAATCAGTTTGACTCTGAGATATTTTTCACCTCAATTATTTGAAGTGGAACAGCGCTTTCATTATGAAATTTTGGTCAGCAGATTTAAAATATTCGTCTGTCACATACTCAAAATTAGTTCACAAGTCAATTAAAAATGAAGGACTTGTATTGCAGAACATTTTAAATTTTCACTGAATTACATTATTCGTACTGTTATCTCTCTAATGATAGAAAAGATATTATGTAGACTACTCGCCCGCTATCGCGGGCTCGTCATTTTAATGGACATGCTCAAATATATATGTATCTGTATAGTGTTTGAAATGTTTATAACAAATTTTGTTTGATAAATGGGCGTCGCTTTCAAACATTCTTATAGAACGCTAATGAATGCTGATGAACTTCAAACATATAGCTCGCAAACATATAAATGATTAGTTTTAATAAGGTGCTGTTAAAAGCAATTACAAAGAAGAAGAGAGCAAGCGCAGGCATAAATTTTCACAAATATCTAGGATTTTTAGCAACTCAGATAAAGTCCCAGAAATGTAACAGAATTAAAAAGCTTCCAAAACACAAATATTTCTCTAGTAAGCTAAAAGTTACACATATTCTATATTATGTTTTTATTTTTAATTATACTGTAATTTCATGTATAGAAGAAGCAATACAATTACTAAAACACTAATAACAATAATTATTAATTACAAATGCATAAGAAAACATAATCGCAGTCAATACTAATAAAAATCCAAATCTCCTACGTTATGCGCATGTGTAAGTAATCGTAATTACTGTTTAATATTTTATCAGGTTTGGTAAAACAGCGGTTAAAATATCTTCATTTAATAACGTTCTTAATCAATGATTAGCGCTAACCGGTGTTGGAAAAACATACTAACCGGTATTTTAATCAATGATTAGCGCCAACCGGTTTTTGCAAAAACGTACTATCCCTCCCGTATTTTATCTAATGAATACGCTGATCGGCATTTTAATCGGAATTGGGAAAACCGGCTCTTAATACAATGCAATAATGAAAATAACTAAAAATACGTTTAAATTTGCCATTGTAGTTGTTAGGGCGTTTCAATGTTGAAGGTTACATTCAAATATTATGTCAACTTTAATGAAACATGCGCCAATAATTTAAGGACATTAAATTTGAGGTATTGCAAAATTTTACCTGTCAAGTATTCTACCTACACATGCCATTTCGAGACTTATAAATACACCTTTTGACATTAATCATAATAACCTTTTGAAGTTTGTCATCCAAGCAATAAAAATTTGTCTGCAATTACCGTTTCCAGTAGAACGCGATCACTGTCATGACGCTTTTTAGAAAGTCCGATTTTATAAACTTTTGAACCACTCCTGTTTATACATAAATTTAGTGATGCCAATCATATATATTATTTAGAACTTTTTTTTACTTCTTTACACAAACCGTTACACTGAACACTGAAGAGCGAGAAAGATATTTAATGTTAAACATAAATCATGTTAAAGTTACGAAGAAAGGATGTGCTCAGATCCAAGCACTTTTCGGAGAACCTTTCCGCCGTATTAGATTTGCTATTTGTTTTTTTGACATTTAGACTATGGACTCGTGATCGGTGACCTAAGACACCCTTGTATCCAAAATTTCACATTCATACGTCAATTCTCAAAAAACTCTTACGCCATTTTCGTTTTTTTTGACATTGTGACTATGGATTCGCCATCGGCGACCCAAGACACCTCCGTATCTAAAATTTCACATTCACACGTCCATTTTCAAAAAACACGTCGGCAATTTTTTTTGACATTTTGACTATGGATTCGTGATCGGTGACCTAAGTCAACCCCGTATCTCAAATTTCACATTCATACGTCAATTTTCAAAACATTCTTCCGCCATTTCGTTGTTTTTAACATTTTAACATTGAATTTGTGATCGGCGGCCTCAACCACCCCCGTATCTAAAATTTCGCATTTATACGTCAATTTTCAAAAAACTCTTCCGCAATTGTTTTTTTTTGACATTTTGACTTTGGATTTATGATCGGCGTCCGCACACACCCCCGTATCTAAAATTTCACATTCATACGTCAATTTTCAAAAAACCCGTCCGCCATTTTGTTTTTTTTGACATTTTGACTTTGGATTTGTAATCGGCGTCCGCACACACCCCGGTATCTAAAATTTTAGTTCATACGTCAATTTTCAAAAAATTCTTTCGCCATTTTGTTTTTTTTGACATTTTGACTATGGATTGGTGATTGGCGTCCGCATACACCACCGTATCTAAAATTTTGTATTTATACGTCAATTCTCAAAAAATCCGTCCGCCATTCTATTTTTTTTGACATTTTGACTTTGGATTTGTAATCGGCGTCCGCACATACCCCCGTATCTAAAATTTCACGTTCATACGTCAATTTTCAAAAAACCCGTCCGCCATTTTGTTTTTTTTGACATTTTGACTTTGGATTTGTAATCGGCGTCCGCACACACCCCGGTATCTAAAATTTTAGTTCATACGTCAATTTTCAAAAAATTCTTTCGCCATTTTGTTTTTTTTGACATTTTGACTATGGATTGGTGATTGGCGTCCGCATACACCCCCGTATCTTAAATTTTGTATTTATACGTCAATTCTCAAAAAATCCGTCCGCCATTCTATTTTTTTTGACATTTTGACTTTGGATTTGTAATCGGCGTCCGCACACACCCCCGTATCTAAAATTTCACGTTCATACGTCAATTTTCAAAAAACCCGTTCGCCATTTTGTTTTTTTTGATATTTTGACTTTGGATTTGTGATTGGCGTCCGCACACACTCCCGTATCTAAAATTTCACATTCATACGTCAATTTTCAAAAAACTCGCCCGTCATTTTGTTTTTTTTTGACATTTTGATTTTGGATTCGTGATCGGCGACCTAAGACACCCCCGTATCTAAAATTTCACATTCATACGTCAATTTTCAAGTATAAAATTTCGGTCAAAAGACAATATTTTACGTTACATCTTTTTACTTCTTACCTAAATTTTTAGATGCTGTAAAACCTAAGCTTTCTATTTATATACCTACATACATATTATTTGTTATTTATATTATATTTTTAGTGCAGAACATTTATGAAAGAATAGCTTTTAAATACGTACAGGCGTATTTCTTGTAATGAAAGCAGAACTGCACACAAAGAAGCACACTGAATTTATTGTTTAATATAGAAACGGAATTTCAATATATGGAACTTACGCTTGTTCATTGTTACGTGCTCATGTAAAGAGTAAAATTTGTACTTTTGTAGTATTTTAAACTCTTAATAAATATCGAAATGTATTGTGCACACCATAATCTCTTCGTGTTACAAGCTGGATAGTTCTCTCCTGGCTCTGATAAACTTTTCCAGTGCTTACGTAGTTGAAAGTATCGTAAGTCTCACTTTTTTGAATGAAAGCCTTTGTGAAACAAATGTAAATGTAGAAAAATCTCTCAATAGGTAAGTTCGTACATGAAGAATGTGCACAGTTAAAGATTATCTCATCAATAATTTGATAAAAATGTGAATATTTTATTCAAAAGTTCCCTTCCACACCTCATTTTTTTCATCAGTTTACGAAATATTTTTTTTTATGAATAACGTAAATTCATAAATGAAAATAATATATAAATTTTTACTTACCTATATATACGTAGTATAATAAAGTAAATACTCTGATACGAAAAAGTTCGACCATGAAATTTTTACAGATGTCCATATTTTGAAGTCTTCGGATGTCGAAAAAGATGTTTTTAAAGTATTTCTCTCTTTCTTTTTAGATAAAATGGTAGTTCGAAATTAGTAATTTAACTTTGGTGAAGAATCAAATTTTACTGATATTTTGCCAACTATTAAGTTTAGGCAAGTACTCGAAATGATTTCTTACTCTTATCAAAAAAAAGTGATACTGTGCTTTGTTGAGAGATATATTGATGACGTATATATTTATTACTCACATCTTGTATAATTTCTTTTATTAATTTAATATTACTCTATGTGGTAGTTCTTCATTATTATTATTAGTTCCCAGAAAATGCATGCACCTAATAAAATGTCTGTACTATTTTAAATGAAAATTTAATGGAAGATACAGTACGTATATTTGAATGTAGACGGATGACAAATAAAATTGATATGTAGATTGTAAGAACAGCTCTAGTTGAATGAAGTATACATTGTTTGGATAATTGTACATAGTTTGACTTTGTTGACAATTATTTATTTGTAATAATTTTATTATTCTAAATTAAATGAAACACTTGAATATTTCAATGTTCTTTTAATTTATAAAATTCAATTTCCATTTGTGTCTTACATTTTGATTTAATTGTATGTAATTTTTCAATATTGCTTCACTATGTTACTGGATGATGTTCGCTCTTTAAAAATATTTGTTCATTGATGTTTCTCTTTCACGTTGAATTTAATCATTGTTTTGTGCCATTTTATTATCAACCTGTAAATAAAGAAAAAAATGTGTTGTATTTTAAGAATTTCTTAAAGCAAACGTAACATTTCTATTAATGTTATGAAGTATTGTTTTATCTTACCTATCTCGTGTAGTGTTTTCGCCTTTCAATTGGTATAATTTTAACATATAGTTTATGTACTTCCTCTTAATTGTTTATTTGTACTGTTCACTCAGGCAAGCGTGATTTCGTTAACATTATTTCCTTTTTCTTGTTAAGTCAAAACTATAAATTCATTTGTGTTCACGTTCCAGCATTGTTTTACTATTTTTCTCGAAAATGTTCGCTCTTCACATTTTTTCCTGCTTTTCTTTATGATGTTTATAAGATGTTATTTTTTTTTTCTTAAACAAAAATAAGTGAACTGTTTTCCAAGTTACCTAATGAGGTACAGTTCCAAACTCGTTGAGGTTTTTTTTTACATGGAACTATCGCCAAGAGCCCTATTTTAACCATGTATGCAGTTTTTTTAATTATAGCTTACTGCAATATTGATTTTATCATCTACAGGAATAATACACAACTGTTGCTGTATATTGAAGGATTTACTTTTACCGAGTTTTAGGAGCAATATATAATGAACGTATCATTATTGTCCACTGTATAGACAGTAACTGGTTTTTTTGTAGTATTTCCTTTTGTAGCACGTTGAAAGGTATATTCCGTGCGTGATAGAATCGCAACTCTCACTGTTCTAAAACTACTGTTTTGTGTCATTTTGGTGAGAAAATGTTTGACAGTGTATACATATATACTTAAATATATATATTTGTATATACTAATTTTTTCAATTAGTATTAGTGTAATATGTATGTGTATTAATGTTAAAAAAATGTTTACCAAACCTTTTTGCCATTTCATGGAAAGTAATTTAATACTAATATGATGGTCTTATTAATACTTATAGTACCTCTTCATACACTATATTCTTGGTATACGTTTGGTGATTTATCCTAGATCTGCCCTGTTGAGCGGTATCTAAAACACAAACAAAAGCATTATGTATACTTCGTGCTCTAGAAAATGCAACATATAACTGTCCGTGATCGAATACTGCATTGGGTAAATATATTCCAACCGCATCGAACGACTGCCCTTGAGCTTTGTTAATCGTCAAACAATACGATACTCTAACTGGAAATTGTCTACGTTGCATAACGAATGGTAACACTGATGTGTTATTTGTTATGAAGTCCACTTTTGGAATGAACACTCGTTCATTGGATAGCCTTCCGTCAAACTGAATTACTTCACCGTCAATGTAATGTTCTCCTAGATGACGTACCAAGAGGCGCGTACCATTACAAAGATTCGCTCTCACGTTCAAGTTTCGCAGAAGCATAATAATTGATCCTTCTTTCAGTTTCAACTGGTATTGTGGAAAACCACTCGGTGTAAGTGAATTTAAAAATTCAACTGGATATAAATCAGCTTCCATTGGCTCATCGCTGACAACATTATCGATTCCTAAGTATACCACTTCTTCAACATTTTGCATACTGTCCAATATTTGTTGGTTGATTATGTGACAGTCTTCATTTAGAGGTGTTAAAATTGCCTTATTTGGAACATCTCCGTTCCGAATTTCTCCAAAAACGTTTCGAATCAACTCATTCAATGTATCGACGACACATTCGCGTGGTATTTCGATTAAATTGTTGCGTAATGTCGGCAGAGAATTACTTCCCAATTCATTCAACCAAGCGATAAAGTGTTGTTCATCTGGGTGAACGCGCATATTCGTTTGCAGTTGTATTTGTCGGAATTGATGCCACAAATCACTACTTTTGATGCAAGCTTGGACAATGCTTGCACGATTGCCTTGTTGTACTATCGGTAGGCACTGTTTGAAATCACCTCCTATAATAATACATTTGTTTCCAAATGGTCTGTCGCTATTACAGAGAAAGCGTAATGTTTTGTCAACTAATTCGAATGTCAGACGTGTAGTCATGCTTACTTCGTCCCATATGATTAGTTTTGCATCCTTAATAAATCGAGCTTCATCTGACTGGCGTTCTATTCGAGATGTAGATGAGTCCACAATAGGAACAGGCAATTGAAATCGCGAGTGCACTGTTCTGCCTTGTTTTAGTAATGCTGCTGCAATACCAGTTGTTGAAACAGGCATTACTTTAATGTCTCTCGCAATCAAATTTGTAAGTATGGTGTTATACAGAAACGTTTTGCCAGTACCAGCATCTCCTGAGATAAAAAATAGTCTATCTCGCTCGTTTTCATTTTCAATAGCTCTCATGATCGTTTCGAATATATCCCTTTGATCATTATTAAGCTGAGCATACATGTCGTCGGCTTGGCGTCGCTCTTCATCGATGTTGACATTGTCTTCTATCTGTGCGTTATATTCTGGTGGATCATTTATTCCAAAATGGGATAATCTTCTACCGTTTACCAATAGAATTCTTTGAATTCTTTGTAATGCTGCTAGTTCGGCATCTTCTTCTGTTAAACGTTGTCTACGAATAAAGTCCTCCATAAGATGTTGTCGAAACTGTCTCCACAAAGCCGGTGCATCATCTACTATGCCAAATATTAAAATGAAAGCAAACATTTGGCGTAGCTGCTTCGGCATATCTTGCGCGCATGCTTCCGTCAAACAGCGAATCCATTCTCGATCTTCTGACAGGAGATTGCGCTCTTGACATGCTTCGCGAAATGTTTCACATACGATATTGTTGACAGTTTTCAGGTCGTCGAAGCATGTAGCGCCTCGAACATGTAACAATAGTAATCTGAGGTAATACAATTCTCCATTACGTATGGACACGTTTACTAATCGCGGTACGATTGGTTTTACAGTACGCTGTCTTCTACTCCATCTAGTATTTCTCCAAACGTAATGAAGGGGAAATTCAGTGTATAACCATTGCCGTGCAATTTCATTGGTGCGATTTGTTTCGAACCATTCCAAAAGTTGCGTTCGACCGTTATTGTTAATGGCTCTTTGTTCTTGTCCATCTCGAAATATTATATTTTGACGTCCCGGTAAATGAATCTGCAGACGTTCTACATGGTGTGAACTACCGTGCATGTCAAATTGCAATATATACCATGAACACTCTGGCGGGCTTAGGTACCTAGCATTCAAGTAGGATGATATTTCGTCATGATGCAGTATTCGTTGTGCGTCGACGTTCGCCGGTAAGTCATCGTCTGGTTGTTGTACGACTCTCATAGTTATCTGATCAGTACCTTTAAAGAAATATTTATAAAGGTACTTTACAGTACCGATGTTGACACACGCCTCGACGTTGATGTGTGTCCTGTACTTAAGCAATAGGTACGGATTGTGTGGTACAACAAAAGAGTTATCCACCACATATCTGGTATTTAGTCGGCGAACTTCGACTGTTTGACCGTTTTGCCGCCGTCGATAATTAATTTTTCCCTCTCTGATTGTGGTATTGTTATACCAATATTTGGGATAATTCTTTGTGCATACACCATTGTCCATGCACACGTTAGCGGGATTATACATTCCGCAAGGTCCGTGAATCATATGCTGTGCCACTTGTTCGAATAATTCTGGTTCAACATTGGGATTAGGCAGCTCTGCACTTATTAATTGATCTATCCTGACGTTGTCGTGAAATCGGTCTTCATTACGCAATGTAAGAAGAATATGACAATGGGGAAGCCCTCTTTTTTGAAATTCGATCACGTACAGATATGAAGTACATATTCCCATGATATGTCTCTTTGTTAGATCTTCTATTAGTTGATCGAGCTTCATTTTAAACACGCGACACACTAATAACGGGTGATTAGGTGCATCATCTGGTGCATTCAAGTGAGTTCGAATCTCATCCCATTTCGGGTTACAGGTCATAGTTATAAATAAGGATGGGTATCCTTGTTTCGAAACAACAGCAATGGCATCTTGGAAGCGTTGCATTTGATTTCTAGGAGACATTTGGTACGTCGATGGCAAGATGATCATTCTTCCGATTGGCACATTTTCACGTTCACCACGGTTTTGTAAATGGTCCCTTAACCCCACATATTCGGCACTTAGTAAAGCGTCTTGGTTAAAACGAATATAATTTAGTCTGTTGGTTTCTATCTTCAAATAAGCTAATACGATAAACTTTTGATTTAATCGTCCAGCATATTTGTGCACGTTGAAATTTTGGCCATCGTCTCTTATAGCTAGTCGGTAACTGTAGTATTGTGCTAATGTAACACGTTGCCGTCCATTGGGATTAATATTTCTTAATCTAATATCGTTAGTCCATCCTAATTCACCATTTGGAAATAGTAATGGAAATGATAGGGGATCGCAATGTTCACTTTCATGGTTTATAATTCTAAAGTTACCGTCACCGTTGATTAGAAAGACTTTCATTTGTAAATTAGGCGGTTGATTTTCGTTATATTCTGCAATTACAGCCACTTCTCTTATTTGGGGAAGGTCATGTTCTCGTCTATTTTCATTTCGACGATGGGCAACAAATTCTAAAAATACACGCGGTATCTGTACTTCGCCACCTAGTGCCCTCAATCTCTGTTCTTCATACATCTGTCCTAGGTGTCTGTACTGTTGCGCATACGGGTTTGTCATTTGCATTTCGTGTTCGATTAATGCAATCAATTCTCGATGTATGTTGAATTCGCCCGCATTGACAATTCTCTGCTGTATAGCTTCCTCAGGATTTAGGAAATATACTGGCCCGTATCGTTGCTGGTGTCGATTCACATTTATGTCGGTGTAGTGATGGTATACTTGTCCTTGAACTGCATACACGTATGGACCGCGACCAGGTATTTCCCGTAAATTTACCTGTATACTTGCAAATTGAAAGAGATTGTTGTATGTAATGATATCTCTTTTAAATTGTCTTGAAAGTGGATGTTGTCCTCTATAAAGACGTTGCATTTGTTCTGAGTACTGTTGATACGGTGGTAAGAATACTTTCCCGTTCGAACAGCATCTGCCGTATGTACCAGTTTGAGTCCTTTCCATCATGAAAAATTTTGCACTGCAAAACGGACATGTTCCATCTAATTCGCCGCAATGTAGAACTTCGACATTGTCATGGTTAATGGCTCGAAGATAATCTTGTCTTGGAAGAGGATGATTTATTAGCGGGTTATCTTGTTCTTCTGCATTATCGTTGTTGTCCACTTGAATATCCACGTTTTCGTTTGGTATTGGAGCAACAATAGTGTCTGCATATTCATTTATTATACCCTCCGGTGTAAAGGGTGTATTGAATTCTATGTTTTCTAGGAAATCCGCTAGATAATCACCTTCCGGAATATTAAATCTCGATTGACTTTGTTGCTCCTCTTCGACAATGTCAGCTTCGTGTAAAGGACAACGCCGACTTGCTGGTCCCGCCACATAACAAATGCATACCATTACTGGTTCTACTACAGTTGTTTTTTCAATTCTTACTTTGGCCGGCAGATTTTCGTCAACGCCATGTAGTAATTCACCTATAAATATTTTTTTTTTACTTTTTATGCTAATACTGTAGGATTTTTTTGAATGTTATATTTAAGTGCTTAAATACATACATATATATATATATATATATATCCATCCAATATATATATATATATATATATATTGGATGAGTCATCTACGTAAGTAAGGCCGATTATGCCTTTAAGAGTAAAGATATTTTAAAATGTTTTTTTTTCTTGTGATAGCTGCTTATTAGAAGCATATTCTAAAGATATGTTGTGTTATACAGTGTTTCAAAACTTGGTGGTTGACCATAGTTATAGTCTCTTATAAATAGAACATCCTATATATTATTTGTATTCCCCGTATAATTTTTAGGCATAAAGTTATAACATATTATAGGCATAAAATTTAAGGTTCTCTACTTATTATAGTCGAGTCGCTCACGTAACTGACATGCGCCACTAAATTAAAATGTCGTCAAATTTGAGATGAAAATAGTTTTTGTTAATAGTTTCACTTTTATAAAAACCAGCTTTATCTGCTGCAGCAAATAACGTATTCACAAAAAAAATAGTCCGAACATTTATTTTAATTATTACTTGTTCATTGGAAGAGCACTTTTGTAGTTGTAAAATAATGGGTGCGCAACTCAATATTCAAATATATTTATTAGAAACGTTATTTATTTTGTTATAAGGCTACTGCAACAATGGATTGTTTAATATTCAGCAAAAAATCGGTATTCGATAAGAGTAAAAGTGTTACTTCCGATCCGAATTTTGAATTTTTTTTATACAATAGGTATTGAAACTTATGTTTTAAATGCTTTTGTACTCGTAACGTACCTGTCTTTTTTATCCCTCTAGCGGGATAAAAAACGGTTACGTATTCAAAAATGTGACACATTATTTTAAAGCTAATTTTATTAGTCATGCCGGGGCGCTTAAATTATACAAACGATGAATATTTAAATGTATTTATTATTTATGGGAAATGTAATAAAATTATTTCAAGAACATGTGATCCATTTGCAACACGATATCCGCAAAAACGGAAACTATATACCAATATCGCTAAACGTATTATAAAAAATTTCAGGAACTTTGGATCAGTGAGGGCAAAAATTCAGAGAAATAAACCAGTTATTAATAACAAAAAGAATGAAATTGCAATTTTGGGAAATTTTGCCGCATATCCGACAATATCTATCAGTCAAGTAGCGTTGGAGTCAGGGTTATCGAAATCATCAATTCTTAGAATTCTGTGGAAACATAAGTTTCATACATATGCGTTTTCCATAGTACAGAATTTAAAAGACACTGATTTTCGAAAACACGTGGACTATTTTTTTTTGGATAATATTATTTGGACGGATGAATTAAAATTTATGAAAAATGGAGTTTACAATCAACATAATTCCCATTATACATTGTAAAATGCATACCTTGCGATATATTTCCAATAAAAATATTGACATTCATTTTATACAACAATTTGTTCCAAATCGAGCTCTAAATACTTTTATCTTCTTGTAAAATTTGAATATATGTGAGATACTTGCAAAAAATTGTTGTAAGGTAAAAGTGAAGAAAGCACTGCTGCCTGTATGAATTTTGATGTTTTTTTAATACAGTAATTATTCAGAGAAAAGTCTTCAAATATTTTCATAATCTTAATATATGTGTTTAGGAAGCATGATTTGCGACATATTTTGTAAAAGTCTCTTTTTTGATAAGAGTGAAACACCTATTTCGAGTGGGAATTTAGAAAAAATTTTTAATCATATTTTTCTCGTATTTACTTTTGAATGCACTTTAATCAATTTTGAATTTATCCAGTACAAGTTTCTTGCAAATATATTGCAAATTTTGTTTTCTACATATATTTATTATTAGTGTAACAGCATTTAGGATTGGATTTAGTACATTTATTTTATTGAATTTGGACCGAAAGTAACACTCTTAAACTACGCGCACACTGCACCGACTGGTACGACCGACACGGGCGACCGGGATTTTTCTAAAAATCAAATGCATGTTTCTCTATGGAGGCGCGCACACTACACACCGACCGGTACGAACGGACGCCTCCATAGAAACATGCATTTGACAATCCCGGTCGCCCGTGTCGGTCCAGTGGGCGCGTAGCTTTACTCGTAGGTTTACCATAAGAACATTCACATATAATTTATGGCTTCTTGCTTATATAAAAATGTAGATTCATAGTAAAGTGCGTATTAACTAAATTTTATTTGAATGGAGGATATCTATATTTAGTTCTATATAATTACTTGTTATATTTACAGATTGAATACTTTTGCATTACAAATGACAATTTCCCTTCGTTATTTTCTTTATCAATGTACTTTCTTTCTTTAATGTTATCATCAATAATTCCTGTTTATTTAAAAGTCTGTCCATTATTTTATGTCAATTGTTCAAGTGAATACTTACACTAAAATTTATATGACCTATTATGGAACACTATTTGGTAAGACGCAGAGACTTATTCTACGTTTAATTACAAAATATAGATATGAAACATATTTAAGTATGTATTTAGAAATATTAGGTAATAATTATACTACAATTCGTGCAATAGAACATATTACTTTTTATTATCGTTAATTTTCCTTTTTGAATTTAGTATTTCTTAAAATATTTATTATTTTTTTACACAAAAATTATTCATAATCCTATTCTTAGTACTTCTATTCTCTTAATAAATCTCTATAGAATGCATACTTTGCAAGATATTCGACAAAAATGCTACTCGCTAAGAGTAAAAGTGATACTTCCGGTCAAAATTTTGATATTTTATGAATACATAAAATATTGCAAATTTCGCTCTAAATACTTTTGTACTCTTGATAAATATATATAGAATGCATAATTTACGACATATTTGCAAAAAATCGCTGTTCGATAAGAGTAAAAGTGCCACTTTCGATCCGAATCTTGTGTTTTTTTTTTTTATACAAAAGGTATTGAAAATTAAGTTCTAAATACCTTTATATCCCTAACGTACTTGTCTAAAAAGCATAACTTGCGAAATGTTCGCAAAAAACTTGTTTTCGATAGGAACAAAAGATATATTTGCGGTAGGAATTTTGAAAAACTTTTTTAATAAAATTCTTCTCAAATTTAATTTTGAGTTCATACGTATGTTGGTAAAATTTAATTTTTTCACTGAAGTAGACTACTACTGTCGGTTTGTAGATTTTACTGAAAATCTAATCAGATCTTAAGAGGGAGATTATACTTGTAAATACCAAATTTGGAATTGATACCTATAGCGGTTTGACCCGCTATGACGGTCAAACACACAGACACAATCGGCCTTATCCGCAGAGACGGATAGTTCTGTATATATATTATTTTTATCTAGTTTTTAATCAGTATATCATTAATTGTTCAACATAATATGTTTGAACATTACTTTCTCATAAATATGTGCGTTTCAAATGTATACATAGAAGTTCTAAACAGAACATTTATTACCTTTATCTTTTTAAAATACGTGGAAGTAAAAGTGTTATTTGCGATCCTAGTTCAGTGATATCTGTTTTGCATGAATTGTTTCAAATCGAGCTACATAATTTTTACTCGCAAGTCTATTAAAAACATGAAATTAATTGAAATTCAATTTGAAACAACAAACAAACCGACAAAACGCATATACGTATAAAAGAGTTGTGTGTTTTTCATATATTAGTTTACTATTATTAAATTTACCATTATCAATATCCATTTCTATGTTAATATCTGTCGGTATTGGAATAAGAATGTTTGTCTGTTTCACAGTGGATATTGAATTACCATGACTTGCAGATATTCCTAAAAAAAAAAAGAATTATGTTAACGTGCTAAAAATAAAAAGACTTTTTAATAATATACAATAGAAAATAATTATTTACATTTGAATTACAATACTGATAAAGTAATAATATAGAAATTCTTTAATAAGTAGATAGGTTTCGAATTTTCTATAGTATCGTTGGTTCATTTATAGAATTTTATACGTTATGTTGCCATTCCAAATTATTTATATAGAGTATTAATTTGTGTTTAGAATGATTTGATATAGCGTAAACTGTTTTTTAAATACTTAAATGGTCTAAACTGTATATGGTGTACTTCAATCCATATTCGCATTTCGTTTTTATATTTTATTTATTTAAGTTATACATCCACTAAATAATTCTGTATTATTTATCTATTTTTTCCCCTATACTGTTATATGTTAATTTTGTCTAGATAGTATTTATTTTGTGTTTTCCACTTATAGTTTTTTATTCTTCTGTATTAGGCATTTTTATTAAGGTAATGTTTTCACTTTGTATTAAACAACATTGATTTGTTCTCACTTTTGTTCAAATAATAGGTTGTGACTGTGACTAAAAATTTGAAACAAAATGCAAAAGGAAAATCCATTAACACAAAAATATTAAAAATCTATATACGTAGTGTGTTACCCCGCTGGTGATTTGGTGAAGAGCATATATTCTAAGGTTACACCTTGGTCAAAAACACTATGCTTAACAATCTTTTCTGTTTTTTCATAGATTTTTAATGAAGATGCTAACTTAGTTGTCGAAATACGTATATAGTTTTTTTTATTTTTTTGTGGTAAGGGATTTTTCCTTTTGCGTTTTGTCTCACCTTTGTTACAATAATTCTTAAGTATTGTGAATGTTAAAGCTATTAAAATTTTAGCTATATCCAATTACTTTATAATTGACATACAATAATAAATGGAGATCGTAAATGTAATATTTAGGGGAAAAGCTATGTTAGTTTTCAATATTCCATTAATTTATTTTTTTAAGCGTTTATGTAGAAAGAATGTTGACAATTTTGTATTCCATGCCTTTATGATGGGTATTATTGTAGATTTTCTTGAATTTGCTATTTGTTGTGATGGATCTGTCAGTAAAAACTATTTTTGTTTGATTAACGTTTTTACCGGCTTGTAAAGTTAGATTGAATGATGATTTTGATCTGTATGTTGAATAAATTATAATTAAATATAGTTTTCCTTATTTAATCATCAATTAATGTATATGTGATGATGTTAAAAAAAAGATATGATTCTTTCTAAAAGTTTTATGTTCCCCTTAAGATTTATTGAGAAAAGATTTTGAGATAGTCATTACTTCTATTTTAGAGTTTACAGTTTCTATTTTTTACTTTCCTATTTTTGTTTATAGAATAGAATAGAATAGAAATGGTATCAGAAAATTATTGTCACTACACTATGAAAAATTTTCTGTGGTGGCAAATTCAATTGTACCGCAAACATTAAAAATCACACTGTATATAACTTATTAAAAATTCCACTTTAAAAATATTCTTGTTATTCATAAAATAAAGTATATAGATATTATAGTATCAATGTTCTTTTGGATTTAATTTTTATGATTCATATATCAACTATTATTGTTATGTATATATTTAGTCATGTTTTTAGAATTAATGTTAAAAATTTAATTCTGACTTACCATTTATCATATCTAATTCCTCTACGCAATTAGGTTGGGTAATATCTGTCCTGTTTTCATTCGCTGGTATTTCTAAAAACATATAATAAATAAAGAAAAACTTGAAATGTATATTTGTAAATATTGAGAAGAGTGTGAATGACATTTTCCATTTATGCTGGTATTACAGGGAAATGTTTAAAAATAATGCACACAAGTTAAATAATATGTTTGATAAACATTTTAATCATCTTTTGGAGAAATTGTTAATTTATTTAATTTGTATATATTGTACTTTGATGATTCTAATGATTTTCTGATCATATTGTACAAGTGGTATACATTCAATTTTTAATTTTTAAATAAGACAACAATATGTTTGCCACAAGAGTGGATGCAGACAAATTCTACATTATAATTTAATTGTCAAGCTAATTATTTAAAGTAGATACTTCAGTGTTGACTATACAGTGCGTTCATGATGAAAGGAACAAATTCGTTTAAAATTTAGGTAATTATTTTGTAGAAAAACGCTCGGACAGGTCGATTAGTATTTTTAGTTGTGAATTTTTTGACAAAATAAAATTATATACAGGGTATCTAAAGAAGAACATATGCAGCAATCATTGGTTTTTTTTTAAATAGAACAGCCTATATATTATGCCATATTTGAATTGTATGATAAATTCGTAACACTTTTTGTGTAACATACCATATCCCCAAAAGCAGCAGTTTTCGGAATAATGACGTTTGAAATGTGATAAATTAAAAAAAAGTAATGAAAATCGATTAATTTGATGTCGAGTTTTTTGTTATATATAAAATTAGCAATACCAGGTTGTTTTTGTTGGCTTTTAAAAAAAGTTCAAGGTGTCCTTGTTTAATTTAAACATTTTATTTCCTTACCTATGTGTATTTTAATTTATTGCAAACGTCATTATTCTGAAAACTGCCGATTTTGGGGATATGGTATATTACACAAAAAAGTGTGGAGAATTTACCATATAATTCAAAAATGGCATAATATACAGGCTGTTCCATTTAAAAAAACCAATGATGCTGCATATGTTCTTCTTTAGACACCCTGTATATAATTTTCTTATGTCAAAAAATTCACAACTGAAAATACTAATCGACCTATCCGAGCGTTTTTCTGCAAAACAATTACCTGAATTTTAAACGAATTTGTTCCTTTCATCATGAACGCACTGTATATATACAGGGTGAGTTATTAGTAGGCGCTTCTTCGATTGCTCTTTTGCGTTTTAAATAAAAGAAAAAACAATTAGTGGAGGGTCCATGGTTGCTTGTGGCGCATATTGTAAAAGTACTTTAAGCTCTGACGCACTTCCGGTTTCACCGGAAATGCACGGAACTTAATTTTTTTAAATGACAGCCTATATATTTTTGGATTTTCTTGTACTGCTTTAAATTGTATGTTCAACGGTTTTTTCCTTTTCAAAATTGACTAAATAGTTTTTGAGTAATTTTTGTTTTTGAAAATATTTGACCAAAACAGGTGTTCAGAAAAAAATCATTTTCACATTGTTTTTAAAAGTAAAAACATTAACTTTGGTGGTGCTTGTAGTCAAGAAAATTCTGCATCATTTGGTAACGTTGCACTCGACAAGAACTCAAAAAACTTTGTTTTTATAAGCCCTACTTCCTGAAATTTTCACATACTAAAACTTATTTTTTTTAAACGGAACACCCAGTATTTTATTAAGGCATTTTGTTCCTTTTTTTATTCTCTTTCATTTTTGTTAATAATGTCCTATACCTATCTTTTGTAATTTCTGAAATAATCACTATAGGAGCAATTAGCGGTCAATTAAGGAACTACGGGTGCTATTTTATGCACCCAAATATTCGTCCAATATAGGCTGAAATGCGGCTGACTGACTGAGTCAACTGTTAAAGAAAGTCGGTATACATTTGTCAAACTTATAAAAGCATCGCTATTAGTTATCATCCAAATGAATTATTCTTATGAAGAGTTAATAGATATGATTGAAGTTTTGGGTGAATCTGTCAGTTAGATGTAAGTCAAATTTGAGAATCCAGAATAATTGGGAAACATGAAATTCACATACACAGGGTTAGATGAAAGAAATTTTCAGAATCGCTTACATTGTTGTCAATTGGCAGCAGATAAATTATCCTGGCTTTCTCAATTTTTTGTTGTTTACCAACGAAGCCAACTTCTATTCATGAATACGTACATCGTACAATTTCTGTTATTATAACACATAAAGCCCCCCACTTTATCACACCTGTAAACTTTCAAAATCGTAGGTCATTAAAACTGTGGCGAAGAACAGTGGGTAGTTACATAATTGGGCCTTATTACTTTGATGAAAATGTTAATGGAGGGAGAGTATCTTCGCTATCTACGGACGGATTTTCAAAACTTTTTGAAGACAACTTCAAATATGTCAGTAAACATAACCTTT
The DNA here is from genome assembly GCA_963170755.1 of Amphimallon solstitiale. Lineage (NCBI taxonomy): Eukaryota > Metazoa > Arthropoda > Insecta > Coleoptera > Scarabaeidae > Amphimallon > Amphimallon solstitiale. Next base: position 41,732,420 of record OY720676.1, on the reverse strand, counting down.
ATTTTATTTTGATGTTAGCCAACAGTCACAAATTAAATACTGCAATTGGACATTGCCGGAATTAAAAAATTGAAATGCCATCTCTTCATTAATTAATTGTGCTTTTTACACGTTACAAGATTTTTTCACGTACAAATTCAAGCTTGTGTCACTATGACTTTACTACTATCGTTAATTTTTCTCTTTGAATTTAGTATTTCTTAAAATATAAAGACATTAATACTATTACATTAGTATAGCAAAGGAAGATGTACCTATATCAAATATTTAGAATGACTCTAGTTGTAGAACAAATTTAACCCTTTAACTACGGCTGTCGTCAATAAGGGATTTGATGTATTATGCCGGGAACGGGCGTGGCTTATTGACTTTTATTTAGTTTATCATAAGAAATGCCAGTTTAGAAATAATTTTGTGGTGTTTAGTTGTACTTCATATTTTAACTTCGACTGTACCTACATAAGAATGTCAAAATTAATGGGGGTAAACTTAATATCCCTAGCAGTAGACAAACTAAAATTCCTACTTAAATATACTTATAAGAAAATACCAAATTAAAAGGCAATATGTAACATTTTTATTCAATTTTTTTTATGGTGTGATAAATTTGTAACATTCGCCTAAACAAAGTCCTAATATTTCAGATAACACATGAAGTTCAAAAGCAATAGGAATATGTTGATCTTTATTATACTTCAAAATTTAAACCTGCAAACAACATAATATATAGAACAAAAGACATATTTGGCTAAAAACAGATATATAATAAAAAAATTTTTTAAATAACATCCATTATCAGTAAATAGACTAAAACTCTAATTAGATTTATATGACAAAATACCAAATTGAAACGAAGTGATGTAACGTTAGGTTACCTTCTTTTAATCAGATTTCTTTCTAGTGTGATAAATTTTGTAACATTCGCCTAAACAAAGTCCTACATTACACTTAGGGAACCAAGTGAACATACATGGTAAATTCTTTGCCCCTTTTGTCATTCCCTGTAGGTGGAACATTTGCATGCGGATGTCTTTCCATGAAATTCCCGGTCTAGCAGCAGTCAGAGTTCCGTTTTTCTCCAAAATTTATTGCAACACTTTTCTTGTAAATATGTTCAAATATATTGAAGTTTTTATTGTTTTTACAAGAAACATATTATAAGCATTTAGCAACAGCAATCAGCTAAGAAAATAGTTCTTTATACCATTTGATTGATTTTCGGACACATTCCACTGTAGCTATAATTGCATGTCACATTTATCACTCATGCACATGTTTTAAGTATAATATATTACATAGTCTGGATTCCTAATATGCGGAACGTGCAAATGCAAAAAGTGCGGAAATGTAATGGTTCTTACGTGGAAAGATAAGCGTAATGTGTTAATGCTTTCAACATTCATGACAAGTAATGAACAATAGCAGAAAATTAGACCATAGAACTGGCGAGCATATTAGGAAACCAGACTATGTATCAGATTATACTCAAAACATGCGCATGATTGATAAATGTGATATGCAATTAACTACAGTGGAATGTGTCTGAAAATCAATCAAGTGCTATAAAGAACTATTTCCACATGATTGACGTTGCCATGCTAGATGCTTATAATATAATATGTTTCTTGTAAAAACAGAAAAAACTTCAAGATACTTGAACATATTTATAAGAAAAGTCGTGCAATAAATTTTGAAGAAAAATAGGACCCTGACTGCTGCTAGACCGGGGAGACAAAGTGTGGAAGTAATAAGTCACTTAGTTGAAGCGAATTTCATGGAAAGATATTCGCATGCAAATGTTGGTAGTGATAAAAGGGGCAAAGAATTTACCATGTATGTTGAAATACTGACCGATGTGAAAGAAAACGGGAAGTATGTTGGTGTTCTTTGTTTAGGTAAATATTACAAAATTTATAACACCAAAAAACATTTTGATGAATAAACGTTACATAATTTCCTTTCAATTTGGTATTTTGTTATAAAAGTCTATTTAGGTATGAATTTTGTCTGTTTACTGATATGGATGTTATGTAAATAATTTTTTTTATTACCTATATATATATTTGTTTTTGACCAACCATGTCTTTTGTTCTATATATTGTGTTATTTGTAGGTACAAATTTTGTAGTATGACAAAGTTCAACATATTATTAATTGCTTTTGGACGTTATGTGGTATTTGAAACACTAAGTTTTAGTTTTGCATCAGTAGAAATATGATATTCGAAATAATAATGATTCTAATTATGTTAATGCATAAAACCTGTTTTTGAGGTACCCAACTGTGCTGTCACTTCTCTAAATTAATAGAATTATAATTTTTGTTTTGCAATTGCTTAATTTGTCTGAATATAATTAATTTTATACTTGCCACTTCTAGTATCATCTGCCCTCTGCGTAATGTTGTGCAACTGGGTTTCCTCATCTTGTGTGGTGACCAATTGATGTTTACGCGTGTTCTTTTTCTTTGTAAAAGACGTGCGTGTCTTCTTTCTCGGCATTCTATAAATTAAAAGTTATGTAAATGCCTGTGTATGGTTGTGATTTTGTATATGATAATTCTGTTGATAGAATTGAATATAAGAATAATCTGTTGATTTTACAATATAACAAAATATAACACACGGTAGTTTAAAAGCATTCTTAATAACGTTCAAAGCAAAATCATTAATATCAACAACGGGTGATATGTGAAAAATATAAAATCACTTTTTTTACTACAACAAACGTCCTGGCACCGACTGAAAATGCTTTCGATATTTGTATTTATGGAAATGAGAACAACTGTTTTGTTAACTAAGAAATCATGGCGAAAAATTAAGATCATTTTAAGCTTTCTATTATAGGTATGGCTATATATGTGATAAGCTTGCCAATTTCAATACATTTAGTACATACATAAGCATTTTCAGATATTGAAGTATTGGAAGAACACTTCGATAATGGCGTTCATATTTAAGCAACATTAAATATTTCAATATTAAGACGTACTGTATTGGATGCATAAGTACGTGTTATTCTTCGGATAATTAATGGTTTTTTAAATAAAGAATGTAACGCTTACCTTTATTGTTGGGACACAATTCTTTACGAACACTAAATAAAAACTAAGACTAACCACAATCACAATTTTAAAACGATAAAAAACACTAATTAAATTAACAAATTAAACACTATAACTGAATAAACAATAAACAAAACTAATTAAGTAACAAATTAACTAAGAAATATATATATATTATGCTCTTGTTGAGTAAATTTATAGTACTAAATACGTTTAATTCGATCACCAATAATTATTAGATCTCGAATGATGCTACTTTTAGACTGTCAATTATTTCTGTGCAGCGTTGTTCCGGTAGAGGTGGGGCGAATATATTAGTATTCGTTAAGATATCGGTAATATGGACTAATATTTAGATATCGCTAATCCGTATGACATATTAGGTATTATAATATTTCCGTATTCACTACCAAGTAGCATGAACCTAATAGTAATATATGCAAGAATCATCCCTCTAGTATATCTGACATACACGTTCGAGCAATACAGATAAGTATATTCCAAAGGCCATGTGATAAACAAGGAGTGTAGTTTAATGTAAAGCGATATAAACGAATACCTCGTTGTTAATAATCTGTTCATATCTGCGGGCAGCGGGAATATTATTTGTCACTGCACGCATACGTCCTGCTCGGTGAAATTGCCGACGCTATTGCAATTTGTTTGTCGATAAAGTAAATTTGAATAAAAGATTTTTTTCTCATGCTTGTGGATTAGTATCAAAAGGAAATTTAGTATTTAACGCATTTTTATTATAACATGTGCGCTAAGTATTTAATAATATGTATTACATGTTATTACTAAATGAAATACACAATTTGTAACGTATACTGCATACGAGTATATCGTTTAGAATTATGTAATACCCGGTAGGTAATCCTGATATTACTAATATTCACGTATCGCTTTAGGTATTATAATACTGCTTGATGAATATATTCATATTAGATGATATCGCCAAATATCGGTGTCGACCCACCTCTATTGTTCCGACACCTGTGAATATAATCGGTAGAATTCTTCGTGAAAAATCGGTAGAATTCGGTAGATTTTTTTTATCCTTAGTTTAAAAACAAATATTTGAAAACAATTTTGATTTATAAAATTCATAAGTGTATATAACGAAATAAAGTCAATAAGTATAATAAGAATGTAGGTACATATATATTACATACAATATATTTTATAAAACTACTGGCGTATTTAGGAGTGAGGAACTACTCATCACCAGATATATTTTTTAACGTTTTATCATTCATTTTCAACAGCAATTTGTTGTTTATTGTGAAATCGAAACAGCTGTCTTTATTTATATATGTTTTATATATTATTCAATTATTGAATGATATGTTGTACTATTATTTCATTCATTCATTCGAATGAAAAGGATTATTTATATTGATATAATATTTTTAAATAATTATTTTTAGGCCAATAAGTGGGTCACGTTTTTATTTGGAAAACTACTTTTGTTTAATTTTTTTTTTTTAACAGAAAATTTCCTTTATTCAGAATAAAGAGCGCGTATTTCTGGCTTTGAATGCAGGTATTATATCAACTACAATCCATGTGTTTGGATTTTATTACAATAAAATAACTTGCCTGTATTAATTTTTTATTTATTATAGTCATAGATTAAAGACGAATGCCATTAAATTAATAATTTATTATATTGTATTTTATGCTTTGTCAAACATTTTACAGAAATATAAATATTTATATTAAATTGTATTATTTACATGAATATACACAGTTTAAGCGATTCCAGTTTGTGATTTTATTTAGATTTTTCCTCATTCTTAAAAAATCATATGATGACTTAATCGGTAGATCTACCGAAAAGTCGGTAGACGGAATAACGCTGTTTCTGTGGAAAGATGTAAAGGGACCCACACACTGCGTTTTTATTCGACAATTTTGTCCGACGAACAAGCCTGTCGAACAAAAACGACGAACGTGAGTTGCCCACAGACTACAGTTTTATTCGGCAAAACGGTGGTTATGAACTATATAGAACTACACCACTGCAAAAAATCGTCGTCTTTTAAAAATGTTTACCCCACACACTTCAGATTTGTTCGACGGACATAAACAGGCCGAACCAGATTATTTTCAGCAGCTGTGTACGCCAACATCAACGACGGTTTTCGACCCACACACTTCGGTTTTGCGACGTTTTTGTTCGAACAGACTTGTTCGTCGAATAAAACTGTCGAACAAAAACGCAGTGTGTGGGCCCCTTAATGAGATATCTACGCACGGATTATCGGATGGTTCACTTAAATCAGGGGTTTTGCCGCCTAATCTACCTATGTACGCCATTATTCGATGGCGCCACGGTGTTAGAAACAAGAGACCTATAAGTAAATTTGAATCATGACTTAAACCGAATAAGTAAGATGTCGCAACTATAGCGCTGTCACTTTATGGAAACGCGTAGAACGTTAACCAACAAATTTGTGTGTGTTGCTAAACATTATTTTTCTTATTACTACTTAGTACTTAGTTAGTGGTGTTATAATCGTACCGTACCGTACAAGCAAGAAGCAAGAGCGATGCATATTTTCCGAGAATGCGAACACTAACTAACTAACGGCACTAATAGTCGACATATAACCCGAAGGTGAGCTGGAGATTTTTTGTTTGTAGTTCTGATTCCAAGTGCAACAAGGACCACCTGGTTGTAGCAAGGATTTTGTTGGTTTCCGATTACACCAATTAAAGTTTAAATGACAATTAAGTAAGTAATTGGCAATTATTAGGAGCATAATATAAGTGGGAATAATGTAGTTTAGGTGTCAGGCGATTTTTGACAAAATGATTAGTGTACATTATAAAGGACTTCTAATTGAACAACTTTTTCTTATAAAATTATCAATGCAAATGTAGGGAAATGGAGATAAAAAATAAATTTAGTACTCACCGAGTCAACCTTGCAGGTTACATCCCATGTGAGATATCCCATATAGAGCATTGAAATAATGAAAATCACAATAAATAACGTCTATTTAAGCTCACAACACAACAATTACTTTTGATTTCCACTTTTTTAGATTGAATGTTAGCAAAATTGTAAATACGAGATCACATGATATCAGCTGTTTTTGTTGACATTTGATGGTGCTTTTAAAATCGCAGAAGTCATAAGAAAACATACAAATTGACCTAAATTGAGTGTGATTATGTGAAATAAACATCAATTATCGTGATTTTCATCATTTCAATGATCTATATGGGATACCTTAGATGAGATGTAAACTGCAAAATTTACTCGGTCAGTATCTAATTTATTTTTTATCTCCATTTCTCTATGTTTGCATTGATAATTTTATAAGAAAAAGTTGTTCAATTAGAGGTCCTCTATAAGGTACAGTAGTCGCCCGATACCTCAACTGCAGTTTAACCCTATGGGTGTATAAGAAAGCCTTTAAAGTACACGAAAAACTTACTACTTGTTTTTAAGTTTCTATATTGTTTTTTCACAAGTAATCAATCGATGTTTAGCAGTGTTAATAGAAACTTCAGATTTCTTGGTACAGAAGCATTTATGGTTTTTCCTAATGATTTTCCTGTGCAGTTTCCTATAATAAAAACGTGCCTTTATACTATCATTGATATTTGTTAGTATACAGTTGTAATTATTATATTTTATTATTCAGGAGCGAAACTTGACAACAGCAAATGGGCATGAAACCTGTGCTAGATGCCAGTACAACATGCAATAAGAAACTTTGCAGCCTACATTTTGACACAACATGCTATGCACACCCTCATTCAGTACGCCTCAACAGAAATGCAGTGCCGACACTCCATCCCATGAGGCCACCCACGGAGATTAAGGCAGCCATATCATTGGAAGTCTCATTTGTTTTACGACAACAATAAATTAATTATTAGTTATTGCAGGTTTAATTTTTTTGTTTTCTTCTATAGCCATGTAATTAACATTATTTAGTTTTTAAGCCCTAATTGTCACTCTTTTAGTTATATATTGATGAAAAGACGTCTACTAAATTTGTTAGGTATCCTTATGTATCCATATTTTTATTTATGTCACCTTATTTTATTTCATCATTTATGTAATACAAGATTTTGTAAATGGTGGTAGTAAACATGGGTTTAAGTCATTGTGTATCTATCGGGTTTAATTACATACTTTGTAGTATTTTGAGTAGGTACTTGTATTTTTCAACAGCAATTCTATCCTATTGTTAAAACTATCTTTGTAGTAATATATTTTGAACACTTGTGAAATATAGAAATAGTAATACAATAAAACACCTTTTTCACAAAAAAATGTTTAATAACTAGATGTCACATTTCGTGTGCACTGCACACATCATCAGTAGTAACTGTTATTACTGACGATGTATGTAGTGCACACGAAATGTGACATCTAGTAATTAAACTATTTTTTGTGAAAAAGGTGTTTTATTGTATTACTAAAAGTATGTTTGTTAGTCGAATATTCTACTTTTGGTAGATTATGCTATTGTTCGTTACTTTATTTTTGTACTGGTAATTTAACTAAAACATACGTGTTAGATGTTACTTATTAATAATCATAAGTGTACTTTGTACCTTTTCTACGTAACGATATTAAAGTGTAATTATTTAAGTAATTCTTTTCTTTAAAACGTTATTGTGTAGTTACAGCATTGTAATTGAATATCGTACTGTATACTGTTTTCCTTAGCAATGATTCCTCATTACTACGGGAACCAGTAAATAGTATGCAATTTGATTACAGTGTTGTGATCATGTACCGCGAGATAAAAAATTATATTGATAAAGATTTGTCATAGAATGTAAAACGTCTGTCTTAAGTTATACCATTAAGTGTCATACTGTCAATATTTGTCATTATATTTTCTCTTATAATGACAGTATGACACTTAATCATATAACTTAAGACAGACGTTTTACATTCCATGACAAATCTTTATCAATATAATTTTTGATATCGCGGTATTAAACCCTTTATTTTGAATTTCCCGCTACCAAATACATTTGAATCGCCCGCTATTTGCTTAGTGATATTGAAAACTGTAATTTTTTGATGTCAGCGCCGTCTATAATTGGCGTACAACAATACAAAGCGCGGATAAAAATTTTGGCTTGGCTGCGCCATTTGATTCTAATCTGTGTATCTACGTGATCAAATTGCATGTCGTATAGTGTGACGTCATATCATATGTAAGTTGCCGTAGGTCAGAGTCGTCCATTATCAAAACAAACGGTGACAGAGGCGTCGCTATATTTTGGTATATAGACATTCACAAATTCATATTATATTTTAAATAAAAATGAGATCATTATAAGTATGTATATATTATGTGTGGTTAAATTGTTAAAATTGAAAATATGGCATGAATTTCATAACCTAACAATAATAAAATTTACCTTTTTTGATTTTAGTGACCAGTAAACATATAACGTTGTCTGTGATAGCGGAGTTCTTCAAACATGATATTTTACAATTACAGTGTGGAGAGAATGGTTACAATATTGCCCATATGAAAAATATGGTGTTTGATCCTTCTGTTGAGCTTGCGATTTTGAAAGCAAATGTTCATGCTAGCATGAAAAACAAAAGTTATGAAGTTAAGGTATTGGTTTTCATTGAAAGAAATAACTAAAAATAATTTGTTTTATAATTTTAGGTATCAATTGAGATAGGAGATGGAAGCATCATAGAAGCAAAATGTGATTGTCCAAGAGGACAGGTAATTTGCCATCATACAGCAGCCTTATGGTTATTTGGGCATAGTAATATAAGTGTGACTGATACAGCCTGTACATGGAATCAACCTATTGAAAAAGAAACTTGAATAACAAAATTGAAGGATATTTTTCTAATAAAGCCTCGTTATTGTTTAGTAAAGGAGCATGTGACAAACCAACAAATTTGTAAATTTAAAAATACAGTTGGATTTTCATGGCTTTTAAAAGAAGAACCTTCACATGAAACTGAAATTGTGCCATCAATCAAGCCACTAATATATTATCAAGAATATTTAAGCACACTCGATAAAAGTGAATATATATAAATCTGCCGTAAATAAAGAAACTGTTGAAGCAGTTGTGAAACTTACCATTGGTGAAGGTAATAATGAAAATTGGTTAATGATAAGAAGATATAGACTAACCGCAAGTAAATTTGCTATGGAGTTGAAGGCCTATGCCCGAAGAAGATACCCACCATCTCTTGTTGCAAATTTAAGTGAAACATATGATTTAACCTCTGTCCGTGCAATTAAATGTAGTAGAGAAGAATAAGAAGCAGTTATAAATAATGTTTTGAAGAAGCTAGTGATTTGAAAATGATTCGAACAGGGTTGTTGCTTGAGGCTTGTGACTCTTTAGGAGCCAATTCATATGAGCTCATTTGTTATAGTAGTGTTATAGTACATAAATAAATTGTCCATATAAATTTAGAAATCGCTGGCAGAATAAATAACAAAAGACTCGAACCACATTATAAAAAAGAAAGGTGGTGTGACAGTCATCAAAAAAATACATGATAATTGGCATCAAATTCAAAGACAGATGTAGATAACAAATAGAAACTTTTGCTACCTAATTGTATGGACTCCAGAAGAGTGTGAAATAAGATATATTGAAAAGGATGCTGCACGAGATGAAAACATTTCAATTTTAAAAGAAAATTATGGAAGTAGATGTATTCCACATGCTTGTGGATAGAAATGTAAGTTTAAGAAAATAAAATATTATGCATAATTAATTTTTTGTTTCATTGATCGATAGTATAAAATTAATATAAAAACATAAAGCTTGTTTTACGTTTATTAATTTTTGTTTCAATTTATAGGGATTAGTCAAAATTTTTGCAAGTCTAGTGTTTAAATATGTCAATTTCTAATTTAAAAGATCTTGTATATACATTAATAAGTCTAAAACACTATACGTTAATATTTCAAGATTTTGGTGTCTTTCAAGTTCAATTTATTGACATGTAAAACAAGTTAAGATAAAAGTAAATTTATATGCATTTAACAATTACTTGACATATAGTATTACCATGAGTTAGCATACTATGTAGAATAATGTATCCTAGCATGTGCTATACTTTCAGTTTGCTTCACCTGTTCTGGAGTAAATTGGGCTGTTTCTAAAAAAGATGGTATATTCAGTGTAACACCTTTTGGCAAAATGTCTTATTAAAAGTCCCTTGTCAGCCAGTATCAAATCACCAGATGCAAGTGATTTAATACACCAAAATCTTTGGTATTTTTTCATCAGAAATTGATACTGGATTACAGATCATGAAACATGAACAATGGTCGCATTCAGCAGACGGATTGAAAACCGTTCCAGCTCAAACTATTTAATTGACAACAGTTGAATGTTTGCTGTACTGGACCGTTCACATTTATGTTACCACCTTCCATGTGGTACTTTGTACTACTGCCATGTGTTAGAATTGTACAGAATAAACGGAATAAACAGTAATAATAAAGTGTTTTTCTGCATTAAGTTTTGGCATTTTTTTTAGTGTAAGGGCTGGCTTTTCCAACTCCGTATAAAATACTGGGTAAACTCCAATATTATAATACATTTATTTCTACACAATACCTTTAATTTGCTGTAACTTACTTTTTTAGTAATTTGTTTCAAAATTATGTATTAGATTGATCTTGGAATGTATCAATGGCGCGTGCGTACAGAATATGCTCGGTAAGTGAGCGTAGAATTTTTCCGCTCACAAAAATGGCGCAACTGTTCAGTGATCATGTCCAGTAGACGACCGCTCACTCTGAACATGTTCAGGAGCGGCCGTCTACTGGACATGATCACTGAACAGTTGCGCAACTGTTATGTCTGCTGAATGGAAGCAACGGTGAAATACATATTTACATATTGACATAAAACGCCATTATGTGGGTACCACTTGCGTCAACCTATCAGAACGAATCACATCCGTGCTACCACTTTGACTGATTATAAGGGCACTCTAGGAATTCTGGTTCGGTAGCGCCATCTGTTACTACTTAGGTAATATTTTTTGTAATAAACTGTTTCGTTTAAAATGAATCGGCAATCTATACTCAAAACTTGTAGTAGGTACTTGTATCATATTTAATAAAAAAAAGAAAAACACCTTGCATACATGGCGGTATCAATACCATCGGGGTAATATTTATGAATTAAAAATAAGCAAAATGTTTTTGGAAATTGTTCAAACACAACGTTAATTTTCTTTTATAAATAATAAAGTTTATTTAACAATATAAATACAAAAGTAATGTGTTGAGGCTATGCTATCTATATACCAAATCCACTTTTTTGAATTCATTCACCCATTGCCTGGAATGTAACTTGTAATGAGCAATTTTATCTAAGGGCTAACGCAGCTGCAATTAATTGTGTAAATCATATCCAGCATGTTATAGTGGTATATAAAACTCGCTTGTTTACTTCACCATGACTTAATAATAATTTTTCTATTACATAATGTACGTTAAACTTAAAAACATGTTATGTAGTAATATTTGTACATTGTTTTATAGCAATGCTTGTTAGGAGTTAATTGTCTACAGTGTTTGATTGGTTTTTTAAATGCAGCAATAAGTACTTGTAATTGAAGTAGTGTACCTATGCAAGTCATATTTCGGGTACGTAAGATACCTACATGCAATGCTCGTTCAATTACCTAACGGATGCCCACTTTGCAGGCTCTTTGCTATTTTCAGCAAGCAAAAGTTATTATTAGATAATTCATTAATGTCTGTCTGTACAGCAGTCAGCCTCTGTTTAGATGTGAATGGATGATAATAAAGTAAACCTCGGATGAATAGGTATACAGCTTGAGCGCGCGGGGTATGATCACCCGATACTAGTCGATATTCTTCGGACGTATATTCGGCAAATGATCTCCGCTAGCTGTGTTCGCCAGATATAGATATATAGATTTATTTTTCCAGAGTTGTTATTTCGTTATATTTACTGGAGAGAATCTCTAATTTTAATTTCTATTTCAAGGGTCGTTTTTATGTTATTTTATGGTACCTATTCCTGTTATACTTATTTATAGTTTTTTTTTTACCATGAAATTTCTATTTATTTATTTTTCTCTAGACATCTTAGTTTATTCTGCAGATGTTTCAGGCGGGTTGTTTTTATTTCATTCTAAAACCCAGTTGTACTGCTATAACTTTGTACACAACTACATTATTATTTAATTTCATTAGGATAATCATAATTACGTTATAAGTATTACAATCTTCGCGTTATTATCGACTTAGTTATCTAAGCAATCGTCATCACTTAAAGAGAAAATTTAATTTGTTCTTTTTGTCAATCTGCAAAAAAATAATCAGATCACTATGAGTTCGAATATGAGCAGGCAATGCTAGTATGTTGTGCCGTTACTCTAATATGTATTATCGGACCACGTTTAGATGCGAGTTTACGTATACCATCGGGTGATCATACCTCGCGCGCTCTTGCTGTATATGAAATTAAAGCACAACATCGTATTCGGAAGAAACATGTTTGAATTACGTACGCGACCGAGATTTGAACTTGGAACCTCATACACCCAAAGTCGACTTCTAGGCACGTCACCAAACCCAGACATTCATGAGAAAGTATTTATTTAAGGTATTTATACATAAAACACATTGTAATAATGTTAATAATCTATTACATACTGAAACGTTTGCGTTTAATTACCAAATACATAGAAAAAAAACATCAAAAATTCTACCTGGACATTGTCCCTGTTGTATCAATCAAATTTGCGAATAATTTACAATTTGTACCCGCTTGTGCAATAAAAAAAATCTGTTTGTTACTCCATACCTAGTACTATGGTACCTAGTCGACGTTTAGAGAATATAAATAAGACACATTCATTGCTGCTGATCAGTTTACTTTCCGTTTAAAGTAGTCTTTGATGGTAAATTGTATATCGGCATCTGACCGTTCCGAATCTCCTATCCCTGTAAAATAGTACTGCAAACACTTTAGGAAAATGTTGATTATTTAAAACTTTTATCTGGTGTAACATTTGTAGTCGCAAATAATAATAGGATGATTTATTTCGGACTGAATAGTGTTCAATCACGCGGCAACTGTCCAAACATTTACCTCAAAATAGACGTAACTTAAGCATTTGAAAAACGGTATATTTGAATTTACCAGGATAAGTACTCACAGTTAGTTCTAACTTAATAGTTTGCGATCATTGATTTAATATTAATATTTAGTCTGTTCCAACATCTTTCGGTGCTGTCTAATAAAAATAATAACGGTATACTTTAAGCCGCAGTCAAACGAATTTGGGAATGTCCTGTTTTGAAGGAAATTTATCTTGACATGTCAAGCGTTATAATAAATATACTTGCAAGTACAATATAGTATTCAATAACGTACTCGTAGTGATATTTAATACTGTTGATATAAAATTTTGTAATTTTATCACCGTACCGTAACGCATTCATACGCATCTGTCAAAATCTGACGTATATTTGTCGTGCACATGCGATTCCGCCTACCTTTTATCGTGCGATTTTTTAAATTGAAGCCCTATTAAAGCGCTTTTCCTGTAAAAAACGCTTTTTAGAATGTCTACTTTTATAAACTTTTGAGCACCGCTGTAGATACATATATTTTGTTAAGCCAATAGGATATTTTATTTAAAATTCTTCTCGAACTGTTTTTGACATAAACCGGTACACACTCAAGAGCGAGGAAGGTAATTTAATGTTAAACATAAGTCGTGTTAAAGTATCCAAAGACACAATGAGATCAAAAAGCAAAACATTTTTAATAAGACAGTGTACAATACAATGTTTATGTAAAGTGTGACCTTTTTGAAATCCACTATCGTTAATAAAGGAGCACAAAATAAAAGTAAAAGTAAAAAGCCCAAGTTTTAGATTGAAGCACCTTTCCTGTAAAAAGCGAGTACTGGCATGATGCTTTTTAGAATGTCTGGTTATATAAACTTTTAAAGCATCCCGGTATATACATATATTTTGTGAAGCCAACAGTATATTTTATTTAAAATTTTTCTCGAATTGTTTTTTACACAAACCGGTGCACACTCAAGAGAGAAAGATAATTTAATGTTAAACATAAGTCATGTTAAAATATCCAAAGAAACAATGAGCTCTCAAAAAGCGCAACATTTTCATTAAGACAGTTTATAATACTATTTTGATGAGAACGTGTAAAAGCCTGTCAATCTTTTCGAAGTCTACTCTCGTTAAGAAAAAAGCACAAAATAATAATAAAAGTAAGAAGCACTCCTGTATATACATACATATATTTTGTTAAGCCAATAGGGCGTTTTATTTAAAATTCTTCTCGAAGTGTTTTTAACACAAACCGGTACACACTCAAGAGCGAGAAAGATAATTTAATTTTAACCATAAGCTATGTTAAGGTATCCAAAGACACAATGAGATCAAAAAGCCCAACTTGTTCATTAAGGCAGTTTACAATACTATTTTGATGTGAAAGTGTAAAAGCCCGTCAACCTTTTCGAAATCCACTATCGTTAATAAAGGAGCAGGAAATAATAATAAAAGTAAAAAGCCCAAGTTTTAAAGTGAAGCCCTATTAAAGCGCCTTTCCTGTAAAAGGCGATCACTGGAATGACGCTTTTTAGAATATCCACTTTTATAAACTTTTGAAACACCCCTGTATATACATATATTTTGTTAAGCCAATGGGATATTTTATTTAAAACTCTTCTCGAACTGTTTTTGACACAAACCGGTACACACTCAAGAGCGAAAAAGGTAATTTAATAATAATCATACTTCATGTTAAAATATCCAAAGAAACAATGAGCTCAGAGCGCAACATTTCCATTAAGACAGTTTACAGTATTATTTTGATGTAACAGTGAAAAAATCATGTCAACCTTTTTGAATTCTACTATCATTAATGAAGAAACACAAAGGAATAATAAAAATGAAATTAAAATTCATTTTACTCAAAAATCCAAAAAAAGCCCAAGTTTTAAATTTTAGCCCTATTGAATGGCTTTTTTCGCGCCCGCTTACAGTTTCTTCACAGTTTCCTGCAAAAAGCAATCACTGTCATGGCTTTTTAGAATGTCCGTTTTTATTAACTTTTGAAGCACTCCTGTATATATACATATATCTTGTGAAGCGAATAGTATGTTTTATTTAAAATGCTTCTCGAACTGTTTTTTACACAAATCTGTACACACTCAAGAGCCAGAAAGGTAATGTAATGTTAACCGTAAGTCGTGTTAAAGTATGCAAATACACAATGAGATCAAGAAGCGCAACATTTTTATTAAGACAGTGTACAATACTATTTTGATGTGAAAGTGTAAAAGCCTGTCAACCTTTTCGAAGTCTACTCTCGTTAAGAAAAAAGCACAAAATAATAATAAAAGTAAAAAGCCCAAGTTTTAAATTTAAGTCCTATTGAAGCGCCTGTCCTGTAAAAAGCAATCACTGTCATGGCTTTTTAGAATGTCCACCTTTATAAACTTTTGAAGCACCCCTACATATATTTTGTTAAGCCAATAGTATATTTTATTATTATATTTAAAATTCTTCTCGAACTGCTTTTTAGACAAACTGGTACACACTCAAGAGCGAGAAAGGTAATTTAATGTTAAACATAAGTCATGTTAAAGTATTGAAAGAAACAATGAGCTCAATGAGCGCAACATTTCCATTGAGACAGTGTACAATAAGATTCTGATGTTTGCGAATCTACTATCGTTAAGAAAAAATGAAGTATTAAATTTAAGCCCTGTTCAATCACGTTTCGAAGAATCACCAAATTGAAGACGTAATAAGCGACCACAAGCACCCCCGTATCTGAAATTCCACATTCATAAGTCAATTTTCAAAAAAATCTTACGCCATTTTGTTTTTTTTGACATTTTGGCTTTGGAATCGTGATCGGCGACACCCAAGACCCCCGTATCTAAAATTTCACGTTCATACGTCAATTTTCAAAAAATCTTCCGCCATTTTGTTTTTTTTGACATTTTAACTTTGGAATCGTGATCGGCAACCCCCAAAACCCTCGTATCTAAAATTTCACGTTCGTACGTCAATTTTCAAAAAAATCTTCCGCCATTTTGTTTTTTTTGACATTTTGACTTTGGAATCGCGATCGGCGACCCCCAAAACCCCCGTATCTAAAATTTCACGTTCATACGTCAATTTTCAAAAAATCTTCCGCCATTTTGTTTTTTTTTTGACATTTTAACTTTGGTATCGTGATCGGCGACCCCCAAAACCCCCGTATCTAAAATTTCACGTTCGTACGTCAATTTTCAAAAAAATCTTCCGCCATTTTTTTTTTGACATTTTGACTTTGGAATCGTGATCGGCGACCCCCAAAACCCTTGTATCTAAAATTTCACATTCATACGTCAATTTTCAAAAAATCTTCGGCCATTTTTTTTTTGTTAACATTTCGAATTTGGATACGTGATCAATGACACCACAAAAACTCCCAAGTGCCGAATTTTACTTTAATCAGAAGAGAGGAATTAATTTCAGCTAGCTCCGCCCACTCTGCATGTATGCGTAATCGTTGAAGTAAAATTATTACATAAGGGCACATCGATGTTAAAAGCAATCCTTTTCTCCATTAAAGAAACGGGGCATACGCGTTCTGGAATTAACGTATTTTAATTCAAATCATTATAAAATATTAATCTACAGCTCCTGTATAGTTGAAATTATTAAATCAAGCGGGACCGTTATGTATTGTGTGGAGATATGGAGATGCCGAACATTCACCGGACCGTAATACATTCATCGGCAGTGCACATGAGAATCTGATTATATTTTTCGCCCGTCCGGAATACATTGATATCACTGCACATTGAATCGGCCATTTTTCTGACCAAAATCCACCCCCAAACCAACTTCAAAGTGCTCGTGCCCTTAGTTGCGTGCGACTGTCGACTCGCAATAGGAATGCAAAAGGGGCCCAAAAGCCGGTTCCTTAACTCCCCGGGTCCTGTTGGACCCTCGCGACCTTCAAAATGTCGTATTTCACGCTTAAATGTGAATATGCGGATACCACTCAGTTTGACGTTTCTAGCGATTTTCAACGTGTTTTACGTGAATTTTCCATCCGCCAGCGCCGTTTGTCAGAATTTGTTCGCCACGCCCGAACGACGAGTTTTGCACGCTCCTCTCTCGGACGGCGGATATCTCTGCACGCGCACCGAAAAAAAGGAAAATCTCTCCGTCGATGGTTAGTTTAATGTCACCGGTACCTACACGCGCCGAGACGGCCTTTAATTCCCCGTATCCAGGGACGAGTACTGCGCCTAAATTCACCAATTTCAAGTCGATTTTGAGCCGTCCGATCCGTAACCATGGTGATTCGGTTAAGCCGTCTTTTCTCAAGAAATTAACACGAAACGGCCGTGCGCTTTTAGTATATATAACTAGCTATAACGTCCGCTTACAGCGGGTGCGTCCGCTTACAGCTGATCGTCCGCTTACAGCGGTCCGTCCGCTTACAGCGGGTCCGTCAATCTCTTTTAGTTTGAATCGCCTTTTTCGCGTCCGCTTACAGCTTTTTCATAGTTTCGTGTAAAAAGCAATCACTGTTATGACGCCTTTTAGAATGTCTGATTTTATTAACTTTTGACGCACCCCTGTATATACATATATTTCGTGAAGCCAATAGTATATTTTATTTAAAATTCTCCTCGAATGGTTTTTTACACAAAGCGGTACACACTCAAGAGCGAGAAAGGTAAATTAATGTTAAACATGTCATGTTAAGGTATCCAAAAGCACAATGACATCAAAAAGTTCAACATGTTGATTAAGACAGTTTACAATACTACTTTGATGTGAAAGTGTAAAAGCCTGTTAACCTTTTCAAAATGAACTATCGTTAATAAAGGAGCACGAAATAATAATAAAAGGAAAAAGCCCAAGTTTTAAATTTAAGCCCTATTGAAGCGCCTTTCCTGTAAAAAACGCTTTTTAGAATGTCCACTTTTATAAACTTTTGAAGCACCCTTGTATATACATATATTTTGTTAAACCAATAGGATATTTTATTTAAAATTCTTCGCGAACTGGTTTTTCCACGAACTGGTACACACTCAAGAGCGAGAAAGGTAATTTAGTGTTAAACATAAGTCATGTTAAAGTATCGAAAGAAACTATTTTTTCAATTTTTATCACACCTTGTATAGATGCATATTTTTGTCAGCAAACTGCTGTCATGATGACAGATGGAATGATTTTATTGACAATCTTATAATACGCTCTTGAAATAACAGTGGAAAAATATAGTATTTGGCAATCTTTTTGAAGTTTACTGTCATTGAAAGAAAGAATGTAAATAACTCAAAAACAATTTAAGATAGGCTTACACAATAATAATAAATAAGAACCTAAAATTCAATTTAACACTGTTTTGACATCAAAAGATAGAAACCATTTCAAGAGATATTTTTCACTCTTGTGTGTAATATGGAGCAGCTTTTTTAATATAAAATTTCGGTTATCAGTTTTGATATATTGATCTATCACCTACACGAAATTAGTTCGCATATCGATTTAAATAAAGAACTTGTATTAAAGATCATTTTAAATTTACACTGAATTACATTACTATTGGTACGGTTATTTCTCTAGTGATAGAATGGATATTATGTATACTACTCGCCCGCGATCGCGGGCTCGTTATTTTAATTGACATGCTCAAGTATACGTAGTATCTGTATTGTATTTAAAATGTTTATAACAAATTTTGTTTGATAAATGGGCGTCGCTTTCAAACATTTTTATATAATGCTAATAAATGCTGATGAACTTCAAACAACAAACTAAATGTAGTTTAATATGTTAATGACATACAGATTGAGTCTAAAATGAAGTTTTAATAAGGTGCTGTTAAAAGCAATTACAAAGAAGAAAAGAGGAAGCGCAGGCATAAATTTTCACAAATATTTAGAATTTTTCGCAACTGAGATAAAGTCCCAGAAATGTAACAGAATTAAAAAGCTTTCAAAACACAAGTATTTCCGTAGTAAGCTAAAAGTTGCACATATTCAATATTACGTTTTCATTTTTAATTATACTGTTAATTTCATGTATAGAAGGAGCAACACAATTACTAAATCACTAATAAAAATAATTATTAATTACAAATGCATAAGAAAATATAATCGCAGTCAATACTAATAAAAATCCAAATCTTCTTGGTTATGCGCATGTGTAAGTAACCCTAATTACTGTTTAATATTTATCAGGTTTGGAAAAACACCGGTTAAAGTATCTTCATTTAATAACGTTCTTAATCGATTATTAGCGCCAACAGGTTTTTGCAAAAACGTATTATCCCGTATTTTATTTAATGAGTACGCTGATCTGCATTGGGAAAACCGGCCCGCAATTGAACTTAATCAACTAATACAGTGCAATAATATAAATAATTAAAAATACGTTTAAATTTGCCGTTGTAGTTGTTAGGGCATTTTAATGTTGAAGGTTACATTCAAATATTATGTCAACTTTAATGAAACATGCGCCAATAATTTAAGGGCATTAAATTTGAGATATTGCAAAATTTTACCTGTCAAATATTATACATAGACATGCCATTTCGAGAGAGAGAGAGAGAATGTCCGACTTTTGACGCACCCCTGTACACATATAAATTTTGTTATGCCAATCGTATATATTATTTAGAACTTTCCTTTCCTTTTTACACAAACCGTCACACTGAACACAATGTTAAACATAAATCATGTTAAAGTTTACGAAGGAAGGAAGTGCTCAGATCCAAGCACTTTTCGAAGAACCTTTCCGCAACATTGTTTTTTAAAATTTTTATTTCGGATTCGTGATCAGCGACCTGAAAATGCCATTTGCTAGATTTCACCAAGATTAAAGACATTTTGAAGAATATTTCTGCCATATTAGATCCGCCATCAAGTTTTTTTTGACATTTTGACTATGGATTCGTGATCGGCGACCTGAACCACCCCAGCATCTAAAATTTCACGTTCGTACGTCAATCTTCAAAAAACTCTTCCGCCATTTTGTTTTTTTTGACATTTGTGCTATGGATTCGTGATCGGCGACCTAAGACACTCCCGTATCTAAAATTTCACATTCATACGTCAATTTTCAAAAAAAATCTTGCGCCATTTTGTTTTTTTTTGACATTTTGACTTTGGATTTGTAATCGGCGACCTGAACCACCCCAGCATCTAAAATTTCACGTTCGTACGTCAATCTTCAAAAAACTCTTCCGCCATTTTGTTTTTTTTGACATTTGTACTATGGATTCGTGATCGGCGACCTAAGACACTCCCGTACCTAAAATTTCACATTCATACGTCAATTTTCAAAAGACTTCCGCCATTTTGTTTTTTTTTGACATTTTGACTTTGGATTCGTGATCGGCGACCTAAGACACCCCCGTATCTAAAATTTCACATTCATACGTCAATTTTCAAAAAACTTCGGCCATTTTTTTTTTTTTGACATTTTGACTTTGGATTCGTGATCGGCGACCTAAGACACCCCCGTATCTAAAATTTCACATTCATACGTCAATTTTCAAAAAACTTCGGCCATTTTTTTTTTTGACATTTTGACTTTCGATTCGTGATCGGCGACCTAAGACACCCCCGTATCTAAAATTTCACATTCATACGTCAATTTTCAAAAAACTTCCGCCATTTTGTTTTTTTTTGACATTTTGACTTTCGATTTGTGATCGGCGACCTAAGACACCCCCGTACCTAAAATTTCACATTCATACGTCAATTTTCAAAGAACTTCCGCCATTTTGTTTTTTTTTTGACATTTTTACTTTCGATTTGTAATCGGCGACCTAAGACACCCCCGTACTTAAAATTTCACATTCATACGTCAATTTTTAAAAAACTTCCGCCATTTTTTTTTTTTTTGACATTTTGACTTTGGATTCGTGATCGGCGATCTAAGACACCCCCGTATCTATAATTTCACATTCATACGTCAATTTTCAAAAAACTTCGGCCATTTTGTTTTTTTTGACATTTTGACTTTCGATTCGTGATCGGCGACCTAAGACACCCCCGTACCTAAAATTGCACATTCATACGTCAATTTTCAAAAGACTTCCGCCATTTTGTTTTTTTTTTGACATTTTGACTTTGGATTCGTGATCGGCGACCTAAGACACCCCCGTATCTAAAATTTCACATTCATACGTCAATTTTCAAAAAACTTCGGCCATTTTGTTTTTTTTTTGACATTTTGACTTTGGATTCGTGATCGGCGACCTAAGACACCCCCGTATCTAAAATTTCACATTCATACGTCAGTTTTCAAAAAACTCTTCCGCCATATTAGATGCACCATTTTTTTTTTTGAAATTTTGACATTGGGCTTGAGATCACCGACACCAAGAGCCCCCGAGTACCGAGTTTTACCTTAATCAGAAGAAAAAGTTGATTTGGCTCCACCCACTGCGCAGTGCGTAATTATTTAAATAATTATTTCGTAGGGGCACATAAATGTGAAAAGCATTATTTTTTCCCTTAAGAAAACGGCATACCCGTTTTAGAATTATTGTATTTTAAATGGAATTTATAAAAATTATAAGAAAAAATCATGCTGTATATGTGAATGATTATTTCATCGACCGGGAAAATTATGTCGAGAAGTCCGGCGTCTTGTCTTATAAATTGCCGGTAAAATACACGAAATAAATACACAATATCGCATTCGAAAAAAAAATGTTTTGCCCCGGCCTGGGTTCGAACCCGACCCGGCAAAGTCATTGTATTAAGAAGCCGTCAATTTTGCCATTGGGCTATCGACCTAATGTAAATAGTTTGTTCAACTGCCTTATTTATATGTAGGCTTGACTCTATGTTGAAATGTGCAATTTTTTTTTTAAATCTCAGAGAAAATAGACGTGTAATCTTTAAAAGGTTATAAAAAAACGTTTTAATTGTGTCCAGATAATTAATTTAGGGCCTTGTCCGTGTCCTAAAACTAAATATATTATGTGTGTTTATATGCCATGAACCTATTCTGAAGTTAATAATTACATTAAGGAAACTGGGCATACGCGTTCTGGAATTATGGTATTTTAAAATTCAAATTTATAGTAATTAAAAGATATCAGCCTGTATGTAAAAATGTTAAGTCAAGCTACCGATATATAATATATTTACGGGCAGTGCACATGAATGTATATGTGTGTACATTTCATGTTATGAGCATTGCAGTTGATTTATTGTGTACATGTATTTCTGGCGTATTTCGGCCATTTTTCTACGATGTCCGTCTGCATGAGGAATTTAATTTACACGCACTATCGATATCGTACGTCGATGA
Organism: Amphimallon solstitiale; assembly: GCA_963170755.1. NCBI lineage: Eukaryota > Metazoa > Arthropoda > Insecta > Coleoptera > Scarabaeidae > Amphimallon > Amphimallon solstitiale. The sequence goes on along the minus strand of OY720676.1, from coordinate 41,710,014 downwards.
AGTCGCAATAGGAATGGGAATGGTCTAGAAATATCTGTACTTACTATTATGAATCTTGTTGGGCCGTCAAAACCTTCTAAATTCGGAATATAAGGCTTAAAAGTCAAACGTGCAAAATTTCTCGTTGGAGCTGTCAGATTAGCGAAAAGTCAATTTTGTGTTTAGTCCTCGTTTTTATTTACGTAAAATGTACATTCTTTAGGCACGTCATGGCTTCATTTCGCGTGTTTTGACAAATTCGACGGAACACGCGGTCACACGTTTATTTTAATTGCTCACGCGTCCCTCGACCTTAAAATATGGATTTGAGCGCGTTGAAAAGCAGAAACTGCGGGCTTTTTAACCGTACTTTTCCCTATGCGTGTTATACATTTGTGTAAAAGGAGATCCCTTCAGAAAATCGGCAACGTCTTAAAAAACAACGTTTAAATTTGTCCGTAAATATCCGGCCATCGGACAGAGTTATAAAGCCGAAATTTTAACCGTAATTAGCTCGGACATTCCTCTTCACCCGACGATCGGTCCGAACGCGCTACCTATACAGGGCGTTGCACAATTTCGAGAAACGTCACCCGTTGCACGGTCCTATCTCTATCCCCTGTTTTCTCACGTCATTTTTAAAGGATGACCGTGAGCTATTATTATGTCGCAATAAGGCACACTAAGCGTCATAATGCTTTATATATACTTAATTCATGGAGGAAGTTAAATTCCTTAAGATGGCGGGTCATCATAAACGGATGCTAGATATTGTATGTACAAAGAACTTTAAGTAAAACAAATTGCTTTTGAACCATATCACAACAGCTTAAGGAATTAAATCTCTTCTAATAAATTTACTATTCTAATTTGCACCTACCAGAACGCAATTTTTAGCGGTTGTTTCTGTAAGTAGGTGACGATACTAAAGTATAATAGAAATACACAGATTATGGTTTTGAAACTCTTATAACAGTTAGAAATTATTTTATATGTACCCACCTAGGCCCATATTAGGCTGCCTCTCCGCGAGATATTTCCAATTGTAATCTGTGAATGGCAAATAAGCCAACAGCATGGGTATATTAACATAATCAGCTGGTTCTTCACCGGCCTCCAGTAGCAATACTTTCCAATCAGAGATTTCTGTTAATCTGTTTGCAATTACTGATCCTGCTGAACCGGCACCAACAACAATAAAATCGAAAATTTCTCCCAGGTCTGCGGTATTCAGCTCATCTTGAAATAGAAATAAAAGAGTAACTACCAAGGCGTTTTGTGATATATAACTTTGTGGAAGTTAGCCCATTACTCCAAATAATAGATGATTAAAACATTTCATCTAAAAACATAGAAATAGGTGATCAGTATGCACATACATAAATGTGAGCATTTACTTTAATTTTAGATTATTCCAGAATTGTAATCCTGATTCATGTTATCCCGTTTGAATTTCTTTTGATGTATATTAATAAAATAATGAGTTTTCTTTTTTGTATCATTTTGCAATATAATTAACATGTAAATTTATACATTATGTAATGGTACAGCCTATTTCACTTTATTAATTTTATAAAATTTTATTATTTTTTAAGGATTTAATTTAGTATATTTTTATTTATTAATATTTTGAAGGGAAATAATATTTAAAATCAATGAATGTGTTATTGTATTATTAAGTAGATATTAGTCACTGGTTTTGTATATATTTATGAGTTAAAAAGGGTGAACTTTGTGGAAAGCGGGGAACCCCAGACATTCTGATATAAAAGGGAAATATGCGTGAGAAAAGGAAGAGTCGACAGCAAGATACGTTAAATATCGTATCAAAAGGTTAACTCCTAACATTAGACTACGCATAAGAGTCATTGTTAATATAACTTCAATAAATAATTTACTACCGAGAAAACGTAGTAAAGTAGTGGTCAAAGTTGTACCTAAGAAGTAATTGTGCAACGTGTTATATTGTTAAAATAAAGATTGTATTTCGAGTTGCAGAGCAAGCAGATGATGCCGTTGACAACATCGTAGAAATAAAGAAGATTTCGTCGATAATAAGCAGCCCGAAGTTCCTGACGGAAACAGTACAAAAAATGAAGATGAATAAGAAGAAGTTAGATAAGGTATTATTTAAATGATTATTGTTTAATGACTAATGTTTTATGTAATAAAGGAGGAGATACTGTATAAATAAAAATTCAAACAGAAAGTAATTAAATAAATATAGTTTAACAAATATTATAATAAAGTAACTTGATATGTTCACAAGTATCGATATAAACACGTATAATATAGAAGGTGCATTGTATGTAATAAATTCTGGCGTTTATAGCTTACGATTGAATGGAACAAAGGACCTACAGAAATGTTTGTGTTAGTTTAAGAATTATTAAAAAAAATTCTAATTCAAATGTATTAGAATTGCTTTTTAAATATATGTTACTTCTTGTGTTGTTTGTAAAATTATAGATACAGGATTCATTGATTTTAATATAAGAATTATTAAAATTTTTAAATGGTATTTTTTTTAATGTACAGCAACCCATTTTACTTAATCATTTCAATCAACTCGAATCGCCCTGAGATAATTTGAGTTGAGCTGGCAAAACAAATAATTTTACATTTTATTTCTAAAGTTTAACTTTAAATTAAATATCTTAATTTAGAGATAGGGGTTTCTCTACATTGTGTCACCCAACTTTGGGGTGGTACTTTTACAACTATTTTTTTAATAAATATGTTGTGAATGAGAGATTATTTAATGTGGTATTATAATTTTGTTAAACGAGAAAATAGAACGGTATCTGTCACATTAATTCGCAATGCTTGATGCTCAATTTCTAATTTTATATGCACGTTCGTTCTAAGGAGGATAAAAAAGGGGGCAGAGCATTTTCGGCAAAAAGTGAAACCAGGAGGGCTATGTTTATAACCGCTATTGGTTGATCATTAATTAATAATTTGATTAATATGCATAGTATTTTCTTCTTAAAACACATAAAAACGGTTTCTAATATATTTCTATCCCAATTGCAATGGTGTAAATAAGGTTGATGTTGTAAACAGTGCTTCTAGGTTAACAAATTGGAAAATGCGTTTTGTATTTTATTTTCAACAAAAGATTTTTAGTTTAGTTATTATGGAAAATTGTTGAAAGTACCGCGTATCAATATACAGGGTGTTATAAATTAAGTCGGCACTATTGCTAACTTTGTTATTGATGAAGCTATAGTATCGGTTAAATTAGCAAAGTAGTAGTATTTTTATCGTGAACAATGATGGCAGAACCGAAGAGACAGTTGAACTTCTAATTTTCGCGCTATTTACAAAAGTTACTTTTTTTTAAATGGAACACCCAGTATATTTTTGCATATATTGAAATAAGGAATTATTTTAAAAAAGACAGCTTTCATACATTATTTACAAAAAATGAAAGTTGCGGCAGTTATCCAGTATTTTGTACAGCAATCCATATCAATAAAATCAAGATGGTTGTGATAAAAAAAACAGCAAATATTAAACAAGCATTGTGTATTATGTATATTTATTATAATAGATGTTCGAAGACATCACCGTTTTGTCCAATACACTTCCGAATTAGTTTATGTACATTGCGAGTTACTTTTAATATATTGCCTCTATGTTATTAGCAATAGTAATTATTTTTTTTTTGCAGCCCTACGACGTTTTCATATCTCCCTTTGCAAATTTCATTTTTTAAATATCCCCAAAAATAAAAGTCTATAGGGTTTAGATCCGGGGACCGTGGTGACCATTGAATTAGTCATTCGTAGGTATCCAATTATTCCAAAACATTTCGTTCAAAAAATTTTGTACTTCGCGATGATTATGCGCTGGTGCTCCATCTTAATGTATATGTTGCTGAGTAGCCAAGTCTAGGTTATCCAAAACTATTCCTAAATGTCTTCGAACATTCCTATAATAAACATATCCACAATGCTTGTTTAATATTTGCTGTTTTTTGTATCATAGCCATCTTCATTTTATTGATATCAATTGCTGTACAAAATAGTGGATAACTGTCGTAACTTTAATTTTTTGTCAATAATGTATGAAAGCTTTTTTTTTTAAATAATTTCTTCCTTCAATATATTCAAAAATATACTGGGTGTTCCATTTAAAAAAAGTAACTTTTGTAAATATCGCGAAAATTGTAGTTCAACTGTCTTTTCGGTTCTACCATCATTGTTCACGATAAAAATACTACTATTTTGCTAATTTAACCGATACTGTAGCTTCATTAATAACAAAGTTAGCAATAGTGCCGACTTAATTTATAACACCCTGTATAAATAGTAGCAGCAATAATCCAAGCACTAGGCAGTCTTACCTGGAAAAAAAATACGGGACTTTTGAAAATTGGCAATTTTACTCCGTTTGGTGTCCTAAAGAATATGCTAGATTTGCAACCTAAGCGTGTTGCCACCACTGATCTGTATAATATAAATGGATAAGCAATAGCATGTTAAAAAATGTGATCACGCACATGCACAATAACATAAAATAAAGGCGCTAATTTGAAATGCCTAAAATCTTTGAAAAGTATTTAATAGAACATGAACTTTAAAATTAAAATCTGCATCTGAAGATAATGAAATACTTATTTATTAAGGGAAATTTGAAAAAACACTCAAAAAAACAATACATTCCTTTTGAAATATTTACTGGTTATAAAAAAGTATTAACTTGGAGAGCTTTTTTCTTAGAAGTTCCCCACGTTCTAACAGTATTTACTGTTTTCATTTTTATTCTACCAGCGACAAGGTTACGCAAGTTACGTCATTTAAATTTAAAAGTCAATTATCTGAAAAAGTTATTTTCAATGGAGGGAGACTTTGTTAAACAGAAAAAAAAGAAATGATAAGTCGTTAGCGTGGAGTTATTTATTAGTTGCGAAAGATGGGAATAGTGCTAAACGAGCCGCTATGGTATGAGTTTTCTAAAAAAACAATACGCAGAATGTTTTATAAAACCTGTAATTTATAATAGTTTTTCTATTTAGGGTTATGAATGTAGGCAAAGATTTTTTGTACTCACAACCTTTAAAGTGACATTCTTCGCATGCACCACTCCACTAGCAACGAATGCTTCCAGATCGAATCGAATGTAAAATATGAAAAAAAATGGCTCTTTGGGGCATTAAAAAAATTGATCTTAATAGTAATAAAATTTAGTTTATATAATGCTACTTCCAAGGACTTTCTTTTATTAAATACAGTAAGAGAAATTTCTAAAAATTCTGCTAACAAATTTGTAACGCCATCTATTTGACGACTTCTTAATCGATATTGACATTGGCATTTAATAGTAATCAAACCAAAAACGCGAAAAATTCACTATAAATATAAAAATAAATATGTCATGTGCAAGAATATAACATAACGTAATCGAAAGCAACGTAATGGACACGTACATAAAACGCTTAAATTAATTGTTAGGTAATCTATTTTAGGTTAGTTATGATAATAATCTAAATACACTCATGCGGAAACATAGTCTTCCCGTACTTGGTTCGTATATAATTTTAAAACAATAAATATCCCTAGTATGCAAATTTAAAAATACAGTTTCTTTGTTGGTTATATAAAGGTCTTAAGGATTTGAACTTTTGCGTTATTATAATTATCAAGTTGTTTTACATTAAATTTATACTAATTTAAGTAATGCATTATTTCTATTAATCAGTAAAATGCCTCTTTTATTTTTTCTATTATTTCTACTTTACATTTTCACAGTCGACGTTTAATATGAAATGGTTCCCAATTACATTTGTCAACAATTTCAAAAAAAAAGTAGTGTTATCACGTAAGTAAATAAGAGTATAAATATTGTACCTTCCGGGGTCCAGTTCATCCTCAAGTCTTTGTTGTAAATCTTTTCCAGTTCATCGCTAAGAAGTACGTCCAAAAATGAGGTCGAATTATCATAAATACAAAGCACTAGATTCACTTTAAATAGAAATAACGATAGTAAAACTAACCGAATCATTTTATAATTATATAAATACTGAAAGAATTACGTTTACACTTCCATGCTTTATACAAAAACAATGCGGAAGTTTATTTTGAAATGTGTTCTGATATTATATATGCGTATACATAACGCTAATGAGAACTTTTACTGTAATACATGTTTTATCTTCTTATTTTTATTTTTTGAAAGACGTGCCGTCACGTATTCCGTATAAAACTGCCTAACTAATGAACATATTCACCACAGGATCTCGTAAACGGCAAAACCTACAATGATTCCGTGCGTTCAGGGAGTTACGGTGCTAGAAGCGAATATCGCTAGAGCTCGTTTGTAACGCCACAAGTCATTGAACGGGTTACAGTAGTAAATTTTAAAATTGTTGCTTGCGAATGCGTAGTTTTACTACTTTTGAAGAATCACAACTTCTGACAACAACAATATCGAACAACATGGCATTCTGAAGTTTACTTTTATTTAATTTAATTAATATTATTATTGTTCGAAGTATGAAGACGTGACATACGTACTTTTAAAATCTAAACTAAAAATAAAATCAACGTCTTTGTTGTGTAATTAGTTTGTACCATGTATGATATCAAATATAAAATCATTATTTTATAATTGAGACCGAGGTGATGGTAAATCATTTACTATATATAGTGTGTCTAAATATTTTGTTGCATTTAAAAAGAAGCGGTCACCATTTAAATCATTCACCCCTGTATATAACATGTTAAATATTTTGAAATCGGTCCAATTTAAATTACATTCGAATTATGTTTCCAGTTCTAAAGAGATTACGTTTTAAAATTTCATATCAAAGTTAAAATCGGCATCGCATATATATCAAAGAATATTACCTTACGGTAAAGAAGCGACACTCTGATATCATTTTCAAAACGCTCCAATGCGCATGTATATTCTCAAAATGGCCGTTAACTGTTGCTAGACGTCAGCTGTTTGTTTTGTGCGGTATAAACAAATTATAGTAGCGTTTTTTGAAGTAAATTGAAAATTTGTTGACTTGTTAATGTATTGATCATTGGTTAGTTGTGGTGGAAAATCTTGAAAATGTAAGCTTTTTTTACTTTCCGGGAGATATAAACAGGTAAACATTAATATCTTTTTTGTAATATTCTTTTGGAAATTATGGAATTAGTTTTTTCGTACAAAGAATTGCGCTAATGTACATACCTACTTAAAGTTTATTACAATATTTTTCTTTTTATCAGGCGTTTTGAATGGATTCAAACCTGCAGTCGTCCAGATTTAATAGGGAAAGACGAATAGTTTTTAAAACAAACAAGAGTACGCACGAAACATTTTGAAGCACATATGTTTCTGAATGATTTGAAGAATCGACTACAATGCCATGCAAAACCAACACAGTACTTACCAGCAGATGAAAATGTCCGCCCATTGTAAGTTTAAAATGAAGACTCACTATTCATCGAATTGCATTTTTTTGTTAATAGACTAACAGAGGAAGCAAATCCTGAGACCTACCTTGCTCATTCTGGTCTAGTTCACCGTAAGTTTAAGATCAAACTTATCCTTCATACAATAATTGTATCCTTTTTTGTTTATAGAGTAACTACGAGAGGAAGTCCTGTGGCTACTCAAACACATAAAAAGTTGTCTTTCAGTACACCCCGAAAAAGAAAGTTAAGGTTTGAACTGAAAATTAAATTATGTTTGCGGATATTTTATGAAAAAGTGTTTGGATAAACATACATGTAATAAATGTTCACAATATGGTAGGTACATTAAGGAATTAAGTGCAAGCACAATTATGTGCCATTTAAATGCCTAGGAAACCAAAGAAAAATCAACATTTTGCAATTTATGTATACCTACCTTGGATTTTGTAGAGTATATCAGAGAAATTGTGTTTGGTGCAACATTTTTAAACCTTTACAATTACAGATAATGTTGGATTAAATTTCATTAATATGCTTGAACAAATTCCTTTTTGAATGCCATGTGAAGACATCCCCAGGTTGTACTTAATGAAATTATTTTGTAAGTTAAAATTTTTTTATACTCTCAAAAGAGCTAATGCAGATTTTAAAAGAACACCTGGGAAGTCGACAAAAATAATTACTATTTCTAGTTTGTAGTTGTAGTTATTTTTATATCAAATTATTTTATTGTTATATATAATTGGTGTTAAATATATATGTTTGTTTATGAATTATATTATTAAAGAATTCTGTTTATTACTTGTAAATTTTGTCTCTTAATTATCCTCTTCAAAACATTCCAAACAAAATATTTACAAAAGTATTATTTGGATATCCACGTATAATAATTGCCGAATAACTACTGTTTAAATATGATAATAATTTATTTTGGCAATATTCGGCAGTTCTACGCCAATGGACTGGAAGGCGCGCCACTGAATTAGTAGTTTCAAAATGGCCGAAGGTCGTTGAAAAGTAAACTGAGTTTTCTTATGGAGTGTCGCTTCTTTACCGTAAGGGTAATATTCTTTGTATATATTGCATTTAAAATATCCAATTTTAAATATTTAGTTTATGAAGAACTCTTTGTTCAAATTTAATATTCGCAATACTTGCATTTTTGTCCATCAAGGTTTCTTTATCTAAATAGTATGTTCTCACTTTAGGGGGCGGACACGAGCGGTTGATGACTCATTGGGCATGGGCGTACTATTCAAATGTTGTATTTTTAAAGAGGTTTTAATTGTATTTATATAATTGGATAACAAGTGGTTGGTGATCTATAAAATACAAAATACTTTATTATTTGTTCATTTTCTCTTCTGTAAGACTTGGTCTCTTTGAAATAAGTACATCCTTGTAGATAGAAAATGTTCTTTCTACATCGCAACTGGTTATAGGTGCGTACTGGAAATATTCTTTTATTTCAGCGTATTTAGCATACACAATTGCCGCAATGTTATTAAATCTGGATTTCTATTAATAACTGCGTCTAACTTTTGCTGAAGGCCACACCCGAAGTCACATGGAATACTTTTGAAATTATTAATAGCCACATCTAATGTGGTCAATCTATTTTTACTTTCTTATACGTAGTATAAGGAAGTATTGTGATGACGAAAATTTTCGACCTCGAGATTTTTGCAGATGTCCACGTTTTGAGGTCCCCTGATACCAAAAAAGTGGTTTTTAAAAAATGTCTGTGTGTCTGTGTGTGTGTGTCAGTCTGTCTCTCTCTCTCTCTCTGTGTGTGTGTGTGACCACGATAGCGGTCAAACCGCTGTAGATATCAATTCCAAATTTTGTATTTACGTGTATAATCTGCCTCTTGAGAACTGATTAGATTTTGAGCAAAATCGGCAGACCGGAAGTAGTAGTTTACTTCAGTAAAAAAATCGAAATTTGCAAATATTTTGTCAATTACTAAGTTTAAACAAATTTATAAAGAATTCATATGTACTTAGAATTAAGTTTGAAACAAATTGTCTTAAAAAGGTTTTTTAAAATTCCAACCGGAAGTAGATCTTTTACTCTTATCGAAAATCAGTTTTTTGCGAATATCTCGCAAGTCATGCTTTTAAGACAAGTACGTTACGAGTATAAAAGTATTTAAAACATAATTTTCAATATCTTTTATATAAAAAAAATTTCAAAATTCAGACCGGAAGTACCACTTTTACTCTTATCGAATAGCGATTTTTTGCAAATATGTCGTAAGTTATGCATTCTATGTATATTTATGAAGAGTACAAAAGTATTTAGAGTTGGATTTGGAATATTTTTTGTATAAATGAAATTTCAAAATTCGGACCGGAAGTAACACTTTCATACGTATAAGAAAGTCGTGTGGTGGCCACACGTCATTTTTTAATTTGAGATTCGATTTTCAAAATATGTGATTAGTTTAGGCAAATTTCCAGTGTTCCTGAAGGAATAACAATTGATTTTTACTTTTCTATACTTATTGTAATGATGAAAATTTTCGATCTCGAGATTTTTGCAGATGTCTACGTTTTGGACTGGTTTTTCAAAAAATTTCGGTGTGTGTGTGACCACGATAGCGGTCAAACCGCTATAGCTAGCAATTCCAAATTTTGTACTGACGAGTATAATCTCCCTGTTGAGAACTGATTAGATTTTCAGTAAAATCAGCAGACCGGAAGTAGTAGTTTACTTCAGTAAAAAAATCAAACTTTTTCAATATTTCGTCAACTACTAATTTTAAACAAATTTATAAAGAATTCATATATACTCAAAATTAAGTTTGAGAAGAATTTTATTATGAAAGTATTTCAAAATTCCTACCGGAAGTAGGTCATTTACTCTTACCGAATAGCGATTTTTTGCAAATATACATATATCTATCAAGAGTACAAAAGTATTTTGAGCTGGATTTGCAATATTCTTTGTATACATGGAAATTTCAAAATTCGTACCGGAAGTAAAATATTTACTCTTAGCGAGTAGCACTTTTTTTCGAATATCTTGCAAAATATGCATTCTATAGAGATTTATTAAGACAATTGAAGTACTTTTGTATAATTTTTTTTTAAAAATTGTTTAGTTTGAAACGCTCATACGTATAAGAAAGTCGTGTGGTGGCCACACCTCATTTTTTAAATTTGGGATTTTTGTTAGTTCCTTGCACTCAGAAATACTTCGAGCATCGGCATTTAAACATGTAACGCAATTTTGTATACTATCGAAATTCTCTGCATAAAAACTATTTATGTGTATGTTTTAGCAAAGCTAAAGGACGAACGTGCGATATTTTGGCATTCTGTAACGATATTTTACAGACTTTGTAATAAATTTCGGAATCACTGCCAATTCCTTCTCATATCAGAAAAAGTAATATAAACAACTAGATCTAAATAAATGATAATTGAAAATGTACGCGTCTGTTATTGAAACTAAATAACAGTAAGTATATACATATTTACATTATTTCTCTTGCGAAATATAAGGTAAATATAATAAATTTTAGAAACCCCTCACGCTCCTATCTACGCCGATGTAGAAAGGATTTTACTCATAAATTCCTTATTTTATGGTCATTTTTTGTTGTCGTTTTCAAGCAACCAACAGATGTTGCAGTTCACCATATGAATTAGTGCTATTCAGTAAGTGAGTGTTGTTTACATTATTTCTTTGCTCCGTTGCAACTTCGTCGTAGTTTAAACTGGTCATGTCCGCCCCCTAGTCTCACCGTTCTTTGTGTGCATTGAATTGAGCATTTGGTGGCGTGATATAAAAGTGGGAATAACTGTTAGAAATTACCGAATATGCGACTCCTGACTTTTCTGGAATTATACTCCCACACCATCCGAGTCTTTAAAAAGGCCTAGCGCATTAAAAATGCATTGTGAACAATGCCATGTTCCTGAAATTACTTGCTAATCCTACTAATTGTTGATTGACTTATGGGTTGATCCGAGTACTTTTAGCATAACTTATCATTTTTAAGGGTCCTCGCTAGTGAATGGGAAATGTAATATTGGTTGCATACCACATAATTTAATAAGCCAAGGATGTCCGAGTACTTTTACACATAGGGAACATATAATAAATATTTGAAATAATAACTCAATATCTAAGCGAATAAAAATTCATTTATGACCAACTGTTTACACATTTGTAACCGCAGGAAATATTTATAGCAGAATAACAATTCATTGTAATGTGGGTTGCCTAATTTTAATTTATTTTATATTCATTTTAAACAAAGTAAAGAATAGTTGAACGGAAAATAAGTGCACAGCCGGGTAGTTTTCTATTCAATTTATAACGCAAACCCAAGCAAACAAATCTCCTCCGAAGGATTTTTGAGAAAACTGGTTTTTAGTATTTTGACATATTAATTAATTTTCTTTAATCCGATAATTTTTTTCTAAAGGAGAAGGTTCCCACCTTATGGAAAACGGATGACCACTCAAATGCGGATATTTTGATATCAATGGATTCGTCTTGAATTAATGAATATTTCATATCATTGCGCCAACTTGCTAACTCTATAAATAAAGCCACAATTACGGTTTGAAAAATTAAAAACGGCAAATGTGATTTGCGTTGGTGGAACAGAGATGACAGTAATCCATCCCAGAGCTGGCCGATGCGGAGTCCATAAATTACTTGGGTCATTAGAAAGTTAATACGGGGCTGCACTTACAAAGAAGCTAAACAGCAGGTAGTCCAATAAGCTTACTGAATCGTCAAAAAAGGACGTCTGAAAGGAGTTTGATGAAAATAACATTTACGTAGTGTAATAAACAAAAATTTTATTTTGAATTTAATTGAAGTTGAATGTTAAACCATATTGACTTGATCTCATTAAAGAGCGCACTACCTACTGTACCTAACGGATATTAATAATCTACATAATATGTACCTACTATTTTATACAATAAAAAAATTAACTAATATTTACATGTTTACATATTTACAAGATAATGGTTATTTTCAGGTTATTTGCGTTGATGGGCCATTTATATTGTAATGGTTTGTCAAAAATATTAATGATAATGATTACTTTATTACATACAATGTAAAATTAACTAATATACATGTTTACATTTTTAAAAAATAATATTATTTTCACATCATTCGCGTTCAGCCGCATCGAGTACTGTGTGGAGCAGTCTAGTTGAAGGGTACTTTACATTTTCTACATGTCTAGCATATCCCAAATACCACAATACACTAGATACATGAGAGCAACACCCTACAGTTCTTGCTCCTGATTTACAGGTACAATAATAACCGTCAATTGGTGCTTCTTTTTGGTTATTCTCATGTTCCTCTTCATTGCGTGGTCGAAAGGCTATCCACAATAAGTGTTTTGTTGCTTGTCTGTATCTAGAATATACTCGAGCTCTAAGAAATCCTCGTTCTTCCAAAAGTGCCTGAAAATGAAAACTCTCAACATTTTCTCTTTGTAAACGGTCCTGAATATAACTAGGTGCCAGTTTAATTTGGTATACTCCTAATGTCAGATTTCGTAAATCCTGTTATGACAAAATTGGAAACTCGGGTAATTGCAATTGATCAAGATTGATCCATGCATCGTCACGAATGCGTCGAAGATGTAACCTTTCTACTTCAACTCTACCTTTTACCACATTTTCGAAACTTGCTAGTTCTTTCATTGCTTCAGCGAGTTGGACCGTAGCGCCCTGCATCTGGATCGGTGGAAAATACTTATTCATTATACCGCAAGCTATACGAAAAAATGAGGCTATATTTAAAGCATGGTGGATCGGTATTTGCCCCCTAAAAAATTTAAATATACTCTTTATATGTCCATTGCGAGCTTCAACAATCCAGCGTGTTTTCGTTATAAGGCACGCATAATTAGCTTCTTCTGTTGAAAATTGTCTTTGACCACGTGGTAAAAGCGGTGGCATATTACAGTCAAGACCAAGGTTTTGAAGCAATTGTGCCGCATCGCGATAGCCTCTGTCGACAATAATTATGTCACCTGGTTGCAACCAATGACGTAGGTGATTTACATCTTGCAATTCTTGATTTTCCAGATGATGTAATAAAATCGCTGCGTCATTATTTCAAGAATCTGAAAAGTAAGGCCCATGCACATCTAAAATATAGCCGTCCGGAGCAACTACTAATACGGGCTTTAACAAATGATATCCTTTATGTAGGCAATAAGACTGGCGAAGTGACTGAAAGTTAGAAGATTTTGGAAGTTTTAAGTACGTTCCGTCAATATACATCACCGCCTTCCTCTTATCTGGATCCGGGTTATATAATTCGTTTGCAAAATCTGTAACATGATGATTAATAAAGTTCTGACGAGTTATGGCTCTTGGTCCTAGATTTTCAAAAAGAAATCTTTCGGAAAGACTTAATCTAACAGAAGATATTGCTTTACTGACACTTGCCCTAGTGCTGTAAAACATTAAAACCTTTAATAACTCATCTGGTAAGTCATATTTTAATTTTAATAGAAAAGTAAGAAGATTCTTTTTGGTGATAACAGTGTTTCTATCGTATAAAACGACGTCGGAACAAAAAGTGAAAAGATCTCTAAAATTGTTTTTGGTCAGGTTTGTAAGAACTTTAAAGTCGTCGTCCGGAATGTTTTCTTCACGGGTAAAATATGTTTTTTTACCATCCACAGCCGCAGTACGTAAAGCCTTAAACCAATCTGAAATATCCTTGGGGCTCATAGCTACATTACGTACATTACAACGTAATGTTTCCAAAAATTGTGGGCGAAGTATACCACTGTCATCAAGATGATCCATGCAACATGCAGATTGTTTTGGTATAAATATTTCCTTTTTCAGGTATACATCTATCCTAGCTTCAAAAGATATTCTATGAAGGTTTCTATTACTGTCGCATATAAAACACAAGTGTCGTCGCTGAATTATACTATTAAATCTGCAACCGTTGTCATCATTTTCGTTATTAGCTGCTTCAATTTCGTTAATGATTTGTCTGTAACAATTAGTATGAATTGATTCACCAACTTCTATGTTCCGACCTTCCAAATTGTTGTTTTGGCGGCAAATCAAAGCAACATCTACAAACCCTTCGGGAAGATTGTCCATGTTTTCTAAGCGGCGAAATCCTCTAGGACGCACTCTTCGATCACACACGTAACACTGCATAATCACTTAACTGAAAAGAAAAATTATGTTTTAGTTTAATATATATATTTGGGGAATGCACCCCACCTAAAATATTTTACAGAATTGCAATAACAAAAACATCTTTTATTTGTTAGTGTAATGAGTTTCTTCTTGTAGGTATTACTGACTGGTTTTGTCTTAATCTGATACAGAGTACGACATCTTAAATATACATTAGAAGGATTAAGAAATGAGAACGATTATGACATTTTTACTACTCTGCCATCAAAACCAAATGAAGTGATCAATAGTTTTACATTTCGCATCAGTTAGGTACCTATTTACTATCTCTTTCTTTTTCAAACATCCTCCTTAAAACATCATTAGCTGTACATCGTAAACAAGAAAAAAACAATAAAGATTAAAGTTAACTGTAATGGGTACGTATTTAGAAATGAAAATTCTTGCATATTATCATGTCTTTATAATGACAATAACACCTGTGCTACTTGAAAAAGTAAAGGAAAATGTTCCTTTTCTACCTGAGGCACTAACCATCCGATACGTTCCTCGAACTGCTCGGCACCCTGCATCTTCATAAACCACGACGACCCTACCATAAATAAAAATTGGCCGGTTTATAAATTCTCCTGACAGAAGTCATCTTAAAATTTTCAATCTTCAATTTCCCACTTTATTTATAGAGTTAGCAAGTTGGCGCAATGATATGAAATATTCGTTAATTCAAGACGAATCCATTGATATCAAAATATCCGCATTTGAGTGGTCATCCGTTTTCCATAAGGTGGGAACCTTCTCCTTTGATTCTTCAGCCGGGTAGATTACTAAATTATTCATAAGTTGACGTTGAAAGGTTTTCTCCATCTTTAAAATCAACAAAAATATCTGGATTCTAAAATCTGCTATTTTGCCATTGTTGACAGATCCACTAGCGAGGACCCTTAACACTTCAATTCTCTGTCTCTCGTTCAACACTAGCATTTTTATGAATAAAATAGTTTGCAAAATGTAAATTATTCTACTTTAGAAAAGGGAAATAACACTTCTTTTATTATGACACTGACCAATTATTTTCTTCTGAGAGCCGTTTTTTTTCATGCACCGGTCACTAAATGCATTTTGCCAATGCAATTAATTTTTAATATTATTGAACTTTAAGACTCTTTTTCTAATTTTTTTTCAAATGTAACTTATTAAAGTTTTATACAATTGGATAGAGAATTGAAAGTACTATCGAAATCAAAAGAAAATTATAGGTTTGCTGTTACAAGTTATCAAATCGTGAGTTTATATGTAGTGCATAAAGACCCTACACTTACTTTCGCTATATTCAATTTGTTAATCTTATCAAAAATTTGTGTCTTTACTGCTCAAATTATAAACTTGAAATATTTCTAATGAATTGGTACCATTATTAATGTGTGTCAATAACGTATACATTTTGATAACAGCATTGCCCTTAAATGTTGGCAACCTATTGTACTTTCATGTATCTGTTTTTAACTAATGCCTTAATTCTAAATAAACGATATTAAAAATAAAAATTACAATTCTTTCCTTTTAATAACTAAACTAATTCTTGATATTATTATTTTTGATAATGTGAAGGTCACAGCAATATGTAATAAAATATGTTCTTTGTCATATTCGTTTTTCTGATCCCAAAATTACTAGGATTTGACTCATGTATCAATATATATGATCAATATTCATCAATATATTTTGTTGTTGTTGGGTAGTGTTATTTGTATTTCTGTACTTGTCTTCAAATATCTTTTGTAATAAAACTTTTCAATTAAAAGTTATCTATCTATAAGGAATGCTAATGTTTTTAAGAAAAACCAATTGCACTCGTATAGTAGACTTTATCCTAAGTTATATTAAGAAATTGCATTAAATAATTCATATCGTCATTTATTTAGAAATGCATTATTTATAAAGCCAAGTATTTTTAATCAAATCAGCTGCTTTTTCTCCAATCATAAAAGCTGGTACGCTTGTGTGTCCGGACACAGGTTCAGGTATAATGCTGGTGTCAGCAACTCTTAAATTATTTATACCATAAACTCTCAATTTACTACTAACTATCGCCTCCGGATCTGTAGGAGGTCCCATTTTACAAGTTGACATATAATGGAATACGCTCGTCGATAAGTGTCGCAATGCGCATTCCCAATATTCGTCACTGTCGTACACATGCAACTCACATCCTGGAACGGGGACATTCCACAATTTAGTGTCGTATTTCTGGAAAGAAGGCATTTGTATGAGCTGCTGTATTAATCGTATCGAAGCTATGTACGTTTTTACATCCTCATTCTCTGGATCGGTAAAATAATTTCCATAAAATCTTGGCCAATGATAAGGATTACGGGATCTCAGCTTTACGAAGCCGAATGACTTTGGATGAAATGCCATGGAAAAAATACTAAACGCTTGTTTCCCTTCCAAGGGTTTCCATATTGCGTCGTAAGATTCGTCAGAGATTCTGAGAACTCTTCTAAATCCTTCACCTCTGCCGGCAGAAAATGCGCTACTGCATAATAGTAATTCTACATCTGGGTAAGAAGGATCGAGATCATCAAATGCCGACGTTCTTACAAAACCCAAAGCGTCTACGTTACCTAGAAGTGTCAGCGGTCCCGTTCCATGAGTAAAATATTCAACAAACGTTTGTGGCGCCTGAAGAAGAGATTTATCAAATGTTATATTAGCGTTAACTGTGAATGTGAGTCCAAAATAAGACAGGTGATCGTGCAATTTTTGACCAACAGGTAAGTCTTGTAATGTGTATATTCCCAATTCATCTAAATGATCTTTGGGACCAACTCCAGACAACATCAGTATTTGAGGTGAATTTAAAGCACCTGCTGACAATATCACTTCTTTCGATGCTTTTGCAACGAAGTATTTACCATCCTTAATGTAATTGACTCCATAGGCTGTTTTGGTGTATTTGTCTATAAGCACTTTTGCAACTCTGGCACCTGTAATAATTCTTAAATTACTTCGTTCTTTTATGGGCAATAAAAACGCGTTGTAACCACTGGATCTTCTTCCATTTCTGTTAGTAGCATGAACATACGATACTCCCATTTGTTGTCTTCCATTATAATCCACGTATTCGTATCCGAGTTCTTGCATGGCATTAACAAATGCGTGTGCAACTTCAGTTCTGTAACTTACATCTTGAACACCTAAGTAGCCGCCTTGTTGATGATATTCAGGGTCTTGAATTTTCACTTGAAAATCTTCAGATTTCTTGAAGTATGGCAGTAGATCCTCGTATGACCATCCTCTGTTACCTTTTTCTGCCCAGCGGTCATAATCCAAACGATTTCCTCTTGTATGTATCATGAAATTTATTGTAGAGCTGCCTCCTAGAACTTTACCTCTCGGGTAGTGAGTTCTTTCTAGTTCTAAACCTGCAAATATGAAAATCAGTTTGTATACGAAACATTTTAAATAATAAAAGAAGATATCTACATTTAACATGATTTTTCTGCTTAGTATTGAATAATTAATTAGGTAAATTTAATTAAAAAAATTTACCCAGGGTGAGATACGAACCCACTCCTCCCTATTGCTTTTCAGCCTTACCAGAATGATGTCAGCTTTTACATTGAACTACATCAGTATTTTGTAGTAAAATTTACATTACATTGATTTGCGATGTGATGAGCATGAAGTGGTCTATTGGAAAATTGTGCTAGAATTTAATTTTGACTAAAAGATATTTGAAAACGAAAAACTCACTGATTCGTAGCCTTTTATCGGTCATAGTTTTTTTTTTAATATTACTATGCAATTTTTGAATATGTTTTCCAAATTTTCTGTTTATTTGCTTAAATTGTCTAGCAAAGTAAATCTTCTTCTTCTTGGCGATCTTAATGCAAATTATCTACGAAGTGTGGCAGACAAATAAAGAATTATTATTTTAAACCTTCTGTTGTTTTTCAAATCATATTTTGCATAGCGTACACAATTTGTTTTATTTGATGGTTTTCGATATAACCACAGTACTGTAACATCAGGAGTACCTCAGGGACATATTTTGGGTCCATTATTTTTGAACATTTATATTAATGATATCACTGAGTCTTTAGATGCAGGCTACCTGTTGTATGCTGAAGATCTCAAACTATTCTTTTAAGTTAACAATCTTGATGATAGTTCAAAATTACAAGCGAACCTTCATAAGTTATGTAAATGGTTTGTACGTAATGATCTGCCCCTGTAAATGTTCCGTCATGTCATTCATGAAAAAGACTGAGTCCCTTATTTACAATTATAATGTTAACCGTTCTGTCCTCCAAAGGCCTGACACTCTCTGTGATCTTGGTGTCTCCTTTGATGGCAGACTATCATTCAATAATCACACAGCGACCATCAAGTCTCAAGCTCTAAAAAGTCTTGGTTTCCTTATTTGGCATACCAAAGAGTTCAATAATTGCTCAACTATAACCATGTTATATTTTGCATTTGTTCGGTCGAGATTGTAATATGCTTCTGTAGTGTGGAATCCATTCTATAACATACACTCTAATGCCCTCGAAAACGTTCAGCGTTATATCCTGAAATACTTATATTTTAAAGTTGATGGCCAAGTATCCTGTCATTGGTATACCACAGAGTGACATGTTACGGCGTTTTTCTTTGGACACTTTGAAGTATGACACATTGTAATATCCTTACTTTTCTTATCAAATATATTTAAAAGCAGAATTGATTGCCCCGAAATTTTTGAACAACTGCCTCTATATATTCCTCGGGTTATCTTTGCGGTCGACATTCAGTTTTTACCTTCCCACACCGCGCACTAATATCTTAAGATATTCACCTTTACACTACATGTGTAACATTTGTAACAAATATCCGTCTCTTGACATTTTCAATTGTAATATCCAGGAAATTATGGCTGTCATTGCTATTTAGTACTTCATCTATTTTATTGTTAATATTACTTTGTTGTTTTTATATCATGTGTTTTTTCTTATTTTAATATCATGTATGTATATTTTTTGTGTCCCTAATCTGTAATTAGACATCTGTCTGTTGATTAGTGTATCAAATAAATAAATAAATAAATAAATAAATAATTGCATTGGCAAACCTAAAGGATTTAACTGGAACCGCCTTTAGGTTTGCGAATATACCTCTGTGAATGATATCGATAATACTAAAATGATATCCCTACAAATGCGTGTTAATCTACGGGAACAAAAAATGTCACATGGACATATAGGGCTGAGGAGACACAGATATCCGTTTTTACATCAACCTGGTTTATAGAAGTGGCTCTGTGGCATTTATATATTCGCAGTGTCTGGCCCTTCTTTATAAAAAAATACGATTGGCAGTTTCTTCTGGAGATACAAATTATTTGCCAATGATCTTCATACCGTCAAACAACAAATGAGCAAGTATTTGATTTTGAATTTGTTCATTCGAGCTTTCTTCGGTCTAGGGGAGTTGCATGTGTTATGCTCTAGACTTTATTTTTCCTGGTTCGATATCATACTCGAAGACCCATGTTTGGCATGTGAAGGCGTGTGAAGCTTAGAGATGGTTCACATGCCTGAAGAAACCTGCGTTATTTTTAATTTTGTCGAAAAGATCAAGACACATTCGTCCAAATTTCTTTCTGTTCAATGGTAATTTTCTTTTGCAGCATCTTGTAACACACCCCATTTATACCAAAATCCTGATTCAAAACCTGAATTTATTTCTCATCATTCTTAATCTTCAACCATTCCACAGTTCCTTCAATTTCCGATGTATGAAAACTTCCTGCGCGAGGTTTTTCTTGCATTGCTTGTCGGCTCCCCAAAAAAGCTTTGTGTCACCGAAAAAGTTCGCCATAAGCTCCTTGTCGCTTTCCGTATGTTAAACTCAAGGTTTCCTAAGCTTAAGACACAATTTGAAGGTGTAGCGTTGATAAAATATCGCTGTTCGATTTTATGCAACTGCACTTATTTTTCTCTCTAGCGGTAATGCTAGATTGATCTGGCAACATTGCCAATCTCAATAATTTTCTGCCTACCCTCGCATATTCTATATTGGGTCATACACTCTGATGAAATCACTAAAACTAATCATAATTAAAACTTCTAATTGTTCTTCATCTGCTAACTGAAGTATTTTCGATATTTAGATATTTAAAATGTTTATTCTGACAAATAAGATCAAATAATTAAATTTAATTTACTTGCCTACAACACATAAACATTTTTAGAATAATAGTTTATTAAACATTTCTATCTATACTAAACAAAATGTTACTAAATCTTATGTCACTGGATTTTTAAAGACGAGCTGAATTTAAATTTTTAAAAATAGGTATTTCAAAACCAAAAAGTTAATATCCTGTCCGATTTCAATAGAAATACGTGCATGATGTCAAAGGTATCACAGGATAGTCATATAGGTATGTGCGTTCCGAATCTTTGTGTACAAACGTTGTTCAAATCTGTGAGTAAAAGCGTTATTTCCGGTTCGTATTTTGAATTTTTTTGTTATTGTAATGGTACAGCCCATTTCACTTTATTAATTTTATGATTTTTATTATTTTTTTTGAGGATTTAATTAAGTATATTCTTTTATTAATATTTTGAAGGGAAATAATATTTAAAATCAATGAATGTGTTATTGTATTATTAAGTAGATATTAGTCATAGGTTTTGTATATATTTATGAGTGAAAAAGGGTGACGCCGAAAGTTTATATTAACGTGATAAACACTCCAATAGCAATATACAATACCGCTACCAAATGAACGTGTATGCGCGTGTAAATGCGAATGGGAGCCCCTGAACTTTGTGGAAAGCGGGGAACCCCAGACATTCTGATATAAAAGGTAAATACGCATGAGAAACGAGAGAGTCGACAGCAAGATACGTTAAATATCGTATCAAAAGGCTAACTCCTAACATTAGACTACGCATAAGAGTCATTGTTAATGTAACTTCAATAAATAATTTACTACCCAGAAAACGTAGTAAAGTAGTGGTCAAAGTTGCACCTAAGAAGTAATTGTGCAACGTGTTATATTGTTAAAATAAAGATTGTATTTCGAGTGGCAGAACAAGCAGATGATGCCGTTGAAAACATCTTAGAAACAAAGAAGTTCTCGTCGATAATAAGCAGCCCGAAGTTCCTGCTGGAAACAGTACAAAAAAGAAGATGAATAAGAAGAATTTAGATAAGGTATTATTTAAATGATTATTGTTTAATGACTGTAATGTTCTATGTAATAAAGGAGGAGAGACTGTAAAAACAAAAGTTCAAACAGAAAGTAATTAAATAAATATCGTCTAACAAATATATGTGTAAAGTAACTTGATATGTTCACAAGTATCGATATAAACACGTATAATATAGAATGTGCATTGTATGTAATACATTCTGGCGTTGATAGCTTACGATTGAATCGAACAAAGGACCTACAGAAATGGTGTTAGTTTAATGTTTGTAAAAAAATGTATTAGAATTGCTTTTTAAATATATGTTACTTCTTGTGTTGTTTTTAAAATTATAGATACAGGATTCATTGATTTTAATATAAGAATTATTAAAATTTTGAAATGGTATTTTTTTTATTTATGTACAGGAATCTCTTTTACTTAATCATTTCAATTAACTCGAATCGCCCTGAGAGATAATTTGAGTTGAGCCGGCATTATTAATTTTACATTTTATTTCTGAAGTTTAACTTTAAATTAAATATATTAATTTAAATATATTTACATTGTGTCACCCTTAGTGGGGTGGTACCTATACATTATACATAAATTTTTCCAAGTCGAGTTTTAAGAACTTGTGTACTAATAAGACTATAAGAATGCAAAATTTGCGAGATATTTGCAAAAGATTGCTGCAAGATAAGAGCAAAAGTGCTATTTCCGGTCGAAATGTTAATTTCTTTTATATCTGTCTAGACCACATGACTTGCGAAATTTTGAAAATATTTTAATTTTACTCACCTAAACCCATATTGGGTTGTTTCTCTGCGAGATATTTCCAGTTATAATCTGTGAAAGGCAAATGAGTCAAGAGCATCGGTATATTAACAAAGTCTTCGTCAGGTACTTCCCCGGCTTCAAGTAGCAATACTTTCCAATTATGGATTTCCGTCAGTCTGTTTGCAATAACTGAACCTGAGGAACCGGCACCAATAACAATAAAATCAAAAGCTTCTTCTAGATCTTCAGCATTTAACTCATCTAAAAGTTTAGGTAAAAATATAGTTAGTAAGAGGTTTTCTGATATTTAAAACTACATTGTCCAAACATTTTGTACTATATGGATAAGAATGTTTCCCGCAAAAAACTACAGAATTCAATAGCAGTATTTTTTTTATTGAATAGACGTGAAATAGAGTATTAAAGAAATTAGCATCATTAAAAGAGAACCTGCAAGTATAATGTTATATTTGTCATTACTTCTGTTAAATACAATACATATAAGATATATAGTCTAGTCAATACATAATAAAAAGAACTAATAGTAGATTATTATTATTATTGATTAGAGAGAAAAGTCAACATGAAAATTTATACCGTCGAATTGAAAACATTGTATTATAATAGATACATCTAATAATTACATTAAGAAATGTATTAAGAAAAGAGTGTTATTATCAATCACAAGTATTCCAAGAATAGGACCACTGAATTAACAGTTTTATTGGAAAGAAAATAACATCAGCGGTTGAAGAAAGATGGACGTATAATAATTTTACATACAGCGTAATTTATTAGTACATAGTAAGGTTAGTTATTTGAATTATATAAATTGAGGAAAATTGAATAATGTTATAAATTTCACTGTAAAATAATTATGAACATTAAAGTCAAAATTCATATTATATTAAATTAAACTTTGTGATCTGGCAGGTGCTTATTCTACGTTACATATTAACATTTCATATTTTTTTAATAAAATTGCGGGACACCGTCAGATCACAAAATTTTATATGCATTGGTTGTCACTCCAAACAGACGTACGTCGGTTTGGCAGCGTACTTTGGGTTGCCTATACCCAGTCACACTTCAGCTTTCAACGATCATGTATAATGTCGGTAAGTAGACCTGCTGCGGTCGATAATAATTTGCTGTCAAAAATATTAAACATGAAAGTATTCAAGTGTTCTCGCTGTTGGTGCAACGAATACAAATTCTACCAGTTTTGCTACAGTCGGAGATTATTAGGTGAGTACTATGTTTGTTTTATTATGAATATCCTTCTACACCCGTGGATTTAATCCAAATATCGGAAATAATTCATTGCGGTCGGGATTATGAACACATCGAAACATTAAATAGATAGTCAACAAATGAAGTTTAATTCAACGTTTATTCTTCTAAAATAACTCTAAGTATTTACACAAGTTTTATATACACATATACATACATTATACATTTTATTAGACCTAACATTTACTAATGTCGAATATTAACAAAACGGAATTATCATTTTATATTGCGGATGCTTAACCTATATATACATAACCCATGAAATAGAAATAACAATTTAGATCTTGAATTTCACGTACAAAAGACATATATTCTGTACATTGCAGTATTTATTTAATAACGCATTTGAACTTTAACTGATAACATTTGGTTACATTTACATCGGTATTTACAAGTGCTCGGTTTATTCGCGGTACGAATGCAGTCAAATTCTAATGATACGCGGCCTGCAGCTGATTTGCTAAAATACGATAACATTCGCGGCGGTGAAGTATTACTCGGACATATACTAATACGAAATGAAAAATATTAATTAAATTCTCTGAAAGAACGGAAATTTGTCGGACGGAAAGGAGCCCTCTTTACACGATGAATAGACCTGTCAAGAGGTTCCTACGGAAAGCGGTGTTCTTGATTTCTTACACGGCAATTGGCCTGCTAGAAACCTAGTGGTTTGGGTAAATGATCTTATTAAGTCCGTGTCACGATAATTCGACCTGACGGGACTTAATAAGCGGATTTTCACCTGGAGCACGACAATAGGCCTGCAATCCAAGAGAATACGGTATCTTAGCTCTATCACGGCAATTGGCCTGATATTGCTAAGAGGAAATGCCGCACGATAATAGACCTGCGGCTAGGACAAGGTTTGGAGGGACTCTGCCTCTTCACTAGAAAACGGTCGATTTATATATCATCCGTGAATGACAAAAACTAGCACGAAAGCATTGGATTTTGCACTCGAACGTGACGTAGTAGAGCGCGAATACGATCGTGACGTACACAAATATTTTCCCCTACTATAAATCGATAACAAATGTATACAAACAAATCAAATACAATAATTACGGCAGTATTTACAATAGGAAAATATTATTTCAAATGATTGAATAAAATATCAGTCATACATAATTTGATATTTACATGACAAATTAATTATGAGTTTAAAACCATGATAATTTATTCAATAAACGAAGGAACTTCGTTACAACTTTATATATGTCGCAGGCTAATAGTCATTTTCGGCAAATAGCTTTTGCCTAGGCAACTGATATCTGCCTTGGCAAATAGTTCCATATCATTTATTTCTGCTCAAAAGCTATTTTCGTTGGCAAATGGTATCTGCCAGCTGGGTTTTTACGCAAAAAGATTCACAATAAGACAAACATCGTAGGCGAATAGACTTCTTCTCTTAAAACGAAATAAACAATAAAATAAGCACAAGAAAACCAGGGAAATTGTATTTTTATCCCTATTAAGCTGCAATACAAACGTAGAAATTTAAAAAAGAAGACATCTTGTCTTAAAACGAAATAAACAATAGTAAACCAGGGAGATTGTATTTTTGAACAAAAGAAGCTGTCAATTGGACAATTTATTTTGGCAGGTATTGCTGGTATGGCATCTACTGTTGCACAAATTTCCAGTCTTGAAACAGGCACATCGTTTAGTGTGACACTGGGTTTTTGAAGGCCTACATTGGCATTTTGAAAATCCTTGCCCCGAAAACATAGACTCCTTGGCGCAGGCTTCGCTTAAGGAAATAAAGCAATCTTGGGGAATATCGTCATAAGTAAAACTAATTGACGAAACAGCTGTTATGTCAATTCTAGTCAGCCAGTTTTTTAAAATACCACTTTTGGTGCCAATGCGGTAAACATAATTTTTCTTTTCAATCATAATTCCTTTTACAATTTTTTTTTATCTAATTGTACTCTGTCAAATTTTGCAATAGGTTTAGTTACAAATTTACCTGTTTCTATCTCGCCAAAGATGGTTTTGCTCCTTTTTCTCATTACTTCTGCGGCTTTGGCTTGTCCTTCATAGGATTTCTTCCGATTAATTCTAATATTTTCCTCATTGATGTAGAGTCTGCAAATAACTTGGCTTCGAAACTCTTCATCGTTTTCAGAAGTAACACCACAAATTACGTGCACTATTTTATTGAACTTTGAACAAGCGTGAGCGCCTGTACTTTCGTTGCCGCAAACACAGCAATATATTATGCCACCGAGACTTGTGTTACAGTCTTCACCAGTGCCTAAACCATCTGCCGTAATGTGCTCTGTCACCGTAGGAATATTCTCAATGGTTTCTCCTACGCACGTCTCAATTTGAGAATCGGCAACCTGTACTATATTTGCTTCGCCTGAATTTTCTTCTTGATGAGGGTTCTCAACTTTAGAATTGCCAGAACTTTCTGCCGATACTGCAACACTGTCATCATGTGATAAACATTCACTACGACTCTCACTTTCGTTTACCTTTACGCTTTCTACCTCTCTTCGGTATGTATTTTATCAATAAGATCTGATGGCAGATTTGTAGAGCATAAACTTATTTTCGGATCTGCACCATATAGACTTTTGTAAGGTGATCTACCAATGATACGATGATATGATGTATTTTTTAACCATTGCACAAAGTAACACCCGATCGACCAACGAGAAGTTTTATTTTCATCCATCCACATTTTTAACATTTATTCAACATCTTGGTTTGGCTGTAAACTCCCGTCCATTATCACTCTGCAGGATCACTGGTACACCTTGCTCGAGAAAAATGTTCTGCAATTCGTTGGCTACTTCCGCATCCCTCTTTGTTGGTAATGGTCTCAAATATAAAAATTTTGTGAAATGGTCTTGGTAGTTTAATAGCCATTTATATTTACTATCTGAGCAGGATTGATAGTCAATTAAGACAACTTGTCCTCTTTGATTGAAATCTCTTGTTATCGGTTTTACAAGCAAACCAGCATGCTTCTGTCTTTTTTTCAAGTTACAAGTCTACGTATACTTCAACTGCCAGTCTTGGAATGTTACATTTCTTTTTCAAATTATAAAGCATTTTGTCCCTTTCCTCGTGTCCTGTCGCTTTGTGTTGGTCGTCAATTTTATCAAAAAATTCTTCAATTGGTGTAACATAAATAAGGTCGTCGTTTCCTTTCCGAATAACTTTTGATACGCCGGATATCTCCAGGAGGTCATATATTTTGCCATTATATTTTTTTTTTACTGAGAGGGCCTAAGTATTATTCTGAACTTGTTTTGAACGAAAACTTTTTAAAATCGCACTAATTTCATTGGTTCGTTGCAGGGTCCACGGCTTGTTGTTTGTTCGTATTTTGCATTCAGCCTTAAGGGGGGGTTTTACTTGATCGGCGTATGCCACAAAATTGTCAAATTCAACGCAAAAAATCGCAAAAATCAAGGCACTTGAAAAAGTTGCCGCTACGTGAACGAAATAATGAATATTTGTTCTAGCGACTGACGATTCAAATTTGCAATTATATTAAAAAATAGTTAAAATACAGCACTTTGAATTTTTTTCGTTTTATAGCGATATAAAGCTTACTCTGTTTAAAAAGTACTTTTTTGAATCGTGAGTACCTAGATATTTTTATTCTGAACTCGACAATGTATTTACTTTACTTTCAAAATAACCCTGGTCTCCAAAAAATTACTTTGAAACCAATGAGAATGATCACAAAGTCCGCACTAATAAATGGCAAATAGGCAACACATAATTCAACCTCTTACTCACACTTTCGTAATGTCTAAGACCAGCTATATGGAAGGTATACCTGGTCGACTGTATTAAGCCGAACATCATATAAACAGAGAGATCTTCACCTTTTTTTATTACCTTAGGTAAACGAATGCTTCATTCAGATATCGGCTTTATTTTCTAATTATTTTAATGATATTTGGGAGAATGTATTAGATATTTAATTCTTCGTCTGGAATAAATATATGTTGTTATTATTATGAAATTTAACTTGTTACTTAATTTCTGGCGGTGATATTTTGCTTTAGATGTTGAAGGATTTTAATCTTAATAATATGAGCAATGTTGTAGTTAACTAAAATATTACAAAAACAATTCTGTGCTGTAACAGTAACAGTAACAGTGCCTGTTTTTTTTAATAAAATGTAAATATATATATTTTATAATAATCAGATGTTTTGGATTGTTGAATATTATATTCTTCCCAATCGGCATTGATGGAGTTGATTAGCAAAATTAAATTATAAAACATTTTGTCACAGGGAAGATTCGAACTAAATTTTATCACCAAATAAAGTTGTATTCATTATTTCATACATAAGTTTGAGTATACATTAAACATATTTGTAAAAGAAAATACGTGCGGTTGATATATACAAGCAAATTTTAATATATTTCAGATATTTGTCGGTGTTCATTTACGATTGATTACGTGATAACATTGATGTGTCTACTTTATTAGACTCTTTTTCTGTTCCTTGATATTCTTCTTCTCGCTTTCAAAATGTATTTTATTTTTCAACGACAAGGTTTCGGCTTTATGGAATTTCAGAAGTGCAGTTTTCTTCGGCAATAAATATACATTATTATTATTAATTATGAAGTTGCACGACTTATTGTTATTTTTAACCTTACATGTTGAAGCTTTTTAATAATATGAACAATGTTTGTAGAAAACTAAAATCTGACAAAAACAACTTTATGTCATTGTAAGATACGAAATTTAGAGATTTTCCGGACTCTTCTAACTAAGATGCATTGGTTTTAGACAGCAAGTTACACAAATTTCAGTTTTCTAGATGGCAAAAGCATTTATTTAAATATCTGAGTTTGTTGTGCCTTCATGTTTTTGTTTTATTTGTACTTTGTATTTTGACCACAGGACAGTTTTTAGATTTTTTTTTGTATGTGTGAATAAGTAAAAGAGCATGGGCCAAACGAGCGCATAAGCCTAATTACAGCAGTTTATCAGGAGTGACAGCAATTGTTTAATGGCGAGCGAAAAAAATGTTGTATGTAGGCGTAAAAAACAAATTTTGTTTAATTTGTGCAAAATATGGTGAATCTAAAAATCACGTATGCTACAAAAATTTGTCTTCGTCGTCAACAGCCATGGAGTCGCCAATTATTCAGGAAGGTTTTCGACATTCTGGTGAAATGCACGGTGTAATTTATGGTAGATTAATAGGGGACTGTGATAGCAGCGTTCTTAGAAAACTACGTGAGATGGCTCCTTACGGTCCCCAAAAAATTATTGAAAAAATTGAGTGCCGAAATCATATATTATGTAATAAATAAAATTAGCGGCTGTTTGAAAAAACCTAAATTCAATTCGGACATAGGACAATTAACAACAAAAAATTTACTTAGATTCAGATCGGCCTTGACAAAAGCAATTGAACATTACAAAAGTTCGAACTTAACAATAACAAACCAGATTGTGAAACTGCAACGTCACATTATAAATGGATCAAGACATATTTTTGGTGAACACTCGGATTGTGCTTCTTACTTTTGTCAAGGATCTAATGAAGGTGAGATCAATATGTTTGAAAAATTTCAGAATTTTAATATGTATGATAACTTTATTAACGCTTTAAGTCGGCTCAGCCTAATAGTAGATCTTTAATAGGAAACGTAGATGCCAACATTGTAGAATCTTTTAATTCAGTCATTGCAAAATTTGTAGGAGGTAAAAAGATTGTATTATATTCAACGTAATTCTTACAGTGCACGTTGCAAAGCGACAGCAGTTTCATTTAATTGTAAGGGCAAATATCACTCAAAGCTTCAGACCAAATATGGATGTATACGACAGTGTGTGAAAAAAACGGTATGAGAAGAAAATTTTTTTATAGGAAACAAAAAATACATTCAGGAACTACGGACGATCGCGACTATGGGCCGGAGGCAAATGCATATTTTATTGAAGATATAAATAATCATAACAATACCAGTGTCGACTGTGAAGAATATAATTTTCAATAATTTAAAACATGTGCTATTTAGAGAATATAAATTTTTACATTTTGTAAGAAACACCGGCACTGTTTTTTTAGCAGATTTTAGTTTTCTCTAAAACATTACTCATATTATTACAAAGCCTCAACATGTAAAGTAAATACAAATCATGGTGAGAAATAATAAGAAGTACAACTTAAATAATTGTTAATCATAAATAATAATAATTAAGTTATATATTTATTGCAGAATAAAACTTAATATATAATTAATAACGGCAAATATCATTAAAATAATTACAAATTACATAAATCGGGAGTCTTAATAAAACTAAATAAATACAAGCCAGGAGAATACTCAGAAACAGCAAAAACAAATTTCGAAGAAAATAGCCGCACCAATATTTTCATGCAATAAATGCAGGAGGCAAATATCTCAAATTTATTTGATTTCCAGTTGACCAGGCATATCCCTTCATATTGCTAGCCGGTATCTGCATCGTGTAAAAGATGCAGGCATTTTAAACTCGGTAAATATATTCAATTTATTTCAGGCAACCCGACATACGCCGTTCGGGAATTTTTCTTAAGGAAAGCCCACCCTTAAATAAAATTCATCTTTATCTACCATGGTGTTAATATTAACTTACATGTAGAAAACTGATAAATGAAGAACCGAAGCACATAAACATTAGGTAAATACGGATAAACATAACCTCAAATAAAAAATTAAAAACCAATTTGCCTAAAAAATGTTGGCAAATACTATTTGCCTAAAATAACTATTCGCCCACGACGTTTGTCTTGTTGTGAATCTATTTGCCTAAAAACCCAGCTGGCAGATACCATTTGCCTAGGAAAATAGCTTTTGAGCAGAAATAACTGATATGGAGCTATTTGCCAAGGCAGATATCATTTGCCTAGGCAAAAGCTATTTGCCAAAAATGACTATGTATTAGCCTGCGACATATACACCGGGTGTCTGTTAAAGCTCGGCCGCCGGCGATATCTCGGCAACCGTTTATCGTGCAACCTGACAAAAACAAAATCTTGATAGTAAAACTCACCCCACCAGGCTTCAATTTATTGGTCTACAAACTGATATAATCATCTCCGTATATATCTTGCTTGCTATAAGGTTCGTCCGAATTACTTTATTTTTTTTTACAATGTTGAAGCGAAGTTTTCCTTGTCTACACGCGATATACATAGTAGTATTATATATATGCATTTAATAGTAATCAAAACAAAAACACTATAAATTCACTCTAAATATAAGAATAAATACGTCATGTGCAAGAATATAACTTAATGGAAGAGAAAGTAATAGACACGTACATGACATGCTTATATTAATTAGGTAATCTATGTTAGGTTAGTTATGATACTAATCATATTAATTTACAATATTTTTAATTTAAAATGCGCTCATGCGGAAACATAGTCTTCCCACACTTGGTTCGTAAATAATTTTAAAGCAGTAAACAATCTTTAGTATGCAAATTTCAGAAATAGAGTTTTTTCGAAGTTGGTTATACTAACTTTTAATTTGAATATTTTAAGGAGTTAAACGTTTGCGTTAGTATAATAATCAAGTCATTTTACGTTTAAATTTATACTAATTTAAGTAATGCATTATTTCTATTAATCAGTAAAATGCCACTTTTGTTCTTTCTATTATATCTACTTTACATTTTTACACTCGACATTTAGTATGATTCCTAATTACATTTGTCAACAGTTTCAGAAAAATAAAGGTACAGTGTTATCCCGTAAGACAGTTCATAATCAAAACGGGTTTCGTTAAGTGATTTTTATAAAAACTGACATAGAAAAATATATATTGTATGCTTATACAGTAAAAAAAATCATATGACCTAGAATTATGTACCTAAATTAAGTAATTAAGAGTATAAATATGTATTGTACCTTCCGGGGTCCAGTTCTCCCTCAAGTCTTTATTGTAACTCTTTTCCAGTTCATCACTAAGAAGTGTGTCCAAAAATAAAGTCCAATTAACATAAATACTAACCACTAGATTTACTTTAAATAGAAATAACGATAGTAAAATTAATCGCATCATTTTATAATTATATAAATACTGAGAGTTTCGTTGAAACATCAATGCTTTATATAAAAACAATGCGGAAGTTTGTTTTGAAATGTGTTCTAATATATATGCATATACATAACGCTAACGACAACTTTTACTTTAATACATGTTTTATCTTCTTATTTTTATTTTTTGAAAGACGTAGCGTCGCGTATATTTCATATAATACATAAATAATCTTTCTCTTCAATGTTGATAAAAATATACAGGGTCTAGGTTAATGAAAATATTCACCACATAATCTCGTAAACGGCAAGAGCTCTAGAATCACCGTTAAATGTGCGCTCACTCGATTGTTCTTGGCAAGAACATCCTCAAGGGATCATGACTGCAAGTTCACAAACAACAAAGCCATGTGCCAATGTCTTTATATCGGACTTAGATAGCAAGTCGATTTTATACATACTGACTTGCCTACGAAGCTAGATTGTATGGGTTTCTGTCATGTCGTTTGGAAAGGAGTAAAAGTATGACTTTATTAATCAAGATGATAGCGGAGGCTTGATGATGTATTTAAATATTTACATGTTGGTGATGTGATGTATACAGTGTGTACGTAAAATATGGAATAAATTCGATATTTCCTAAAGCAAAAGCCCTATTAAAAAAACCTGAAACACGTCGATTTTTAATTTTAATGTTCTACATTCGACAGCAAAAATTTATTATACAACGTGATCCACATTAATGTGATGACGTCATCTGCATATTTTTTAAATACAACACCCTGTATTTGGTGACACTTTTAGATTATTATTAATGAGCTGATTGCAAAAAGGTAGATACTTCGGGTCCAGCGGACAGAATTTCAAAGATACGTGCTAACAACTATTTCTTATCAATTGCAAAAGAGTAGGCGATTAATCTTATTTATATATTTTATTGTTAGCTAATGATAACAGATACATGACTTTATGTTAAATGTTCGACCTGTAGCCCTTGCTGTATTTGACAGTAACCTAAACGATGAACAAATTCTTGTTGAATTTTGTTTATGGTTTCCTGAGAAATATTGCTTATTTCTGTTCGAATTCGCTCTTATAATTCTTCAATATGTGCTGGTTTCGTTTTATAAACAACATTCTTCAGATGGCCCCACATAAAAAAATCCAAAGGATTAAGATCTGGCGACCTCGCTGGCCATTCAATATGTCCACGTCTACCAATACACCTGTTAAGAAAAATTTCGTCTAGGTACCTTCAAACATCTACAGCAGCGGAAGCGCACCATCCTGTTGAAACCATAAACATTGATCAAAACTTCCAGGATTAATTCTACCGGGGAATAAATTAATTAAAGTAGGTACAAGTAAGCCCCTTAAAAACTGAAGATATGTTGGCCCGTCTAAATTACCTTCGAAAAAGTAGGGTCCGATGATTCTATTTCTTACAATACCAGCCCATACATTTATCTTTTGCGGGTATTGTGTATGATGCTCACGCATCCATTTGGGATTTTCTTTTGCCCAGTACATTTAATGTGAAAGTGGCTTCATCAGAGAAAATAATGTTTGATACAAAGAGAGGGTCTCGGTGGTAGTTATATATAATTACTTCACAAAATTCTATTCTTCTAACTGGATCATCATCGGTTAATTCCTGTACAAGTTTTAGTTTTATTTTAAAGGGATGCCATTTTTCTAGTTTTAATAATTTGTGTACCGTTGTTTTGCTAACATCAAGATCACGACTCATCATACGAACAGAAATATGCGGATCTTCTTCAACAGCAAGCAGAAATCTACTTTTCTATCAAAATTTACAGAGGGGCGACCTGATTTGCGTGCACTTTCAACAGTACCAGTTTCTCAAAATTTCATTTCGACCTTACTTACTGTTGATTGCGTTATGGTTCTTTCTGGATATTTATCGTTAAATAAATCACACATTTCCATCTGAGTTCGCGATCTGTCTCCATGCTCAATCATCATAGGTATTTCAATTTTTTGCTGTACACTTAATTTCATTTTCACTTTAAATTAATTCGAAGCAATAATACAGAACATTCACGAATTAATACAATTCTTGTACTATTTAACTGTTACTGGATATCAGTAAAAATAGTGACATTTCACAAAAACTAATCGCCTACTTTCTTTTATAAATAAATGCACACTATATTAAACGGTTAAGTGCAAAAGGAATATCAATAAAAACTGTGACAGCAAAGAAACAGTCTATTGAAACTGCAAACAGATGATTGTCTGATTTCAATAGCGCTATTATAAAGCTAAACGATATGTGTGACACCTTTTTGGATTCAGGACTCGAACAATATACAGGGTGTTAATTAAAAAAAATGTCGATGACGTCATTTCACACATATGGTTCACTCTATATATTTAATTATAACGCTAAATTAAAGCAAATTAAAAGCAAAAATCGACCTGTTTCGGGAAATTTTGTTATAATTGTTTGTTTCGCAAAAAATGAATTTATTCCATACTTTACGCACACACTGTATAATATATTTGCATCTTGTCTCACAATAAGAAGGAGTAATTCAAATATCTCACATAAATGGTAAATATTTTTAAGAGATTTTATTGGTTCTTAGATAGGCAAGTTTAATATGGAAAAATAAGTCATCCCCATCTGCTATTTTGATTTTATGACCAAGTTATAACCTGTTCTCTTACATATTTGCTTTGGTTTATTATATTTTACTGTGTTATTAAATTAAATCTGTAACTTTAAGTACAACACGAAATCGTTTGAGTATGTATGAAATGTTGACGGTACAAATACAAAAAATGGGAACAACAGAAATTGTAATAAACATCTCCAAAACATTAGGAAGATATAGGTTTTACTTCAATGACAGTATACAATAAAGATGTATTATTTGGCTGGCAAAATCAACTGTACATATTTCATAATTAGATAATATAAGGAAACAAGCGAATTAGTTAAAGAACGAGTGTTCAGTCATTCGAAACTTCAAGAAGCTTATTAATCTGTCGAAAATAATGTACGGCAAAAGGTGCCCAGTTTCTTCTTAATAACGTACATCCACCATTTTATAAAATAATAAAAAAAAAGAGGTGTGGTCCCCCACACCTCTTTTTTCTTTCTAAGAATTTTTTTTATAATCCTATTCTAAGTACTTCTATTCTCTTAATAAATCTCTATGGAATGAATATTTTGCAAGGTATTGGAAAAAAAGTGCTACTCAGAGTAAAAGTGTCACTTCGGTTCGAATTTTGAAATTTAATGTACACAAAGAATATTGCAAATCCAGTTCTAAATACTTTTCTACTCTTGATAAGTATATGTAGAATGCATAATTTACGACATCTTTGCAAAAAATCGCTATTCGATAAGAGTAAAAGTGTTACTTTCGGTCCGAATTTTTTTTTTTTTTTATATACAAAAGGTATTGATAATTACATTTTAAATATTTTTATTTCCGTAAGGTACCTGTTTAGAAACCGTGACTTACGAGATATTCGCAAAAAACTGATTTTCGAAAAGAGTAAAAGTACTTCCGATAAAAATTTTGATAACATTTTAATAAAATTTTTCTCAAATTTAATCTTGAGTATGTTTAAATTATTTATAAATTTGTTTAAACTTAGTAATTGACAAAATATTTGCAATATTCGATTTTTTCACTGAAGTAAGCTACTACTTCCGGTCTACCGATTTTACTGAAAATCTAATCACATCTCAAGAAGGAGATTATACTCGTAAATATAAAATTTGGAATTGATGTCTTAGCCGTTTGACCGCTATCATGGTTACATACACAGAGAGAGAGCGACATTTTTCAAAAACCACTTTTTCGTTATCAAGGGACTTCAAAACGTGGACATCTGCAAAAATATCGAAGTTGAAAATTTTCGTGATCACAATACTTTCTTATACTACGTATAAAAAAGTAATTACTGATAGAAAAAGTGACTCTGAGTCAGAAGATGATTGATTACGGTCTCTATGTTGTGTAAATTGTTTCTTTAATTTCGGTTTCAGGTCGTTCACCTTTACCGTTGTTCTTATCTTTATCTGCCATATTACTTATTCTAACTAACAATTAATAACTAAACCCTTATCTAATTCTTATTAATTCTTATCCCTACTAAATAAGAGAAATATTGATGTATCACCAGAAAAAATTAATATAAAAAAAAAATTTGTCACTAAATAAATATTGTAATTGTTTATTAACAAAAAATATTCACAGCACCACTTGGTTGGGCGCTATTAATATATATTGTTAATAAACAAGAACAGATTAAGAATACACTTGCACCTCTTGTTTGGGCGCCATTAAAATATATATACTGTGGCTGTATCTTTGCTAATGAATGATAAAATACTGTAATAGTTTATTTATTAACTTGTTCCTATCAGCATAAAATTCTAAATGTTCTTAAGAGTTCTTGTAGTGATATACTTCTTATGTGCTGGTACACCTCTTATTTAGCTTTGCTTGGGATAAGGTTAAAAATTAAATAAAATGTTTAATTCTCATAAAAAATATATTTACATTTTTAGAAATAATGGTTTTTATAATGTTGCCTTTTATAGATTTTATTATACAATAAAGGAAATAAACATGTATACTCACTTTAGAGTTATAATGTTTGTGAAATACTTATATATCTATAATGATAGCTGAATAAATATTCATCTTGTTCTTTTAAAATTTTAAAATATTATTGAATCTGGTTAATTTGTATATTAATACGATGCCGTCATTATTTTACCAATACATACATTCTCACATAGTGCTTTGGCAATCTAGAATCTTGCAACGTCAATGCTTTGAAATTTGGTTTATACTAATAGCTAGCTGTAAACATTCTCACATTGTACCTCTAGCTGCTTAGCACTCGCCCATCAAAAACATCCCCGCTATTCGTATCAATTTAATTCAAATTTCTAAATTAGATTATTACTTAATACCTAATGATGCCCAACAATCTACTAAAGGCAAATATTTTCACATAGTACCTTCAGTGTGTTTAACACCATTAACTATTCCATTATTTATTTGAAAAACTAAATACCGTTATCAAACAAGAGAATATTCATCTAGTATTCAATAAATTGAATTCTTTTACTCATCATGACTTTCGTACATTTTATCAAATTCTATCTTATTGACATCCTCCATCTTAACAATTAATAATAATAATAGAAAATTAACTGAATGAATTTGTTTGAAAGAAAATTAAATCAGAAATTGGACTCTAAATCTTTAATACAAGTTATCAAATCGTGAGTTTATATGTAGTGCATAAAGACCCTACGCTCACTTTCGCTATATTCAATTTGTTAATCTTATCAAAAATTTGCGTCTTTACTGCTCAAATTACAAACTTGAAATCTGTCTAATGAATTGGTACCATTATTCATGTTTGAATTTATATTTATTCAACTAATGTGTATCAATAACGTATACATTTTGATAATAGCATTGCTCTTAAATGTTGGCAACCTATTGTACTTTTATGTATCTTTTTTTAACTAATGCCTTAATTCTAAATAAAAACTAGTATTCTTTCTTTTTAATAACTAAACTAATTCTTAATATTATTATTTTTGATAATGTGAAGGTCACAGTAATATGTAATAAAAAATGTTCTTTGTCATATTCGCTTTTCTGAACCCAAAATTAGTAGGATTTGACTCATGCAGTGAAGGAAATATTAAAAAAATATTTTTTTTGTTGGGTAGTGTTATTTACATTTCTATACTTGTCTCCAAATATCTTTTGTAATAAAACTTTTCAATTAAATGTTATCTATCTATAAGGAATGTTAATGTTTTTAGCAAAAATCTATTGCACTCGTATACTAGACTTTATCTTAAGTTATATTAAGAAATTGCATTAAATAATTCATATCGTCATTAATTTAGAAGTGCATTATTTATAAAGCCAAGTATTTT
Source organism: Amphimallon solstitiale (assembly GCA_963170755.1). NCBI lineage: Eukaryota > Metazoa > Arthropoda > Insecta > Coleoptera > Scarabaeidae > Amphimallon > Amphimallon solstitiale. The sequence continues at coordinate 41,672,235 of OY720676.1, read as the reverse complement.
TAATCAAATCAGCTGCTTTTTCTCCAATCATAAAAGCTGGTACGCTTGTGTGTCCGGACACAGGTTCAGGTATAATGCTTGTGTCGGCAACTCTTAAATTATTTATACCATAAACTCTCAATTTACTACTAACTATCGCCTCCGGATCTGTTGGAGGTCCCATTTTACAAGTTGACATATAATGGAATACGCTCGTCGATAAGTGTCGCAATGCGCATTCCCAATATTCGTCACTGTCGTACACATGCAACTCACATCCTGGAACGGGGACATTCCACAATTTAGCGTCGTATTTCTGGAAAGAAGGCATTTGTACGAGCTGCTGTATTAATCGTATCGAAGCTATGTAGGTTTTTACATCATCATTCTGTGGATCGGTAAAATAATTTCCATAAAATCTTGGCCAATGATAAGGATTACGGGATCTCAGCTTTACGAAACCGAATGACTTTGGATGAAGTGCCATGGATAAAATACTAAACGCTTGTTTGCCTTCCAAGGGTTTCCATATTGCGTCGTAAGATTCGTCAGACATTCTGAGAACTCTTCTAAATCCTTCACCTCTGCCGGCAGAAAATGCGCTACTCCATAATAATAATTCTACATCTGGGTAAGAAGGATCGAGATCATCAGATGCGGACGTTCTTATAAAACCCAAAGCGTCTATGTTACCTACACTTGTCAGTGGTCCCGTTCCATGAGTCAAATATTCAATGAGCGTTTGTGGCGCCTGAAGAAGAGAATTATCAAATGTTATATTAGCGTTAACTGTGAATGTGAGTCCAAAATAAGACAGGTGATCGTGCAATTTTTGACCAACGGGTAAGTCTTGTAATGAGTATATTCCCAATTCATCTAAATGATCTTTGGGACCAACTCCAGACAACATCAGTATTTGAGGTGAATTTAAAGCACCTGCTGACAATATTACTTCTTTCGATGCTTTTGCAACGAAGTATTTACCATCCTTAATGTAATTGACTCCATAGGCTGTTTTGGTGTATTTGTCTATAAGCACTTTTGCAACTCTGGCACCTGTAATAATTCTTAAATTCCTTCGTTCTTTTATGGGCAATAAGAAAGCATTGTAACCACTGGACCTCCTTCCATTTCTGGTGGTAGCATGAACATACGATACTCCCATTTGTTGTCTTCCGTTGTAATCTACGTATTCGTATCCGAATTCTTGCAAGGCATTAACAAATGCGTGTGCGGCTTCAGTTCTGTAACTTACATCTTCAACACCTAAGTAACCTCCTTGTTGATGGTATTCAGGGTCTTGAATTCTCACTTGAAAATCTTCAGATTTCTTAAAGTATGGCAGTAGATCCTCGTATGACCATCCTCTGTTACCTTTTTCTGCCCAGCGGTCATAATCCAATCGATTTCCTCTTGTATGTATCATGAAATTTATTGTAGAGCTGCCTCCTAGAGCTTTACCTCTCGGGTAGTGAGTTCTTTCTAGTTCTAAACCTGCAAATATGAAAATCAGTTTGTGTACAAAACATTATAAATAATAAAAGAAGATATTTGCAATTTATTTATAAACCAAAGAGAAATCCGGTACAGCAACGGTAACAGATATATATATATATAGTTTGTCCAATATTTCTTTGTCATTCTTTCGTTAATTTGTGTAACTATAATATACAAACGTTGCGTAACCTATTTCGTATAAATTCAATATAAGAAGAAAGGATAAAATTATATAGAAATTAATAGAACAGTCGAAAGCAAAAAAGTAGACAAAAACACGGGTTTATGTCATAGACTTTCTCAAAATGATTAGTGTAATAGCGGCTTTAAAGTAACTTGTTAATATTTGGTTATCTATCAAAACTGACTACCTTATAGTTAATATCAAACTATTATAAAGATGCCTTCCATAAATGAAGATATTAAAGTCAATGTTAAGAACTTAACATAGTTTATTTTATTTTATATTATTGTTTCTTGCTCTATATATAAATGTTTTTCTTCATTTTGATGTGTCATTATATTTTTGTAATGTATGTTTTATTTTTTTTTACTTTTAATTATATTGTCACACAAATATTTGAGCATACTGATGCGGAGCTTGCTTTCGGGCGTACAGTCTTAGCGGCCGAGTTTATTGTCTGCCGGCAGGGCTACACGACTGTAAACCGAAGGCGATGCAAGGCCTCCTAGGTATACGTACGGACGGCAGTGTCTGGCATGTGCGTAGTATATATAGGGGCCATATAGCTCCTCGACTGATTCACATGTATACATATACCTATATTGTATATCTTATGTTCGATGCGGAGCGGCCCCGAAATATCGTAGCACACCGAAAATAAATAAATGTGTATTTGAACTGAAATTTAGTTTTATTTTACGGTACTTTCAAAATAGGAAGTTTCCTTAACAGTCAATGTTATTGCAGATTTGAGTAACGTTCTCAAAATACGTGAAATTGCGGAATCAAATAATATAGATAAAAGCACAGCTTTTAAAATTATTAAAAAATGGCAAGATCACCATAGAATTTGTAAAATTTCTGGTTCTGGCCGCAAAAGAATTTTAACAGCTGAGTAAGAGCGCCATCTCACAAATGTGTTTATTGAAAATCCATTTTCCTCAGTAAGTTTGATGTAAGTAACTTTCCGGGTTCTCTTTTTACTGCCCGACGAAGAATTAGAGAAGCTAATTTGCGGTGTCATAAAACTGACGAAAAACTTAATTTGAATGCGACCCACAAAGAAACTCTTGAAACACTTTTGGAAGAATGTAAGTTTTACAAATGAAAAATTATTTCAAAGCAAGAAAATGGACAATTTCATGTGTACCGACCAAGAGGTACGAAAACTTTAGTAATAATGTGTATCCAGAAAATTTCGAAGTAAACTTGTGTGGTTGGATTTCAATTCATGGAACTGGTATGTTATGGTAAATAGAAGGAAACTTCAATTCAGAGTCTTATATCAACATTCTAAGTAATGTGATGCCTTCAGTGGAGCTATTTTTTCCAAATCGCAATTTTATAATTCAGCAGGATAACTGTCCCATGCATACATCGAACAGAGTGAAAACATGGTTCAGAGAAAATAATATCAATGTGTTGGAATTTTCGCCAAGAAGTCCTGATTTAAATATTATCGAAACTGTGTGGGAGTTGATGACAAAAAAATAAAGAAATTAAATCAAAATACACAACATGAATGAATTTTATTTTTTTAAGCGAAAACCGTACGTCAAAAAAAAACCAGAGACCATATTTGCTCAAAAACGAATGACGATTTAAAAAAAAAAGTAATTTAAGAAAAGAGGAATGACTTTCTTACAAGTATTTGTGCGTTCCGAATTTTTGTTTATAAAAGCTGTTTCACTTTAAGTTTTAAATACTTTTATTCTCTTAATAAACCCCCTGTGAGTAAAAGTTACTTCCGGTCTGTATTTTAATTTTTTTTATAAATAACTTCTTCCAAGTCGAGTTTTAAGTACTTTTGTACTAATAAATTTGTATAGAATGATTAGAAGCGAGATATTTGCAAAAAACTGCTATCAGATACGATTAAAATTGCTACTTGTGGTCCGAATTTTGGAATTTTTTTTATACAAAAAATTCCAAAATGAGGTGTGGCCACAACACGACTTTCTTATACTTATAAGCGTTTCAAATTATACACAAGTTGTTCTGAATAGTTTTAAATATTTTTATCGTAGAAAAATAACCCGAAAATAAACTTGTGTTATTTCAAGTACAAATTTAAAGGCATGACTTGCGTAATATTCTCAAAAAACTGATTTTCGATAAGAGTAAAAGACCTATTTCCGGTAAAAATTTCGAAAAACTTTTATAATAAAATTCTTCTCAAATATAATTCTGAGTACATTTGAATTCTTTATAAATTCGTTTAAACTTAATAGTTGACGAAATATTGGCAAAATTCATTTTTTTCACTGAAGTAAACTACTACTTCCGGTGTGTCGATTATACTGAAAATCTAATCAGATCTCAAGAGGGAGATTGTAGTCGTAAATACAAAATTTGGAATTGATATCTATCGACGTTTGACCGCTATCGTGGTCACACACACACACACACTGACAGACAGGCAGACACAGAGACATTTTTTGAAAACCACTTTTTCATCTGCAAAAATCTCGAGGTCGAAAATTTTCAACATCATAATACTTATACTACTACGTATAAAAAAGTAAAATTATCAGTGGCGGCTGGTGAGTACGTTTCGGTGGGGCACGTACATTGACAAGACTCGGCATCTGGGAGTATGTATATCACCGATAATAAAAGAATCAGTCTTGTTTATGTACGTGCCCCATCAAAACGTACTCACCAGCCGCCACTGAAAATTATTCAAAGTCAAGCGCGAAATACTTTTATTCTATGAATATATCTGTCTAGAAAGCATGATTTGCAGATATTTGCAAAAAACTACGTCTCGATAAGAGTAAAAGACCTTTCGGTGGAAATATCGAAAATTTGTTTTATAAAATTATTTTTCATATTCACTTTTGACTAATTTTGCAATCTATAGAATTTTTTTTAGGGTTAGTATTTGAAGAGGTATTGGTAAAAGTTGATTTTTTTTGGCTGAAGTAAACTACTACTTCCGGTCTATCGATTTCACTAAAAATCAGATCAGATCTCAAGAGGAAGATAATAATCGTAAATATAATGTTTGGTACTGAGAGTTTTATCCGTTTGTCCGCAATCGTGGTCACACGCACACACAAAGTGAGAAACAGACAGATAGACTGACACACACACACACACACATAGAGAGGGAGAGAGAGAGGGAGAGAGAGAGAGAGGGGGAGGGAGAGAGAGAGAGAGAGAGAGGGGGGGGGAGAGAGAGATGTTTGCAAAATCAATTTTTTCGGTATGAGGGGAACTTTGACAGCTGCAAAAATCTCGAGGTCGAAAATACTTCTTTATACTACATATAAGATAGTAAAAGATAAAGTCATATTTGATTTCAGGAGAAATACCTGTATCATGTTCCGTATGTATATTGACTTAAATGTAAAACACTTTATTTAATCCAAATAACCATATCACCGATATTCAAATGGATTTAGACATGTGCCTAAATCATATGATACGAAAATATTTTAAATTTGCTCACCTAAACCCATATTGGGCTGTTTCTCTGTGAGGTATTTCCAATTGTAATCTGAGAAAGGCAAATAAGCCAAGAGCATCGGTATATTAACAAAGTCCTCGTCAGGTACTTCCCCGGCTTCAAGTAGCAATACTTTCCAATCATGGACTTCAGTCAGTCTGTTTGCAATAACTGAACCTGAGGAACCGGCACCAATAACAATAAAATCAAAAGTTTCCCCTAGATCTTCAGCACTTAACTCATCTAAAAGTGTAAATAAAATAATAATTAGTAAGAGGTTTTATGATATTTAAAATTACATAGTTCTGATATTTTGTGCAATATAGATAAGAATGTTTCCCGAAAGAAACTACAAAATTCAATACCAGTACGTTTTGTTTTTGAATTTATAGATGTGAAATAGAGTATTCAAGTACTTAGCATCATTAAAATAGAATCTGCAACCAATTAGGTCTTACGTTTTAAACTAATGTGATACAGTTTGAATAAACATACATTCTAAAAAAGAATCATCAAAGCTTTGTTGACAACCAACGTATTCCGGAAACTAATTGTACTCTACAGACGCATACTATCTTTTCCTATGGTGTTTAATAAAAAGCTAATAAGTCACGAAACGTAACAGCAAAGAGCGTAATTTGTGTTCATGTTATATCAAGAAATAATTGAACATATACAGGGTGAGTCATCTTCGCGGGTAAGGCCGATTGTGCCTTTACGAGTAAAGATATTTCAAAACGATTTTTTTCTTATGAAAGCTGCTCATTAGGAACACCTTTTAAGAAAACATTTTGCATTGTACAGAGTGTTCCATAACTTGGTTGCTGATCATAGTTCTGGTTTTTTAAATGGAACATCCAATATATTATTACATTTTTGTGTTTCCCGTATAATTCTTAGGCAAAAGTAATAAGAAAGTATAGGCCTAAAATCTAAAGTTTTCGACTTATTCTCATTTTTCTGGAAAATTTAAAGTTTCTATAAAATTATATTTCTCGAAAACGACACATTAGATTGGCACAATTTTTTGTAGTATTGTTCATAATAAGAGGTCTTAATAGAAGCATATTTTTTTTGAGTTACTAATTGCATGTGCAGAAAGCTGGATTAAAATTGGATGACACGATTTTATATAAAAGTAATTTTTTTCAAATGGAACATCCTATGTATCAGTTCATTCATTTTTGAATTTCTTATTAAATTTTACATCAAAAACATGTAAGACGTTAATACTTTAAAAGTGACTATTACTGAGCTATTGTCGTTTTTTGATATAATTTTGACAACTTTATGTTTTTCATTTGAATACGGTATAGTGAGCCATGGTATTTGTTGCAACATTGATAATTCAATGGATGCCATTTAGTAAGTTGTTGCTCAGATAATAGCATTATTTTATAATGCATTTTTCTAAAAATTAGCTTAGAGTTATGATTTTTGAACGTATTGGGGGAACGACAAAAAAAATGTTCACTAGCTTAAGATTTTGAGTTGTTTATAAAACTGCATTCTAAAAATATATGGGTCATTTTCAATAACCCTTAACCTTACATATACCCTATAACTACAATCTTATCTAAAATGATATTAGGCCGTACTATTTTTTTTTTTAGGTATATTACGTGATGGTGTGTCAATTTAAAGACAAATAATAACCTAAAATTGCAATCTCCTTTTATTTTTAAACTTTAAATATTCCATTTTACATTACCGTCAAGCGAAGCCATACGACAATACAAGCCGGAATGCAGGAGCTCGAGCGGCGTGTGACGTCATGATTGTGGTCGGGCACTCGTCGTTTCACTTAGAGTGCAGGTGAATGTCTCTCGCACTAAACTGCCTGTCCATTTTCCTAGTGCCTGTAAGCTTACGGTCTGTACTAGTTTGTACATTTCATTTGATAATTTTATCAAACAATTTTTATAGTTATCATAAAATGCTAAACTGCTGTGTGCCCGGATGCCGAGGTAACTATTATAAAGGTCAACGTGTTACAGTGTTTAGGTTTCCTAAGAACGGCAAAATAAAAGAAAAATGGATACGAAGTACTCACGGAGAAAATTATATTGTCACTGATAATTCAAGAGTCTGCATTAAACACTTCTCAGACAATTTTATTGTACGGGAATATCGAATGACGAGGTCAGATGGCACAGTTTTGGTCATGCCACGAAAAATTTTAAAATTAGCAAACGATGCGTATCCAACAATTTTTAAAAACCAGCCTAGTTATATGTCAACATGTTTGCCAGTAAAGCGGAAATACCCTGAGGAAAGGCAAAACGAAATTGGGAAACGATTGAAAAAGGCTCAAATTGCTCTAACTCATACATGTACTTCTTTAATTGAACTATCGAAATACTTAATATGTGATTTAAGTTTCGAATATGTATTGTTAAGTCGTTTCAAACAGATGATTTAGAAGCTAGGTTTGGACAGTATCGACAAATGAGTGGAGAAAACTATCACATATCTATACTTAAGTTTTAGAATCAGAAAAAAAAATAAAAATGATGAATTTATTAACATTAGAATCTTTTAAAAGTGGAGAATTTTGTCTAAAAGACTTTTAAAATATTTGCGAAAATGGGATAGCAAATGAAGCTATCGTGAGTATAGAGCAATTTGAGAAGCTGTAATTATAATGGAAGACGAGATGATATCATCTGATCAAATTGAAATTTTGGTATACATAGCTGGTTACATTGTTCACGTTATTGGTAGAAATTTGCAGTGAAAACAATGTAAAGAAATGATTTCATACAACAGGGACCTTGAAATTGAAACTAATAATTGTAATACCGAGATTTTTCATTATTTAAAACATTTAGAACGCGGCGGATTAAAATATCCCAAGCAAATCTTTATAGATATTACTTCTCAGATGTTTTTACTTTTTAAAGTATTAATAAATGATAAATTTGAAAGTCAGTTCCTAAATTGTCAGAGTCAAAGAATTGTTTTAAAAAAAATATGTTATCGGCTACTTGATATATAAAGATGTTCAAATATATAAGGCCTGTGAAGAATGTAGTTGTTCCAATTTTAATTTAATTGAGAAGTGTAGAGTTAAATGCAGTAACATTTTACTCAATAATTATTCTAAAGTTCGACAAGATAAGATTATTCATAACGGTATAAAAGAAAGTAAAGTTAAGAAACTATCTAGTCGATAACATGTCGCTGTTGCCGTAAGTTTCGTCATTAGATTTTTCTGTATTATCTGTGTGTTATTGTAACTATTTGTATCTATTGATTTAATTTTTCTTTAAAATGTCTGAATATTTATTTTTTAAGTAGAAAATCTATAGTTCACCATGTTTTTAAGAAAATATCAAAGATATCTTTGTTAAATGTTTCATGATTCCATAGCTATTAAAAATAATATTTAATATTTAGCACTAATAAAGTCATTGCTCTCAGGGTCGTGTAAGTTTGTAAGAAATAATTTATTAATTCAATAATAGGGTTCCTCCACAATATTTATATTTTGGTAAAATAATACGAGTGCAGATTTAAATTAATTTGTATATTTAAATCCAATGAATCGCATACATATGCACATATAACAAAAGAAATGAAACATATAACAACACTTTTTCTATTTTATATTTATACAAATAATTAGTGGCGATGGCTATAGATATATATATATATATTTTTCTTCTAATTTATAATATATTTTATATTATAAACGCCGCCTATGAGAAAAGTTACAACATATGCATTTTACGCCTCATATGAATACACAGCTAAGCGAATACATTTTAAATTTCATATTCATAAATAGACGAGATTTATGTTGTTAACTTTAGGTATTATTTGCGTTTCTATATACCGATAGAACCACCGGCCATCTGCCTATAGGGAATTGTATGCAGTACACATTTATATGTACATATACCTATGTATCTAGTCCTACCGTTTATCAGAAGCGTTGTCTATGCCGACGCTAGGGATCGACAGTCAACCGCGTCAGTCGTGTCTTGACTGCGGTGGAGTATACTCATAGTTGGTCGAACTTGCAAAAATACGCAAATTCTTGCTGTCTGCATCTTTAGGGTTTAGAATTATTTAGAGCTCAGTATTTTTTTCTGTTTTTTTTACCGATATTCATTTACGTATTTACTATGCCGTTAGTTTATAGTAAAGAAGAAAAAATAAATATTATTAAATGGTATTACTCATCTCAAGGAGGTACGCAAGAAGTGATTGGTCGTTTTGTTTTTTCGTTTCCTGATCGTCCAGTTCCCTGCCGTCGGACGATACTAGATATCATACATCGTTTTGAAAAGTCGGGCTGCATTAATGGATGTTCGAAATGCTATCAGAATAATTTCCATCCTATTTCGGAGGAAAGAATAGAGAAGGAAGTCAGTGTATGCGCCTTTGTAGAATCAAGTGAGCCCTGCTCTAGCCGCCAAATTTCTGAACAATTAGGTATTCCAAAAACCACAGTTAGGCGTATATTACACAAAAAGAAATATAAGTGTTATAAGGTTAGAAAAAATCAAGAAATATTCCCAGATGACCAGTTTAGACGTCTCGAATTTTGTGAGGCTATTAGAGAAAAATGTGATAATGATAATTTTACACGAAATATTTTGTTCACTGACGAATCAACATTTTCCCTTCACAAACGCCATAATCCATCTGCCGTTCGCTACTGGTCTCAGAAAAACAAACATTTGAGCAGGGATGTCAACACTCAATATCCACAGAAACTAAATGTCTGGGCAGGAATCTTAGGGGATCACATCATAGGGCCATTTTTCCTAAACGGAACATTAAATGCGCAGTCATATTTACAATTACTGCAAAATCATATTGTTCCTGCAGTGCGTGACCTTGCTGTCAACTTTAATGATATTTGGTTTCAGCAAGATGGCTGCCCAGCTCATAATGCCAGAATAGTACAAGAATGTCTTTCATTGCATTTTCCACATACCATTAGCACTAGAGGTAATATTTCTTGGCCGCCTAGATCCCCTGACTTAACGCCATGTGATTTTTTCCTTTGGGGATATTTGAATGAAACCATTTATGTACACCAGAATGAAAGACCCCGCACATTAGATGATTTACGAATGCGAATTACACAACTCTGTAATAGTATTTCACCTGTAACTCTCTCTAATGTACGTAGAGAATTTTACAACAGACTGGGCTACTGTGAGGCAAACAATGGAGGCTTGTTTGAAAGAGATATTTATTAGCCTCTAGAATTCTATTTTATTTTCTCTAGAATTTTTTTTGTTTGACATCAATTATTACTTTTTGAACGTTTTTTAATTTCTCCATGTTGCTTCCTTTTTAGAATTATTTTTCTTATTTTCTCTTGGTTTAGTAATTTGCAATTTAATTTTATTTAACTAGGTACATTCAGAATCACTAGTTACTACTTCTTTGGAATCTCAAACCTTCGTTTTCATTACAAATCTACTACTAATATTTCTACAACACGAAACATTATGCCGATGATGGATTCTTACAAATATCTACGAAATGAAATGGCAATATCTGTGTCATATTTAAAGATTAAATATGCTTTATCGACGGATGTGTATTTATTTCTTTTTACGCCACAAATTATTATTGCCGGTACGTAGATATATACGTAGGCGTATATAAATGTGTACTGCATACAATTCCCTATAGGCAGATGGCCGGTGGTTCTATCTGTATATAACATTTAGTCTACAATTCTTTATTCGCTTACTACACACGAATATATTTCTTTTAGAACAATTGTTTATAGAAAATACCTTGTGATGACAGCTATGTTTTTCTATTTTTTCCTTTGCTCTTCGGCACTTTTGCTTCTCAGGGAACACAGTCCTTGTCTTGCGGCATCTTTTTCACGGGTTTGCTTTGTCGTCACTATCTTGAAGTAACGAATCTATTTGCACAATTTATTTACTTCACCTAACACATTGCACATTTACTTTATGTGCCACTCTTTTAATTATGTGTTTAACTTTAACATTTCTTTATCTCGTTATGTGATCCGTTTTCGGAATTTTTAAATACAACTTTTAATGAATATTACTTTTTTTTTTCCTACTAGTCGTAATTCGATGACTTCTTTAAAATACTAAGAAGCCAGCCAGCCGAATTTGTAACGACTTTTCGAGTTTTTCTTTCAACACCCTCGGTCTGACTTAGCTTTCGACTCTCTATTTTCTTGACGCGTCTTTCGTTTTATCTCCGGGCACCGGTGGTTCCCCGTTCTTTCTTTAGTTCAGTGGTTCACATTTAACATTTTCCCCACGCGCACTCTTTTGCTTAGGCGACTGTTTATCACACGTAGCGTTTATTGCCCAAATAAAATACTGGCGTCGCAGTTCTTATATCTAACTGAATAACAAACTTATGACTAATCTTATACTACGGTATATTCATTGGATTTAAATACTTCATGTTAAAATATTAATAATAATAAAATATAACTATATAACTTCTTAACATATAAAATCTATACATATATAAAAATAGTCTGTACCGTTACACATAGTAACGTCGCTTGTCGCTGAGGAATAATCCCGTCCACGATCGTTACGTCACGATTCCTGCATTCCGGCTTGTATTGTCGTATGGCTTCGCGTCAAGTTATACTTTTTTAGTTTTTCAAATTTGGCTTTATATATTTATCATATTTTGTATATATCTTATAAAATTATTTTTTTTTACATTCTTTCAACACTTGTTCTTCGCCATGTTTATGTAAAATTTCAAAGATTATAACATATTTTTTTTTTAAATATTTACGAAATACAACTAAGAGCACTAACATTACCGTCACGCCAACTTACAAAAGGGTAAGTTTTAAACAGCGTACTTTTTGTCTTAACATTACCGTCCCATGGGACAATTTACTTCTAATAGTAGCTATCGTTATAATCACATTTGTCCAATATTTTAAACCATTGCTAGTTTCATATTTCCTAACCTCAAGTCTTTCTTTCTAGGTGTAACATTTCTAACACTATTTTACTACTGTTCAAACACTACCGTCACGAACATTACCGTCACGTTCGCAAAACAGCCAAAACGTGATGGTAATGATAAAAAAGTGACGGTAAAAATTTCGATTTACAAGTTAATAATTAGTTTCTAAATATTTGAAATATCACTACAAAAAGTATAACAGTATAATTGGTGAAAGTATATTTTTTGAAAGTAATATAAGCCAAAAGTTAAAGGTTATTGAAAATGACGCATATAATATATCATTACTCTCCTTTGTCTTTTACTTCTTGGTAAATGTCTCATTTCGATATCTACACATTTATACAAAAATTGGCTATAGTTTACTTAGAATATATTCTATGCCAGCAATATATTTCATGAAATATATAGAATATGGTACAATAAACAAATTTTAAAACAAAACAAATGAATACTTTAATTATAGTAAGTGCAGAAATAGGAATTTGGACGTATCAACGGATCTGTAATTAGCGAAAAAGAGACTACAAAATAACATAAGCAACATCGCCAGTAGTAATGAAAGTGTCGAATACTCTTCTAAAGGTATATGTTCTGGGACATTTTCTTCCAGCGCAACGCTGTCGGTAAAATCTTCGAGTTAATAAATAATTTCTTTGACTTTACCCAAATACAAAAATCATATCTGTAAGCTCTTCTTTAGAAAACCTCATTATAAAATTACTTTAATTATTTTAAGATTAATATCATCAACAAATTATACCTGTCAACTAAAAAGTAACTTATTAAACGTCATCCGTCACCATCACAGCTAATTTCACGGCATGCTATGCTATATTAATATAAAACCATAAAATTGAAAAAACTATATCAAAAAGCGACAATAGCTCAGTAATAGTCGCTTTTAAAGTATTAACGTCTTACATGTTTTTGATGCGAAATTTAATAAGAAATTTAAAACTGACTGATATACAAGGTGTTCTATTTGAAAAAATGGACTTTTTTACAAAATTTAACAAAACCATATCAAAAAACGACAATAGCTCAGTAGTAGTCAGTTTTAAAGTATTAACGTCTTACATGTTTTTGATGCGAAATTTAATAAGAAATTTAAAACTGAACTGATATACAAGGTGTTCTATTTGAAAAAATTGCCTTTTTTTCAAAAACTAACAAAATTATATCAAAATACGACAATAGCTCAGTCAGTTTTAAAGTATTCACGTTTTACATGTTTTTGATGCGAAATTTAATAAGAAATTTAATCTGAACTGATATACAAGGTATTCTATTTGAAAAAATTGACTTTTTTACAAAAACTAACAAAACTATATCAAAAAAGGACAATAGCTCAGTAATAGTCAGTTTTAAAGTATTAACGTCTTACATGTTTTTGATGCGAAATTTAATAAGAAATTTAAAACTGAACTGATATACAAATTGTTCTATTTGAAAAAATTGACTTTTTTACAAAAACTAACAAAATTATATCAAAAAACGACAATAGCTCAGTAATAGTCAGTTTTAAAGTATTAACGTCTTACATATTTTTGATGCGAAATTTAATAAGAAATTTAAAACTCAACTGATATACAAGGTGTTCTATTTGAAAAAATTGACTTTTTTACAAAAACTAACAAAATTATATCAAAAAACGACAATAGCTCAGTAATAGTCAGTTTTAAAGTATTAAAGTCTTATATGTTTTTGATGCGAAATTTAATAAGAAATTTAATCTGAACTGATATACAAGGTATTCTATTTGAAAAAATTGACTTTTTCACAAAAACTAACAAAACTATATCAAAAAAGGACAATAGCTCAGTAATAGTCAGTTTTAAAGTATTAACGTCTTACATGTTTTTGATGCGAAATTTAATAAGAAATTTAAAACTGAACTGATATACAAATTGTTCTATTTGAAAAAATTGACTTTTTTACAAAAACTAACAAAATTATATCAAAAAACGACAATAGCTCAGTAATAGTCAGTTTTAAAGTATTAACGTCTTACATGTTTTTGATGCGAAATTTAATAAGAAATTTAAAACTCAACTGATATACAAGGTGTTCTATTTGAAAAAATTGACTTTTTTACAAAAACTAACAAAATTATATCAAAAAACGACAATAGCTCAGTAATAGTCAGTTTTAAAGTATTAACGTCTTATATGTTTTTGATGCGAAATTTAATAAGAAATTTAAAACTGAACATATACAAGGTGTTCTATTTGAAAAAATTGACTTTTTTACAAAAACTAACACAATTATATCAAAAAAGGACAATAGCTCAGTAATAGTCAGTTTTAAAGTATTAACGTCGTACATGTTTTTGATGCGAAATTTAATAAGAAATTTAAAACTGAACTGATATACAAATTGTTCTATTTGAAAAAATTTACTTTTTTACAAAAACTAACAAAATTATATCAAAAAACGACAATAGCTCAGTAATAGTCAGTTTTAAAGTATTAACGTCTGACATGTTTTTGATGCAAAATTTAATAAGAAATTTAAAACTGACCTGATATACAAGGTGTTCTATTTGAAAAAATTGACTTTTTTTCAAAAACTAACAAAATAATATCAAAAAACGACAATAGCTCAGTCAGTTTTAAAGTATTAACGTTTTACATGTTTTTGATGCGAAATTTAATAAGAAATTTAATCTGAACTGATATACAAGGTGTTCTATTTGAAAAAATTGACTTTTTTACAAAAACTAACAAAATTATATCAAAAAAGGACAATAGCTCAGTAATAGTCAGTTTTAAAGTATTAACGTCTTACATGTTTTTGATGCGAAATTTAATAAGAAATTTAAAACTGAACTGATATACAAATTGTTCTATTTGAAAAATTGACTTTTTACAAAAACTAACAAAATTATATCAAAAAACGACAATAGCTCAGTAATAGTCAGTTTTAAAGTATTAACGTCTTATATGTTTTCGGTGCGAAATTTAATAATAAATTTAAAACTGAACTGATATACAAGGTGTTCTACTTGAAAAAATTGACTTTTTTACAAAAACTAACAAAATTATATCAAAACGACAATAGCTCAGTAATAGTCAGTTTTAAAGTATTAACGTCTTACATGTTTTTGATGCGAAATTTAATAAGAAATTTAAAACTGACTGATATACAAGGTGTTCTATTTGAAAAAATGGACTTTTTTACAAAAATTAACAAAACCATATCAAAAAACGACAATAGCTCAGTAGTAGTCAGTTTTAAAGTATTAACGTCTTACATGTTTTTGATGCGAAATTTAATAAGAATTTTAAAACTAAACTGATATACAAGGTGTTCTATTTGAAAAAATTGACTTTTTTACAAAAAGTAACAAAAGTATATCAAAAAACGACAAGTCATTTTTAAAGTATTAACGTTTTACATGTTTTTGATGCAAAATTTAATAAGAAATTTAAAACTGAACTGATATACAAGGTGTTCTATTTGAAAAAATTGACTTTTTTTCAAAAACTAACAAAATTATATCAAAATACGACAATAGCTCAGTCAGTTTTAAAGTATTCACGTTTTACATGTTTTTGATGCGAAATTTAATAAGAAATTTAATCTGAACTGATATACAAGGTATTTTATTTGAAAAAATTGACTTTTTTACAAAAACTAACAAAACTATATCAAAAAGGACAATAGCTCAGTAATAGTCAGTTTTAAAGTATTAACGTCTTACATGTTTTTGATGCGAAATTTAATAAGAAATTTAAAACTGAACTGATATACAAATTGTTCTATTTGAAAAAATTGACTTTTTTACAAAAACTAACAAAATTATATCAAAAAACGACAATAGCTCAGTAATAGTCAGTTTTAAAGTATTAACGTCTTACATATTTTTGATGCGAAATTTAATAAGAAATTTAAAACTCAACTGATATACAAGGTGTTCTATTTGAAAAAATTGACTTTTTTACAAAAACTAACAAAATTATATTAAAAAGCGACAATAGCTCAGTAATAGTCAGTTTTAAAGTATTAACGTCTCGCATGTTTTTGATACGAAATTTAATAAGAAATTTGAAACTGAACTGATATACAAGGTGTTTTATTTGAAAAAATTGACTTTTTTACAAAAACTAACACAAGTATATCAAAAAACGACAATAGCTCAGTAATAGTCAGTTTTAAAGTATTAACGTCTTACATGTTTTTGATGTGAAATTTAATAAGTATTCAATAATGAACTAATATATAGGGTGTTCCATTTGAAAATTAATTTTTATTCAAAAACATGTCATGTAATTTGAATCTAGTTTTCTGCAGATTCAGTTAGTAACTAAAAAAAAATAAATTATGTTTCCATTAGGACCTCTTATTGTGAATAATACTGCAAAAAATTATGTCCATCTAATACGTCGTTTTCGAGAAATATAATTTTATACAAATATCGAATTTTTCAGAAAAATGGGAATAAGTCGAAAACTTTCGATTTTAGCCCTATACTATCTTATAACTTTTTCACTAAAAATTATACGGGGAAAACAAAAATGTAATAATATACAGGATGTTCTATTTAAAAAACTATAACAATGGTCAGCCACCAAGTTAAGGAACACTCTGTGTAATATAACATATTTTTAAAATGTGCTCCAAATGAACAGCTATCAAAAGAAGAAAACCGCTTCAAAATATCTTTACTAATAAAGCCATAATCGGCCTTACCCGCGGAGAAGACTCCTGCATTTATATCGACTACTGTATATATATCGAAAATTATAAGCTTATTATTATATTTAGTTAAGAAGTATAAATATCTTACCTTCAGGGGTCCACTTTGTTTTTAAATCTTTGTTATACATTTTTTCCAATTGATCACTAAATAGTTCGTCCGAAATTGATGTAAAATTGTCATAACTACCTGGCAAAGAATTCCCTTCTATAATAAATAAGGTTAATACAATTAAGAGTTTCATGTTGGAATCGCAGAAAATATTGTGCCAATTTAATTTAAAGAGTTGTACTTATATTACAAATACAACGGAAGTTCGTTTCAGTATATACTCTTGCCGATAATTATGGAATAACACGTTTTACTTTATTTCAATTTTTGTATGGTCAATACATATTCATATACCCTCAAAAAATTATACTCGTATAGTGTCAGCATATGAAAAATAAAATATACTCAAGCTACCAGTCGTTATTTTCTGTTCTTGTTATAGAAAGTTTATAAAATTTGGCTGTGGCATCATATAAATTTCTATTGCTTGGGTGTAACTGTTCTAAAATTCAAGATTTACAAATAATTACGAGAATATTTATGCGAATGTAATAACAACATATTGCTTAATATGTTTACAATGAAATATAAATGTTTCACAAATATTCATGTTTGTTTTTCTTCTTGCAACTGTTCGTTATATCTAGCACGAATTTATAAATTTAGGTTAATACCGAACTTGGCACACTAATTAACAGCCTTTCCTCTTAGACATCTCTAATAGGAACAACAATTAAAAGGTACGTATTGTCTGTCAAATATTCTTTTGCCACCGTCAATTTGAATTTTAGACGAATTATGTAGGTACTCCCTAGTCAAATGGTATACTGAATTTGTGAGAAACACAGGTGACCTTCAAGAAGCATTTAAATTTATTTGTAAGCTATCAAAACTAAGTAATATACATTTACAATAAATTGTATATACCGGGTGTCTGTTTAAGCTCGGCCACC
The DNA here is from genome assembly GCA_963170755.1 of Amphimallon solstitiale. Taxonomy (NCBI): domain Eukaryota; kingdom Metazoa; phylum Arthropoda; class Insecta; order Coleoptera; family Scarabaeidae; genus Amphimallon; species Amphimallon solstitiale. The sequence goes on along the minus strand of OY720676.1, from coordinate 41,654,470 downwards.
GGCCATATCTCGGCAACCGTTTATCGTACAACTTGGCGGAAAAAATCTTTGATAGTAAAGCGAGCCACGAGAATTTCAACTAAAATATTTTTAAGTTTCCAAACTTATCGCAAGAGGGTGCAATTCTCAAGATGAATTAAAAATTGAATAATTTTCATTAAATTATAGATTAAGATAGATTAGAATTTTTACTAGCAAAATTTTTAGACGTTTTTATACAAAATTTTAATTGAAACTTTTTGATCTAACTCCCATACGAAGGGCAGGGTGGAGGGGATATGTATGCGTACAAAAGTATGTATAATTTCGGTTAGCAAGAACGGATTTTAATGTTTCTGGGCTCATTTGATATAGAATTTTACAAAGAATTGGAGGATATTTAGTACGAAATTAAGTGGTTGTCAAAAAAAATAACAGAGGGCGCTGTTCTCATTTTATGTATATTACTTGTTTTTCTATAAAATTTTAGATGGAACGGTATATTTTCAAAATCTTAGTATTGAAGCACATAATAAACTGAAGGGGATGATGAAAACTGAAAGTTGCTACCTTTTTTCTTGACGAAGATATAGTCATACGAAGACCAACAAAAAAATAAAAACTTTTAAATATAAATTTATTTATTTATTGTGAGTAATAATTTTATTTTAATTTTAAGAGGGTTACTAGACAGTGTATACTTCGTTTTCACATGAATTTTTATGATACTCTTCAGTAAATGTATACATTTCAATCTTCTTATCGATTTTTTAATTCATTGCATATTTCTGTGGATGCACAACGCTGATGAATGATAAAAATTATAATAATCTATTTATAAACTTATTCCAAACAGCATAAATTTTTTATTTATGTTCTTATGAGTTCTTGCAGTGATTTGCTTCTTATATTCTGATACACCTCTTTTTCTTCTTCAGTTTTGTGTGGGATAAGGTGAAAAATTAAACAAAGTATCTAAATCTCATATAAAATTATATTTACATTTCGTAAAATGACGATCGTTAATAACATTGCCACAATATATCTATATATATATATATATATTTGTTTTACAAAGAAAGAGAAAAATAAAGCATTTGTACTCACTTTAGAGTTATAATGCTTGTGAACTACTTATACATCTATAATGATAGCTGAAAGAATAATTACCTTATTCCTTTAATTAAAAAAAAAAACTATTGATTCTTGATAATTTGTTTATTAATACGAAGCCGACTCTATCTTACCAAAACATACATTTTCACATACTGCCTTGGTAATCTAGAACCTTGCAACGTAAATGCTCTGAAACTGGCCTATACTAATCGCTAGCTGTAAACATTCTTACATTACACCTCTAGCAGCTTAGCACCTGCCCACCAAATACATCTCGGCGTATTCGTATTTATTTTATTTGAATTTCTAAATTAAATGACTATATAGTAATTAATGATGCCCAACGAACTACTAAAGGCAAATATTTTCACATAGTACCTTCAACATGTATAACATCATTAACTATCTTTTTATTATTTTGAAAAACGAATTATAGTTATAAAACAGATAATAATCATCTGATTAATGACGCCCAACAATTTACTAAAGGCAAATATTTTCATATAGTACCATCTTTTTTATTATTTTGAAAAACGAATTATAGTTATAAAACAAGATAATATTTATCTGATATTCCATAAATTGAATTATTCATCTGATAACTTATTTCATTTCATCGCACATCTTGTCAAATTCTAACTTATTGATATCCTCCATCATTAAAATTAGTGCAAAGAAAAGAAAAATTAATTTAATGAAATTGTTTAAAGGAAAACTAAATTAAAAATTAAATTCTAACTCTTTTATACAAATGATTGAATCGTGAGTCGATATGTAGTGTCTAATAAACCCTACACTCACTTTAGCTATCTTAACCCATTAGTGCATAGAGATAGGAAATCAAATAAAATCCAAGTAAATTTGTAATCATATATTAAATTATGCAAATAAGCACTTATAATATGTACGATGGAAAAAATATATCCAAATTTTAGAGTTACACCCCATCTGATATACACCGCTGGTCTGAGCAGATCTGGAATGCGGCTATCAGTAGAAAACGCGCACAGTGTTGCCTTATGTATTTGAAACATTTTTCCCGGTATCGACTTATAGACTATGCACTAACGTAATGTAAACATTAAACATTTTGTTGTTGTGCATTGGTTAGGTCAGGCTAGATAAACGTCAGTGAACGTCATGTAAACGTTAGGAGTGCATTTAATGCTTCCGTATAGCGCGCTTTTGTTAACGGTAATTTATATTTTATCGAAAATAAGTAATATCACACTGGAGAGAAGTGAAAAAATACAAACAGAACACAATAATCAGTTTAGAGGTAGTAACGTTTTAATAAAATTGGAATAATTCTGCGTAAGCAATGGTATTAATGTAAAAAGATCGCTAGAAAATTAAACTAAAATATTCTTGAAAAATTAAATTACAAAATTAAACTACCGTATATTAGAATTAAACTAAAATGTTTTTTAAACTAATTAGTAAAAGGAAAGATTTTATTTTATAAAATTTAGTACAAAAATTCTATAAATATTAATGGAGTAAATGTTCAAATAAACCGCCTGCTTGCTCTTGACAATAACCAAGCCTGTAGTAAAATTCATTACGTGCGTTGGCAAGTGTTTCAGGCAATATACTATTGGCAGTGTTGACAATCTTTTGCCGTAATTCTTCCAAATTTCTAGCTCGCTCATGCGCATATGTTTAAACTTTTTCCTTGATACAGCCCCAAAAGAAAAAATCTAACGGCGTCAAATCGGGCGAGCGAGGTGGCCATTCTATCGTGCCGCCTGAACCTATTATACGGTTAAGAAAAGTTTGTTGAAGAAATTGCCGTACAATCCGTGCAGTGTGAGCTGGACAGTTATCCTGTTGAAACCAAATCTCTTCAACATTAACATTGAGAGCACGAACGGCCGGCATGATATTAGTTTCGAGCAATTGCAAATATCTGGCTGCTGTAAGTGTAGATACCATCAATAAAAAATGGACCAATAATATGATCACCCAATATACCGGCCCACACATTCAATTTTTGAGGATATTGGGTACGAAGGGGCAAAAACAGATGTTTATTTTGCTTTGACCAATATTTAGTAATCATTGGATTAGAACGACCATGTAAATAGAACGCAGATTCGTCCGTAAATTAAAGGTTTTGTATAAAATTATCATTTTCGACGACTCGTGCCATTACACTTTCACAAAAGTTAATGCGCCTTACTTGATCTCCAAGAAAAATTTCCTGGCGTTTTTGTATGCTGTAGCTACGATACCCTTGCCTATTCAAAATCTTTCTAACAGTACGCGCTGGAATATCAACCTGTTCAGATATTTGCCGTGATGAACATGGTTCATTTTGCTCAACAGCACTACATACATTAACTTCCCGTTGTTCCCTTTCCTCGCTCAGTATCCGTATACGACATCCTTTGCTCTTCTCAATGCATTTATGGCAGTCCGTAATACATCCAACAGATTCGAATTTATGAACAATGTTCAAAACTGTTTGAACGGCAGGGACGGGTCTATTTTCAAATGAAAATATGAAACGACCAACTACTTCCTGTGCTGTACTACCTGAATAGTACCATTTAATTATTTGAATTCTTTCTTCCGTAGTGTACAACATCTTAGATAGTGTCAGTAACTCAAAATCAAAGAAAACTGTCCGCGTGAATATACGATTTTCTATTAAATGTCATTTGTGTCATTATTAAGTACTGTCATAGTTATGATGCCGGACTAAATTATATTGGCAACCTCGCTTGCTACCATATGTACGAAATACATGTATTTTATCCCGCATTCTAATAGTAAACAGACCAGCGGTGTATAGGATTGTATGGGATATTTTTACTTTTTATTAAAATGTATGATAGTTTCGAAAACATTTTTTTGTATACAAACCAATATTGCATTTACTGCATATAAACTTAGCTTTACCCCCACAAAACCTGCACAATTTTTCTGTCGTTACATATTCGGGCCAGTGCTTTCTACCATCGTATCGTTGATCTGATAATAGCGCAGGAAGAGCTCTACGTCTGTAGGAAGATGTGCCGTAAGTCGAAAAAAGAGTTGTTGCAAGAGATCTTCTAAAATTTAGTAAATTTGAGAATTCTTTATTATCTGGATTTACTTTTCTCATTAGCAACCATGCATTTGTCACGGAAGCATCTAATAAGTAGCAAAGGATTGGCCACCACCATTTCTTTTGTCGCACTCTGGTTCGGTAAACAGCTATCAGTTGATCCATTTTGTCAACTCCTCCCATAAAAGCGTTATAATCTGCGAAAACTTTGGGTTGATCGACTAGAATCTTACCTTTCCTTTGTTTTGACCAGCGCGTACATTTTGTGTCTTCAAGATTAGTAAAATTAGTAACACATGTTACAACTTTATTGTCGTTCCAACGTACGAGACAAATTTTATTGTTATCCGAAATTCTATAGTCATAAGCACATCTATTTTGAATAGATCCTGTCGCGCAATAGCCCTGGTCACTAAGATGCAAAGGAAGAGGAACAGAAGAAAAATAATTATCAAAATATATTTTAAATCCATTATTTGCATGAATCTGTGCAGATTCTATAAGAGAAACCACTACGTCACCTCCTATCCCAAACATTTTTTCGACATCTGATTTGCCTGTATAAATTTCAAAAGCAATCATATATCCCGTGCTAGAACAGATTGCCCAGTTCTTGAACCCAAATCTTATTGGCTTTCCCCGAATGAATAGCTTTGCATAGTGACGTCCATAATACGGAATCATGGATTCATCAACACAAAGATGTGCTTCTAATCCACCGTGATACAAAAAATTCTTATTTAGTTGAGATATAAGAGGCCTAAGTTTATAGAGACGATCATTACTGTCGACAGCATCATTATTATTGAAATATATATGACGTAAAATTTGTTCAAACCGATTCAGTCTTATGCTATTTTGAAGTATTTTCGCAACATCTTCACATCCTGACCAAAAAAGTCTTTTATTTGGGTATTTTGCATAACCCGATAATAGCATCGCACCTAGAATAACATATACATAATTCATCTAAAGTCATATTGAGATTAGTGTTTTTCTGAGACGCATATAAATTAGATTCATATAGTGTATGATTTAGAAGTTCATCAGAAAAATATAATTTTAGGAATTCCAGTGGTGTTTGAGCTGCTTTGGCTACATTCGAAATGGGTTTCTCGATGCACGTTTTATTTATGGTAAAACAAGGTTTAGCCTTTGTCCAAGATAATTGGCGCGATAGGTTCGTTTTAGCTGTACTTCTAGCTGATACTTGATTGTTCAAGTTCGGACGAACGTATTTACATAGAGGCTCTTTGTCACTTGTATCGAAATCATCATCTTCAGTTAGATTATTTCTAGTGTCAACTGCATTCCTGCTATGTACAATAACTTCACACTGAGTTTGTAGCATCTTGGACCCCAGGTGATTGACGTTACCTTCGTGGTCATCATCACTACCATCACTATCTTCTCCATCCTGGGGAGGTAATACGTGCATGTCTATTGAATCGTAGAAATCGTCCTTTTCTACCTCATCTAATAACTCAGCCAGTGATAATCTGCAATTTTATATTGAAACATATTTGTCATTTGAATGCATATAATCCGTTATATCGGATGAGCAAAAATAAAATTGTGTAGATTTGAGTGAATACTACATGTTTCAGAGATTATCTAGTACACAATATCAATAATGTCTAGTGAACAAATGGAAAGAGTGATAATTGAATTTTATTTCGTTTTCATAGAAATTACGATTATTTTACTTACCCCTTACCACGAGCACTGTAGAGTGAAGGATCCATGTATACAAATACACAAAACTAAAACATAAACTTAGTTGTTGGCAGGGCTTTTGCAATTTTATTATAAGAAAGTAGGTTGTACAAAACTAACAACAAAATCTTAAATGTTGAGGTTATGTATTATATTGTATACAAGTGTCAAATGTATGCATCCGATATATCGGATGATTTGCACTAATGGGTTAAATCTGTTAATATTTTACAAAAATTAGCGTCTTTACTCCTCGAATTACAAACTTAAAATCCTCCTGTTCATTCTTATTTCTTGCCTTATATAAAAAGAACAAATGCCTATCGACAATTTGTAGCGATTCTCTCATTCAATTAAATTTTAGGTTGGCATCTATTTCAAAAATGTCTGTGTTGAAATTTTCTCGTTTGTTTTCTTTAAGTTGTCACGCTCGAACCAATATACGTCTATCATCCTGACAGGTACACACACAAATGGCGACGCCCCAAACTGTTTGTTATTCAAATTTTACAATTTTGTTGCATACCTTCTTGGCGAAGTATATTTTATTCTCTCCTTGTTCAGTGTAATCCTTCATTGCATTTGTATATGTGCGTATTGCCCTTTTCATCATTTGTTACATATTTCCTTTTACCATAAACTGATGTTATCTTGATCCTTCTTTTAGAAATCCTTCTATCCGGCAGTAAAGAAAACACATTACACATCACAGGAATTCTTCTGGCTGAACTTGGACTGCATAGAACGTCGGCCTTCTTCATATTTTCCCCATTCTCGAACCATGCTCTCTCTTCTGGTAACACATCAATTTGTAAAGTGCTATAACAACATTAACATTGTATTTTTCCTTTTGCGGGTTTTTAACCATATATGACCATTTCCATTGTCTTTGAAGCTCTTGAGTTATACATACAAGATCTAACAAGTGTATTTTTAATTCATATTGTTATTATTTACACAAAATATTCTTATTTACGATTTGACGTTTTCCACTGGAACGTTTTTGATTTATATCCTTTTTTATAAAACGTGTACGTATCTAATATATTTAGTTTTATTATTATTATTTTTCCTATGAATTGGCAGCATTATTCATGTTCAAGTCCATATTTTATTTGTTCAATTTATTTCTTTCAAGGCTGCATTATTTTTTTCAAGCACGTCTTGTTTTTTGTTTACATTCACATGGCATTTATGTGTCTTTTGGACAGAATAAAGCCTATTGATTTATTTTGTGTTTGTACTGTACTTAATGTTTATACTAATTTTTTTCTGTGACGGGAAAAAAAGTTGACATTTTATCCTTCTTGACAGGTAATAAAATGTCACTTTATCAACCCGGGCGTAAAGTGTTACTTTTTGCCCATGGGAAAAAAGTCTACTTTTTGCCCGCTTAAATTGGCAGGTTTTCATAACAACGCAGGTGTAATGTCACATCGATTGATTTTCTGACTTTAATATAAAGTATTTACGTGTTTTTTCAATATTAAATCGTCGTTTTTCCCATCACAGAAAAAAATAGTGTATTATACATGGGAAAAAAAATTAGATTTTAGCTCGAACCTTACCTCGAGCTAAAATCTAATACTTTTTTCCCTTGTATAATAAATAACTATTAACTAAAATATACTAACAATTCATGTTTATTTTCATAAAGAGGTTTGTCTTTAAGTATAGGCAACCCATTATACTTGTATTTACTTGTCTTGAAGTTATATCCTAAATTTTTAATAAACGATTTTTCGATTTTTAGAATACAATTAGTGTTCTTTTTCAATAACTAAACTAATTCTTAATATTATTATATCAACGATGTGAAGATCACAGCAATATGTTACGTTAGATTCTCCTTTTAAATGTTTTCAAATTCTCTAACTATTATTTTTTAAATATCATTTCTTGTCCTTTCCAACATTGAAATATAATAATATTAATACTGAACAGTGTATAGTTTTTTTTTAAATTTCCATTATACAACATCGCATGCACCGTGATACTGAATTCCATTTTTTATGACATTTCCAAGGTGGGCCATGAAAGATGAAAAGTAAAAATATTAGTGTCACTTGTAGTTAAACTTTTGTACATACGTATTTAGCAAATTAAGCACTCCCATCTAGGGCATACGAAAAGAGTATGTTTTGCATCGTCTAGTTGTCCGTAGTAAGTATCACGCGATCATTTAAATTCTAAATTATAGCAGGCGGGATTTTTTTTATTAGGTTGTGCAGAATGTCAATTATTGATTAATTGAAATTTGCGGTTATGTTATACTTTGTGACATTTGTGAATCTTATGTGTAATCGATTTAAATTTAATGGAAATGAAAGCATTACAAAATAAATTAGTTTTATTGTGAATTACAAAAGGTGTTCAAAGTGTTCTCCCCCTGTTGCAATGCAACCGTTAACCCTCCGTTTCATATTTTCAAAAGCATTTGCCAACATCTGAACGGTTATAGCGTTACATGCATTAGAAATTGCCTCTTGTAGTTCTTCAAGATTTTGTGGGTTATTTTTGTAAACTGTGTTTTTCAGAAACGGATAAATGAAATAATCAAGAATCGTTAAGTCCGGACTGCGAGGCGGAAATTCAATGACTCGATTATCATAAAACTCGCGAATTCGAGCCATACTTTCCCATGTTTTGTGAGCTGTTGCATTGTCCTGTTGGAAATACCCATGTAAAAGTTCGTCATCATGAAGATTTTGTAAAAACGGTTCAAGTAAATTATTTCGATATCTCTCAGCATTTATCGTTCCTTCAAAAAACACAGGTCCAAATATACGCCTTCTAGAAACCGCTAGACAAACACCAATTTTCTGCGGATGGAGAGGCGATTGAATAAACTCATGAGTATTCTCCGAAGAACCAAATACGCATATTTTGTTTGTTTATATAGCCGGATAGGTGAAACCATGCTTCGTCAGAAAAAAATGTTAAATCCAAAGTGTTGTTGTCATTTAAATTATTCAAAAACCACTGACAGTATTCTATTCGTACAGGAAAATCTCGAGGGAATAGCTCTTGAACGACGTTAATCTTTTAGGGATACAGATTTAAATTTTCTTTTAAAATTTTTTGACAAGTTCCATATGAAAGGTTTATTTCTTGGGGTAATCTGCGAAGAGATTTTTTGGGAGACTGTTCCATTCTTTCTGCAACATCTGCCACAATCTCAGGAGTCCTTTTTTTTGGGAGCGCCACTACCAGCTTTCCTACCTACAGTTCCAACATTACGAAATTTCGCCACACATGTGTAAATTTCTTGGACTAATTTTTGATAATCCGCAGGAAAATTAGGGAAGGCATTTTGAAAATCATTGATGCAGTGCGGTACTGAATATGTCCATTCACCATTCTCTTGTCGTTCGGCGTTTTTAAAATAACTTTCAGTAAGAAAAATCTTATGTTCTAAATTAAACATTTTGAAACGTCACTTTGACAATACAAATTGTAAATTAGTACTTATATACCAACTTAATTTAAACTTCACAAACTGCTCTAATTTAGAATTTAAATGATCGCGCGGTACATACTTCTGAGTTAGCCCTTGCTCTGTCCTACAGATACTTTCTAAAGCACCCATGTCCGGAGAGTGCTTGTGTTAAGTATTACAGTAATCTACTTCTCCATATTGTTTTTTTACCCACGGTATTAGTTTAAATGTCCATCGGCCATAAGTTCCGTTCCGCCACTTTTCTTGTCATTTCCTTGTCATTTTCCATATCCTTTGAAACTCCTTCGTATTTCCTCTTTCTTTCCTCCATCGGAAGCTCTATCGGAGGCATTCCTGCTATGACACCCACCCCCTCCGCAGAAACTGTCCTCTACGAGCTGCACATTCTGATTGATATCCGCTGTTGTACACTTGGCAGCTTTCTGAGGAACTTCTTTTTAGTTACTGGATGCCATATTGGTACTGCATATAGTATCTGTGAGTGCACGGCACTCGCCATGGTTCTTCTTTTAAAGGCTCTAGACCCTCCGATGTTGGAAAATAGGCTTGACAAGGCTGTAAATGTATGAGGGCTATTTTTCTCTTGCTTGTTAGGCGAACTGCTTTTGTCTTTTCTGGTGCCAGGTGCAGTCTTATATCTTTCATCCAGTTTGTGAGTCTTATAAGTGCTGTGTTTGCAATATTCATAAGAGTCTCTTCATTCTTTGCCACTACCGTTATGGCAATGTTATCCGCAAAGCCAATCAGTGTGACTTCCTCAGGCATGCCCATCCCCAGCAAGTCATCATACTGTACATTCCACAAAGTAGGTCAAAGCACGGAACCTTGCGGTACGTCACAGTTTATACTTATTTGAATTGTTTTATTCTCAGCTTCAATTTTTAGTTGCCCCTCAGATAGGTAGGACGCTATGATTTTTACCCTGTGCTCGTTGATATTTCTTTTCCTTAGTTCCTCTAGTATTATTTGCCACGATGCGCTATAAAAACGTTCAAGACGTCCAGCGTAATCATTTCGCACAGCCTTCGGTGTTGATGTTTTAACATTTAACATAATATGAATAAACCTGTATACAATTTTGGGATATTTTTCGTAGTGAAAAAAACTAGTAAATCAAAAATTTCGTGATGTCTGTTAGATGACAACGAATAAAGACTATATCATATGAAGTTACATGTAATTTATAGTCGGAGTAACTTCTCATTTGCAGCGCTTTTCTCGACATTTTTAACCGGCAACTTCATTTTAACAATTTCGGTACGGAAATAAAAAGAATAAGCGAATGTTCGGCAAAATTCGATCCATTTTTCAACTTTTTCCGAGCCGAAAATGGAATATTAATATTCCAGTGCGTGAAAAAAGACCGTCCGTCGTCGTGAGAACGTCCCGTTCTCCCTTCGAAAGTTCGCGCAGAGTTTCGAATTGTTGCCGACAGCACTGCCGTTGACACGTTTAAATTCGGATTTATTGCCCAGAGCTTAATCATGACCACGAAATGAATTCCTCCGGATTCGATCCGCAGTCATTTCACGAGACTCAGTGTCTTTGATTGGCTCTTGATTATAACCGGAAACTTGAAGCGAATAGGGGACGCCGAACGAATCCGTGATTCGGATTTTAATGTAGGAAACGGCCGATCTTAACATAACGAACGCAGCAATAAATTATAACAGCCAATAATATTAGTGAAGTAGTGAAGATTGCGGTATCAGTTTGTGTACTGTTATCGTAGAATCATTCTAGAGTAAAAGAAATAATCAAATACTATTAATTGTATCTGCAGTATTATAGGCTCTTGGTGCAAAATCGTGGATATTTTAAAATTTTGATTTTTTTAATCTATACCGGGTGTGTCGGAATTGCACGGCACTATTGTAGGTACTTGTTCTCCAGCATAAAATAAACAAAAAAGTCCATATAAACATATGTCTCAAATTAGTTTATTACTAAGATATTGGAGCATAAAGATATTTATTTAACAATACAACATCCAAAAGAACTGTTTAAAGTGGCCACCGTTTTGTTGAATGCAGGATTCAGCACGACAAATTCATGCTTCTTTAGCACATCGTATAGCAACAGGATGATTCTTGATAGTTGCTGCGGCTTCCACGAAGCGATTACTAAATTCGGATGAATCCCGATCTCCCGATCTAACGACGGTAGACAGTAGTTTAGTATTCGCATCGTGGAAGCCTCAGCAACTATCAAGGATCATCCTGATGCTATACGAAGTGCCAAAGAAGAATGAATTTGTCGTGCTGAATGCTACATTCAACAAAACGCTGGCCACTTTAAACAGTTGGATGTTGTATTGTTAAATAAATATCTTTATGCTCCAATATCTTAGTAATAAATTAATTTGAGACATATTGTTTATATGGACTTTTTTGTTTATTTTATGTTGGAGAACAACTACCTACAATAGTGCCGTGCAATTTCGAAACACCCTATATAAATAAAAATGAAATGCTTTCACTTGAGAATGGCTGCAGCCATTTGGTTATTTAAAAAATTTTTTTCGTAGTAGCTCTAATAAAGTTTTAGGGAAAAAAAATTGAAAAAGTTGCCCGGAAAATTAGAAAATTCGGGAAAAACTGAAAGTGCTTTTTTCTATAGGATTTTTATATGAACTCACGACCATAACTAACATAAAATTCGATTCGACGATGGAAATGAGTAATTTTTTTTTGTTTTGTTAGTTATGATCCTGGAAAATTTTTCAAGAAGAAAAAGATTGGGACAGTTACAAAGGAAAGTCGGAAAATTCAGACAAACCTAAAAAATCATAATTTTTATATGCACTCTCGATCATAACTGACGATAGAAACAACATATTTGGTTGATTCTTTTTTTTTTTGTTTGTTATCCTCCCGAGATGGAAATGATCCAATTGAATGGTTTCAATTGAAAAAAAAATCTGGAAGATTTGGAGAAAAATCTGGAAAAACGTATTCCAACTTAAGGGGGCGTTTGAATCACAGTAATTTCGTTATTATCCAAAAATAACAACATTTTAGTCCTAACGATGTCGCGCGCTGTATCAAAACTCATCATCTCAAATATACAAATAATTGAATTGGCAGAATTTGTTTGAAATAACAAATAGGTATACGATCACTATTAAATCATTTTAAATAACTTAGATATTTATGATTATATGTTAATTTCCTTACATAACGAGTACAGTATTTTCGGATCTCGCGCCCTCCCTTAGGGAATCCTGCAAGCTACAAAATACAAATATGGCCGTTCTTTACCAATTATTTAAAATATCCAAATAAACTAAACTAACAGATAATTGTCAAAATTTTTGTTATATTTCTCTTCTACGAAACACGCGTCATGGGGTTAAGGGGTTCTTTTGATAAAATTGAAATAAAAACTGTATAAAAAGAATTTGTGTAAATTAAACCCCTGTACCATGGTACAGCCTATTTTTACATATTAATATTATAATTTTACCATATTGAATAATCTAATTAATCATACTTTTATTAAGATTTTCAAACATATTTGAAATCAATGAATATATTACTGTAATGTTAATTCACATATAGTCGTAAGTGTTATTATAAGTATCGTGGCGCCTAAACATCTGTGTTTATTTAAGATTGGTGTTGCGTTCACACGGTGACTTAACTATTTTTGTGTGGAAAAGCAGCAGGAAGGCCCGGATTATTTAGTAAGCGGGGAATCACAGGCGTTCACTTATAAAAAGCAAGAACACGTGTTGCGAGGTATGAGTCGAAAGCTAGACTTTCAGTCGGAAGACAAACTCCGATATAGACTCCTGTAGTGGGTCGGTAACAGCCATAAGTGTTGTTGTTAATTGTAATTTAAATAATAGACTCCTGTAGTGGGTCGGCAACGGCCAGAAATGTTGTTGTAAATTGTAATTTAAATAAACAATCGACAAATCAGTGTAAAAAGTGTATCGATTCCAGTAATGACTAAAACAGCGGTTGAATAAAAGTAAGTAAAAACTTTTAAAATTAACCGCAGATTGCATATACATATTAGATGTGCAAAGTGTTATATCTTTTGTAATAAAGATACTGTTCTCCAATTGGCAGAGTAGGCCGATTCTTCACGTCTTGATCGTAAACAAAGAAGATTCCGCTGGAAGCAGCGAAGAAGAAAGAAGACAAAAAAGCTTTAATATAAGGTATTATTTAAATTATAAAAATTATAGTATGTAAATGTATTCAGAAATAAAGTATTAAACATTACAAATCAGTTTCAAATGGAGACGAAATAAGTAAATGTATTTGTCAAATAAACATCGTCTCCGTAATATAAAGTGTAATGTAATTCAATACGTCTCAGCATACATTAATCTTGTAGCTGAAGTTGTTATTTTTTTGTGCTTTGTTGTTTTTTCATTTGAATATAACGAATGATACACGTACATTTTCTTCAATGTAATCTTTGTAAAAGTGTATTTAATCTGTCTATTAATGTGTTTTTGTTTCTTTTTATGATAAAAGCAGTATATTGTGTAACATTTTTATTTGTCTGTAACACATATAAAATCATTGATTTTGAAAATAATTATTATTTAAATTATACAATGGAATTTTATTATATCATCTCTCTTCATCTGGATCGCCCTCGAGATCACGAACTGAGCTTAGCTACAAATTTATTTACATTTTATTCTAAAATTTAACTTGACATTAAGTTTATTAGTTTCATTTTGAGTGGTTCCATTACATTATTGGCGCAGCAACCTGGCGCATAATCCTAGCATATTATTATTAATATAGTTTCAAATAGAAAGGTCCCTTTAACCTGTCTATTAATATGTTTTTGTTTCCTTTTATGTTAAAAGCAGTATATTGTGTAAAATTTTTCTTTGGCTGTAAAAAATATAAAATCATTGGTTTTGAATATAATTATTATTTAAATTATACAATGGAATTTTATTATATCAACACTCAATAAAGTTTTAGGAACCTTTTAATTAATCATCTCTGTTAATCTGAATCGCCCTCGAGATCACGAGCTGAGCTTAGCAGGCAAATTTATTTACATTTTATTTTAAAATTTAACGTTACATTAAATTTATTAATTTTATTTTCAGTGACAGCAACGAGATATCACACCAAACGAGTTCCAGGGAACATAAAAACAATGGAAGATACAAAGCTATGCATAGCTAGCAAGGGGGAGTTATTTGAAGGAAACAAATACAGCATGTGTCAAATACCATTAGGCATAGAGGTTCAATGTTTACGTGCGATCTGTATGTATGCATGTAATACGTGGCAACGTGGTACCCCTACTATCCGTCACCAAAACCGACACCACAACGATTTTCTCCGATCCCCATTCTTCCCACTACTACCACCCAGATTTTGCATTCAATGTTTAGCTGCAAACACGTTGCGTTGTGCAATAAAGCATTCAGTTAAATTAATTTATCAAGAGTCATACACCCGCTGAAAAGCTTCAGATAGTAAAATGGTTTTATGGTAATAACTCTGCAATAACATGCATAAATATGTTTGCGCTGACTTTTGCAGACCGTCGTGTACCATTCAGACAAACAATTTATTATATTATTAATACATTTGAAAAACTTTCTGTCTCAATAACTGCACGAAATGCAAACCAAGAGAGATAGCCCCACAAAAAATTGAGGAAAGTGAACGGCGGGATGTATTACTTTGTAGTATTGTGGAAATTGACAACGCGATATCAACTAGAAGGGCTGCCGAGGATTTGGGTATAAGTAACAAAAGTGTTTCAATTGAAACGTAATAGTTTGAAATGTTTTAAGTATACGAAAACCCAAGAAATATTTCCGGAGGGCATTGTCGAAGAATGGAGTTTTGTCAATCCGTTATGGATAAGATACATCGAGACAACAATTTTGTTAGAAGTATTTGCTTCAAATGGCCTCCGCGATCTCCTGATCTATCTCCAAATGACTTCTTTTTGTGGGGATATCTAAAAAATATTGTTTATACCCATGAAGCTGGTAGAGTGGAAAACATAGTTGCCTTGAGAGAAAAAATAATTCAGGTTGCTAATTCAGTAACTGCTCCCATGTTGGAAAACGTAAGAGTAAATTTCTAGGGAAATGTCTAGCTATGCAGGGAGGAATTTTTGAGCCCCTTTTTAGTTTATTATTATTATTTTCAGAATCTTTTGTTATTTATTTTATTACTGTTATTTTTTAATTATATTAGAATTACGCTTTTGTTTGAGTCATGCAGCGTTAACGCAGCTTAAGAATTCTCTGCATTTACTGAAAGGAAAAAGAAAAACAAATCCTTGCAACTCGTAAATATTATTTCTGAACGCATTACAAACACCTAAGTCGGTGGTCCAATAGTTACTGCTAACTTGTATTTACTAGATAATCGTTGTGGCATCGGTCGTCGGCATTGGAAAGGAAAGTAGGGGTTCACGTTGCCACGTATTGTATGCACTGTTCCCCTATGGCTAATGAAAATTGACACATGCTTTATATGTAAAGTTGAAAGTATTATAATAAGGTTTCTATGACGAAAATTCGTTTTTTTTTGAACGAGTCTCGTATATAACCGCATCTATTGGTCAAATAATAATAGAAGTTCTATCTTTTAACAATATATATTTCATATTGTGTGAACAGGACAAAAATATACTCAATTCATAAAAATGTATACATGAATTTTTGGTGTAAAAGTAGTTGAAGTATGCAAAAAATACATTTGTAAGTTTTATAATGTTGAGCACGTATTTACATATAAAATTATCTAGAATCAGCAAATACAAACACGGTTTCCAGGCATGCTGAACATAACAGGGATGTTTTCTTACGTGTAAGTTGAATAGCGTAAGAAAAAATATCTTGGATATTATGAGACGTGCGCTTCAAACCGAGAAGACGCTTAACGTAAAATTTGATGTCGTAATGGAAATAAACGAGATGATAATGTTCTTTACGTGAGGGTATGAGTTACAGCATTACGGGTGAAAAATACGTTGTCATAATAATTTAAGTTAATATTCGTAAAATACATAAAATATTATGCGATACGGAAGTTGCTGGCAAAAATTTACATTCACGCACGAAAAATATTCATTTGCGTATGTAGGTGACAGTAGGAAAAGAAGATGATATTCTTAGTATCTGTTAAAATAAATGCGTTTTTTGACGTCAAATAGTATAATAAGCTTATACATCAACGGAAGATTCATTTATACCAATGAATGTGTAAATATTAGATATACCACGGTTAATAAAAGTACTACTCTTTATGAGAAAAAATAACAATTTTTTTTTTAAAGTCGAATATTAAAATGAGTAGCACATTCAGATAAATATTATTCAAATCAAGTCAATTAAAATTAAAATTAATTCATCGTTTACTGTTGACAGTTGTTTAACAACATACACTTTAATTAATTTAAAATTATAAGTTTTGTTTAGAATTAATTCAAGTGGGAGAAACCCCCGCTTTAATGTTAGCGGGAAACTGCAAGAAAACTCGTGTGTGCAAATTGTTACTGTGAATGTGAAGTTAATTTGTGATATTGGTGTTATTTCAGTGGTAGGTGCTCTAAAATGGACTCTAAATATTTATCTCGAGCCGTTCAAGGATTCGACTTTACCTTAGTACTTATAATCAGCTCTCGTCCGTACTACTCGAAGATCTGGGAGTTCGTAACCTAGAAAATTAATTTGTGGCACAGCGCTAATGCTAATGCACAAAGGGAATATGTGTACCTCTGCTTTATAGTGAAACAGAATTGATCGATGGTAGAAACACACACATCATTTAAAAACAAACAAAGTTCAATTTATTTATAATGGTAAACTTAGAGAACATTGTAAAACAATGATCGGATATGAATATTTGGCGAATGATAAACACAATAATTAATAATACGGATGTGGATCTATCCAATAAACTTCGTATCATATAACAACAACACAATTATAGGCAAGGTTCTACTTGTAAAAGCATCTTTATGGCAACTGTAAGCGATTTTAAGCCTTATTGGTGTGAGAATATAATTCGTTTCCCCTATATTGCAAGTGAAGAAATACTAATTTTAAAAGTGAACGTGTTAATGGATAGAAAAATTCTTGATTGTAGTAAATCCTGATATTTTACTAATAATAGATTAATGTAATTGTAATAGCAAAATGACCTAATTGTTTTTGTATGTGTACTTGAAGAGTTGAATTATATTTAGGACCGTGAATTAGATGAGATTGAAAGATGTTACATACATCATGTTTGACATTGGTTTTGCACTGATTATTAAATCAACAGTAAATAGACTTTTGTACCTTAGTAAGTTACTAACACCTTGATTGTTAGAGCAGGTATCCTGGAATGTTTGAGGTGTGCTTCAAGTGCCTTCGCAGATATCGTCCGGCTTCCCGGTAACGACTTGCATAGGTGGACGGCGAAGTTTTCCGTCGGTTATCCTTCTGCGGCTGGCATGAACTTCTAAGGGTGGACTAACCGGTGACAGGTGAGTATGTTTCTTGATTATCTACGACTTTGTTTTGTTGTTTGATACTGGTAGTAACCCCTTTGGCTTCAGTTTTATTTCGGTGTTGATGTTTTTGACTTCAAATAATATTAGTTTTTAGAAATCTAACCTCCAATATTTCTCCTTTCTTTTCAGCGTCAAAATAGTACGTTCGACCTTGATTGTTCTCGGTAGGAACGTGTCGAATTGGTTGTTCTTCTTGCGTCACTTTGAAGGTCGTACAATATTATTATTGTAACACGCACGTAAATAAATTCGTCAATGAATGATCGATACAGGACCATCCGGGTACGACAAAAGATAATAATATAATTGAAGAACCTCGGCGTTAAGCCGTATGTGTTTTTTATGATTTTGATGTTGTCATTGTTGTTTCCATAACAACATATACAGTAACTATTTTCAAAGTCTTATTATGGACAAATTTACTTTTGCATTTTGATGAAATGATGTTTTTTAACAATTAAATTTTCTCGTCTTTCATTTAGTACAATAAAATTATTTTAATTAGTTTTCTTTTAGAAAATCACATTTTTTAAAGGTTAAAGCTCTAATTTAGCGTTTCGACTGTCATATGTTCGATGACGTAATGTACGCTAACAAAAATAATTAAAATATCAAAATTTTGGATTAATATGCCTTTTCAGTAGAACCTATCCTTCACAAAGTATACTTTTAGTTACATATTATAATCTTTCATCTTTCAATCCTTATGAAATTCTCTATTTATATACCTATTCTTAATATTTTAATACCTTTTTGTATCATCTACATGGTTTGTAATTTGTATTTTTACGAGTTTTTGTAACTCATGTTGACAACTGTCAAACTATCCAATGTACTTATTTAAATATTTGGATTTAAATTATAAATATGTCGCTGAGGATTATTACAACGTAAATAAACCTTGATAAACTTTGTATCTGTTTGGTTTGATTTAAAATTAACTTTAATTATGTATGTAAAATTTCTGAAATTAATTATGATTCGTTCAATACGGCGAATCACAATTTAAATCTAAGATGATACTTAGATTAATTATGTGAATCTAACAGACTTAATGCTCAGTACAATAATTGTAACTTGACAATTGGTTCATGTGGAAAATGTTTCTGGTACTCAACATTAGTTCATTTTGGTTTTTCAATATGCAATTTTAGTTAGAAATTAGCCATGTATGTGCTATAATTTTATATTTCTCGAAATGATGCTTTCGTAGAATTCAAACTTGTCTTTAGTCATGCTCTGTAATTATTTAGTGACTTTTGTTCATAAAAGTCCAAATTTTAAAATGGTAATAATTTCTATTGGTATAGTATGTTTGGTAATTGTTAAAAATTGAAATCAGAATAGACCATTCGTAATGGTTGTCAAATTCATTTGAAATTATTTATTTGCCTAAATAAATTGTTTTTGTCATTGTTGTATTCTAAAAATATACCTATTATGAATGTAAAGATTATACTAAATTGTGGAATGAGCTATCTAAGTATTTAATTATAGTTTTATATATTTGTACAGGGGTATCAGTTGGGGTTCCTGAAAAGAGTAACCATGGGTTTGTTTTTTTATAATTGAGGGAGTAATTTGCTTTTTAGCATTAAATATTTAATTGGGGTATCAGAATATACTAATTTTATTAGCATTTTTGAAGCATCATTCAGGGACTTTTACCTATACTCCTTAATGCGAGGGTTGTGTGCTAAGCATCACTAATGTATGCCTGGTTGCATGTAGTGAAGGGGTTATTGGGAAAATTATCATTTATGTTTGTATTTGACTGGGCTTGGCTCATATTCAAGACCAGTTCAATATATTTGTATTGCTGTAAGGTTCCAAAGGAATTGTCAAATTTACAAAAGTTTTACAAAATAGTATTATCACAAGCAGCATAAATACAAAACACTCGCCATAGCAAGTATTATGACATGCAATTCGGTCATTACGTCTCTTCACAAAACCTGAAAAACTGGAGTTATACACCCTCATGAAAAAAGCTTATTCAACAAAAAGTTTCTTTAAAGTGTTTTTAAAATTATCAAAATCTAAATCTCTAAAATTTTGATGAAGCGCATTAGAATTCACAAATGTCTGCGTACAGTCAGCACGGTATGGCAACGCATTTAATACCCTGAACGCCTTCCCCTGCAGACTAAAAATACCATGTTGCGTCGAACTCTCACCCCACAACATAATCCCGTAGTTTATCACCGAAAGAAACCATGAGAACTAAGCTACCCTAACAACGTCGTGACATACTAATAGAGATTGATTTTTTAAAAGAAATAACATTCTCACCAGTTTGTTTGCTATACCATGTGCTTGCCGTCAAGCTGCGGATACATTTTACAGTGTGATAAAACGACGACACCCAGAGTTTGTATGAGTTAGTACGAGAAAGCAATATACAAACTGATTGGTCGAGTGTAGTGAAGCTGACTGACTCGCGTTTCGGATATAGCAGCGGTCGGCTCGATGTCTAGCGTCTAGCAAACACATTTTTAAATCGCGTTTCGTCCATCTAATTTAGAACAATTACGCGCCAAAATTATTGAATTTTCGAATCATGTTAACCCGGATATGTTAACAAATGTCCGTCGAAATTTTTATAATCAGCTGGGTCTCTACTTATAAATTATCCAGGTATTGATTTTTTATTGATTAATATTATTTTCATCTTCTCTAAAGCAGTACAGTAAACGACATTATTCTTGGTTAAAGAATTTGTTATTAACAATAACAGTAGCAATTTTCACGGACTAACGCAGTAACGATTTCTGCGGTGTCGACTTTAACGTAACTCTAATGTTAGTAACAGAGGCTACCCCCTTATTCTCCCACTTATAGTCGACCAGCATGTCTAGTATATTCATCCGCAGGTAGACCGCGTGCACACTGTATGCTTGCAGTGTGCTCCACACTTAAGTTGTTTATTTGAATAAGTGTTACAGGTTTTCTTTTATCTACTAATTGTATTATTGATGTGTCATTCAATTTATATTTGGTTTTTAAATATATTATTAGTATTATTAATATTAGATTGTTAGTAGCATTTGCAAAATGTGAATAAAAATAATAATTACTTCAGAATAACGTACATAAATCTGCACAGGACATACATATAAGTGCATGCAAATTTCGTACAGTTAGTTTTAATTATATATATTTTAATTGGAAATTTTAAATAAACACTCGACCCGGGGGAAACTTTATAATATCCGCTAAAATGAGCACGAACAAAATGACATTTTAATTAAGAGTCCGGTGTGAATAGCGACGTCGAAATCTCTTTGAAATCGCCAGCGTTTTATGCGTCATAAACTTAGAAATTTTAATGGCGCTGTGTTTTGAAATTATGTTTCCCATCAGATAAATTGCCTTTTGCATATAAATTGTAATGTTAAGGGTTCAAAATATTTGCTATAAAATTTCAGAATATTAAACACCTATACAACATTGTCTCCGAAATAAGTGAGATTGCGCGAACAAACACAGGAACTCCTCAATGGCGAAGATAAGAACCGTTTTAGACAGTGGCTGCCTTTTAATGTATTGTGTCGCGTTTTGCTACTAAATGGATCTAATTATTGACCTCTGAATAAGAAGGGTCTCGAACATACCCTTTCAGTTACGGAATTTTTGCACATGAAAATCATTCACTACTGTCTCAGTTTTTTAAATGATTACTTTATTGATTAGTTTTTGTATTATGAATCTAAAAATTTTCACCGAAAGCAATCTAGTTTTCAATATTGATTCAGCTAGCGTGTACTGTTGAGATGAGCTGTCCACTTATTCGCACCGAACGAAGAGGATGGTACTGATGGTAGGTATTAAATTATTATTGTCTGTAAGAGTAATTACGTTTTCGTTCTAAAAATTTGGTCAGGATGTTTTCAAAGTAGTAATTTCACTCCCTTAAATTAGTGTTTTATAACCACCGTAATAGTTACTTACGAACGAAGTGAGGGTAGACTATCTTCCCGCATGCGAACAAGTTTAAAGAACGAGCGACTGAAAGGAGCGAGTACGTTTAATTGCGTCAATGTACGGAAGATGTGCTCACGCAAGTAGTTTGTACAATATTTTTCGTATCTACATTAAATTAAAAGCCTTTCAAAATTCAGAGCGAACGTAAAACCATGTAGGCAATTATCATTGGTTCGGCTGCTTTTGGTCAATTAGATTGTGAGGTTTTGTACTACTTTTTTAAATTTTTTTGTATTGTTTCATATCCTGTTACTTTACTGTAGTGACTTTGTGATTGTTGTATAGAAATATATTATTATTATCAATAGTATTTTCTACAATAACAAAACAATAATAATTGTTTTCTTTTAATTAATTTACGTAATTACATCAAATAATAATCTTTGAGTTTCAACATTTTATATTTGCTACATGTATTCTACAAATTGTGTATTATTCACTCCAGATAAAAACCGCGAAACGTTCCTTATTAGAAAATTATCCCCTCGTTCAACGAGGAGATTTTCCGAGCTTCTACGTCAATTAAAAGTGTACAAATGGTGTTATTAATTTTAGAAATTCATTTCATCCTGTCGTAAATTAAAACTGATTCTAATGAATGCTGGAGTTGCCTAGACGTTGTTATTTATTTATGAAGTCGGCTTGTTTCGAGTATTTAAGCCCGGTGAGAGGTTCAATATTGTTGTAATTGTTTGAATAATTCATGATTTCATTAGAGGCAGTTTATTGTAGGGTATTAATTACAGCAGAGTGGAATTTATAAAAACCTTAATAATCCGAGCGACAGAAATTTCATATCGTTATTAGATGTAGTTTGCGGAAGAGGGTTAACCTTATGCTAATGTATGTATATACATAAATACATATGTAGTACATACATATCTATGTAATACATATATTGGGTCAGTTATTCTCGTGGCTTGTCGGGCTGCACGCACGAATATTGAAGTTCCGACTGCGGATTAAATTTATAATTATAAGTGAAATTGCTTTCAGTGTTTTGTAACATCAAATTTAACAAATAAATAAATTATGGTGTATATATACAAAGAGATCATTTGGACTGTCCTGGGTTGGCAACAAAAAAGTCCCAGTATTATCAAAAACTAGGAAATACTTACTTTTGTGAATTGCCCGCTCTAAATTTACATGTCAAATGTCAAAACCATAATGTATTGAAGTGTCTTGTATACTTGTATTTTCATTGTTTTATTGTCGCTTTTCTGTCTATTTCATGACCAATATGGCTCGTATACCATGCCTTTTACGATACAACAGGATACGTTTATCGTAATGTAGCACTAATCAAGTGGCATAGTGCAAGAGGATGGATTATAGAAATATTCATTGCGATCGTGTTTTCAGCAATTTGTAACGGAAAATGGAAATCTGGAAATGAACTTGCGATATATTCACTTGTCATCACAATAGGGTGCTTGAAAGATTAAGGAAACGCGGAGTGTTTGTAAATGTTAACCTGAAAAAGTACTAACAGTTTTAACTGAAGATTTTGTAGACATTACGCAGCGAATGAAAGTTAGTCCCACAAAATCTGTACGAAAGCTGTCTGCTCAAACTGGTAAAGAGATTTAATTAACTTAAACGCAATTTGTTATACAGCATTACCTGGCTATGTATTTAAATTGTAGGTATTTCCTATGGAAGTACTCATGACATTTCTTTAATACAAAAGATATTGAAAATTAAGTTCTAAATGCTTTTATACTCATAATGTACCCGTCTAAAAAGCATGACTAGCGAAATATTTGCAAAAAACGATTTTCGATAACAGTAAAAGACCTACTTTCGGTAAAAACTTCAAAAAACTTTTATAATAAAATTTTTCTTTAATTTTATTTTGAGTACATATGAATTCTTTATAAATTTGTTCAAACTTAGTAGTTGACGAAATATTGGCAAAATTCGATTTTATCACTGAAGTAAACTACTACTACTACTACTACTTCCGTTCTACCGATTTAACAGAAAAACTAATCAGATCTCAAGAGGGAGATTAAATTCGTAAATACAAAATTTGAAATTGATATCTGTAGCCGTTTGACCGCTATCGTGGTCACACACAGACACACATGACTCGTAAAATCGAAACTAAATACAAAACAACGAAGTAAAGCAACGGCCTTTTCTACAGTAAGAAAATGAGTCCTGGATCTGCACCTGTTACAGCTAAATAATTATTTATTTTCCAAATACTAATTTGTATACAAAAAGGGAATTATCGCCGATACATGAAAAAAAATGAGGTGTAGCCACCACACGACTTTCTTATACGTATGAAAGTGTTACTTCCGGTCCGAATTTTGAAATTTCATTTATACAAAAAATATTCCAAATGCAACTCTAAATACTTTTGTACTCTTCATAAATATATATAGAATGCATAATTTACGACATATTTACAAAAAATCGTTATTCGGTAAGAGTAAAAGTGTTACTTCCGGTCCGAATTTTGAAATTTTTTTTATACAAGAGATATTTATAAGTACGTTCTAAATACTTTTATACTGGTAATGTACCTGCCTAGAAAGCATGACTTGGGAGATATTCGCAAAAAACTGATTTTCGATAAGAGTAAAAGACCTACTTCCGGTCGGAATTTCGAAAAACTTTATCAATACAATTGTTCTCAAATTTAATTTTAAGTACATTTGAATTCTTTATAAATTTGTTTAAATTTAGTAATTGACGAAATATTTGCAAAATTCGATTTTTTCACTGAAGTAAACTACTACTTTCGGTATGCCGACTTTGCTCAAAATCTAATCAGTTCTCAAGAGGGAGATTATATTCATAAATATAAAATTTGGAATTGATATCTATAGCGGTTTGAGCGCTATCGTGGTCACACACACACACACACAGACAGACACACACATACACAGACATTTTTTAAAACCCACTTTTTTGGTATCAGGGGAACTCAAAACGTGGACATCTGCAAAAATCTCGAGGTCGAAAATTTTCATCATCACAATACTTCCTTATACTACGTATAAGAAAGTAAAAGAAATAGAAGGCTATTGGGTATATTCCGCTGTAGGGCAACCGCAGGCACGTGTTTATGTTATTATACAAGCAAAAATGCAGCTAGATTATAAATAAAAATTCAACTGCATTCAGAGTGTGATTTTAGACCGTAACAATTTATATACGATTTTCATAAGGAGACGAGTTGTTCCAGTAATTCTCCTATGAAAATACCTTGTCGGATCATATAACTGTGATCCTCAATTATTTTTGTATTTGTTACGAATCCATGCCTATCGTTCACAGTAATTGTCCAGTATTCTACTACATTTTACATTTAAATAGTTTATGTACATATATCGATTAGAGCTTTCCGACCAAAAATAAACTTCAAATTACCATAATTGAAATAACTTCCAAATTCTTTTTTTATGTTTGGGGAGCCGAAGTCGATTTGAATTGCAAACACGTTCGAAAACAAAACACTGTACAAATAACACACCAAACGAATACATTACTGGTTTTGTATATGCGATAATCAAGGTTCGCTCAAACATTAAATATATGTGTATAAATAAAGTGGTGAAAAAAGAAATCGTACGAATGTATGTATGTATTCATATTACTCTGCATATACGTATGTAAATATGAAATCACAATTAGTATATTCACGAGAGTATTTATTGAAGTTTCATATTATATTCTTGTTTCCGGTTGGGGAAGTCAATAAATTAGTCACTTAATTAAAAAATGAGGTGTGGCCACCACACGACTTCCTTATACGTATGAAAGTGTTACTTCCGGTCCGAATTTTGATATTTCATTTATACAAAAAATATTCCAAATCTAACTCTAAACACTTTTGTACTCTTCATAAATATATATAGAATGCATAATTTACGACATATTTGCAAAAAATCGCTATTCGATAAGAGTAAAAGTGGTACTTCCGGTCTGAATTTTGAAATTTTTTTTATACAAAAGATATTTAGAAGTACATTCTAAATACCTTTATACTCGTAATGTACCTGCCTAGAAAGCATGACTTGCGAGATATTCGCAAAAAACTGATTTTCGATAAGAGTAAAAGACCTACTTCCGGTAGGAATTTCGAAAAACTTTATTAATATAATTTTTCTCAAATTTAATTTTGAGTACATTTGAATCCTTTATATATTTGTTTAAACTTAGTAATTGACGAAATATTGGCAAAATTCGATTTTTTCACTGAAGTAAACTACTACTTCCGGTCTGGCGATTTTGCTCAAAATCTAATCAGTTCTCAAGAGGGAGATTATATTCGTAAATACAAAAGTTGGAATTGATATCTACAGCGGTTTGGCCGCTATCGTGGTCACACACACACACACACAGAGAGAGAGACACACACACACACAGAGAGAGAGAGACACACAGACATTTTTTAAAAACCACTTTTTTGGTATCAGGGGACCTCAAAACGTGGACATCTGCAAAAATCTCGAGGTCGAAAATTTTCATCATCACAATACTTCCTTATACTACGTATAAGAAAGTAAAAAATGAGGTGTGGCCACCACATGACTTTCTTATACGTATGAGCGTTTCAAATTATAGAATATTAAGATTTTTTTTTACAAAAATTATTCAAAATCCTATTCTAAG
This sequence comes from Amphimallon solstitiale, assembly GCA_963170755.1. Taxonomy (NCBI): domain Eukaryota; kingdom Metazoa; phylum Arthropoda; class Insecta; order Coleoptera; family Scarabaeidae; genus Amphimallon; species Amphimallon solstitiale. Next base: position 41,628,023 of record OY720676.1, on the reverse strand, counting down.
TACTTCTATTTTCTTAATAAATCTCTATAGAATACATACTTTGCAAGATATTATCAAAAAAGTGCTCCTCGCTAAGAGTAAAAGTGCTACTTCCGGTCCGAATTTTGAAATTTCATATATACAAAAAATATTGCAAATCCAGTTTTAAATACTTTTGTACTCTTGATAAATGTATATAGAATGCATAACTTACGACATATTTGGAAAAAATTGCTATTCGATAAGAGTAAAAGTGGTACTTCCGGTCTGAATCTTGAAATTTTTTTTATACAAAAGATGTTGAAAATTATGTTCTAAGTACTTTTATACCCGTAACGTACTTGTCTAAAAAGCATGACTTGCGAAATATTCGCAAAAAACTGATTTTCGATAAGAGTAAAAGTGCCTACTTCCGGTAGGAATTTCGGAAAACTTTTTAGATAAAATTATTCTCAATTTTAATTTTAAGTGTATATGAATTCTTTATAACTTTGTTTAAACTTAGTAGTTGACGAAATATTGGCAAAATTTGTTTTTTTCGCTGAAGTAAACTGCTACTTCCGGTCTACCGATTTTACTGAAAACTAATCAGATCTCAAGAGGGAGATTATACACGTAAATACAAAATTTGGAATTGATATCTCCAGCGGTTTGAGCGCTCTCGTGGTCACAGACAGACAGACACACAGACAGACAGACACACACACACACAGATATTTTTTAAAAACCACTTTTTTGGTATCAGGGGACCTCAAAACGTGGACATCTGCAAAAATCTCGAGGTCGAAAATTTTCATCATCACAATACTTCCTTATACTAAGTATAAGAAAGTAAAAAATGAGGTGTGGCCACCACACGACTTTCTTATACGTATGAGCGTTTCAAACTATACAATCTTAAGAATTTTTTTATACAAAACTTATTCAAAAGCCTATTCTAAGTACTTTTATTCTCTTAATAAATTGCTATAGAATGCATACTTTGCAAGATATTCCAAAAAAAGTGTTACTCGCTAAGAGTAAAAGTGATACTTCCGGTCCGAATTTTGAAATTTCATGTATACAAAAAATATTGCAAATATAACTCTAAATACTTTTGTACTCTTAATAAATATATATAGAATGCATAATTTACGACATACGTATTTGCCAAAAATCGCTATTCGGTGAGAGTAAAAGTGTTGCTTCCGGTTCGAATTTTGAAATCTTTTTTATACAAAAGATATTCAAAACTATGTTTTAAATACTTTTATACACGTAACGTACCTGTCTAAAAAGCTTGAATTGCGAAATATTCGCAAAAAACTGATTTTCGATAAGAGTAAAAGACCTACTTCCGGTAGGAATTTCGAAAAACTTTTTAAATAAAATTGTTCTCAATTTTAATTTTAAGTACATATGAATTCTTTATAAATTTGTATAAACTTAGTATTTGACGAAATATTGGCAAAATTCGATTTTTTCACTGAAGTAAACTGCTACTTCCGGTCTACCGATTTTACTGAAAAACTAATCAGATCTCAAGAGGGAGATTATACACGTAAATACAAAATTTGGAATTGATATCTCCAGCGGTTTGACCGCTATCGTGGTCACACACACACACACAGACAGACAGACAGACAGACAGACACACAGACATTTTTTAAAAACCACTTTTTTGGTATCAGGGGACCTCCAAACGCGGACATCTGCAAAAATCTCGAGGTCGAAAATTTTCATCATCACAATACTTCCTTATACTACGTATAAGAAAGTAAAAGGCATTAACGCTTTCGGCAAGTCTGTTCTACGTCCGACTTAACTTTATTATGAAGCAACGAAGTAAATAACATATTTTCAATCTGAAAGTTATATACAGGCTGATCCACCGAAAATGAAATTTTGATAAAGCCACCGTTTATCTCAAGCAGTTTGGACGATTCATGAAATCATTTTGAGTTCTTTTGAAAGGTCTATCACACAAATATTTTGTACACTGTAATAGTTTTGCATCATACTTGGAGAAAAAGGAAACGTTTAAAAAGTGCAATCGGATTTCATCAAACGTTTGCAAAGTTTAAAGAACTGACATAGATTTTAAAAAATAGTAATTCCAAAGATTACAACATAGTTCGTATTTGTAACGTTTGGAATTGTGTTCTTTATTTTTCAACATAAATTCTGTACAAATACAAAATACAAATACAAATGGAAGCTCTGGCATGATTTTATTTGTTTAGCAACATTTTCCATAATAATGGCATATAATGTTGATTCTGTTTCACGAACACGTTGAGTATTTTCTTTGAGGTTATTGGTTGTTGCTGGTTTGTTGACGTACAGTTTTCTTCTTACATAACCCCATAGAAACATGTCCAGTGTTGTTAGGTTACATGATCTTGCAGGCCAATGGATTTTAGAACTTTGTGAAATAGCACGATCTAGAAATTGAGTATGTTACAGAGTTATGGTCTCATGTGATGTATGGCATGTTGCACCGTCCTAATGAAACTATATGATGTTATATAAATCTAATCCATCATTTAATGTGACATCATTACCAGGGCCATCTTCGAAAAAGTATGGTCCGATTACACCAGCATGTCGAAATATGCATCAAACAGTGCATCTGTAAGGATGCATTATTCTTTTGGGAACAGCATGTGGATTTTTCTCACTTCAAATACGACAATTTTGTTTATTTACTATTCCACCAAGAGAAAAATATACTTATCACTTAGAAAAAAAAATGGGTGTGCTTAAGACCACACGGCAGAAGTGAAAACTTCATCAAGGCGAGGTTAATAATACAACTTTTTTTTTCGTTCTATATTTATTTACATTTCCATTTTCCATTTTCCATTTTGTATACATATATACACAAATAGACGATATGATAACTCTCATACGAGTACCCGCGCTGGTCTAATGGTAACGCGCCAGCCTCACACCCGGGCGGCTCGGGATCGCATCTGCACGCGGACAAGAATTTTTCAGAAAATAAAAATACAATATTTCTTCGCGTATTTATTCTAAATTTCAATTCAATTGAAATTAATACCGATAGTTAGCGTTATAATACAAAGCCGAGCGTGAAACGGTTGCCGAGCGAGTATAGCAGAGACCGACAGAGACGCGTTAACTATATCTCTCTCGCTCCCTTAGTCGACTCGACTCGAGCCGACTTTACCCGAGCGTGACGGCTCAGTATCGTTCAGTGCCCAACAATCAACACGCTCATAGAAGTTTTCACTTCAAAAATTGTTGCGAAAATCAGGATCACCTTGTGTCTTATCTAATATCCAATTCAGGGACGTACGGCGTTACTAATGGTCTATAACTTTTAATTATTCAGTTAACTGAATTTTGTATGCTGTTAGATGAAAATCTTTCTTAAAATACGATGTCTGGTGGCTGTTGAAAATTCAATTGTTGTGAGTGACATCGAATTGAAGTGTTTGTATTTTCAAGTACACTTTCTCTGACTACAGAAATATTGGTATTTGACCGAGTAAGTTGAGGATGTATTCCTTATAGATAACAGAATCCGATTCCTTAAGTTTCTTGATTAAAGAACGAACTGTTAACTCTGTCCTAAACATACGCGAATTTTCCTTAAGGCATTATTAATTAATCGTTGTAATAAATGTATAGAAGTTAGTGGAGATTACATTGAAATATATAAATTGTTATATTGTTCCAAGATTCTTTTTTGTATATAAGACCGAGAATTTATGGTGCCTACCTCGTATATAAAATAATAACTATAATTAAAAAAAATACTATATAACTTCTTCGAAATCTAAATATAAATAAAACACAAACTACAAACATATGATGGATGACGCACCATTGATGACGTAGCTGTGTGCGGCGAGGAAATAGACGAATTTGAGTCAAAGTTGTCACACGTATACCTTATATATTTGTACCATAATTTGTACCATAGTCAGTACTTGTACGCCTCTCATATGTTGACTTCACACTTATGCTTACCATCGGGTAAATAACACAAGTATTCAACCTTTTTATCCAAAATTAAGAACAGATTAATCTATTCTAGGCACCTTTTAAAGCTGTGTATAGTCCGTAAGCTTTTTAATTCGTAATTTGTTTTATCAGTCATTTGTTGCAGTGATTTTCCTTCTAAATGAAAATCCCATATTTATAATACCATTATTTAAAATGTGTTGACAATTACTGTCGCTCTGTGGTTTTCCAGCAATGGGAAAGATTTTAGATTCAAGTGTGGCCGAGAGTATCCTACGCCCATATTCTGATTAATATCAGAAATATGTTGAGAAATAATAATTTATTTCTCAACATGATTTCATTCGCGTAAGAAGTACTGAAACTAATTTATAATTATTATATATATATTATTGATTCCCCTTTAAATATACATACAAAAAAAGGCTGTTTTTGTTTTAAATATTTTTATTTTTGTACGTGTCCATAATCCAATCCGAAAATTCATTTCTTTTTATTATTTCAAATCATTCTTTATGATTTCAAATAAAAAAATAAATACACGCTTTCATCATTTTTAACTTTAAATAAAAAAAATACTTTTTCTATAATTCATGAATTACTTGAATATAATTCATTCGAATCAAATATCGCTTTCCAGACATCCATATTTCCTTAACTTAATTTCATTATTATTTTTTCCAATTACTACACCGGTGCCTGCTTGTCAACTTTTAATTAAAATCGGATTTAAGTTTTTGGGCATTCAATTTCAAATATAAGCTGAATAAATTCTTTTATTGATAACTTCAACAGAATATTCATTCTTCTAATTATGTTCGCAATTCCTAGTTAATCCTTAAAGATTTTCGAAGCGTGTAATACTTCATTTATACTTTCGGCTTCCCCTTTATCCTGTTTGAAACTTGTACCGATTTGTGCTAGAAGATACTTATTGTTTAAGGACGGTTTAATCCTATCATTCGGTATTTTGAAATATAATATATAAAACTTTTATTTTCCCTGAAACTTATTTAATTTCGCAAAGGAATACTATTTCTAATATTTAAGAATGAACTAATAAATTTAATTTTTTTTGTTTTTTTTAAATAAATAAATAAATAATGTATTTGACTCTTTAAACTATAACAGGACATAAAATATAATATAATGTTATACAGGGTGTCCCAGAAATAAAAAGACGGAGTAGCAGAAATCGGAAGCTAGATTGTGTAAAAACGTACCCTCAAAATATCAAGTCTTTATTCGTGCGCAGACGGCAGAAAAAAAATAATAAAGAATTCAATTGGCCTTACGCCGACCCTGGACTAAATATCCACCTGTTTCACTTTCACAATCGGTCCTTTTCAGGACCACCATATTACTTGTGTTAAAAAAAAGGAGGAGGAATAGATACTTCATAATAAATATCAAACCATTAATTACTTTAATTTTACACCTGCTAGAAAAAAATAATTACATTCTTGATATGTACTGTAATCTAGAAAAACTACGATTTATTGAATATTATAAAATAATAATAATCAGCTATTTCCGACCACAAACACATTAAGGAGCAACAACCTTCCTATTTTAAAAATAAAAACAATCTTTTATTGTCTGCAATAAAGTGGGTCGCCCATCTGGCAAAAAATATGTTTTATGAATGAGAACGATTTAACGTTTTTTTCCCGTTTTATACAAATAAAAGCGTATTTTTCTATGAATGCGTGTTCGTTTCTATTTACAAATGAGCTTCTTAGGTATATTTATAAACATACATTCTGTGCCAGGTCCGTAATGTAATTTTTTTTTATCTAAAAAACAACATAGAAAATTAAATTTTTAATTTTTTCGTTATTGCGGTATATTTGGGCCTGTTTCTGTTCGGACTTTACATACCCGCTACTCCGTCTTTTTATTTCTGGAACACCCTGTATATTTAAATCTATAAATAAAATAGAAGCATGCAGACTAGGTTTCAGGGTAAGATTCGCAAATATTAATTATTTTCGTGTTTGTAATGTACAGGGTGTTTCATCGGTTGGGGTATCGCGAATTAAAGTGCCTAAATATAAAAATGTCGACTTCAAATTTTAACCACTTATAGAACTTTTAAACCGCTACCAGTAGGTTAGGTTGTTTTTGATAATATTATTTTATTTAATGCGTAAATAAAAAAAAAACCTTCGTTCAAAAAATCAAAAGTACTCAGATTTTATTGAAATTCAGGTGTTAAAAAGATATGTCTATAAAATCAACTATGCAATTGAAAAAAAATTAAAACTTAATCAATTATTGAATATTTTACAATAATTTCAAAATTAAAGGCAAGACGTTGAAGAATTTATGGGTTTTTTATTACAGTGTTGTGTGTTGAGTTTATAATAAATTTTTATTTATTATCCGTCATAAATTTAAAAGGACTACCTGTTTGCGGACGTTGAAGAATTTATGGGTTTTTTATTACAGTGTTGTGTGTTGAGTTTATAATAAATTTTTATTTATTATCCGTCATAAATTTAAAAGGACTACCTGTTTGCGGACAGCACAATTAGAAAGTTAAGTACCATAAATCTGTCGTAAGAAAAACGACATTATTTAATATTGACTTTATTTGACAAACGGTTTCGTTTATAAAAATTCTGATTGTGAAGTTAATATGGGTGATATTTCCACGTATCACCATTCAAATTTCAACATTTTTTGAGCACTTTTAATTTTTGATAATACGTTTTTTTTAATTTACGCATTAATTAAAATAATATTATCAAAAACAACCTAACCTGCTGGTAGCGGTTTAAAAGCTCTATAAGTGGTTAAAATTTGAAGTCGATATTTTTATATTTAGGCACTTTAATTCGCGATACCCCAACCGATGAAACACCCTGTACAGTTAACCATTTTCGACGTTAGTTTCTTAGTTTTAATAGAGGATTTTCTAACAAAAAGTAGATTTATGAAATGGAAACCTTAAAAACGTCTCTGCACAGGAGTTCGAACCATTACTTCTAATATACTTACTATACCTGTAGATAATACTGACGCTATAAGTATTCTGTTCCCTTTTCATTTATTTAGACCAAAACTTGTTTTTATTCACGCATATATTGTGATGATATGATATGAGATAGTATTATTAATCAATATAATATATTTTATAGTAATAACAATAATTGAACATGTTATATTTGAATTACAGCTTTCTTCTGTAACAGTTTACGTTTTTTCTCCTTAGAGAGTGTTTTACATTCAAATACATCTTACCTTACAACTCTCTTACCTCAGCCTCTGATGATCAATGTTATCGATTTATCTCTGGCAAATTTGCAATAGTAGATTTTATTTTATACTTTTTCAAATTCGGTTATAATCAGTATTGAATAATAACTATTTTCAAAAAGAATCCAAACAAACTTAATACATAAAGACTTATATATTGAATACCGTTACTAATTATCACAAATATAAATACATATAAGAAAAGCATTTACTATGAAATATGCGTTTTAATACGTATCAACAATGACAGGGTTGGAAATAGATGAGGCAATGTTTGTTTATGTTTCTATATATCATAAGATTTTTCCAAATAATATAAGGTTATGTTATGTTTTCAAGAGCTATTTTACATTATACATGTTTATTAACTTAAGTTTCTAAATAATAATTATCTCAGCGTTCATAAATATATCTTGAAATAATAGATCAATTAAACAAAAGCTGGTATTTTAAATAATCGTTTCTGTGGATATTTCCAGCATAATAAAGTATTTTTCACATGATTTTGACCAAGAATATAAATATTGTAACGTTTTCGGGTTCCAATAAACAACTCGTGCAATTATTTATTTAAAACAGTCTGTATATTTATATACTTAAAATTATATAACAATATAAAAACATAAAACTAACTTAACACACTTAAACTACTACTAATTTAATTATCACAGGTATTTATTTCTGTCTATTACTAATATCTCTGTCCGTATTTATTTATATCACACTATTTATATAAAACGGCACTACTATATTTATTTCCACGCTACCACTACGTAAGGACTTTCCCGAACTACTCCGCCCGCAATGAATGAATCCCGTAATGTCCCCGCGATTACTTCCGTAATGACCGCCGTAATGAATCATGCCGCCTTATATACGTATGTGAAGATTACTAGAGCATTCCTCTAAATTCCATACTTCTCTCGATGTGTTGAAGAATATTCCAGACATTTGTCTCCGCTTTCGATACAGTACCATGCGTAAGTGTATGACTCACCGCTTTACGATATTTACCGGCCGAGAGATAATTTATGGTCTTTTTTGTGCGTGTGACAATTTCGTTTTTATCGCGCCGAGAGAACTCAATTCGTTTTATTTAATGTAAACACATTTCGTTACATTGCCCCCTTCTTAAAAACTGCGTTTCGTCCCGAATCACACTATTCCATGTTCTTGACGCTGGCGGATGACGAAATCCACACCGGGACCCACGGGTGCACCCAGCCGTCTTGTGGCAATGGCAATCCACCGTCCCAGGCTGCACAACGGGCTGATCGGGCCGACAGCCGCACAAGACCATTTCCGTACCAGCACGCCGAAACACTGCTTCCAGCATGTTTCCTGCGATTTTCCATACCAAACGGTCTAATCCACAGCCCATCCTCGGAATTGTCAGCCTCCCCACATCCTGCTCGTGTGCACGTCCTCGTAGATCGACAAGGGATTCCCATAAGCTGGCTCTCTAGGTTTTCCAGCAATTTGTCGCACAACCGCCACTTCACCGCCGTCACGTCCATGGTATGGGGCAACTGGTTGAAACACACCATCCCTGGCTCACTATGAGGTGTTAGTCTCATGCGATAAACGACGTCATCTATTTGCTCTAGTATTTCGTATGGTCCCTCCCAGTATTCTTGGAGCTTTGGGGACAGGCCTTGGCGACGTTGAGGATTATACAACCAAACAAGGTCCTCTTCTTGGTAACCATCTCTCTCGGCTTGCACGTGGTAACTATTCTTCGTCCTGTCGCTGGCATCCTGAGTGTGATGGCGTACTCGCTCGTGGACATCCTTCAACCTGCGCCAGGATCCACTGGCGCAGTCTTCTCCATCTGGGTTCTCCACAACACACTTGAGTAGATCATCCTCTACCTTCAGAGAGTCCCATTGAGCCCAGTAGGATTCCAGTCCCTGTGAACGAGGAGCCACTTCTTGCCAAGCCGGTCCGCGACCAATTCCCTTCCAAACCATCAATGAACCAAGGCCTTCATCAGCTTCTTGACCAATCCGCAAATTGTCAGGATGCCACTGATCGTCAACCACGGCAGTTCTGAATGTTTTGGCCGATTTTTCTTCTAGTCTGTTACTGTGCCTGCAGTCTTGTAGACGTGGTCTTCTTGCAACAGCATCAGCAATTTGGTGTTGCACAGATGCACTTTGCGCTATTTATTTTGAGGCTCTACGATACTGGATCGACGATTGCCTCTTCTCATCGACCCGTTTCAGTTTTTGCTGCTCCGCTATGGTTTTCTTGGACTTCTTCGCGCATTTACTATGCGCATGGCCCATTTCCATCTCCATTTCCATTTCCAATTCCAACATCGGAGCGTTCTTCTCTTGGGTTGCACCTTATTCACCAATCGTCGGACTACCTGTCCCAGGTGCGCATGCCCATACTTCATCTCAAGACGCTTGATCAATTTAAGGTAGTCTTGACACTCTTCCGCAAGTACGGTCTGCAGAACATCACTGGCCTGTCCTCTTAATGACACAATCAGACCAGTATCTTTCTTCGGGGACATCCACCCATTTGCTCTTGCAGCGCCTTCGAATTGTTTCCGGTACGTCATCCATGACGTCTTTCCATCGAATGTGGGAGGTTTTACCTTTGCCTTTGCTGTTCGGGCAATCTCCAGGCTTCCGCCCGAGATGTCATGGGGACCGCAGTCGTTCATCGCTGGCAACTGAAGCTGAACCCCAAACTCGTCCCCCATTCCGAACACGCGCTCCTCAACTTTCTGTTCCATGGCTTCGATGGCCTCAGAAAATTCCTGCCTCCCATTCGATGAATTCTCTTGAATGTCTTCCTTAAAAGTAGTCTCGAGTTGTTTTGAATTACTTGCAATTTCATTTCTTAAAGCTTTTGAATTATTTCTAATTTCATCTTTCAAAGCTTTTGAATTATTTGCAATTTCATCATTTAGAGTCTTGAAATGTTTTACAACATCTTTTATAGTCTTCATATCACTCTCAAAATGTTTTGCCATTTCATCTTTTAAGGTTAACATCTCATCTTTTAGAGTTTTTGAATAATTTTCAATTTTATCTTGTAGAGTCTCGCGCCATTGTTTTGAAGAATTTTTAATTTCTTCCACTATTACGCTTGCATCAGGCTCTACTTGAAACAAATATTGCTCGGGATCCTCACCTTCATTTATTAAAAGGTCACGAAGCCGATCCTGGAGAATTGCTTTTTTTCCAGACGTATCTGCGTCCCTTTCTTCCAATTCTGCCCTCAACTCGGAGACCTTTAATTCTTCCAAACGTTTGGTAGCCATTTATTTATTTATTTATTTATTTGCACTTCTATATTGTTTACCCCACACCTGACACCAATTGTAACGTTTTCGGGTTCCAATAAACAACTCGTGCAATTATTTATTTAAAACAGTCTGTATATTTATATACTTAAAATTATATAACAATATAAAAACATAAAACTAACTTAACACACTTAAACTACTACTAATTTAATTATCACAGGTATTTATTTCTGTCTATTACTAATATCTCTGTCCGTATTTATTTATATCACACTATTTATATAAAACGGCACTACTATATTTATTTCCACGCTACCACTACGTAAGGACTTTCCCGAACTACTCCGCCCGCAATGAATGAATCCCGTAATGTCCCCGCGATTACTTCCGTAATGACCGCCGTAATGAATCATGCCGCCTTATATACGTATGTGAAGATTACTAGAGCATTCCTCTAAATTCCATACTTCTCTCGATGTGTTGAAGAATATTCCAGACATTTGTCTCCGCTTTCGATACAGTACCATGCGTAAGTGTATGACTCACCGCTTTACGATATATACCGGCCGAGAGATAATTTATGGTCTTTTTTGTGCGTGTGACAATTTCGTTTTTATCGCGCCGAGAGAACTCAATTCGTTTTATTTAATGTAAACACATTTCGTTACAATATATTAATTAAACAATGCTACTCAAGGATATTTTATATCGAAGTATAGCCCTGTAGTTGTCTAGAAGATCTCTTAACGCTCCAGGTATCCAATACAAATATGATTCCAGCGAAAACCTTGGTATTCTTCATTTATAGCTAATTATGATTGACTCTTTTTAACATCACTGTGGTTAACAATTTCTGTGTACTTAAAATACATTGTCCTTATTTAAACAAAATCATTAGGCACGAGAATATTTAAATCACTCCAGTATTATGCCAGTAATTCAATCTTGGCTCCACACAAAATCTTAGCTGTTCCACTATAATACTTTTGATAATTATATAGTCGAATCGCTTGTGGCTTTGGCAAACCGATATGCGTCAATAAAGTAAAATGGCGTTTAATTTTAGATGTTGCAAAATTTTACCTGTCATGAAATAGGTATATCCTACAAAAGTCATTTAAGACTGCCATAAATAAAAATACTTGTTACAATTATAATCCAAATACAATACAAATTTGTCAACAATGCTTGTCTAGCACATAGAATAGCCAAGTGTTCAATAAAATATATGTATGTAAAAGTAATATTTAACAACTTTATTGATAATTCACTGGTCAACAAAAAAAGAAAAATTGTTTGTTTCCTGTGATTTTTTTCGTTTCTATCTCAAATTGACCCGTACTTTTTAAATACGGCAACAATTTTTCCCTAACAGCTTTTGTTTTTGAGTTATAGCTAACTACACTCATTTACTATTTTTAATTAGATTTTCATTTTTAATTGGACACTAAAATATATTTTCTTGTTGTTTTAGATATGGCTTCGTCAAGAAGATGTTGTGTGCTTAATCCAAATTGTTTTTGCTATATTTCTGGTGAATATATATTTGAAAAGTATCGAAAACCTGTATAGGATTTTGTGAAAACTGCGTATCATCAATACTTTAAAATAAAATAGTGTAATCAGGACAAGCCATGGGTTCCTCATATTGTATGCCAGAAATGTGTGGTATGTCTACGGTTATGGTCCAGTGGAAAAAGAGATGCAATAATGTTCGTAACACCCATGATTTGGTGAGAACCTCAAAACCATTATGACGACTGCTACTTCTGCGTTGTGAAAATAAACGGAATTAACCCTGGAAATCGAAGTAAATGGTCATATCCTAACTTATCTTCTGCTCAACGACCTCTATTAAAATCACGAGAGGTGCAACCCAGCACATCTAAATCTGCTGATGATCTAAATCCCTGTGAACTCGAACGAAATACATCAAGTGATCCAGACTACAAATTTAGCTTTTCAGAACATGAATGATTTAATCAGAAAGAACTAAATGACTTAGTAAGATATCTGAACTTACCGGAAGAAGATTCTCAAATTTTAGCATCTCATTCATGCAAAGAAACAAATTTGTATACTGCGGAAACCAACATCACATTTTATCGTACCCAAGAAAAAACCTGTTACCGTATTTTGCTCAAGAGAAGGATTTAGTCTTTTGTAATGATGTTGGTGGTATTTTGCAACAATTGGGTTTAAAACAGTACCAATCTAGTGATTGGCGTCTTTTCATAGACAGCAGCAAAAGAAGTTTAAAGTGTGTTTGGTTCATAACGGTAACAAGTACGGATACATACCTATTGCACATTCGACGACTTTAAAAGATGAATACGCAAATGTTTCTAAGATTATGGAAAAAATTAATTATCAAGAACACAACTGAGTGATTTGTGTTGATCTGAAAATGGTTAACTTTCTCTTAGGTCAACAAGGGGGGTACACAAAGTTCCCTTGTTTCATGTGTCTCTGGGACAGTCGTGACAAACAGCACCATTGGTCACAAAAAGTTTGGCCAGTGCGAGAATACCTAAAAGTTGGTACAAAAAATGCCATAAACGTGCCTTTAGTTAGCCGAGACCGCATCATACTTCCACCACTTAATATTAAACTCGGCGTAACGGAACAGTTTGTGATGGCGCTTAACAAAAGTGGCGAATGTTTCAATTTTCTTTCATGCAAATTTCCAGGATTAAGTACAGAAAAATTGAAAGCTGGTATTTTTGATGAGCCACAGATTAGGCAACTCGTGAATGATCCTAATTTTGTCAAATCAATGACTGAAGTCGAATCCAAACCTTGGAATTCATTTCTTTTGGTTATGAGTAATTTCCTAGGCAAAAAGAAATCTGACGACACGTCGAGCTTGTTGAGTGCATGCTATCAAATTTGCAACAGCTAGGGTGCAACATGAGCATAAAAATCCACTTACTGCACTCGCATTTAGACCGATTTCCAAAAAATATGGGTGATTTTAGTGAGGAGCAGGATGAAAGATTTCATCAGGATCTTCGGACAATGGAAGAGCGTTATTAGGGAAGGTGGGACTCACATATGCTGGCAGAGTACTGCTGGAGTTTGCAACGAGATCTACCTAAAGTCGTTCATTCAAGAAAATCTTATAAAAGTTCGTTTGATAGTGTTCGATATAAATTTTGTTAATATATGTATTAATTTTTTGTATTTTCTTTACAAAATAATAAAACTGTATATTTGAAAAAGTAAAGCTGTTAGCAATATCCCAGTATTTTTTTCATAGTAAGGGCCATATAAATACCCAATAACAGAAAAAAAAAATAAAGGAAACAAGAATTGTGTTGACCACCAAATTCAATATTATAATATTTAATTTGTAATTGTCTTTCATGTAATAGTATTTTATTATCGGAAGCTAAATAATATCCTAAAATATTAATTATTAATTAGTCTAATTTTATTTTTCTGAAATTGGGCATTGAATTGCCGTCTTTAGTTCGTACCTTGGCTGTGTCGGTTGCTAAAATGATTCAACCATAGTAGACAATGTACTATTTGGTAGCTCTGACAAGCGTTTGTGAACTTTACTGGTGCCCTTAGATTATTCTAATGTCTTTGATATCATTGACCACAGTTCTTGCTTTCAATTTTATATCATAATGGTGTGGTTAGTATTATGTTTATATTTACGCAATCTGCGCAACACAATACAAATAGTTAAGCAATACATTTTACTGCTCCTTCATTGTTATCTGGTGTACCGTAGGGACGTATGTATGGACTCGTACTATATTCTTATGTTACTTAAACTTTTATTTTTGTTTAATATTTAGAATTCTGCAAATTTCATGCATACGCTGTTAAAAGTAAGTTGTATTGTTCATTTAGCCTATTAAATTATTCTGATGTCGAACTGCTGTTTAACACTTACCTCCAAGGACTGCTTAATATTGCTAAGGAGCACAGTCTCGTGATCAATTTTGCTAAATCCGCAGTAAGAATTTTTGGTAACAAATATACTACTGAGTAGTAGATAGTAGAATCGTTTAAGCAACCGATACGCGCAAGTAAATAAAATTTCGTTAAATTGGAGATGTTGTAGAATGTTACTTGTCAAGAAATAGGACCCATGGAACCTACAGAAGACATTTCAGGACTGTCTTAATAATATTCAAACATATATTGACATTCGTCTTAATTTTGGTGTTTGGTATAATTCTCAACCAAACAACACAAATTTATCAATAATGCACTGAATAGCCAAGTAGTAAATAAAATATAGTTAAAGAAAAGTCTTATTTAATACATTTATTTATGGTACATAATATGGTTTTCACGAAGTTGTGGAAGCTATATACAGGGTGTGTTTTTTGAATGTTTAGCATTGGGATCTCAGAAACTACTGGAGATAGAAAAACGCTTAAATGGGCAAAGATGCGCAGTTTTATGAGTTTGATTTAAAAATGCTTTTGTTTCTCCGATAACTTTCATGGCTTATTATATATTCAAAGAAAACTAAATTTTACGATTTTTTTAAACATGCTTAAAATCGTTAATAGTAATTTTAGACAAAAAGTGTTCAGACAAAAGTTTTAGATAATTTTACGCCAAATAAAACTATGTAGCTAATTTTTTTTTTGTTCACCATTATCGAGTTATGACACAAACTTGTGTTTTTTTTAAATAGAAACAATCAGGTTTGATATGGTTATTTTAATAAATAAAGAGGATATAGACATTTCTATATTTGTTCACTTTATAAGATTATAAGATGTAATTCAAAAAACGAAAAATCTGAGTTACAATAGTGTTCGTTGGAGCAGTCGAGAAAAATATACTAACATTGCTTTCACGTTGAGTCACAGAAGTGAGAGCTGTTAATTTTTACTTTTAAGTCAAGTTAATTGTCAAACATTGACAATTAACTATTAACTAATTTAATTGTAACTTAACTACAAGCGGTGCAAACGGCCGTTAATCATAAGATTGCATTGGCTATGGAATTTTCTAACGTAAAAAAGCGTGATATGGTTGAATGTTACATTCAGTGCCAGAAAAATTCTGCTAGAGCTTCTGAAGTTTATTTTGAAAATTATTTTGATCGTCGTCAGTCGCCGCTACCTACTTTTAAGAGATTATGGGATAATTTAGCAGATTATGGTTCGTTCGTTAAACCAAAATCAATAAAATAAATGAAGATAGAGAAATAAACATATTAGCATGTGTCGCTCAGAATCCCTCTACATCGACCCGACAAATTTCAACAGAAATGGGCTTCTCTCAACGCACTATTGTCAGAGTGTTGAAGAAGCATAAATTTCGTCCCTACAAATTATCAGTATCACAAACTGTACATGAAGGTAATAACATCAGACGAATAGCTTTTTGTAGATGGTTTAAAGATCAGTGTCAAAACGATCCACACTTTTCAATGAAAATATTATGGACTGATGAATCTCGTTTCACAAATTGTGGAATGTTTAATAGGCACAATGAGCACATATGGTCTCAAACAAATCCACTGCACGTTGAACATAGGAGACCACAAATTAAATTTGGGTTTAATGTTTGGTGTGGTGTTATAGGATCAACTGTTCTTCCTCCTTTTATTTTTGATGGATCACTAACTGGCAATCGTTATCTTAATTTTTTACAACAAGATTTCGAGGAAATGTTAGATAATTAAAATTTAAGAACCCGAGCAATGCTGCAATGGTTTCAACATGACGGAGCGCCTCCGCACAATCAACTGAATGTTAGAAATTATTTAAATTTGAACTTCCCTAATCAATGGATAGGACGAAATGCACCCATTGAATGGCCGGCTAGGTCCCCTGATTTATCAGTTTTGGATTTTTTCTTGTGGGGTGTACTAAAGGACACAGTATACAAAAGAACATATGAAACAATCAACGATTTAAGAGAAGCTGTCTTAGTTGCTTTTAATAACATCGATAGGCGTAAAGTACGCAATGCTATAAATTCTGTTGTGAAAAGATGCAGTTTGTGTATTAATAATAATGAAGGTATCTTTGAACATTAATAATGTTGTGTGCCCATAATAAAAGTTCTTATAGTTTTCATTTAATTACTACATAAGATTTCAAAATAAGTTTTCGTTTGGTTTGTATTTTATCAGTTTGAAATTCAATTGTTTCCATAAAAACCATAAAAATGTCTATATCCTCTTTATTTTTTAAAATAACCATATCAAACCTTATATCATTGTAATCAGCAAAAAATAAACTTTTAAATGGAAACCAACTATGGTTTCCATTTAAAAAAACACAAGTTTGTGTCATAACTCGATAATGGTGAACGAAAAGAAAATATTAGCTACATAGTTTTATTTGGCGTAAAATTATCTAAAACTTTTGTCTGAACACTTTTTCTCTAAAATTACTATTAACGATGCTAAGCATGTTTAAAGAAAATCGTAAAATTTAGTTTTCTTTGAATATCTAATAAGCCATGAAAGTTATCGGAGAAACAAAAGCAGTTTTAAATCAAACTGTAAAACTGCGCATCTTTCTCCATTTAAGCGTTTTTCTATCTACAGTAGTTTTTGAGATCCCAATGCTAAACATTCAAAGAAACTCACCTGTATAATGAAATAATAATTAATCAGTTTAATTTCTTTGCTCTGACATTATTTATATCGATGTCATTTTGTAGTGGCATTGAATCTTCAACTGCAGTTCGCATTTTGGCCGTACTCGTCGCCGAAACGATTCTATTATTTCAGAAAAATTCGAAGTTAAAGTAATCCTTGAAAATTTGAGATATTGTCTGAGATACAGTACGGTAGAATGATACATTTATTGAAGACAATTTTGTAGGTTATCATACATGCATATGTCAGCTTATGATATTCTATTAAAATGCCAAAATATTGCTTTACAAATTTAAAACTAAGCATTTTTATAGTTTAGAGAATCCTTGCTGAACAATAACGCTTCTTCATGCAATACCTTAGTTTGGAAGAAATTAATAATTCGATTCATATGCTGTTCATTTTTTGGTAAAACGTAAAAGAAGTCCGAGTCAAAGGGAATAATCTTACAAGGAAAGGTTTTATACATTTTGCAGTGATAAAAGTATCTAATGAGTGGTCGTACTAGTTTAATATTAACATTCAGCAGCTTATTGTAAAAAATGGTTTAAAATAATTTTGAGGCATTAATTGTTCGTACATTCGGTCGATTATGAACCAGCCTTTAAAAGCATCTATGGTTTCCCACTCTTTTTTATAAGTTTGGTTGTATTTCCTTTTTTTTAATAACGCCGGAGCTACTACCTTCATTGCTACAATCACTATCACTCATTTTTGTTAGTTAATTAATAAGAAAGCACCAGTAGATTTCTACATTCAATTTACTAAAATAAAATGAGGGAATAGGAAGTTGTACGTATATATAGTGTTTGCTCGGTGATTACCCTATATAAATGTATTTAGGTGAATACCCTTATTTTGAAGTGAATTCAATAAATAACATCGAATAGGAAGTTAAACGTATATATATAGCTTTTGCTGGTGGTTTTTCTATAAACCATCGGTTAATACCCTTATATTGAAGTGAATTTAATGAATGACAATTGCTATATATCTATTTTTATTTCCTTTTTTTCTTTATTATCAGTTTTAGGTAAATAAAATTCTTTTTAGAGTAAGACAAGGAAAATAAGAACAGTTTTGTTTAAAATAGTAACACCCAAAGTAACTGCCTATCTGTTTATAGGTAGCTAACATACGTCAGATTGGTTATTCTAATTTATTTATTTATTGTGCAGATTAGCAATTTAAGAATTGAAAAATTTCGGTAGAATTCCATAGCACTTCGGTAGATCGGTAGATTATACCTAAATTCGGTAGATACGGTAGATACCACACTACTCGAAATGTCCTACAATCACTTGATTCTGGTATTACCCCTCGCAGTTGTGGAACCGGCTTGATTTCTTGTCTTCGTATTGCAATGGCTAACAATGTTACTTCTTTGTGATAATAGACTGAAATATTTGCATGCACAGGATAATCAGAATTTACTGCCATTTTCTGTAGAGGATATAGAGGTAATAACAAATAAGACACGATGCTTATATATTTATTTATTTATACACATTACAGTACATTTATTTAAAGTATTATTTTTAATATCAATTTTACGAATATTTAATTCTTGTTTTGTATTTTCACATTAAAAGACTAATAATTATTTTGGTGCTGCATCGGTAAGTGTTAATTTTTACCATTAAAATTTCCAAAAGCAATGTCACAAAAGAACTTTCAAAGACATCTATACATACTCTCAGTATTACAATTATCGGAGTAATTATTATTTTTTTATGAATGTTATATCGACTAGAATTTAACATGCTCTCTTAATAATAAATAATTTATCATTATTAATATTAAAAATTACAATTAGTTAACATTAGTAAAGATTGCTTACACTTAAAAACATCTCGATCTCAAGTGGTAATAATATTATGCATGCCCTCCTTTGCTTTTAATAATTATTACAATAAATTAAATTATCTTTGCATGTACTACAATATGTAGATATTGTAATAATTATTATTTATTTTTATAATTTAACTCTATATTTATATGTTACTACACAGCTAAACTTTTGGCAACTAATTTAATATAATATAATATAATTTAACTAAATTTCATTAAATGTATAATATACTTTTAATATTCATTACAACATTATATAAGAGTGGATAAATATATATATGTATATATATATATATAAATTTGTTCATTTTCTTTATCTTGTAATCGATATGTGCCTATAAAATTAAATTTTGCAATTATTTACTATATGCAAATATGATCAATAAAATTATTTTTTGTTTTAGAAATACATTTATTTTTGTATATTAGCTTGTTGATTCATTTTCGTATTTGCATATTTCATAATTTTATTTATTATAATTAGCTACTTACGTAATAACATTTATTTTTTATATATATTTTTTTATTTCAGAGAACAGATTTCTTTAAAATTAAACGGAAGCTGTGTGTTTATATATTTTAGTTGATTATGCGTCTACTCAATTTAGAAGACGAATCACTTAATCAAATCAAAATCAATTCAACATGAATTAACTTGATCGAAATATTTTCGGAAGAGCCTTAATACAATTTTTCGTCCTACAATAAGATTTGTATACTTAACTTTGTGCATAAGGGTCACATTTTTTCTCCAAAATATACATTATTATAACAGATAACATTTTGTATTACAAAATCAATCCAGGGCATAGACAATATTTAATATGGAACACAATAATATCGGCTTATGCGTTGCAGATATATATTTAATTATTTAGAAATAAGGTAAATCTCAGGTAGGTCCAAATTTAGAAGAAAAAAAAACATCTACATTACCATTACAAACAAGTGTATAAATCAAGAGTTTCAATCTTTATTAAGGTAAACAGTCTCAGCTGTATAGTTTCCTAGATCGATGGTGGTAAACAGTGTTAAGTCCAGCACTAGTAGATTAAACTATGTTAATGTCGCATAATATTGTGAACAAACAAAAGTATAGCGTACGAAATGGTGTTAAGAGCGTGGTAAGAAAGCATTTATGACTATAATTATTACAATTGCTGATTACTTCTGAACAATTTTGTAAAAAGAGAAAGCACGAGCAGAGGAAAACTAGTGTGTGACTTAGTGTTTCAAAATGACATTCATAGAAAGATGTTTTTTATCTCAAAGAGATGATGACAACTTAACCTCAATTTCGATTGGAAAAGTAGGTACCTACGTTTCATTATTTATCTGATATTTATGCTTTAAGAAGTATTAAGTCATACTGGATAAATATTTTAATTAATTAATTAATCTAATTATAAATAGTAAGTCGGTTTTTGTAATATACAGATTTTATGTTCCGAGGTTGGTTGTTGATTCTGTGAGCACTTTATCGCTTTTTATGTTAGATAGGATGCTAGCCTCGCCTGACAACTCACCTTTGGTCGGGCTTGCGAACAGCAACATGCATATAAAGCCTTCGACAGAGCTAGGCTCAGTGACGTAATCGACATACTAAAACATAAACATATGCCAAACAATCTAATAGAAATTTTGAAACAACTTAATCTCCACACATGGAGTCAATTTTCGATCGAAAAATAACTGACAAACAAAATACCAACACCCTCAGGTATTAGACAGGGTAACTCGTTGAGTCCTCTACTATTTACTGCAATAACGGATGAAATAATACGATGCATAACGGAAATCGGAAATGGATACAAATTATCAACAGGATAGAATAAAATTGTATGTTACGCCGACGATGGGGTGGTATTCGTGACTGATAATGAAAACGATCTACAACGGCTCTTGTATTCGTTCAAACAAACAAAATCACTCGTTATCTCAATAGATCCAATAAAACTTAAACTCGTGATAGAAGACAATCCCATAAAGTAGGCCGTGGTACTCACCATCTGGGAGTGGATCTTTCTTCAAGCTAGGATAGATCGCACGAGATCAAAAGCCATATCAACAAAGCGCGCAAAATATTCAGAGCTTGGAATGACGTTATGTAGAATAGGTAGGTACATGAGCTACAAGCAAAAGCAAAAATTTTTAAAATATATGTTAGACCCATAATGACATACGCTAGACTAGAGACGGTAGCAAGCGGACAAATATTCACTAAGAACAACAAAAATGAAAATCCTGGAAGTATATAGAGGTACACACTGAAAGATAGCATCCGCAGTAAGGACATAAGAGACGAATGTCAGGTAATTGATGTAGCAAGATGGGGAAGACAACGATGGCGGCAGTGGAACGAATCGATCAACAGGATGGAAGAGGGCAGAATAGCAAGGATCATGCGAGAAGGGATTCTTGGGCCACGACCATCCCTGGACAGACCTAAACGCTTACAAGAACCGTTGGTATCGACATCAAACAAAAACTAAATCGAGAAAGCAGGCCAAAGGCGTACATCAAAAGGAAGAAGAAGAACAAGAGAGGTTTTATAAATATTTGTGACTTAACATTATATATTTTAAACTGAAATTATAACACAAGTTGCCATTTTGTTTAGTGAACAAGGCCATCGCTAATATTACTTAATTAGAAAATAGTAACTACGTAGATAATTATCAAGGAGAACAGTAGTACATGTGAGTCACCGTTAACAGAAATTCCTGAACACGGGGCTGGCAATCAACCATAGAACAATGAAAATGTAGAAATTATCCTTAATACATTAAGAAGCATATTTTAAACACACGTAGAAACTGCTTTATCAAAAAGAAGAAGTCGTTCTGAGGATTTCAGAGAAAAGAAGACCCTTCCAAATAGTTCCATTATAGATGCTGTACGTCATCAAAGGAATATCTGGACACTTTAAACATGACTAAAATGCATTCGTTGTTTAATGAAGAGTGCCAGGATAAGTAATATAATACGGATAAAATTGAAAAAATCTAGCTTTTCTGCGAAATTTTCAAAAAGAAATTTAACTATGCTTTCAAAAAAATCGTACAAAGATGCATGCAATTTCTGCGACAGTTCTCTGAACAAGTTACGGGATGCATCCTTCAAGAGGCACATAACCTTCATATGGATAACGCCAATAATAGGTAGGTACCAACTTAAAAAAGTAGATGAAGATATGACGCGCCAAGATCCATCTCAAAAAGTTATTATGGTCGATTTGGAAAGTGTCTTCCCTCACCAGTCCTTATTAATGAAAAAAAGTTTTTATGCATTAAAGCTTTGGACTTTTAACTACACAAAATTGATGCTACAGACACAAAAACTAATAACACAACTAGAAATTTTTGGTACGAGGTCATACGCATACGATTCAGCTCATTTAGTAAGAGAATGGAAGTGACAAACGCAATTTAAAATTATGGCACCCTGGGATTGGTAAAAGCTAGTTAGAATGGGTAGAAAGAAAAATTCATCTACCGGGATTTTTTATGGAAAAAGATGATTTATTAAATATCAAAATTCTTTACGAAGAGCCAAATTCTCCTCTTATAGTCAGAAAAAAGATCAAAACAAACAATTTTTTATTTCTTACGTTGTGTATTTGCAAGTGAGAGCCGAGAACAAAGGTATTTTATGCTTTAAAAACACCTTTAATACGGACTTGAAGGAAATTGATTTTAATAATAATCATAGAGTTATTCCCCAATATCTGTCACCATCGCCATTGAAAGGAATAAGTTCCAAAAAAATTGAATCCCAAAGTTTTTCATTCGTTCTACTAGAATTTCAAGCACTCAGAGTAGGCCAATGAGGACGATTCAAGATTAAGAAGAAATTAGTTTTTGTTAAGATTTGTTATACCAATAAATCGTATTCTGTAAACTTATATTTCAAAATAATAACAAATAAATATTGTATAAAAAAAACATAAAATGAAATTGCAATATGATACCGAGTAAAAAGTGTTATATCACAAAATATTAAGTGATGCCGAAATCATGATTTGTAAAAAATAAAAACACCAACGAAAAATATAAAAATTACTATTACTCTTACAGAGTGATTCAGAATAGTTTGCGAAACAACAACTCGGTTTCAACCTAAAAAGCAAAAAGAATTGAGTTTGATTTTCAAAAAGTCATAATTTCGTCTGTAAATTTATTAGGTCTGGAGTTGAAGTAGGTTTTGCATTATAAAACGTATTTCCTAACTAACATTTGTAATACCACGCGATCATTTAAATTCTAAATTATAGCAGGCGGGATTTTTTTTATTAGGTTGTCCAGAATGTCAATTATTGATTAATTAAGATTTTGAAACGTCACTTTGACAATTCAAATTGTAAATTAGTACTTATATACCAACTTAATTTAAATTTCACAGCCTGCTCTAATTTAGAATTTAAATGATCGCGCGGTATCCTACATACATAATTGTCAACGCTAATATTTGATATTTGTTTGTCAAAGTTGACATTCTTTCATGCACAACCTACTGCGACTTTGCATTTATTTGATCGTTCAGTAGTTCACAAATAGTTTCCATTTAATTAAGTAATCCAATCTCTATTTATACATAATGTGTTTATAATTTACGAATTTAGAAATACACACAAGTGACAGAGCAATAGTTAGATGCAATATATTTATGGTACTATTAACAATATGTACGAATTTAAGGTGTTTGTTCTGGTTCAGCTTTTGAATGATTATAGTACAGTTTCAATGTTACCATTTGAAAATTCGGAATATAGGGCTTTATCAATTTCAAAAAATTAATTTAATACAATATTGCTTAGTTACAATAAGAGCCTGGTGTTCATCCAAGTACACATATATATGTATTAGATCGTGCTTACATTCAAGAATTACCTGTTTATTTTGTTGCTTACGCTCGCCATGTATTGGCGGTATACTCCACGCAATTGGGTAACAGATATTGTTCAGTTCTCTTATATATATTTCATATGCAAGTCGACAGATTTACTCATTACCTGAGTTTTTACAGACATCATGGCAATATGTTGCACTTTGGTTATGCCAATGCAGGCTCAAACACGTGTACGTGCGTTTTTATTCACTATGTCGGCTTGAAATGGATGTGCATTCGTCCATACATACATATTTGAACTAAATCGTGTAAGTAAGCAGCGGTTTGCTAAGTTTAAGTTAGATAAGACAACAATGCTATTTGTTAGAAAAAACAGTACCGAAATGGCCGCGATAGATTGTGCAATATGCAAGTCCGTTACGTAACATTTTTGAACAGTTGCCATACTGATATTCCTCATTGATATGATTGTGACCTTATAGCTAAAGAAAATGTGTTATTAAGTTTCCACGTTGTACCTGGAAGCAACATTTGATCAGAATATTATTTTTGTAAAATCTGGAATACTACAAAAATTTATTATAAGAACGATATACAGGGTCGGGCAAAAAGAGCGGAACACCGAATTTATGGCTTAACTAGCAATTTTTCGAAAATTTCACCTAAATTAAAGTTTTTATATATTTTATGTATTATTTATTGGTGTTTGCAGATTTTCCGTTTTTGTCACATTTTTGGAGGTATGATGTCACCGGATAGTATTTTAAATGAATCACCCTGTATTTATATTTTTTTTTGAGTACATATTTTTTTCCTGAATTCACTAATACCAGGTTTAGTGGGTCTCTGACTTATGGTTTCATAAGAAAAAAATAAAATGTAATGGCACCTAAATATTTATTTAATAAAAAACGAACGACAATAACTAAAAATTCTATTCATTAAAGCGTCCATTAACTTTAACAAATGATTATGAAATTCATTTCTCGCTTAAAGGTGACAAGAACTTTTAATGCAGCATTAACTTTTATTATGATATCGGCCCTAAGTAATTATCGCAGTAGGTATACCAAGAATTTTTTATCTACAATATTTTTTCTGAGTTCTGTCAAAGTAAAAACGTACATTCGAATAACACTATTAGGTACAAAAACTCCAGTTTGTTTAAGTTCTTTTATCACATTTGATTTTTCAAATTATTTGAAATTAATACATTATTAGTCATGTTTTAACTAAGTGAACGTGAAAGAATTATTTTATTGATGATTGTTGGTTTTGGAGATAGAAAGATATTTTTACAAGAAGCCGCTGATTTATTTAATGCTACATATCCTGACAGAATTTCTCCAATTTCAAAGTCAACAGTGTCTCGGAATTTACAGAAATTTAACGTAACTGGCAGTGTAAAAAATATTCCCGGTAATGGACGAAAGAGGACAGCTACAAATGAAGATAATGGACTTTCTGTAATTCTAAGTGTATACGAACAACCTAAAAATTCAATATCAAAACTTGCAATAAATAACGATATTAGTGAGAGATCTGTAAGAAGGATACTTAAAAGAAATAGATTTTATCCTTATAAAGTGCAATTACACCAAGCATTAAATGAAGATGATCCTGATAAACGAATGCAGTTTTGCGAAGACATCATGAATTTAAATGTTATGAATAATATGTTTATGAAAAACATTGTGTTTTCCGATGACGCAACATTTTGCCTAAACGGATTTGTAAATCAATATAATTGCCGGTATTGGTCGGATAATAATCCGCACTGGATGAAAGAAGGTCAAACAAAATATCAACAAAAAGTGAACCTGTGGTGTGGAATAGTTAGAGGAAATGCAATTGGACCTTTTTTTTTATAGAAGAAACATTAAATGGTGATAGATATTTACAACTTTTACGCGATCAGATAGTTCCAGAATTAATTCGTTTGTTTCCCAATCGTATTAATCAGCTACAGTTATCAGAAGAAATTTGGTTTCAACAGGATGGTGCTCCAAGGTTTTCAGTTTGAACACCTATTGCAAATAAATGTACGTAGAATTTTCAGTTATTGTCGTTCGTTTTTTATTAGATAAATATTTAGGTACCATTACATTTTATTTTTTTCTTATGAAACCATAAGTCAGAGACCTACTAAACCTGGTATTAGTGAATTCAGGAAAAAATATCTACTCAAAAAAATATAAAAACAGGGTGATTCATTTAAAATACTATCCGATGACATCATACCTCCAAAAATGTGACAAAAACGGAAAATCTGCAAACACCAATAAATAATAGATACATAAAATATACAAAAACTTTAATTTAGGTTAAATTTTCGAAAAAGTGCTAGTTAAGCCATAAATTCGGTGTTCCGCTCTTTATGCCCGACCGATTTTAAATGCTCTAATATATGGCATGACATCTTTCTGATAGCAAGAGCAGAATTCCTCTCATTATATACACTGGGTAACCAAAAGAGTCACTTTGGAGTAGAAACATGTTGGATCACCAACGAAAAAGGAGTTTAGGGTTATGCTCTCTGCCGGTAAATTTGTGGCAAGCAAATTCTGCGATTCATGTGGTGTTATCTTGATCGACTATCAGGTGCGTGACCATATAGTTACTGGCGATCATTATAAGTCTATCTTGGCAGATAATGGTGGCACATCCCCGCATGGCTATGCCAGACTCAAAAATTGCTGCAAAAGTTCAAGTGGGAGCCCAAATTTGACAAGCACTGCCTATTTAGTTACTTGCAAAAGTGAAGGAACACTTACCTGGAATAAATTTCTCTTTAAACAGCTGAATGGGCTAAATGGGTAGGGGCATGATTTATACGAAACCGGGTAACAAGTTTATGCTGCGTTCATATAAATGTCAAAATATATTTGGTGATTATTTGGAAATGTGA
The DNA here is from genome assembly GCA_963170755.1 of Amphimallon solstitiale. Classification (NCBI taxonomy): domain Eukaryota; kingdom Metazoa; phylum Arthropoda; class Insecta; order Coleoptera; family Scarabaeidae; genus Amphimallon; species Amphimallon solstitiale. Next base: position 41,601,353 of record OY720676.1, on the reverse strand, counting down.
TCAGGGAAAGGGAATTAATAAGGATACTTGCTCAATAATAATTCCCTTTTGTGTTTTTTATCTATTGTTAATAAATATTATTAACCTTGTAACTTTTTTTTCTATCCAACCTTGATCAATAAACGTATGAATCATTTTGCCTGTCTTATCATTAGCCTTTTTTTTTGGCAAATACTGTACTAGTATGGAATTGACTAGTATATATACTGCATGTATTGGGAGGGACCTCCTATCTTCAGATTAGATATTTGTGGGGGCAAATGTGAACAAATAATCCTAATAAACATGTGGCCCAATGCCTGCCATATTCATTAATGGAGAATATGATGATATGATTTTTTGTTTTGTGCTGATGAATTGCAGTTGTTAACTAGAGTAATAACAGCTTTATTGATATCTCAATAACTGTTGATGTCTGATCTGATCACATATTTATCACATTTCCCGCTACAAACACCTACTCCCAATATTGGAATTCCTTCCTAACAACTTGTATAAATGCTGGAACATTACCCGCAATACAGTATATGGCGATTTATTTATAAATAATAAAGAAGTTGAACCGTAGTAGAATTATTCGATAGCATACTACCAAAACAAACGTTTACAATGAAATATTTTTCCACTTTAATTAAGTAAATATGTTTACTTATTATTTTAGCTTGTTTATATGTTAGAACTATATTTTTCGATAAAACTTTTGACATGTAAATTCAGAAGAATATTAATAACATTTGAGTGTTTTGTACTTACTAGCTTACACTTTTAACGTATAACCACGTGATTACAATTTGATTTGCCTTAATTTTAAAATCTGCTGAGTTTACATGTCCATGTCATTTTTTTATTATAAAATTCGTTGTAATTATTTTCTATTTCGCAATTACCAAAATTACACCACTTAATAAAAGTTGTATAATTAATAAAACTAAAAATTTTGCAACAATACATACATAATAAACGTTACAATACTAATTTTTTTTTCACATCAATTTAACACTTTGGTCCAGCATAATTGTATACATAGCTACAAATTCTGAAATGTTCTAAATTTTTTTTATCAACAGGATGAAGACATAAAATGCTTTTCGTAAAAGGTTGTTATGAAATGCTAAGAAATAGATTTTCATAGCGATATATAGTCGTATTGCTAATATTTGTTTAGACTTCTTGTCTTTCTTTTTTTTTTTGTTCTTCTATGGTATAACCCAAAAATTGAATCTTAAGCTTGTTAAAATCATCGGAGTATACCTTCATGATATTAGAGACATATTGATTAGTTTATAAATTAAATAAGGGTAGCAGAAGATGTATGAATTTTCTAACGAACAGATTTTTATTCCATCTGCCTGACCGAAAATTTGAACCTATTGCGCTGGAGAACGTTCGAACATATATACTGCCAGTGTCTGCTCTGTCTTGTAATGACTCATTTTGTAATACGGATAATATACGTCAAATTTTGATGCATGGTTTTTGTTGAACTACTTTCTTTAGGTACCTACACTTAATTTTCACATATTTTCAATAAAACATTTTTAAAATTTTGTGTTATTAAATGTCACTCACATTAGTAATTTTAGCCGTATGTAGGAATTAGAAGAAATATAGAAAACAAACGTTATTTTCGAGATTTGTATTTTGATAAAAAATCGTATTTAATATATAATCTGTCTTTCTTAGTACGCTTGCATCTATCTAGAAAAGTAACTTACACTTATTTAAAATTAGCTGCCCGTAGCCCAGCCACATTCTATAGTAAAATTATGCTTTGTGTTTACTGCCATTGACCGATAAAATATTTCTGTTTATTCTCTAGTTAAATAACGAAACAATAATATTTTATTATAAGCAATCTGTCACTCCATTACCTTTGCATACATAATATTCTTTGTTATTCCATCAGATGCCAGTGTGTGTGTGTGTGTGTATATGACGCGCCGAATCCGTGTTTTCACATAGAAATTCATGTAATTTCACATAATCTCCGATAAAATTTAGGGAAAAAAATGTGATTACAATCTCTCACACAACATAAGGAACACACAAAATTTTATCAAAATCGATTATACAGTTTGCGAATCTATAAAAAACAAACTTAATGTTTTTAGTTATTATATATTACATAATACAGGCTGTCCCAGAAATAAAAAGACGAAGTAGCAGAAATCGGAAGTTAGATTGTGTAAAAACGTACCCTCAAAATATCAAGTCTTTATTCGTGCGCAGACGGCAGAAAATAAATAATAAAGAATTCAATTGGCCTTACGCCGACCCTGGACTAAATATCCACCTGCTTCACTTTCACAATCGGTCCTTTTCAGGACCACCATATTACCTGTGTTAAAAAAAAGGAGAAGGAATACATACATACTTGATAATAAATATCAAACCATTAATTACTTTAATTTTACACCTGCTAGAAAAAGAATGACATTCTTGATATTTACTGTATAAAGGCTAGAAAATAGAAAAACTAGGATTTATTGAATATCCGACTACAAACACATTAAAGAGCAACAACCTTTCTATTTTAAAAATAAAAACAATCTCTTTTTGTCTGCAATTAAGTGTGTCGCCCATCTGGGTCAACAACCGACTACATAGCTGCGTTAGACGCATCGGGCAAAAAATATGTTTTATAAATGAGTACGATTTAACGCTTTTTCCCGTTTTATACAAATAAAAGCGTATTTTTCTATGAATGCGTGTTCGTTTCTATTTACAAATGAGCATTCTTACGTGTATTTATAAACATACATTCTGTGCCAGGTCCGTAATGTAATTTTTTTATCTAAAAAACAACAGAAAATTAAATTTTTAATTTCTTCGTTATTGCGGTATATTTGGGCCTGTTTCTGTTCGGACTTTACATACCTGCTACTCTGTCTTTTTATTTCTGGGACACCTGTATATTTCCTACATTATTTGTTAATACTCCTAAAGCATTTCTTTTATAGCACATACATTCTAATCACCCTGTAATTCCTTTTCGCTGTTGAAGTGACTTTTGCATGAGTTCAACATTCAAAATAAGTCTATTAAATTGCTTATCTTTGTTCACGTAACACTATTGATTCTTATGTGAAAACGATGCTCAGGTTAGCTTTTACAGTTTATACAATTTCTTCATTGGTCGAAGCTAGAATACTGTTCATATATTTCGAATCTTTCTTATAACAAATTTACTGATATTATCGCAAGTATACAGTGTAATTTTCTGAACGTACTTTATAATAGAGAAAACATCGGAATTAAATTGACCATCGACATAGTTATGGTGAATTGTGTACAGAATTCAAATTTATGTCTATATAATGTAGAAAACTGTCTTTGTTGTTATGTTCCCGAATAAATAAATAAATGGTGTCAATATGTTTCATCTTCCAATAACCAGTATCATTTCTGTCCGGTCTTGTTGGAGATATGCAGAAGTGCAAATAAAATTAATCCTAGCATTTACTTCTTCAATGATTCCGTTGAGAGATTGAAATAGTTTTTGAGGAATCAATTGAAGTGATTGTTGTTTTTTTTTATTAGTACTGTACTTATAAATTAACTTCTTATAATTCTATATCTCTAATGCATATAACTTATTTGATAAACAATGTTAATAAGGAACAGCAACTATAAAAATTGTTTGATAAATGAAAATATTATTATTTAGGAAGATGAATATGTATTTGGAATTTGATATACTGGCGATTTATTTAATAAGTCTGCTTTAGTTCAGTTTTTCAAAATTAAAAAGAAATATAAACTGTATGTTACCTGCTTTAATACACCTATTCCAAAAACTCAGGATTGCAAATATTTCGATTTGAGTTGGCGTTTTCACAGCGAAGATTTAGGTTGGCGTGCTGTTTTTAAAATATGTTTATTTTAGAAATATTTTTTTCTACTCCCAGCTTTAAAATGCCATTTGCGGGACATGTTACAATGACGTCCGTTTTAGTCACGGTGTGAAGTTAGCAACAAACTGTTTAGTCACCTGCTTAAGCCAGCTCTAAGTCTTTTAATTACAAAAATCGATTAAAATTCAAAATCAAAATGGTTGTTATTTATCATGAATCTGTCAAAATAACCTGACGTGGCACGATAACAAATTTAAGCTGTGAATGACGTTATTGCGAAGTAACTGAGTTTCGACAGTTGTCATCTCGAGTTGATTAATGAAGCTTATTTAAGTAATATTCCCTTTAATATGTCAGGCTGTAATGTTTATAGTAGCTGTAGTTATATTAGACATTGTTTTTAATTGAACTCTAAAATGCAATTCTAAGACAATTAAAATTTTTTTGTAAGTGTTCAAATTATGTTTTCAGTACAAAATGGCTTTGCAAAATGCAATCATATCTACATCCAGGCACTAATGATCTAATAATAATTTTAAAATTGTAACTGAAGTAGGTATGGGTATATAAAGGGTTAGTTAAAAGTATGGAGACGGCGATTTATTGTCGTTAATATTCATTTTAGAGAATTATGTTCAATATAAAAGTTTGTTAGGATATTTTGATCTACATTTGAGAATATTTGATTTTTTTTTCTTCAATTGTTTTTTAGTTACGCCTGTCCGCGCAGTTTTTTTAAATGGGAACTAGTAAATTTGACTCTATCATTCGATAGAGAATTTTTTTCTCTTCACAATAATATTTTTGTTTTTTTGAAATACATTTTAATAACTTTTTTATAAGAAAAGGCCGGTTCAAGTGTTTCACAGATGTTCGGTACATCGCAGATAGACAGAAGCGATGCGATAAACAAACTTGAGCGACATAATTTTATCAGCGGTTATTGTGTACGTCAAATCTTGGACAGAAGTAATTCATTTGTGCAATTTGTTGCTGTTAATATTAACAATGGCGAGTTTAAGTGAACATGAACGAATTGAAATACTTATGATGTTGGGTTATGGAGATAGACGCAGAAGTTTACAAGACGTTTGTAATTTATTTAATGATACGCATCCAAATAGAAATCCAATTTCTAAATCCGTTGTTGGTAAAACTTTAAGACGCTTTGAACAAACTGGTAGCGTTAAAGATTTGCCAAGGAGTGGTAGACCTAGAACAGCAAAAAGCGATGATAACAAACTGGATATTTTATTGGCTGTATCTGAAGATCCTCATTTATCAACCAATCAATTAGCGGCCAATTTCAATATTTCGCAGTCATCGATCGTGTCATTTTTAAAAAGTGAAAAGTATAAACCTTATATGGTACACCTTGTACACGAGTTAACGGAAGATGATTTTGATAGGAGAGTACAATTTTCTGAAGAAATGTTAAATATTTGCAATAATAATGAAAATTTTGTCAACAATATTCTTTTCTCTGACGAAGCTACTTTTTGCCTTACCGGTGAAGTAAACAGACATAACTGCAGATACTGGTCATCGGAAAATCCCTTTTGGTTTTTGGAGCACCATACGCAGTACCCCCAAAAGGTTAATGTTTGGGTTGGCATTCTTGGCAGTCATATTATCGGTCCCTTTTTCATCAATGGCAATTTAACTTCGGGTCTGTATTTGCAGTTATTGTAAAATGAAATAATACCTGCTTGTGCTACGCTCTATCCACATGAAAACAATGAACACCTGCCCAATGACAGTATCTGGTTCCAGCAAGATGGCGCCCCACCACATTATGGTGTAAATGTTCGTCAATATCTGGACAACGTTTTTCCCCACAGATGGATTGGAAGACGAGGAACCATTGAATGGCCAGCCCGTTCGCCAGATCTAAGTCCTTTAGATTTTTTTCTTTGGGGATACGTAAAAAACAAAGTTTACGAAGATAAGCCCGATAACGTCGAAGATTTACAAATCCGAATTACCAGAACGATACAAGAAATTCCCCGAGATTTTTTACAGAACTCTGTTCGGGGTTTTGTAAATCGATTGGGTCATTGTCAAATTACTAATGGACGACAATTTGAACACTTACTTTAATTTACTTTGTTATTAATTTGTTTAATTTTTCTTGTAAAAGTTATTAAAATGAATTAAAAAAAAAAAAAAAATATTACTGTAAAGAGAAAAAAATTCTCTATCGAATGGTAGAGTAAAATTCACTAGTTCCCCTTTAAAAAAACTGCGCGGACAGGCGTAACTAAAAAACAATTGAAGAAAAAAGAAATCAAATATTCTCAAATGTAGATCAAAATATCCTAACAAACTTTTATATTGAACATAATTCTCTAAAATGAATATTAACGACAATAAATCGCCGTCTCCATACTTTTAACTCACCCTGTATAAATAACATCGTCGACAAAATCTAAACATGTAATATCTATTTTAAGCTTTACAATATTGTGTTTTAGACACATGTAAATCCGATTTTGCTAATACATGAATGGTACTGATTTGAAGTAAGGAGGGTGGTAATACCTATCGCGCTCCTGCGATTTAAGAAGTACCTTTGAATGAAATAAATAAAATAATAATATGGTAGAAAATTATTATGTTTAATATAGGTACATATTTTACATTAATAATTATAGAATATCTACTGAAATAAGAGAGCACAATTATTCTTTTCTATGAAGCGAACGTTAAAATAAGTTAGAACAATTATAACATTCGAGTCAATTAAATTTAACTATCAAAATGCTAGGAGTTTATAGACATTGATTGACACCTTATAATAACAGTGAAGTAATTATTATTTATAAGTAACAGCGAAGTAGCAATTCAGAATCAATTACTATCACTGTATGTTCTAATGCAGTTGGATTTCCACAAGTTTTCTTATATAACATAAAAAAATACAAACTGATTTATATTCGTCAGTCCTTCAATTATCTTTTAACATAAATTCTGTTGATTCAAGTTTCGAATTAATCTCAATTGTAGATTAAACGATAACAATTGTCACGTATTTTAACATTTTTGCAGATTTCGTATTATAATAATGCTTAGAGTAAAATAAATTTACTAAATATAATTTTTATTTAAATTTTTTTCAATCCTCACGTTTTTTTGAACTTCTAAAGATTTATGCTATAAGGTTGTTTTCGTGTTTGGATGATATATAAAAGCACAACTGATCACAATGAATGCCAAAATAATTTAATTTTGAATTATGAACAACGATACAAGCAATAGATTTATTAAATACGGTATTTTTGAAAGCATTTATCCACATTATTTTAGTGTCTTTCCTTGGGTAACCTGTAATATTTAATATAAATTATTGTAAACAGCATAACTTGGCGTATTAAATAAAATATTATTTAAAAACCTCGATAAATTAACTTAAGTGTGTTAAAACGAAGTTGAGATGACAATTCTCAAAACTGACTTGCTTCGCAATGACGTCAGTGATAGATCAAGTGATCAACAATAAAATTAATGTGATTAATTAATATTTCAGGATATATAGCTTACGCTAATAAAATATTGCTACATAAAAATTTATATTATTTGGATTACAATTATAGAAAAATTACGAAAGGTAGTTATGACAAATGTGAAAAGGTGTGTGAGTATTATTACCTATGACAGTCCTGATATGTCTTTGTAAGTTATATTATTTTACAGCAACATGTCAAATTTGACGGCATTTTTAATTATTGGCGCATGCCGGTTGCCAAAACGACTCAACCATAGTAGTTTTATAAAGTCGATAGTCACTCGTTTTACTGAACACTCGCTCCGCTACGCTTCGCTCATGATTAAAATGATGTTTATAAAACTTAAATGATTAATATACTATTAACCACTAACAACGAATAATTAGGTGAATGTGAGAAATTTCGTCATTTAATATACTAACTTTAATCATTTTATGTATCAACAAGCCAATTAGTTTTTTTTAATGATATGTAGATTAATAGAATAAAGATTCATCTACCCAGAGAAACTCTTCGTCTTGTTTCGCCGACAGTTTTTTATAGTCACTAATGCTTCTGAAGACAAATTCTATATCAAAAAACCGACAATCCTTTAAATATCAATTACCGCAGTTTTTCTGTGTCATTGACAATGTTGATATTCTTGAATCATGTAAAAACACAAATTATATTATTTTTATTATTACGCTGCGGCCTATATGAATGTAAACATTCTTAAATCATAGAGAAAATTAATTCAATTTTCTTTAGCAATAGATACTTCCTTCTTTTTTGAGTAACATAATACATATTTAAGACCAATGCATTGTATAGAACTGTATACAGGGTGTCCAGAAACTCTCCTGACAAACGAAGACCGGAGATTCCTCAGATAATTTTAAGACAATTTAACCCAATTCACCCTAGTCCGAAAATGCTTCCTAAGGTCATAGGCGTCCGTTTTGGGTAGGTAAACGGTTATTTTAACGCATAACTTTTTTGTCTTTAACTTTTAAGCATTTGTGACACTAGATTATTAAATTTTCAGGTATTCTAGTACTAAAAGGTACTCTTACTTTAAGTCGGTAGGATACACCGTTTTCTAGAAAAATCGATTTGAAAATTTTTCGTTTTTTCGTTATTAAAATTCAATTTATTATTTTTTGCACTAGTTCGCTCTGAACTGCCAACAGAAATAAAACCTACGTTTTTAATTGTCAAATTGTTGTCAGTTCGCGAAGTTGAAATGACGAAAAAACGAAAAATTTTCAAATCGATTTTTCTAGAAAACGGTGTATCCTACCGACTTAAAGTAAGAGTACCTTTTAGTACTAGAATACCTGAAAATTTAATAATCTAGTGTCACAAATGCTTAAAAGTTAAAGACAAAAAAGTTATGCGTTAAAATAACCGTTTGCCTACCCAAAACGGACGCCTATGACCGGTACTAGAAATTCTCAATTGATGGAATCGATTCATCTCTGGAGGATAAATAAGCATACCAGTTTTTGTTTTTCTAAATAGAAGTGTTCGGGAGATATTAAAAAAAAACTAATTACATAGCGCCATCTTCAAAGAGCTCTAGCTCCCTTAGGAAGCATTTTCGGACTAGAGTGAATTGGGTTAAATTGTCTTAAAATTATCTGAGAAATCTCCGGTCTTCGTTTATCAGGAGAGTTTCTGGACACCCTGTATAATTAAACCATTTTGGATAAAATGATTTTTTCTAAGTCCTCACATATCTATTAGCAATACACTTTTCACAGTTAATTATATTTTTTGACTCATTTTCCAACAGTTGGATAAGTACAAGGGTGTATATTAAGAAATAAGCAAAATAAACTTTAAAAATGTATATATTTTATTTACATAAACATTTAGTAATCATCATTTTCTGTTTTTACAATAACTGATTCCATTAGCACTTTTTCACGCAGTCTTTGCAATGTATGAAGACTTTCGGTATCTATGTAGTTCTCTTCCGCCCACTGGATGCAAGTGTCAAAGGCATGTAACACTTCAGCATTTCCCGTCAACACGCTTTGCAATGATGTTACTGATACTTTTAGATCTTCATTATTTTCATATTCCTGAAAATCTTCAGTTTTCATCTCGCTCAAACCAGATAAATTTTCCTCCTCATCATCGTTTCCAAGGAGCCATTCTTTAATTTGATCGGTATTTAAAAATATTGATCTTTCATACAAATTTGCCAGAAGCTGCTGTATTTCAATATCTTCCTCTACTGCATCCGAGATTTCCCCATTAATAAATGCCAATGGATGAGATGGCCACAGAATTTTCCACGAGGAACTGATTGTACTGGGAGAAAGATTTCGCCAAGTATTTGATAGATTATACAACGCATTCTCCAAGTTGTAATTTTCCATAAATATATTAATATCATCAGTACTCTTTAAAGCTGCCTGTAGAAATGTGCGCTTATATTGGGACTTTACTGTTTGGATTGGGTTTTGAAAAATTGGTTCTACTATAGGATCAATTGGTGGAGATAAAAGTACAATTTCAACGACGCAATCTTCTAATTTTAATCGATCATCGGCGGAAACCCACAGTGAAGAACTCAAAACTAGTAAAACGCTTTGCGGCAAGTTTCTGGTTTCTAAAAAATATTTAGCAGATGGCAGAAAGTTTTCCTGTAACCATCTCTTGAATAAATCTGGCGTCAAGACTCCGTAGTCATGATTAATATAAGTAACTTTAAGATCTTTAACGTTTTCTGATGGGTATTTATGTTTTGCAATAACTGATATATCCAGTTTATGCGTACCAGAGGCATTAGAACAAAGCATAAATGGAAAATAAAATTTTGACGGGTCATTTCGAAAATTGTCTTCTTCTTTTAAATGGACGAGCATTTCTTTTGGTAAGGACTTCCAAAGTAAATTACTTTCACTTATACTATAAATTTGGTCAGGCGTCACATCCATTTCTTTAATTTTATCTTGTAGTTTCTTAATGAAAGAGGATACATGTGGAGTATTACGTGATGATTTATCTCCTGATGGGTTTAGAAAGCGTATACCATATCGTTTTTTAAATTTGTCTAACCAACCATCGCTTGCTTTAAAATTATCTTTATTCGTCATGTGTTTGTATAAGCTTCTGGCCTTTTCGCGTACAATTTCACCCGAAATTGGAGCGTTTTTATTGCGTTCCTCTAAATACCAAGCATATAGTGCTTCTTCGACCTTAGGATGATCACCCAGTTTCAAAGTTTGCCTATTATCCAAATCGTAATCGGTATTATTCACAAAATGCTGAATTTTCTCTCTCTTTCTTTTAATATTGTGAATGGTAGATCGACCGACTCCATAGAATTTCGCCAAATCACTGTATTTTGCACCGTCATTTAATTTCGCAAGTATTTCGTTTTTATCACTCAAAGTTAATGTTTTGTGTTTACGTTTGGCAGATGCTGACCTTTCCATCGTTAAATAAATAAACAGCAACGAAACAGATTTATCGTAGGAATATTTATCAATCTAAACTAATGCTCTTTATCTTTAAAAGCATACGAAACATTATCACCGAACCGTTGTGTGTTTATAAGTCAATGTACTCACCTAAAAACATGTTTACTGTTAGTATTTTTTACACGCATGCACTGAACCGAACCTACCTCCGATACTATAGAAAATGTACTAACTAACATAGGCGACCTGCAAACTGGGGGACTTTGTCACGTGTTTAAGTCGTGCTACTGCCGTCCTTGTCTCCTTCCGTCGGATTATTGAACGTGCGTGCCCAACAACAGGTCATATTACTGAAGTGGCCTTGCAGTGACGCAGTCAGTACATCTACAGTCATGCAGGTTTTAAACGGGTCGTTGTTCGTAAAATATAACAGAGTTTAAGTCGCGTTAAACTTTTAATTACTCACAAAGGAATAAAATAAAATTAAAAAATAATAATAAATATAATATAAGTCTTTTAGATTAATGCTGAAAATTAATTATATGTTACTGGATGATATTAATTGTTGAAGTTAGTTAAATTAAGCGAAGAAGAAAAATTAATTAAATCATCCACGAATAAATGTTTTAAATTAAAGTAAAAAAAAAAGTCAAAATAATTTGCGTAAATTCTGGTGTAATTTTGAGTGAAAAATCTATAAAATTCAATTTTAACAACTTACTTTGGTGAAAGTGGATTTTCAATAATGATTCTTACAAAACCTAAGCTTGGAAACCGAGTCGTCCTAAGTTCTAATAATTCTATCAATTAATTAATTAAAATAAAATAATAATTTTTTAGTAAATTTTGTGTTTACTAAAAATATAATAATTAATTTCGTTGTCATAATTTTCTTAAAAATTTTTAGTATTGTTTACTTAATTTTTTGAAAGTTTGTTATCGTAATTTTGCTTGGCGATATCAACATGCCTAACTTTATTTATAATAATACCACCTGTTCGAAATCTACAACTTTTTGCGTAAAATGTAATCCTTTTCAGTTTAAACACTGCAATTTTGTAAGAAATTCTGACAATTCATTATTAGAATTAATGCTTACTAATGATGATACTGCTCTGCTTTTGATGTTAAGAGTGTGGATTTGTTCTTTGAACTTGTTGATTCTTATCACCCCCAGCTGTGCATTTCTTTGCTTCTTTATCTGATTAATCAAATGAGGTAGTCTTTTTCCATATAACAATTTTGTAAGATAAAGACATTACCAAAATTTATATGAATGACTGGTCTTTTATTCAATATTACAATAAAGTAAACGATGCTCTGGAGAATTTTTATAACACTTTGTTTCATAAGATTGATTGATAAAAATAACACGTACCGGCTTTATTCGTCTTGTTATACGCCCATCTATAATTAGTATCTCAAATAGTGACATGGTAAGGGAATCAGTTGGAAGTTGGCGGAGTGACGAATGGAGTGTCATAGGATACCATTCTGAGTCCATTGTTGTTTAAAATATTTGTAAATGATATGTCGAATTACTTCCACAATGTAGAGGCATATTTATATGTAGATGACACCAGCATATTAGCCAGATCACCTCTCGTAAAAGAAGTGGACAATATTATATTAAAGGCAATCGTTGATTAAATGCCAGCAAATTAAAACTGAACACCGACCAAAGGTTAAAAAAACGTCTTTATGATTCTTTGTGTTGCATACAGATTGACTTAGAAGGAACGACCACATAAAGCAGCTAGCAGAAAAAAAAACTAACTAGTGCGATTTTTGCAATGAGGTGAATTAAATCTATTTGGACACACGTGGCCCTAAAAATCTGCAACCATTTTCTATTTCATTCCCATTGGAGCTACAGTGTCCTATTCTAGAAAACATCTTGACAGAGCAGGATTTTGATCTTGCAGAAGAAAGCAATGAAGGTACTGTGTAACTTTCAATATAGCGATTCATGCAGGGGCTACTTTGAAAAAGAACATATACTTCTTCTGGCTTCGCAGTATATTTGCATAGGAGCAAGAAATGGCTAACACCTTTGTAATATGCTTTCGTCCGTATATCAGCAACCTAATCAAGTTCCTTTTACATTATTCAGTGTTTCAGAAGACGAGATAATAAAATTAATGTGGTCATTCAATTAATACTATATAGTTGGTGAATGAATAAATCCCAAGTATATTAGGTCTCAATGACAGAATTATTTCAGCCAAATCTCTGCTCTGGCTGTAATTATAAATGTTTCAACAAAGACATCTTATTTTCCTTGGTGATGGTGGAAAGCAAGGATAAGCCTGTTTTTTTTTTAAAAGATGAAGAAACCAGAATTGAGAACTACAAGACAATATGAGTAAATTTTCAAAAACGTCATTTATTCATATACAGGGTGAGTCATCTAAGCGGGTAAGACCGATTATGCCTTTATGAGTAAAGTATTTCGAAGCGGTTTTTTTCTTGTGATAGCTGTTCATTAGGAGCACATTTTAAAAATATTTTGTATTATGCAGAGTGTTCCATAACTTGGTGGCTAACCATAGTTATAGTTTTTTAAATGGAACACCCTATATATATATTGCATTTATGTATTCCCCGTATAATTTTTAGTCAAAAAGTAGTAAAATAGTGTAGGCCTAAAATCTAAAGTTCTTGACTTATTCCCATTTTTCTGAAAAATTCAGTGTTTATATAAAATTATATTTCTCGAAAACGACGTATTAGATGGACACAATTTTTTGCAGTATTGTTTACAATAAGAAGTTCTAATAGAAGCATGTTTTATTTTTTTTACAGTACTAACTGCATGTGCAGGAAACTGGATTAAAGTTACGTGACACGTTTTTATATAAAAGTCAATTTTTTTTAAATGGAACACCCTGTATATCAGTTCATTTTTGAATTGTTTATTAAATTTGATGTTAGAAACATGTAAGACGTTAATACTTTAAATGTGACTATTACTGAGCTACTGTCGTTTTCTGATATGCTTTTGTTAGTTTTTGCAAAAAAGTAAATTTTTTCAAACGGAACACCCTCTATATTATTTCATTTTTTAATTTCTAATTAAATTTTACATCAAGAACATGTAAGACGTTAATACTTTAAAAGTGACAATTACTGAGCTATTGTCTCTTTTTGATATAATTTTGTCAGTACTGTAGTATATTAATTAAAACCACAAAACTGACAAAATTATATCAAAAAGAGACAATACCTCAGTAATAGTCACTTTTAAAGTATTAACGTCTTACATGTTTTTGATGTGAAATTTAATAAGAAATACAAAAATGAAATAATATACAGGGTGTTCCATTTGAAATAATTGACTGTTTTGCAAGAACTAACAAAAGCATATCAAAAAATGACAGTACCTCAGTAATAGTCACTTTTAAAGTAATAACGTCTTACATGTTTCTGATACGAAATTTAATAAACAATTCAAAAATGAACTGATATATAGGGTGTTCCATTTAAAAAAATTGACTTTTATACAAAAACGTGTCATGTAATTTTAATCCAGTTTCCTGCACATGCAATTAGTAACTGTAAAAAAATAAAACATGCTTCTCTTAGGACCTGTTATTGTAAACAATACTGCAAAAAATTGTGTCCATCTAATACGTCGTTTCCAGAAACATAATTTTATACAAACATTGAATTTTTCAGAAAAATGGGAATAAGTCAAAAACTTTAGATTTAAGGCCTACACTATCTTATTACTTTCTGACTAAAAATTATACGGGGAATACAAAAATGCAATAATATATAGGCTGTTCCATTTTTAAATACTATAATTATGGTTAGCCACCAAGTTATGGAACACTGTATAATACAAAATATTTTTAAAATGTGCTCCTAATGAACAGCTATCACAAGGAAAAAACCGCTTCGAAATATCTTTACTCATAAAGGCATAATCGGCCTTACCCGCTTAGATGACTCACCCTGTATACTATGATACAAAACCTTACATTTCTGAAGGTCGACATGGTTTTCTTCATGGATTGTCGCATTCACTAACCTATTCATTACTACTCAGAGTGTCTCTCATAAACTAGATGTTTATGGCCAATTTTATGCAATCTACACGGACCTTAGTGGAGCGTTTGATAGAATGGATCACAGTATACATCAAAAAAAAACTCTTAGCGCTTGGATTCAGTCCGTTACTGTTCAAACTATTATTTTATTATTTATTATTTTTTGACAAGTAGGTTAATCGCTAACTATATATTTTAACAATGGATTCAAATCATTCAAGTTTATTCCTTCATACGGAGTGTCACAGGGCTATGACTTAGGGCTCTATTATTTATTCTAATTAACAACGATATGCTTAATTCATTAACATGTAATATACTTGCATATGCGGTTGATTTAAAGATCTATTGCTCTATATGAACTTGGAATGGTTTATTAAATGAGATTTAAGAGAACTTAAATTTAAATTTTGTGTCTATTTTGTGTTCCAATTTCAATTTAAAGTTAAATATAAACGAATGATGTTTTTTTCCTCGCAAAAGAAATTTTATTTGAGCACCTATTTTATCGAAAATGACCAGCTTATGCGAGTGAACAACGCAAAAGATCTTGAGGTTTCTTTTGATACCAATTTGGCTTCTTCAGTCGTGCAAGTTTTATTTGCAGTTCTGTCTTTCAAAGTCTAGAATTTGCTATGCGCTGTTTTAAATTTTTTGTTAATACACTCCTCTTGAAAACCTTTTTTGTTTAAATTTCGTAACCATTGGACTAATAAACTATTATTAGGGAACTGTTAATTAGTATATAAAAATTATCTATATTTTAACGATAATTTAGCAATAATTATTTACCTCTTGCCAATTTTTGATATAAAAAAAACTTTTGAAAAGGAAAGATACATATAAGTTATACTTTACCAATTTATATTAGAGATATTTTTGATTTTATTGTTTTCAAAAAATCACTGAGAAAATATCCGCAATATATTGTTTGGATAATAAATTAATATTATTATTATGGTTTAAATCTTGAAACAAATAAGTATCTCGCCTGTGACCAAGCAAAAGGGTAGTAAATTTAGTAATTAATTCTGTTGTTTTTAACAGGAATTCTGCACATATCTTACATATTAATAATAATAATCCATCAGATAATGTTGTATTCCCAATTCCATTTTATACTTAATTTCTAAATAGTTAGATTATTAAGGTTATGTATCAAAACAAAAATTAATAAATTGTAGTGCACACATATATTTATTACACATTACATTTAAATTATTCAAATATTATTTTCAGTTTTCACAGTAATTGATTCTATTACTAGTTTTTCTCGAAGCCTTTGTAATGTGTTAAGGCTCTCCTGGTCTATGCTGTTCGCTTCTGCCCACCTGATACAGGTGTCAAAGGCATGTAATACTTCATTATTTTCCACCCAGGATTTTTGTAATGATGTCACCGATACTTTCATATCTTCATTATTTTCGTCTTCATGTAAATCTTCAGTATTCACATCGGTAATATACAAATTTTCCCTACCAACATCATCATCCAGAACCCATTCTCTAATTTGAACGGCATCCAATAAATTTGTTGTTTCAGACAATCTCGTCAATATATCTTCAATTGCAATATCTTCCGTTACTTCTGTTTCTGCTATTTCTTCTTTAAGAATAGGGCGAGTAGACCATAGCATCTGCCAAGAGGAAATAATAAAATTGCGAGATATACTTTGCCATGCGTTTGATAAATTGTATAAAGCATTTTGCAAACTATAATTGTCCATAAAAATATTTATATTATCGATACGATTTATGGCTTTGTGTAGAAACGAGCTTTTGTATCGTGATTTTAACATTTGAACGACATTTTCAAGCATCGGTTGCTGCAAAGGAGCAGTTTGCCGAGGTGAAAATACAATTTGGACGTCGTCATTATCTAGATTTATTTGATCTTCCAACGTAGGACAGACTGAGCTGCACAGAAGTAACAACATTTTTGGGGTAAATTTTTTCATTTCTAAAAATTCTCTCGCTGATTTTAGAAAATGTTCGTCAAACCAGTATTTGAATAATTCTGGTGTTAGAATTCCAAGGGGATGACTAAAGTAAATAACTGGAACACTTTGAGCAATTTCTGATTCTTCACGATGTTTCGATCTTCCTATAACTAACACCTCCAATTTATGTGTACCAGTGATATTAGAACAAGGCATAAATGAAAAATAGAATTCGGATGAGTTAATTGTGTGAATATCTTCTTTGGATAAGTGAATAAGCATTTTTTTCGGCAGGGATTTCCAAAATAAACCAGCTTCACTTGCGATGTATATTTGATCAGGTGTTAGATCCATTTGGTGAATCTTATCATGAATTATTTCAGTAAAAGAAGATACAGCTGAAGAAGCACTATGCAATGCTTTATCTTCTGCTGTATTTAGAAGACGTATACCGTATCGCTTCTTGAATTTATCTAACCAGCCGTCGCTTGCTTTAAAGTTATCTTTGTTCGTTATTTGCTTGTGCAAGATTTTCGCCTTTTCACGTATAATTTCTCCAGAAATTGGTGCATTTCTCTTTCGTTCTTCTAAGTACCAAGCGAAGAGAGCCTGTTCAACTTTAGGGTTTTCACCTACTTTTAAAGTTTGTCTATTGTCAATATCATAATCACTATTATTTATAAAACTCTGTATTTTCTCACTGTTCTTTTTGATATCGTGAATCGTAGATCGTCCGATGCCATAAAATCTCGCCAAATCACTGCTTCTTTCGCCGTTATTTAGTCTTTCAATAATTTCTTTTTTTTCACTTAACGTTAATGTTTTATGTTTACGTTTTCCAGCCGTAGACATTGTTTTTCTTTTTTTTAGTAAATATGCCACCACTATCGAAGCAATATTATCAATGTTTTCTAAAACATTAACACGGATGCGATGTGTATAGTTATATATTTCTAATGAGTTGGAAATATTTGTTAAAATAATTTTGAACGAATATATATTTAATGCGCGTAGCACCGGTAATATCGACAGCGTACTAAAATAGCGGATTGAAAACTGGGCTGTTGCTATGCTGGCACACTCTGCTATTGTGATGGTGCCGTCCTTCTCTACGGTCGGCGGATTATTGAACGAGTCCACCAACCGGCAAGCCGGATTAGTGAAGTTCCATTGCGATGACGTGGTTTGTACGGATACAGGCATGCAAGTTTTAAACGGGGTGTTTGTTGCTGTCTTAATTTACCAATAATAAAGTCTGATATAAACGTTGTAATATATTAGAATTTTTGTTAAAACTTTTATGACGTTGTTAATATATTGAGTGTTTCACGCCAGTGGTATACGCTCCTTTTTATGAATAAAAATAAAAAATTATGTAAGTTGAGTCAGAGTGCTTAATGGTTACAATCCAATGTAATATATCCTGATATATACGTATGTTGCCTATATTAACTAATTATTCAGTTTGTATTCGTTTATGTGCTAATATAACACTTTGTTTTTCATTGGAAATATGCTGATATTTTTGTTTGCACTGTAATATAATTATCGTTTTGTCCTGTAAATGGATTCTGTCTGTTGAACAATAAAGTTTATTATAATTATTATTATTATTATAAAAGATATTGAATGAAATTTAAGGTATAAGTATATTTGTAATTTTTTAATTTTCGGTTTTATCGGTAATGCCAGTAAATTTAATATTTCAAGCAAAACATTCCGGCTATTTTATAATTTTCTGATTTTATACAGTTCTCCAAATTCACAAGTTTATTTCCCGCCAGTTTTATTGTCCATGGTTGCCAAAACTTTTAGTTTGAGTTTTCACGCCTACTGTGCCATTACCGCGATCAAATTCTTCTTCTTATTACTATTATGTAAATTCAAGTCTCTAATACAATATGGCTGTTAATTTACAGTACTAAAACTGTTGGCCTTTTAGTGGTTAAACCACTAACAATTGACATTGTTATTTGACATAAACATTGACGTTTGGTTTTGGTTAGATGTACTGATATGTTTGCAAGTTCATAAATAATGTTATCTACTGAAGAAAAAGTCTTTTTAGTTGAGCACCATTTTTGCTCATACGATGTAGGTAGAAAAATTCGTCTAAGCATTAAATTCGTCTGCGATCAATTTTCGGAACATTTCAATAAACAGGCGCCAAGTAATGTTATTGTACTGGACTTAACCTATAACTATAACTATGCTTTACCAAAATTGAAGAGATAAAGACAGCATCGCTGAAGGAAATGAATTGTACACCGAAAAATGAGTTAGAGAAATGCTTGGAAGATTAGAAAAAGTGCTGGCGCAAGTATATCATATCTGAAGGGGATAAAATTGATATTGATAAATAAATAAGGATTTTTTATGAAAATACATAATTTCAAGTTATTTTTGATAAGTCAAACTTCGTATTATTAGTCCAATGAAACAACAAATAATTAAAATATTTTCGTTCAGCCTCGCAATTTACAATTTGTTGGGGATTTCTGTAAAATGCATACAGCAAAGTTATAATATTTATTTAATATTTTCTTTCCTTTTATAAGTGGGCCATATAATTTCACATTTAATAAATTTCGCTTTTCCATTTTTAAATTATCTGGTATAATTTGTAAGATTTCTTTGTGTTTGGAAAAATACAAGTTGTTTGATGACAAAAAAAAAACAATTATGTACAAAGAAGATAAAAATATATTCATCTGCAGGAAATTTCAAATTTAAATTCGATACCTTTTTAGGATTAAATATTTTGGGCTATTCTAATTACAAATACTTGAAGTATCAATTATTTGCCATATAATTTCGAATAAATGCCGAATAATATAATGATTGGTTTTACTATTCATTTATTATTTAACAATGTTATGACAAGTTTGTTACGCTGTAAAATTTACTTATGTGTTTAGTTCTCGAAGGATTATGTGCCTTGTCTAAGTACGTAGATTTTGTATAAGCACGAGACTTTCTGAGTGTGCCTTGTACATCGTTCGTTTCACCGGTTGAAAGGACCGCCTGCCGTATATGTATGTGTGTGCTAAATCGACTATTGTACCCTTAGAGCCCTAGGTCGCGAACCGTGGAGTTGATAGATGTGTAATATGTATTATCGAGCAAATACCCTCTATTTGTGTAAAAAAACCTCTGTATCTATGTAACTAATTCTAATTCTCTTATCTCTAGCTTATTTTACCCTACCTGTAGTTTCGTATTTTCTGCATTTGCAGTTACTTTTTACGCCTGTTTCAGTGTTATCAATATTTCCTTATTCATTACTTCCGTTCTCTACGTAGTGCATTTATGTGTGTCTTTAAATTCTTGACACGCACATCAGACGGCCTCACTGTATTAACTGCCGCCTGTGTTTATGTGTTTCCCTAGACATAGACCCGCTAGCACGTCTGAATTGTATTCGGCCTTCGTGTTTATGACACTGAAAAATGCAAGGAGTGTTAATTGGAGAAGTGCTTGGAATATGGGGCATACTTTTAATTGTTTTGCTGATCCCTTGTTACTCAATCATTGATATTCTAAGTGTTAGTAACTTCTGTTAATTCTTCCTTGGAACTGCCGTGGAGGTTAAGTATCGTTGATACTCTGAAATATATGTTTTGATCGGTTTTCTTAACCGTCTGCTTGTAACGTGATTTAAGATTTTGGAAATTTCAATAGTTACCTGCTGGAACCGTTTTCTTTCGTAATAAATTGTATCTACATTTGGAGGTTTGTTTTGTTTTCTATCTGTCTAACGTTTGGTTACGTCGCTTAGATGGTTGTGCGTTTCACGGATTGCCAACGTTTAGCATGAAATTCCCTCTCGAACTGCCGACTCTTGATTTCTACGTACATTTGTAAGAATGTGTCCCTTATTTTCTTTCCGTCTAAGTTATGTGTAGGGTTGCGTTAATTATAATTAAGTCACGATGTCGACTCCCTTAATTGTCAATTTAGATTTGTGCCTATGATGTTTATTTGAAATCTCCCGCCTTTCGCTCAGTGATACTTCCGTGCTTGTGACTTTTGCGTGTACCTGGCGCGCATGAGATATGGTAGAAGATTCCCGTTTCCACTTCACTTTATAGTCGGTTCTTGTGTAAGAACATGGTGTGCAAATTGCTTATCTTCCTTTAGTACTTAGGTACATTATCTATGTAGATATTTTCGCGTATGCGGCTTTAATTGGAGTAAGCAGTAATTACCGTTACCTTAATTTTGGTTATTTTTCGTGAGTTTCTATCGATATACCGTTACATAAAATTCACGCATGGCCACGTGCTGGTCTTCTTAATTTGAATTTTGCACCCTTGTGTGACTTGTGAAGTCGTTTATCGCGGGATCTCCATTATCATTTTGGGGTAAGTGTTTGAAACTTTGTGTAAATTTTCGGGATTTTATTTTGGTTTTCTTTTCTCGTCTAATTTAATAGGATTCTTTTGACGGGCACAAAAGCCTACAGTAGCCATATTTCTGGCATTATCACCCCGCATTATCGCTGAAGAGCGCGGTGGTTTCTATCGTTGTTGCAGTAGTTGCATCTCTACGACTATCCTGACTGTTGAAGTGGAATTTTCATCAAGGGGGCCTACGCCATCGTTGCGGCCATCCGACGTCCATTTTGTCAGATAAGTGCAACTAATGTTGTAATTTTACACATTAATTTACGACTGATTTTCGACGATTTTATGCCAGAGTGCAGGACTTTATCTTACCTAAATTTGACCTAAGAATTTTGAGTGGCTTTAATAACTATCGCACCACTTAGGTTACTGCAAGGTCACATATTATTCCTAATTAATTACCGTTATCTTTCTTGTTATTTTTATGTAATATTCAGTTTAATTAAAATTTTGGTTATGTCATTACCGTAATTTTGTAACTCTTTGTTGAGTCGAATATTTAATTAAAAACTTATTTTAGTGCATTCATTATCGTATCCCTATCTCTTTTGGGGAGACAGTATTTAAATTAGTAATATTTCTAGTATTTTCATACCTTTAGAATAATTATATGTCTCGATGTTGTGTTGAATTTTAATCTAATTTTGATAATAATTTTTGCACGTTTTTTTTGCCGTAAGTTAGAAAATTTGTCTTTCACGTTGTTCATTTAAATTTTCCTGAGCTAGTTAAAGTCATTTCTGTAAGAGCAAATTCTTGTTCGGGAAGCTCAGTGTAATTTGTATATTATAAAATTTCCTTTATAATTTTATCTTTAATTATTTGACATTTGTTAATAAGTAACCTTCATTTAAATTAATCATGTACATGTAATCAAACCCTGTGTTAGGTATTTAACGAATTTTTCACTTTATTAGACTAAGTCTTGTGTACTGGTCGATATTAATTTTCTTGTGTATGTAATGAGTTACATTATGTATTAACATTGCCGTAGTGGCGTTTTCATGAAATTACTTGTATTTTATTATGTGAGGTAATGAAACGTTTCTGCTACCAACCATCTACTGCTGAAACGCAGAGATTATGATCTAGTATTAAGACTTGTTTTTTTTTTCCTTTTATAATTCATTATTATTAGCTAACGCTTTGTGTACAAAATTTATCAAACTGTCTAGTTTTCTTTTCTTTTTTTTTTGTGTAAATCAATTTCATTCAACGTTTGCTAATCTTTTTTTTTCATTTAAACTTTTCAGACCGCTTTGTGTCACTGGAATTATTCTGTTATACTTTAACTTCTTCTTTTTTTTTTAAAAAAAAATATAACACAACCAACTTTTATAATTAAAATTTAAAAAAAAATAACTTAGTCATCATTTCTATTTAATTAAATCTTGCTACTTTCCGTAATATCTTTTCTTTTATTTTACCTCTACATAACTCATATAATATTGTGACAAGCACGTACATAAGGTAGGGTGCTTCTTCATATACAGGGTGATCAATAGGAAACCCGCTGGAGGGACACAGCCAGTGGTAGCTCATAGGAGGCGCAGGTAGGTTATCGTAAGGTAACACAGTGTCCTGGTGCCCGGACAACGTCGCTAGCGTCGTTGCCGACCGACGCTCTACTTCTAGGTGTTTTAGTTTTCTGAACCGTCACGCCGTCTGCGACAGAGTTAGCTCGGCCCTGCGCTTTCCAGATTTTATCAGCCCCTATTATGATTCTCCGTTATCTTTTCCTTAATTTAGTTAGTTATCTTAGTGCGACGTAGGTCCGGTAGCAAGTTGCGTTTTAAAGCTGATAAGTAATTGTCTTCTTTTTCATACTGTTGTTGGACAGGGGCGGGGGTATTACCTCAGAACTTCTACCAGTAGAAGAAACTATCAAAATCTATTTCTACAATCCAATGTGTGAATTACATGAATTAGTACTAGTTCTTATAAGCTATGAAAATCTTGAAAGAAGGACATGACGTGGTATTGAAATTAACATATTTAGTATTTATTAAGAAAAATATGCACCGTGCAGAAGGTTCCATGTGTAAAATGCCTAAATAGTTTAAAGAAACCTGTAATATTGTAGCAAATATGGAAATAAAAATAAATGTTGGTGAAGATTTTGTTCTAGTAAACAATGAGTAGGAGAAAATTATAGAATTTTCTACGAAGAAAAGTCCAGAAGGGCTGTGTAGTACAACAATAATTATGTAGATGTCGCCCCCTTCAAACTTTTGTCGTAAGTATTTTTATCAGTTATATACCAGGTGTTAAAAAAAGAGGTAAAATATTTATGGATGTAGTAATATAAACAAAATAAACACAAAAGGCATAATAAATATGTGTCCGCAGAGTAACAGTTTCGGAGATAAGGAAGTTTATTTTTTCTTGAAACCTCTATTATTTACTACGTGAAGACAAACAAAGGAAGCTTCTAGAAAAAACATAAATCAAAGTTACATGAGATGTTCGAAGTGCCCTCCTTCCATTTCCAAGCAGGCATACCAGTCTAAGGGATATTCGAAATCTTTCTAAAACCCCCTCATTGGCTCGGATTTTTTTGAATTTTTGATTAATTTGTAAACATCCCCAAAGAAAAAATCTAGAAGGATTAAGTTTGGTGATCTTGTTGGTCCGCCCCTTCCTAACCATATACGTGAAAATGTTTGATGTAAATGCTTTCGAAGGGTAATAGAAAAATGGGTCAGAGTACCATCATGCTGGAATCACATTTGTTGCCTTCGCTCCAAAGAATTGTCGTATATCACACGTTATGTTCTGTAAAAAGTGTAGGTAGGCAGCGCTTGTTAATCGGTTTAGTAAAACAACAGAACCTAGAAACATGTCACCAACAATACCTATCCATTCATTAAACGTTAATGAAAAACGTGTCTGATGTCCAGAATCCATTACAGCATGGGGATTTTCTTTGGCCAAACATGCGTTTTGTGAAAATTAATAATTTGTACGTAAAAATAATATTGGTAAGAAAACGGGAGTCTTCAGCAACATTGCGTGTAAACCAGCGACAAAAATCCATACGCTTTTGATGAGCAAGTGGATTTAAGGCCTGCACTCGTTGTATATGGTACGGATAAAGCAGCTGCTCGCGTAGGGTTCTCCAAACAATAGGATTACTAATTCCAAATTCGGCTGATATTCTTAGCACACTCATACTCGGATTATGCCCTATCCGTGCTAAAACTCCTTCTTCTTCCTTGGTCTTCCAGATAAATGGCGATTTGGATAAATTTCAACATAAAAACGTCGCGCTTCGGTGTCAATTCCATTAGCACGGCCATACATGAAATGCATGTTTGCTAATTCTACGTTACTGTAAACAGCCATAGCAAACGAAAACTTATGCATTCACAACAAACGTCAAACACTTGATATTTACTTCACAAACTATGAGCCAACTATGAAAAGAAAGTGCAAGTTTGTACGAAATAAAAAAAAATAGGTAAAGAAAATACCATTCCATATCTCCAAAACCGTTACTTTGTGGATATATGTTTATTGAGATTTTTTGTTTATTTTGGTTCATACTACTACATCAATAATTATTTTACACTCTTTTTTTAACACCCGGTCTATTTAACGCCTTGCATAAGAATTCCTATGTACTTCTTGTGTTTTTTCTCCGTCCTGATAAAACTACAGACTCACACCAAATGCTTCAAGTATATGGTTAGTAAGTATTTGAGTGCAGGCTGAAATTTTGTCCTGTGAACATATTTAACCCTTATGGTACCGAACAATTTTACACCTTCTCTCTCCCACTCGGAGTACCCGGGTACTACAGGTACGTTTGTATAGCGCAACAACTGTCTTCACAGGCGGCTCACATCGAAGTAGTATTTATTGAGACGTCTAGATATCTTCAATTTGATATTTACGGATGAATTCAGGTACACTATAATGAATGAAACAAATCGTCAAGCAAATCATTTCATCAATAAGCATAATCAAGTCCATCCCAATAGACAAAAACATTGAAAAGCTGTTACACTTGAAGGATTTAAAGCTTTTCTGGGGATATTGGTCTCCGCAGGTGTCACCATTCTAACACGGAACACGTGAACGAGTTGTGGAAGAAAGATGCATTACCAATCTACAGACCAAGTCTTAGCCGCGCAAGATTCCAAAATCTACAGAAATACTTTGATAACGTGCGGGTGGAGAGACAAGCAAGGCAGCTCCAATACGAGATATTTGGGTAATGTTAAACCATAACCTACATAGTCACTTCAAGCCGTATGAATATCTTACCATCGATGAACGGCGTTTTTCATACAGGGGAAGAACGACATTTACTGAATACATTCCATCAAAGTCACGAAGCACGGCATCAAAGCTTTTTGGATAGCTGATTCAAAAACGGGTTACCCATTACAGGAAGGAGAAGCACGCCAAGTCAATTTTGGAGAGAAAGTAGTAAAAGGAAGAAACATCACACCGACAATTTCTTTACATTACTCCCCTTGAGAACAGGGGCACACTTTAGTAGGAACATTGAAGAAATACAAGCCCTACATCCCAAAAAAGTTGTTTCCATCAAAGGACAGGGTAGTAAAATCTACCGTCCTTGCTTTTCGTGATGAAGGAACTTTATGTTCCTGTGTACCTGAGAAGAACAAATATGTTGTGTTGCTTTCTAGTATGCACACAACTGCAGTTATAGATGATACCCAAAAAACCTGAGTATCGAATTTTCATTCTAACCGTGTAACAGACTATATTTTCTCCACGACCAGATTTTTCATTCATTATTTTATTTAAATTAAAACATATCTGAAATTAATTATTACGATGCCGTCATTTCCATCGGATACTGAGAGATTTGTAAACCATGGTTATCTATGTGCTTCTAGTTTGATTATAGAATATTCATTCTTTACCTTGGTATAGAATGGAAATACATGCAAAATACTAAAGAAGTAAGTGTTTCAGAATAAATATTCTAACTCAAGAGTGAGAATTTTTACATTCTATTATTAAAAATGATTTCGGAATTATTGCATTCACTAATGGTCGTGGAGAAAAATAGTTATGCGACATCAAAGACGAAATAGTACCCGGGTACTGCGTATGGTTCATAAAGGCTAAGGAAGCAGGTAATCGTGACGCAAATCACTCACCTCATCTGTGATATTAGGACAAAACTTACACATCGTCAGCATATACGCTGGAACACAATTTAGCAAAAATATGGACATGGGACTTCAAGAATTACGATTTGACGGAATTTTTATTTGAAAAATCTGAATTCTACCCATGGTGTCTTTACAATAAAAATTTAATTCAAAAAACATCAAAATGTATTAGAAAAACTTATAACGAATTTATTGTGTTGTCATTCATTATTAGGGCGCGGACATGACCGGTTTAAACTACGACGAAGTTACAACGGAGCAAAGAAATAGTGTAAACAACACACGCTTACTGAATAGCACTAATTCATATGGTGAACTGCAACATCTGTATACGCCCGAGAAGTGCCCGAGAAAGAGAGCAAAAAATGCCCATAAAATAAGGAATTTATGAGTAAAATCCTTTTTTCATCGACGTAGATATGAGCGTGAGGGGTTTTTAAAATTTTTTATATTTACCTTATATTTCGCAAGAGAAATAAAATTTTCATTCATACTTACGTCAGTTTCGTTTTTTCATTGTTTTGAAAGTTAATTACGTTCTTCGTAATTTTTGTAATAGTCTGTTTAATACAGGTTTATTGAATCGACGTAAGTGTGCACTGGATTTCGTTTACTTTCAATAACATAAGCGTACATTGTTAATTATCATTTACTTAGACTTAGAACGTTGTTTATGTTACATTTTCTGATATGAAAATGAGTTGTCAGTGATTCCGAAATTTATTACAAAGTCTGTAAAATATCGTCACAGAATGCCAAAATATCGCACGTTCGTCACTTAGCTTTGCTAAAACATACACAGAAATAGTTTTTATGCAGAGAATTTTGATAGTTTACATTATTTCGTTACGTGTTTAAATGATGATGCTCGAAGTATTTCTGAGTGCAAGGAACTAACACAAATCCCAAATTTAAAAAACCAGTTGTTATTCCTTCAGGAACACTTTGGAAATTAGCCTAAACTAATCACATATTTTCAAAATCGAAATCTCAAATTAAAAGATGGATTAACCACATTAGATGTGGGCTATTAATAATTTCAAAAGTATTCCAAGTGACTTCGGATGTGGCCTTCGGCAAAAGTTAGATGCAGTTTTTAATGGAAATCCAGATTTAATAACATTGCGGCAATTGTGTATGCTAAATACGCTGAAATAAAAGAATATTTCCAGTACGCACCTATAACCAGTTGCGATGTAGAAAGGACGTTTTATATGTACAAGGATGTACTTAATTCAAAGAGAACAAGTCTTACAGAAGAGAAAATGAACAAACAATAAGGTATTTTGTATTTTATAGATCACGAGCCACTTGTTATCCAATTATATAAATAAATTAAAACCTCTTTAAAAATAGTGCGCCCATGGGCGATGAGTCATGAACTGTTCGTGCTCACGCCCTATTCATTATTAACAAGCAAATATAATATTTATGTTAAAACATATTACTGTGGAATTTCTGAACTTATTCTAAATATAACTTTAACTAGCTAAATCTTATCAAACGCATGTAAATTTAGCGAGGAAGTTATTAAAACTGGTGTTTTTCTGATTTATGTTATGTTAACTTAAAATTAATGAAAACATGTATTTTGAAACTCGCTATTTCATAATTGTGGAACATTCTCTTTATCATAAATCAGCAAATGTAATGAGGAAATGTTGTGAATGTAGTTAATAAAACGAGTGTATGCGAATAAGTAATCAGTATATTAAAGCTTAAAGTGACCATGGCAATATTTCTACTGCTAAAAATTGCCCCAAGACCCCTGTAAACTCCTGTATATTCGGACGCTCTACTTGATGTTTAAATTTAATGGTTTTGGGATTTATTACATATCTAGTCAATTCTAATTAGTGAAAATATGAGTTGGCAAACTCGGGATACTCCGTATCGTTGGCGTGATGCCCCTTCTCTATCTCCGTCATTGCAAAAATTATCAGATGTGACGGGCGTAAGTTGGTCCTATTGAAAAGTTCCTGGATCTAGTTAATGAAAACGGTAGGTACGAAATTACATTATGGACCTATCCATGCCGCAGTAGCATAGTTTCAGATTCGACGGAATGGATTTGCTAGACGGGCCCATCTCATCCGAAAAACTTTTCGTTCACTGAAGCACTCCGTAGTTTCGTGCCGCCTTCGTGCGTAAAGGGAGATCGTATCGGGACAAAGTATTCAATTGTTGTGCATAATTTTGTATTCAATTAGGATGAGCTATCTGTAATTATTTGGTCTGATGCTGAATCCATAGGGAAATTTAATCGTGTGATGCCGATGTACTCACTTTAGGAATAGCCGGTTGATGTTTTTAATCGTTATAATACTTAAAATAAAGCAACACGAGTATTAAATGTAGATAAATGCTTATTTAAATTATTCAGTGGCATAGGTACAGGGTTATTCGTTTGTCGTCGTTATTATTGCATATACAAAAAAATGTTTCAAATAAAAGTCGTGTGGCAAAGACTGAATTTTATTTGCATGCTTTCAAAAACACAGTGGCGTGCAGATACAACAGTATAAAAAAACATATTTTTTTTAAATGGAATACTGTATATAATAAACTTTTATAATGGTCTTTTTTCCAAAAATTTACCATATGATACCGGTAACTTAAACCGTTTTCGAGTTATTAAATGTCGGATATCGTAGTTACTGTACTATGGAAAATTTAGCATTATTAAAGTAAGCTATGAAAATGACAATTATTGTGTTTGATAAATGACATTTCCATTTTGATTATTTTATTAAAGAAAAATAGTTGCAGCAACAAATGATGGTGCTGCTGTTATGAAAAAAATTGGCCAATTATCATCTATAATTAATCAACTATGCTATTCACACGCCATCCACTTAGCAGTTACTGATGTGTTACATAAACATAGAGAAATGGCTGAAGCTGAAGCCGAAATGTTTCAAGTGAGGAATCAGAAGATGAAGATGAAGACGAATATAACGATTATGAAGATTCTCTTTATTATGTTTGTAACCGAGAACATCCTATTCCTATTTTGTCTGACAATTACAAACAATCGGTTTCACAAATTAGAAAAAATTGTAAGTTCTTTAGAAAATCTCCAGTAAGAAACACCATTCTTCAAAATTATATCAAACAAGAGAAAGGGAAAGAATTAAATTTAATTCTTGACTTCAAAACAAGGTGGAGTGGTATAGAGGCCACGATTGGAAGATTTCTGGCAATAGAAGAATGTGTTATTAGCATTGAATGACATTGGTTCTTCTTATATGTGGAATGAAGCTCAATATCCTAAACTTTTGGAACTTCATAAAGTCTTGGGACCGATTCGTCTAGCAGCTGAAGGCTTAGGGCGACTAGATTCCAATTTATTAACAAGTGAAGGTATATTTGAATTTCTGTTAAATGAACTAAAAAATTTAAACACCGAAATAAGTTTGAAATTATTACATGCTTTAGAAGAACGAATTCAAGAAAGAAGACCAGTAGAATTAGCAACTCTTTTGCTGTATTTGCAAAATCCACAAAACATTACCAGTTCAGCAAAGAAATCTACTGTACTTTCTTTAGCTACAAAAACCGAAATTATGAAGTTATCTGGAAAGATATTGTCTAGAATATTTCTAAATTTTTATGTTGAAACCGATTCTGATGAAGAGCAAATCGAAGAAACTGAGAAATGCTTTTTTTCTTGAAGACCCTGAAGAAAAACTTACAAATCCAAAGATACTGAAAGCTGAATTTTCATTATTTGAGGCAACGTATAAAAGAACCAAAAACTTAGATTTGTTATTTGATGTCTGAAAACTATAAAACCAAGCTCAGTAGCTAGTGAACGAGTATTTTCAATTTCAGGCAATATTGTGTCCAAAATAAGAACAAAACCTAGCCACCGTTCAGTGGATATTTTATGTTTTTTAAAGTCCTATTTTCTTAGGAGAAATTATTATATTAGTGATATTTGAAAATATTTATTAGTGAAATAAATATAAATATTATTCGAAATTTTTGTTTGAGTTTTCGTTATTTTGTGTAAGTAATGTGTAATCCTTAATATTTTTTTAATATTTTGACTTTGATATTGATTTTGTTTTTTGTTATTTTATATAAATGAAATAATAGTATATTACATACCAAGGTTGAGAAGATGACTATTATTGCCCGAGTGTCGAGATTAAATTCCGAGGCGGGCAGCGCCGAGGAATTTAAGCCACAAGGGCAATAATAGTCTCCTCAACCGTAGTATCTATACTATTTTTTGTATCAGTAGTCTAATTGGATCTTGAAACCTTAATAATTATGAATAAATTTACTCATATATGTAAGAATGCCCTTGTAATAAAACTTCATATAAACAAATAAGTAGGCTATATTTTGTTGTTGACAAATAAGTTTTGACATAAATGCTGAAACTAAAAGTCAAGTAGGTATTAATTAGATTATTTTTCATTCCATTTATGTCTGAAGAGTTTAGATTACACCACCTGAAATGCGCGAGATTGGAGAACAGGCAGTTGAGAACTTCCTTCCGCATATATCTAAACACATGAAGACATATACAGAATTTAAAAAATCGTGTAATTCCAAAAATACAGTAGTAACTTCTCAAAACGTACTTCTGGCTTATTTTCAAAAATATTCAAAAAATTAAAAAGCCTCCACTTTATGGGCCCATTATTCAATATTGAAAGCTACACTTGGCCTAAAAGAGAATATTAACATATCAAAATATTTTAAATTAGTTGCCTTTTTGAAAAGATAAAATGAAAATTATAAGCCCAAAAAATCATTAGTATTTACTAGAGGAAATTATAAAATTCCTTACTGAGGCACCCGATACATGTTACATTGCAACTAAGGTAGTCTGTTTATATATTAATACTTCAAAATTATTGACAATTTATAACCCTGTAGACTGCTCTTGTAATTGGTGTTGTTGGTGCATGCCGAAGTGATGAGCTGTGTAATTTATTAATTTCTGATGTCATCATGAAACACGATTTAATTATTATTCACATCCGCAATAGCAAAATTGGTTCGTCTCTAAAGTTTCTAATAATGGAGCCACTTTGGATCAAAATAATTAAAAACTATTTAAAAATTAGACCAATTCCAGATATAGCAAAATTCTTTATTAGTGTACGTAATGGTAAATGTACTAGACAAAACACTGGACATAACACAATAGGACAGATGCCAAATGAAATTGCCCTTCCGTAGAACCTACACTTTTAGCTGTCAATGGTGGTAATATCCTTCAGTTAAAACAACATGGTGGTTGGAAATCTAGTGTAGCTGAAAGTTATATCGAAGATTCCCTCGTAAATAAAAAAAATATAACATGTATGTTACAAGGTCTACCTACATCTACTTACGCAACCACACCTGCAATAAATACAGAAATTTTGGATATGAACGAAATTCCATCAACATCAGCAGTACAATCAGGCTCTATTTCGACTGAAGATATCGTAAATACTTATGGAATTAACACAATTAACAATACTGTCATTAATGTGCCTACAGATCTGAATCAGAATTGAACCATCAATAAATTTGACATGCCATAATTGCACTATCAATTTTTATAAATAAATTAAAATTCTTTACATCTGTAATAGTTACGTGTTATATTGTTTCCATATTATGTTGTCACATAACCTTAAAATACAGTTATATGTAAGAAGGTAAAATATCTTTACATCAATAATAGTTACTGGTTACGTATTAGGATATCTGTTTCCAATTATACTTCTGTCATACATATTTTGCTATTGTTAACATACAGTTAGTTATTTTACCTTGTAGGTTGAGCATTTGTAAGTTTTAGAGTATGATTTGTGGTATAAATCTAAATAAAAATAAACTTGAATAAACAAACTGCAATGAATTTTGACGGTTGACAACTTGACATACATGATACATACATACTACTGCGATTGCATGGTTGCGGCATTCCCTTTATTTGTTTTCATTATTTCCCTAGGTCAATAATAGCCTGATTATTTACCTGTTATTAGATCCAAGTGGAGAAATGACATTTCGTGGCGCTTTGTTATGTGTAAAAATGCTGATTTTTTACTACTGGTACAAAAAATATTTTTCCCTATTCTATTTTTTTTTTGACAAAAATTCGAAAACCGGCTTAAACCGGTTTTTTTGGAAATCTGGAATTCGAAAACCGGTTTTTCAAAAAGTCGGTTTTTGTATAAACCCTAGTCCAGAACAAGATGATTGCGATCTTATCGAACGGGCAACTAAGCAGCAAAGACTACATATACCTATTGCAGTTAGTACAACAGTTTGAACAACTGCTTGAACAATATTTTAACCAGCGGCGGCTGGTGAGTTCGTTTAGGTGGGGCAATTACATAGACTATGGGAGGTGCGTGGAGTTAGCAACAATTGAGCGCAGCAAATTGAGCGTGGTTCAAAACGCTTGCGTTCAATATACGCTGTTGAGATACGAATAAAAAACCAGCGCTTTTATTTCTGACAAAGTTATAAGCAAAAATACTTTTCGATGCCACCTTCTACATGCAACACAACTTGCGGCGCAAACTTTCGATTTAGCTTGCATTCAGTATGCTCCGTAGATAACTGAAGTGAAAACCAGTAGCAGCAGCTGGTGAGTTCGTTTAGGTGGGGCAATTACATAAACAAAACTGATTCGTTTATTATCGGTGATATGTTGGGCATTTGGGAATATATCACCGACATAAACAAATCAGTCTTGTCTATATAATTGCCCCACCTAAACGAACACACCAGCCGCGACAGATTTTAACTACCATTGCAATTATTTGAATGCAGTAGTAATTGGCCAGAATTGTTTTATAGTCGACAGATTCTCTTCAGCTCTTAAATTTGTATGATATTTCTTTTACTATGGAATACAAAGGAAAATCATCTCATCTTTTGTTAAAAGCATATCATTTTGATGCCGTCGACATTTTGTTACTAATTTTGGTGTTGTTTACACACACATAATACTTTAAACCTAAAATTTATTACTCGTACCCTCACATACATTTAAAATCACAAAGTGGTAATTTTGCATCTTTTTATTCCTAACTTTTTAATTAGGTTACACATTAACGAACACGGTGCAATGCGGTAGCACTTTGTCGGTTTGCATAACACTCGGTTGCTCTCACATTGAATACTATCGGTTTTTATTTGTGTGTCAGAAATGTATTAAAGAAAATAGCAGAGAAAAAACAAAGCGGTTGGATGTTCCATTACCGAGTGAGAAAGATCGTATTTATGTTAAAAAAAACCTCTCCGGGCAAACGTTGTTATATTTTCCCGACAATTTCCAACGCAAAAACTATTACGAAGCTTCGTTAATTTGAAGGCAGAATAAAAGTATATGTTTATATAGAGGTTTGGATGGCATCGTCCCTTTATCAGACGAAAATCCTTCTTTATTAAATTTATATCCAGAGAAAAGTGGCATTTAGATGTTTATTTGAGTAGCTACTAGATTTTAATATAGAGTTAATCGAAGGGTAATCTGATAGATATCGGAATTCCAATTTATGCATGCCAAGTCACTAGGACCGGCAAGTACAAATATTTAGAGAATGAGAAAAAATCATAAATCGCAAATTTGTGTTCAAAAGTCACATGATATTTTTGACTAGTAAGTATTATTTTAAAAACAACATCCTGACATAATGTGTTTGAAAAAATTCTTTAATATATAGGGTGAGACATCTCCGCGGGTAAGGCCGATTGTGCCTTTACGAGTTAAGATATTTCAGTTTTTTTCTTGTGATAGGTGCTCATTAGTAGCACATTTTAAAAATATTTTGTATTATATAGAGTGTTCCATAACTTGATGGCTGACCATAGTTATAGTTTTTTAAATGGAACATCCTTTATATTATTACATTCCTCGTATAATTTTTAGTCAAAAAGTAATAAGATAGTATAGGCCTAAAGTCTAAAGTTGTCGACTTATTCCGATTTTTCAGAAAAATTCAATGTTTGCATAAAATTATCTTGCTCGAAAACGACGTATTAGATGGACACAATTTTTTGTAGTATAGTTCATAATAAGACGACTTGATAAAAACATATTTTATTTTTTTTCAGTTACTAATTGCTTTTTATTTTATGATAAATTTTTCTAAAAATTAACTTTAAGATATGATTTTCGTACCTACGTATTGCGGGAATTGCAAAAAAATGTTTACTAGCTTCAGGTTTTGAGTTGTTTATAAAACTGCATTCCAAAAATACATAATATAACATTACTCTTCTGTTTTCTTTTACTTACATAATCTTGGTAAGTGTCTCATTTCTATATCTACATATTTATATAAAAATTGGAAATATTGTACTTACAATACACACTATGCCAGCAATATATTTCATAAAATATATAGAATGTGGTACAATAAACAAATTCTAAAACAAAACAAATTAAATACCTTAATTATAGTAAGTGCAGAAACAGGAATTAGGAGGTTATATCAATGGTAATTAGTGAAAAAGAAACTACAAAATTGCAATAAATATGTATACTAAAATAAGCAAAAATTATTTTAACAAGTATTCAAATGAGCTTCCATCCACTTCTAAACATTTTTCCTGAAAAATGGATAGGACTGCTTGGTATCCGGATATCACAAAATTAGATTTCTTTTATTGGGACGTAAAAGAGCAACTGTACAGAATACAACAAAAGAAGCAATACGGGAACATATTCGAGAAATATTTAGAAATATAAGTCCTCAAGTTCTTCTTAATGTCGATATATCATTTCAGAAGCGTATTGTAAAATGTTTAGAAGTGATGGAAACTCATCTGAATACTTGTTGAAATAATTTTTGCTTATTTTAGTATACATATTTATTGTTATTTTGTAGTTTTTTTTTTACTAATTACTGTTGATATAACCTCCTAATTCCTGTTTCTGCATATCTAGATAGAGAAATGAGACATTTACCAAGATTATAAAAGTAAAAGTAAACAGAAGAGTGATGTTATTATATATATTTTTGGAATGCAGTTTTATAAACAACTCAGAATCTTAAGCTAGTAAAAAAAATTCTGTGGTTCCCACAATACGTATAAAAATCATATCTCTAAGATAATTTTTGGAGAAATTCATTATGAAATCATGCTTGTCAACTGAGTTACAACTGGTTAAATAGCATCCATTAAATTATCAATGTTGCAACAAATATCATGGCTCACTATACTGTATTAAAATAAAAAATACATGAAGTTGGCAAAATTATACCAAAAAACGACAATAGCTCTGTAATAGTCACTTTTAAAGTATTAATGTCTTACATGTTTCTGACATGAAATTTAATAAACAATTCAAAAATGAACGAATATACAGGGTGTTCCGTTTAAAAAAAATACTTTTATATAAAAACGTATCATGTAATTTTAATCCAGTTTTTCGAATATGCAATTAGTAACTGAAAAAAAATGCTTCTATTAAGACCTCTTATCATGAACAATACTACAAAATATTGTGCCGATCTAATACGTCGTTTTCGAGAAACATGATTTTATAAAAACTTTGAATTTTTCAGAAAAATGGGAATGAGTCAAAAAGTTTAGATTTTAGGCCTACCTATACTATCTTATTAATTTTTGCCCACAAATTATACGGGAAATACAAAAATGTAATAAAGTATTGAGTATTTCATCAAATTTGTATAATACAAAATATTTTTAAAATGTGCTCCTAATGAGCAGCTACCACAAGAAAACAACCGCTTGGAAATATCTTTACTCGTAAAGGCACAATCGGCCTTACTCACGGAGATAACTCACTCTGTATATATAAATAATTTGGATGGATTTATTGAAATTGAACATCTATTGTGTGTCTAGTTGTTGAATTTGGAATCATATGGAAAACTTTTTTATTATTAATTTTAATAAAAAAGTTATTCTTCGTAAAAAGTTCTGCATGGTCTAGAACCCAAAATGAATTAATCAAATATCAACTTTTTGCAATCGTGTTCAAGGTGTGTCACAAAATATGAATTTTGCTGAAGAGTAAAGTACAGTAGAACCCCGATTATCCGTGCTCCACGGGACCGGACTAGGCACGGAAAATTGAAAAGCACGGATAATCCGAACATTTATTTCTTATATGTATGTATGCATACATACTAAAAAGATAGCAGAATAAAAACCAGAATTCTACATAAGTAAACTTTTACACTAAATAAGAAAAAATAAACTCTACATAGGTAGCTTAACTTACATTTATGTACATAAAGCAGATGAAAAGCGAATGATTCCCAGGGATTCCCCTAATACACTGCTGGCGATATCGATATTGCGTCATCATGCGTATGACACGGATAATCCGCAGCCCGGATAATCCGCACACGGATAACCGGGGTTCTACTGTATCTTTATTTTTGACATTGTCGAATATTGTTATCAAAAATAATAGATTAGATTTGAAAATTACATTCAAGTATGTACTTACATTTATCTACCATAAAAAATCAGGATTTATTAATTTTTACAAATTCTTCTACACATTGATTCTATTTAAAAACATTAAAAATTACTTTTATTTTTGTAAATTTAAATACTGAACATTTATATCTTCTGTTTATCAAAACACGATAATCTTTACGTTACTTAAGAGGGGCGTTTACCTATCGAAAATTAAGGCATCGCCGTTTCGTGTTTTTTAAACTCATTTTGTAATTTTAGAATCTCAAATTTGGGTTAGTGATGCAAAAGGCATAAATTTATAATGTCAAGGTCAGTTTCTGTACTAATTTATTTTTTTAAGAAAGTTACGTGTTTTAGAAATAACCACAAAAATGCATGAATTTTATTAATGTCTACTAACTAAGGCTGGTACACAAAAAAAACGACCTCTACGCGCCAGCTGCACATTTGATGTACGATATAAAGAAAAAATCAAATTTATGTAATTATTTTTAAAGATAAAAAACATTAAACAGTAAACATTGTCACACACATTTTACACGCGGTTTTTCGCGTCGTTTATCCCCACTTTACGGTATCTCCACCGGTCCTAGCGAAGACGAAAATCTATCGGAATCGGTCGGCTATTGCAGACTTAAATGCGAGTGACAGTTTAATTACAAACTGGCACTCACATTTAAATGTTATATATACCTATAATATTCGAGTGTATAATAATATAACAGTTATGGACAAGCGAAAATTGGCTTATTATAAAACATCAACAGTTCCGTAAGTACTCATTCTTTATACATTATGTTTCCTATCTATAGTATTTCTTTATCTATGACAGAATCTGTGAATATAACCGAAGGGCTGTGATCGAAACCGAATATCGTGTAGCTCCACCTACTCACACCCTCTTGCGTCTACCCGCCCCGCGAGTAATATAAGTTGCATAAGTTTCTATTTGTCAGTAAACGCCCCTCTTAATGAATTTTTAATATTTCAACATTTTTTTCAAATGTAATACATCAAAAGTGTTATACTGTTGCATAGGAAATTGAAAGTGCTATTGAAATCAATTAAAAAAATATAGGTTGTTATTAAAAAAATCGGTTGTTATTAAAAAAATCGGTGACGTCATAACATAAAAAACAAATGACGTAAGAAACTGAAAATGCAATAAAAATATTTCCCTTAGTTAAAATCCCTATACTCCTTAGAGATCTTTTTTCAAATAATGAATGTCAACGAAGTTAATGCATTTACCCGTTACTTTATTTCCACACTGTATGTAAGTAATAAAAAACAAGCAACCTAAAGTACTGCCCTGCCGCACACAGATTTCCAACATGTAACATTGAAAGTACCAAAACCCCATAGAGTTCAAGTTTATAGATAACCTTGGAATGTATTATTGATTTTAATTATAGTTCTGCTATTGCAATATATTGTTTTTTTTACTATTTGTTGACTGTACCAATGTTTATGTTATATAAATTTACGACAATAATGTCTTTTATATATTTAAATTTTAATTTAATTACTAAACTTATTTCTGTCAAACATTACATTATAATACTCTATTATACATCGTTGGAATGAGATCATTATAGTAATCGCAAAGCTACCATAGTAAAGCACATGAAATGTAGACATATTCATTGCGAGGGCGCACAAAACTGGATGCTAAAAACTACTGTAATTACAGTTTCCACTCACAAAGGATCAGAACATTCTTGAAAGGACATATATTCCACTGTAATTGAATCCGAGTGAATTCTTGCGGCTAGGCATAACTGTAGATGAAACATGAGACATCGCAGATCGGAGAACAAGCAAAAGCAAAGCAGTTAATACGAACTACGATCCGTCAGATCGTAAGCCAAAGCTGTTGTCTCATCTGAGAAGGGTTGCAATTTCCGTTTTTGGGGATCAAATCGATTAGTTACGAATTGAGAAAATAATCCTCATCTCATATTTTATTCTGGAAACCCTTAATAATTTTGTTCTTTGTCTTTTGTGTTGTAAGAATATTCAATGTAGTAGCGAGCATACTTATTTGTGTTGTTTTTATGTAGTGATGAATAATCTGTAATATTCCAATTATGATATCTAAGGTAAATAAGGTAAAACTAAACAACGCGGCAAATTTAAGATAACATAGAAATATTAAGTTATTTTTCTCTAATTTATTGTTATAGCAGCGTTGAATTTACCACTACATATTGTAATTTTTTGATACACTTGTCAAAACGTGCAACTTGAGACAGCATCTGGCACCTTATACTAGGTGATTTTTAACAAATCCATATCGCTAGGACTGCATTAATGATCGAAAGTGATAGTACTTACAATAAGGTTGCTTAAATATGTATTTATTAAATTAAAAGCTACGATACATTGCACTGGTGAACGCCACACGAATTATGGCCGTTTGCACCCATATTTACCATTGGATTTACTTTAACTGTTAGTTAAAATGTCATTTTACTATGCATGATTTAATGTCGGGGCTTCCACAGGGATTCATACTGTGACCGCTACTCTATTTTATTTATATATCACAACTGTAGCTGTTTAGAAAATGTTCGTTCAACTGTCACTTTTACGCTTAATTTACCTCCTTTAGAATGGAAGATGTCTATGGTGCGATTGAGATTGTTAATGCTGACCTTGAAAGTTTTGTGGGTATTAGTCGTCGACATAGTTTAAAAATTGATGAGAATAAATCTTGTTGCATCATGTTTATTGATATAAATGAATATTTCGGGTTAGATTTTAAGAAAAATAGAAAACCAATAAGCAGTTATATACATTCATATTTTATATATTTAGTTCTAATAGTTCCTGGTATTAGCTGCCTTGTTGATTACATTAATTGTCAATAGTTAAAATAAAACATAACAATAAAAAACATGATTAGACATTTCGACAAGTTTATTCTTGCCTTCTTTTGTCTTTCTTTTTCAACTCTATTTAAAATTTACGTAGGTTCCTAATACAGAATAAAAACGTCTCTGACGTCATAACTTTTAGATGGGTCAGTTAAGGATATTGCTTTTAGTCGAAAAGATGATTAATGAAAACAATATATCAACGTGTCCAAGCATTTTCTCTACAAAAGTTTTTCGTTTGTTTAAAGAAAATTATTTGAAAAGATAAACAATTCAACTAGATGTTTATACTAACTAGATTCCAAAAATTGAATAAAATATAGACGCTTCAGAACCCTCTTTTGCTTTCTGACTACATACCTAATTACTTATAGTATGCTTTTTGTTTTTCCCTTTATTCATCTTTTATTTATACCCGTCTTTTTTTCTTCAAATCTGAAAGTATATAGGGTGGAATGGAAGACCAAATTTAACTTGAATTTCTATGTTGAGATTACCATATAATCTATTTATATAGTGCGTTTCAAAAGTCTGGAACTATTAAAATAAAATTCCAACAAACAGTTTTTGAGAAAAACGCTCGGGCAGGTCAATTTTGGTTTTAAAAAGCACATTCTTTTGTATCAACTACATTGTTCGATCGTCTTTTGTTTTTGATTTATGACGTCATCGATTTTTTCTTAAATTGCAACCTATTTTTTTTTCGATGGGTTTGGATAGAGCTTGAAATTATGAATACAGAAATATGTACAAGCATGACCCAGACCTTGACAGTTTCTGTAATAAGGGATCTTAAATCCTGAAAGAGGAAAAAATTGAGTAAGCTTTGAAATTTTTAATTACTATGCGAACTGTCACTTTTGACGCATTACTCTATTACCAAAATGGTACGATACTTAAGTGAAAAGCAAAGACTAGAAATTTTAATGATGAAGGGATATGGAGACAGATGTAAAACTCAAGATGAAGTTTGCGAGCTCTTTAACAATAAGTATCCAGAACTGGAACCAATTACAAGAACAACCGTATCTTAGATTTTAAGAAAATTTAAAGATTTCGGGCATGCAAGGGATCTGCCTAGATGTGGTCGACCAAAAGTTTCCGAAGATGTTTAGTTAGATGTTCTACTGGACCTGCAAGAAAATCCCCATAAAGTCACACAAGAGCTGGCTGCAAATTATGAAATCAGTAAATTTTCGGTGTGGAGGACATTGAAAAAGTATAAATGGCATCCCTACAAAGCAGTAGGAATTCTGCGAGGATATGATGGCTCTATGCACAACCCATCCTGAATTTGTCAGTCGAGTATTATTTTCGGACAAAGCCACGTTTTTCCTTAATTGAGCAGTAAATCGGCAGAACTGCCGATACTGGGCTCCCCAAAATCCTCATTGGATGATAGAGGTCCACACGCAGTTTCCACAAAAAGTTATTGTTTGGGCGGGAATTGTTGGAGATCGAATTTTGGGACCATTTTTCATAGAAGGGACGTTGACGAGTGCTAAATACTAAGATTTTTTGAGGGTTGACCTGACACCCGCTCTTGCGATGCTTTATCCCAATGAAGAAGATCCAGACTTGCCAAATAATAACTTATGGTATGAACAAGATGGAGCGCCTCCACATTTTTCGTTAGATGTGCGAAAATATTTAAATCAAGTTTTTCCCAATCGTTGGATTGGTAGAAGGGGGCCAATTGAGTGGCCTGCACGGTCCCCCGATCTTACCCCACTCGATTTTCTTTTGTAGGACTACCTGAAAACCAAGGTTTACTTCAATCGGCCAGTTACAGTTGACGATTTAAAGAACAGAATTCAGGCCGAAATTAGAGCAATTCGTCCAGAAACCCTCCGGAATGTTGTATAAGATTTCGAATATCGCCTGGGATATTGCCAAGAAGTAAATGGGAATCAGTTTGAACATCTTATTTAGTTTATTTATGATAATTAGATTGCTAACTTGCCCGTTTCTGCAGTAAAATAAAAAAAAATTGTAAAAAATTTATTTATTATATTTTTTATAGTTGAGTTGCAATTAAAAAAAAAACGATGATGTCATAACTGGAAAACAAAAGGAGATCGAAGAATTTAATTGATACAAAATGATGTATTTTTTAAATCTAAAGTTGACCTGTCCGTGGGTTTTTCTCAAAAGCTGTTTGTCAGAATTTTATTTCAATAGTTCCAGATTTTTGAAACGCACCGTATAGACTTTTGTCAGGTAATTGTACAGTATTGAAATATTTCTATTAGTGCAAAAACGTTATTGAAACTATAATCTAACCAACTGCAACTGATAATGTTAATTAGATAAATTAATTTTAAATATTTCTCCATAGGTGAAATTGAAATTTTACAACACATTAACCAGTGAATAACGATCACAGAGATCCCACAAAGTCGTTAAAAGCGTGTCTCCCCTTCTTCAGTGGACGAAGAGAGCGTAGTTGTTTAGTCGTCATTACCACGGGGTCCCTGTTCTGTCGCGCTGTCTAAGTGTAAGTTGATGTATGGCTATTGGATATTATTTGCTATTCTATTATTAATAATTAAGTTTTAGTAGGTAGACCATCTGCCCTAAAGTAATAAGCGGCATAGATTTGCAGCTTGTATTATATTTAGGACACCACCACTTATATATTAAATTCTAATTTTGAGATGACAGGAAATGGTCCTCTTCGGTATTTCCAAATAATTTTTCGAAACTTGCAGTTTGGGTGATTGACATATCTGATATTGTAATTTTCGAAAAATAATTTTATAGCTTTAAAAACTCTGTGATTTAAAACATCGCGCATAATTTTAAATTCTTCATGGTGTACACACAGTAATATTTTATCACGAAAACATTGCAACGTAGCAATGACTTGGACGCTGTTTCTCAACATTAAAGTCAATATGTTTAAATACATTTGTTGATGGCTTAGCACATTATCTAGAGAAAGTGAAGAATACCGACCACTACATTTAGTTTCAGGGTCTTTTACTAATGTGGAAGATCTAGGGGTAATTGTGCATTAAGGTGCTGACCTCGGTTGTTCACTTTTTAAACTTGCGTAAGTTGCTTGCAATTTTTCTTAATTATTCCTTAAGGATCACATTTTGTTTGTTGTCCTTTCAGAGGTAATCTCCATCTCCTGGCTTCCTCAACAATCTGAACCAGTTGGTGAACTAAAATTTTCGAAGGGGGCGTGCTTCAAGACCATTAGCACCTTCTGCTGACTAGGATAATGGCGGCTTTTAGCCTGCCAAGGAAGACCTGCTAGCAGTTTCTCTTAATTATGCGTTAAGGGTCACATTTTGTGTGTTTCCTTTCAGACGCGAATCTCGCCTCCTAGCCTTCTCAACAATCTGACCCAAGTAATGGACCGGGATTGATGCTGGTTGTTGCTCCTGCGGCTCTATTAACCTCATTCTAACGATGGCTGTG
The DNA here is from genome assembly GCA_963170755.1 of Amphimallon solstitiale. Classification (NCBI taxonomy): domain Eukaryota; kingdom Metazoa; phylum Arthropoda; class Insecta; order Coleoptera; family Scarabaeidae; genus Amphimallon; species Amphimallon solstitiale. Next base: position 41,558,294 of record OY720676.1, on the reverse strand, counting down.
ATAAACGGATTCTTAGAGTTTACCGCCCTATCATATGCCCCAGTAGATAATTCCTCCACACATCACAGCAGCTCGGAAACAGCCAAATCCTTCCTGATTTGTTAATTTCTAACAAACCAGGGTGCCGATAGCAAATATTGTAACATTCTCTTTTGTATTGACAGCAATGCCTGGACTTAGAATGTTCTTGAAGATGTAATATGCAAATGGTGACGAAACGTGTTTTCCTGTGTCTTATTGTCTTATTTCGATTATGTACTTTTCCTTTTTCTTTTGCTCACTTAATTTAGAAATGCTGTTTTTTTGCTAAAACATTTTCCAACTAATTTTCTAAAAATATGTATTTTCTATTTGGGAAGTAATATGCTTGGAATCAATAGGTTTGTTCAGACCTCCAGTTCTAGAACTAGTGCGCATGCCATTTGAAAAAAAAGCTTTTCGGACCATGCAGTTCTGGAACTACAAATTCTGAGAATTGTTAGTTCAATGTTCGGTCCTTCAGAATTCGTAATTCAAGTACCGTTCAGAACAGTTCTTACTGTTCTGGATGGTGGGCTAGTATTTGAAATTCTCACAAATCCGGAGCATGCGTAATTGTCATTTGTATCAGCTTTCGCATTTTAGTGGTTATGTTTATCGTATTTATGTTGAACTTCCGAGTTTCGGTTGTTGTTGGTTAGTTTTTAAGTTGTCGTTCAAGTTCTTATTTGTTTTTGTTGTTTATTTAAGTTTGTGATATTACTAGAGCATTGGTGTGATTCGGTTCTTCAAACTTATTTTTAATTTTTGTTACACTTGTTTATATTCACGCTTATTATAACAATTTTGTAATAGCCAAAGTAAACGGCTTAAGTATGTGATTTAATATAAATTTTTTTTCAAATGGTCGTTTATTGTTTTAGAAATTTTTTCAGTTTCTACCATGTTCTTGAGTATAGCAAGTGATTCTTTCTCTAAGAATAAAGTGGATGTAATGGGTAGAATTATAGGAACTTGCGAACATGTGAAAATTTAATTTATAATTATCATATATTCGTAGACAAACTCACATATTTGTTAAACTTAGTCAATCTAGTATTTAATATAATGTAAACAAAACTTATCATTTTTGATCCAATGTGAGATATAAGAAAAATAAGGGAATTCTGTGATATCAATATTGTAACGTATGTAGAGCAAGTAATATTACAGAAGTAGTAGAAGGTCATCACACAGGGTCTCGTTATATAGACAAGGTCTATGTACATACACAAACTACTTGTTGTTAAGTAAATAATCCTTCACTGAATTAGGTTAATATAATATAGTTAATATGAAAGAGTAATCTTAGGAACATGGGGCATTCAGTATGATTCAGTATAATGCAGTAGTCAGTATTCACTATGCAGTACTGAGTAGTAAGTAATTAAGTATATATAGTGCAGTGGCGGCTCTTTAATGAGAGCAAGTGAGCAATTGCACCCCCTGGAATTTTGAAACAAAACAAACCAAGCGGCGACTAACTGTGAAAGTATTTATTTATTACGTATTTATAGTTATTGAACAGGAACGTCGCGTGTGCGGCGCTCGAACAACCTACATGCACCGATCGTCGTCACAGATATAATGACGACTAACAGCGCACGGATGTAAACTATTCGAATGTTTACCCCTTCCACCGAGAGAAACATACCCATATGCAAAGCCCTACCGTCGCTCCGTTAAGCCATTAACATTACATTGAAGGTGGGGAGAACTGTATTTTGTTCTGCTTCCATATCGTATAATACATAGCCTGTGAGCAGATCCCCAGTCTGCTCACCGCTGTTGGTTCTGCATCTCCACATAATACGTAACGGTCCCGCTTGATTTAATATTTTTATCTATGTACAGGGATCGATTAATATTTTAATAATGATTTGAATTAAAATACGATAATTCCAGAACGCGTATGCCCTGTTTCCTTAATGGGGAAAAGGATTGTTTTTAACATTGATGTGCCTTCATGTAATAATTTTATTTAAACGATTACGCATACATGCAGAGTGGGCGGAGCTAGCTGAAATTAATTTATCTCTTCTGATTAAAGTAAAATTCGGCACTTGGGATTTTTTGTGGTGTCATTGATCACGTATCCAAAGTCGAAATATCAAAAAAACAAAATGGCCGAAGGATTTTTTGAAAATTGACGTACAAATGTGAAATTTTAGATACGGGGGTGTTTTAGGTCGCCGATCACAAATCCAAAATCAAAATGTCAAAAAAACAAAATGGCGGAAGATTTTTTGAAAATTGACGTATGAATGTGAAATTTTAGATACGGGGGTGTCTTAGGTCACCGATCACGAATCCATAATCAAAATGTCAAAAAAAACAAAATGGCGGAAGATTTTTTGAAAATTGACGTATAAATGTTAAATTTTAGATACGGGGGTGTCTTAGGTCGCCGATCACAAATCCAAAATCAAAATGTCAAAAAAAACAAAATGGCGGAAGATTTTTTGAACATTGACGTATAAATGTGAAATTTTAGATACGGGGGTTTTGGGTGTTAATCTTTTAAAAATTGTCATTACAATCCCAATGACAACGTCTGAAGCGGAGCGCCAGTTTTCACGGCTGAAGAGAATAAAAACTTTCCTGAGAAATACAATGAAAGAAGACAGTTTAAATGCCCTTACTATGTTATCTTGTGAAAAAGAATTTATAAATGATTTCCCAAATTTTAATGAAAAAGTGATAGAACTGGTCTGCAAGTCGAAGACACGCAAAATGGACTTCGTTTATCGTCAGATGTAATCAAACTGTAGTGTTATATTTACTATTCCCTCAAAACAAACTGTACAGTGAACAGTACCTGTCTGGAACAGTATGTCGGTGAAACATATAAAGATTGGGTAAGCGTTCGTGTATTATACTTTTTAATTTTGAAATTATGCACTCCCTATGTGAACCACTCCGAGGCGCCACTGATATAGTGTATAGTGTATAGCAATGTAATTAATATAATATGTCCCATATAATATGACCACTACGTATTAAAACACATCACAACATCCGTATGTGTTTGATTAAACGTCCACCCCTCTAACAAGGGACGGATGTTATATGGCAACCCTGCCAGGCGTACGAGGATGTTATATGGCGATCCTGCGGCTCGAACATTGTACTTTCTGGCAGTAAGACGACACAGTTAGCAGCTTAAAGGAACTGGACACATCCACAGGCGTACGTAAACTGGGAACAGTGGAACAACAGCTGGTACTTCCATTACAGTTACACCATGGCAAATTGGAGGCACAGTAATTGTATTCATGCTACTAATAGTATTTGGGTACTTCGCCTGGCGTCATTGTAAGAAGAGGCACGAGAAGAAGATTCGTACAGAAATAATCAAAAGTCAGGATCAACTAGAGATGCTCGAGAAGGTGTAAAGAAAAGAAAGGAAGAAAAAAAAAGGTTAGTGTAATGAAAATTCTAGAAGAATTTAAGACATTATATCAAGAAATTAAACAGTTTTAATCTAATAGAGCTAAAGACAATAAAGAAAGACGAGAAAATCTCGAATACACAGAAAAAAAGTTACAAGAAGTAAGGTCCGTTGTAAATAGACTAGTAATTTAAAAAATATATGCAAGAAAGAGGTTAAAAGTGTAGAAATTATTGATGAAATTACAAAATGATGCACAAAAATTAATGTTATCTGTAATGAGATATATTCCTTATTGGAAAAAAGAATACAGAAAGAGGCAGATATGGGGGAAAAATTCTCTCTACATACATTACAATATATTAGATATCTGAACAATCTATAATATGTATGTATTTATACCAGCATGTTACGTCATGAAAATTATAACAAATTGCAAGTTAATGTGCCCCCAGACTTGTATGACAGAAAACATTCAGAGTCTGATTGATGTAAGTACCAAATCATGCAGGTATCATAGTTCAAATTATCAAAAGGGCTTCAATTTTTAATACTCTCCAAAAGGGATAAAAGAGTGTACTACTTCACAGATTAAAAATAATCTTAAAAAATATTTTGGGCATAATCATTTACTTTAAATGAATAAGTAAACGAAAAGAAAAAGAGCTGGCTTTGAACATTGAAAATGTATTTGTTTAAATCCATTAAGATTGTTGATTTTATAGTTAGGTCATACATATTTATTAATGTGTGTGTGTGCATTTGATGTACGTGCAATTATTATTAATAGCTTGAATTAAAAATCCTTGTTTTATTTATCAGGCTTATCAGAAATATCCATTACAAAATTTAGAAAAATGCATTTCTTCTAAACAACTTCATTACTTTTTAAATCCCGTCGTAATTTTGGTGATTAGATGCAGATGCAGTAACATTTAAATGTTGACTACGATTGATATTCGTTTACATTAGTTTGGTGTTTTTTAATAATTCATATTACTAATGTTGGTAGTACAAGTTCCCCTAAAATTCCAATTTCAAAATTGTTCGGACGTTCAAGATTTCGAACCATTTCAGAACCAGGATTTGGCCAGACATGCGCATTATTATCAGAACTACTAATTCTAGAACGGTTCCGGAACTGTTTAGAACTGGAGGTTTGAACAAAACTAATATCGATTAATAAGACGAAAAGTACATTTTTAACTTAAGAAGAGCGCTTACCTATCGAAAACTAAGGCATCGCCGTTTCGCGTTTTTTGAATTTATTTTGTAATTTTAGAATCTCAAATTTGGGTTAGTGATGCAAAAGGCATCAATTTATAATGTCAAGGTCAGTTTCTGTACTAATTTATTTTCTTAAAAAAGTTATGAAATAACGACAAAAATGTATGAATTTAATTAATGTCTACTAACTAAGACTGATACACAAAAGAAAACAACAACAACATGCGCCAGCTGCATATTTGATGAACGATATAAAAAAGAAAAACTTTCTGTAATTATTTTTGAAGATAAAAAACATTAAATAGTAAACATTGTCACACACATTTCACACGAAGTTTTTCCAAGCTATTGCGTCGTCTATCCCTACTTCACGGTATCTCTACCGGTCGACTATTCCAGACTTAAGTCAGAGTGACAGTTTGTAATTAAAAAGAAATGTCATATATATATTCCTATAATATTCTAGTGTTTAATAATATATGTTATGGACAAGCGAAAGTTGACTTATTATAAAACATCAACAACATCAACAGTTCCGTAAGTACTCATTCTTTATACATTATGTTTCCCATCTATAGTATTCCTTTATCTATGACAGAATCTGCGAATAAAACCGAAGCGCTGTGACAGAACCGAATATCGTTTACGTCCACCTACTCACACCCTTTTGCGTCTACCCATCCCGTGAGTAATATAAGTTGCATAAGGTTCTATTTGTTAGTAAACGCCCCTCTTAACGTTATTACAGCACTCTCGTGAAATATTTTTAATTGAAAAACATCTCGGCAAAAAATGTTATGAATAAAAAGCGAATAGCAAGTAATAAATCGAATAATGCGGTTAGAACACAAAATTAATTTTCCATCAAAATTTTCGAAAATTTAATATCGACGGAATGAAAAACAATTGTTCAGTGGTGCGGTGCGTGAATATTTTACAAATGGCGTTGGAAATTTCCGAAGATAAGAATCTTGCCTGCAATATTTTTCTTTCATATTACACATGGCAGCGTGCTGCGGGTTTGTGTGTTTTAAATTTCAATAGGGGATGTGGTAGTAGATGCGACTCTGTCAGCGAAAAAAAATAACAACTGGTCTCTCTTATATATAGATCGACGATGATCTGCTGCGGCATATAATACACTTATTGGGGCTTCCGCCGTAATTTTTTTCTTGATTCTCTACGAAAGTGGCAGGCGTGCTTCGGAATCAATTTTCAATTTATTTTCCATTTCGTACATGCGTGAATATTTGAAATAGGTTAAAAATAAAAATATAAAATACAAATCTTTGTTGTTGCGAATGTATTAACGTTTACAGGGACAATTTTGTTTCAGTACATCTAGATTTTCCACTCTCTCCCATAATTATGTCATCCGCAAGAGCACGTTCAGAATTTCTAACGTTTGCAAATGATCGTAACCTAAACTCTATCTTTCATTACATTTTCAGATAATTTTATCAATAAAAATTTTATAGTAGGTATCATTTGTCCATATTGTTTAATGTTTATATTTGTCGTATTTTTATATAGACTTTGTAATGCTTTATTCATTTTTTATTAACATATTTTGGTCTAGTATGTTGCTCTTGGCACATTATTTAAAGATATTTCTAAGTCGATAAAGACCTTTCTCTCTTTTCAAATTGGTCTTGTTGATAACCTATTGAATAATAAATACGAGGCTCACTTTTTAAGTAAGAGCCGTTTGCGCATAGCAACCGCGCAGGCTGTCACGTGACGCCCGCTCAAGGTCAGCCACTCTTGCCCAGTCCCCAACTACGCAGTCAGTTGATTTCATGTCTCTGCCACTGTTGGTTCTATCGTAACACTGCTTTGTTTGTCGCCATGTCAATCAATAAACCCGCCGATTGTGAAGTGCACTCGGTTATTCGTTTTTTAAACGCAAAGCAAGTTCGGCTCACCGAAAGTCACCGGCAACTTGTTGAAGTTTATGGTGAAGGTGTAATGAATGACAGTAATGTGTGTAAATGGTGTAGGCTTTTCAATGAAGGAAGAACAAATGTTCATGATGAAGAACGATCTGGGCGACCATTGATGAAGACTTGAAAAAAAAGTTGATGAGGAAATTCGCCAACATCGGCGCTTTACGATTGACGGGCTTCATGGAAAATTTCCACAAGTTTCAAGATCGGTTGTTTATCACATTGTTTCCGACAAACTTCATTACAAAAAAATGTGTGCGAGATGGGTGCCAAAAATGTTGACAGAAGAACACAAAAAGAAGCGCTTGGCACATTCTTTGTCATTTTTGGAGCGCTACGATAAGAGTCGTGATGAGTTCTTGAATCATATTGTTACCGGTGATGAAACGTGGGTAGCGTACTACACTTCAGAGACTAAACGATAATCCAGTGAATGGCATCACTCAAATTCACCGACGAAACCACGAAAATTCAAACAAGGACCTTCAACACGGAAAATCATGGCCACGGTCTTTTGCGATCGGAAAGGCTTTTTTCTGATTGACTTTCTGCCAAGAGGAATGACCATAAATGCTGAGAGATATTGCGATACACTAACCAAGCTTAGACGCGCTATTCAAAACCGCCGGCGGGGACTTCTGTCTAGCGGCGTCGTGCTGCTTCACGATAACGCTCGGCCTCACACTACGGCAATGACAAAGACGCAACTGGACAAATTTTGATGGGAATTACTGGACCATCCCCCCTACAGCCCTGACCTGGCACCATCAGACTTTCATGTTTTTCCTAAACTCAAAGAATATATTAGTGGAAAGCGATTTGAAAATCATGACGTGTTGAAAGAAACTGTTACTAACTGGTTAAATGCTCAGGCGGCAGAGTTCTATGGTGAGGGGATCCAAAAGCTAGTGCCACGACTTAAGAAATGCTTAGATATTTTTGGTGACTATGTAGAAAAGTAAAAATATGTTCATACTTCAGTTTTTGATAAAATTTATGTTCATAAATAAAGTTGCTGTTACTCCACTTAAAAACGGTTCTTACTTTAAAAATGACCCTCGTATATGGTCCTAAACACTTTTGCCTGTTCCGAAACCGTTTTGAACTCTACCATTGTCACTTCTGTTATCGTTTTTAGTTATCCATTCGAGATATGTTAATATAGCTTCATACTAGTACTCAGCAATATTTTTGCAGTTCCTTAATCTACTTTTTTGAATATAGGCAAAATCATACCAGTTTCCCATCTTCTCCTCCTAGTAGTTTATTTATTCTTATCGTTATTTGGCCTGTCAAAATATTTCAATTTGTATTTTTTAATATTAAAGTTTTTTTATAGGCTTATCTTTTCTAGATTTATTAGTACCTTAATGAACAATTTTTGATGTTCTATACTATTCCTTTCTAATTGTTGCCCAAATTCTGGCAATGACTTATCTTTCGCCCCGAATACCATGATTTTAACGACAACTCTTTGTTCTTTATATTGCTCATAACATTCTTTAGTTTTCTTATTTAGGGATAGTTTCCATTTCTGCTATACTAGTCTTAAAAATTCTTTGATAGACTGTGCTTTCTTCTTTGATTTCATTGACCGTTTTTCTTTTTTAAGTGGTAATCGTAAGTTCGTTTTTTTGACAACTTTTTGATACACTGTAACGGCAGGAATTATGCAAGGTATGCATAATTCCTGAATTAACAAGATCGTCACTTCATAAGTTATGCTATGTGTAACGCAAATCATTACAACTCAAACTTCTAAATTAATAAGTCGCAATCGAGCTTATTCAAATATAATATTCTATAACTTTTGGAATATCGCGCACAGACCCAAGAGAACACATATTGATAAACAGTAAATTTTTATTAGTTTTCACTAGCATAAAAATATGTGGGCTGTTCCATTTAATATTTTTCAAAATTTTAGTTTTAGCGAATGGTGTGCTTTGAAATGTCGAAACAAAGATTAAATTCATGTACTAAGAAGGTATATCTACTAATTCAGCCCATAATAGGTGTTTCATCATAAATCGTTATTTCATAGCTATCTTTCAAAAGTTACTCAATTTTGGACGAAAAATAGCGATATCTCTGAAACAGTTGAAAATCGACAGATACAAATTGATCAGTTTAATCAGTTCTTCAAAGTTTATCATATAATGCTATTAAATGCATAGCATTCCATTTTAAAAAAAACATAAGTTTCTGTTGGTAAATCATTGTCGAACACTCTGTATGTATGAAAATATTTTTAAATTGGAGAGTTCATGATTATCCACAATTTCTGTATTAAAATTTATATTCACATTATTAGGTACCAATTAATGGGCTTTGCCGCTACTCTGGGACACCCGGTATATCATGTATCTGTATAATGTATGTACGTATACTTTTACAAATGAACAATTTAGCAAAATACCGAAAAATTCACATCAAACTCGGAATGCGATGTGTTTATGTTTTTTTTAACGAAAAAAAGTTGTCTGAGCTCATGAATTTGCTTTCGGACAGAAAAAACATAGCAAACGAAACTGCGTGTCTCTGCCATCTTCCGGATAATAGTTAAACTAGCGATTGGATTCATTTCTTTGCTTTTTATTAAAAGTTGGTAATGGTAGCGCTATCTATGTATACAAATGCAAATTGTTGACCTTCAGAGCGTTTTGAAGGACATTTGGCGCGCCCTTAATTAAATACTGAATGGATATTTTCCGTTTTGAGAAGATTTGATATTTTACACACATTTCTGCATGGATTTAGAAAGACCGTTTGTAAATAAAATTAGACAACCAGTAGACCAAACATTAATATCTTTTAGGATTACAAATTGATATTTGTAACCCCTTGAATTGTGACACAAAATTAATGTTAGGCAATAATTAGAAATTAGGGGGGAAAATACATGGGATAATTATATATTGTGTATTATCCAATGTATTTTCTCCCCTACTTTATAATTCCTGTTAACATTAATTTTGTGTCTTATTCAATACTGTGTTCATTAATGGGCATGTTGGTCGAAACCGCGGTCACGTGCTTTATTATTCTTATAAATTTGGTTATAATGTTCAGTACAATAGCATTACTTGGTTGCCTGTTTATTCAAATGTTCTGAAAATTGATCGCGGACGAATTTAATGTTTATCAGTCTAACCAAAACCAAACGTCAATGTTTATGTCAAATAACAGTGTCAATTGTTAGAGGTTTAACCACTAGAAGGCCTATCGTTTCAGCATTGGAAATTAATAGCCATATTGTATAATGTTACCAACTGATATTATATTATGAAGGCAGACATTAGAAGTATTGCTGGGGTTGGTTACATCTCATTAATATTATAGACGTAAATATATTGATGGTATAGGCATTATATATACTTGTTCTTAAATGTTATGGATATAACATGAGTTTAAAAGGAACATAATTCGATAAGATTATAAAAGACGAAATAATTTAGTTACGCTTTTACCTGAGCATAACAGTAGGTATCAACAAAATATTAAACACAGACGCACTATAATTGGAGTTGGCTAATGAATTACCTCACTTTGGGAACTAGATACTTATCATTATTTCAAAATTACCTATAAATAAAAATAAACAAAAAGTTAACAATGCGTACATATATTTTTATTTTTATTTAAAATAATAAAGTTTTCGTTTTCATATATGTTTGTGAATTAAAATGGTAGAAAATTCTGCTAAAGTAATGGCATTTTATAATTAAAAACCGTTGTATTTTAGGATTTCACATAAAATTCGTTAATTACACAGTAAATGAATGTATTCGATACACAACGACCTCGCTGTATAATATTTCGTGTTGCCTAAATTTACCATAAATAATTTCACTAACATAAATGTTATATGTACTAATTGATGCCTAATAGTTAATATTTTGAAATTATCATTACGTCAGTATGACCTAGTGCGTAAACCAGAACAAGTAAGCATTTTATGTCTTCTCTAAAAATTTTGATTTAGATTTTTCAACATTAAGTACATACAATTCAATTGATCTCCGCTTCTTCGATTCAGACGGGAGACGAAACGTCCAGTCTTCTGTGCAGTGATTTTTAAATTAATTAGAACGTATGTGATTAATCTGTTTTTAAAATCTTGAGTTACCACAATTCCTTTTCAGTTTAATCCAATTTTAGATACCTATACATATTTTAGAACTTAAATTAAATTAAGATTAACGGCTCCCGTTATATAATCCTCTCGTAATAGTGGAACTAACGTTGTCGATCGCCTGTAACAATAAGAAAACATAACATTAATGCCGTAATTTTTATTTTTAGATTGTGTATTAAGAAATATGCATCTCAAGCTAATGTTTTTTTTTATTTTTTCGCCATAAATGTATCACCAATTGTAGAAGAAATTATTTTTGATTATTTAGAGAAATCATTTTCGGCCAAAAATGTATGGATGCTAGGAAATATTACTATGGGTACCTAGATTTTAGCAACACTTTAAGGGTATTAAAGAAAATCGTGTATGCTAGAAAATTTCATTTCATACCGGGTGTATGTTTGGGCTGAGCCAACGGCTATATCACATCACTCGTTCATAATACAGTCTAGCAACATAAATCTGGATATAATAAAACTGATTTCTAAAATTGTTTAAAAATATTTTTAAGTCTCCGAAATGACCACAAGGGGGCGTAACTCTCAAGGAAAATTAAAAATTTTACAATTTCCCATTGAATTCATTAAAAAAAATGATTTGGGGCACCACACAAATTTCTTATAATTATGCGTTCCGATTTTTTTCTATAAAAGTTGTACCAAATTGTGTTCTAAATACGTTTACATTCTTAACAAATTAAACCTGTGAGTAAAAATGTTTATCGATGACTAAACAATAAAGTATGTATTATATTAATCAATATTGGCTAATAATAACACTCATAATACCCGTAGGGAATAATGAAATGCGACCAGTGAATAATGGGCCATAACGTTACCATTATTCACTGCATTCCGCCAATAAGAACATATAATGGGCCGTAACGTTACCATTATTCACTGCATTCCGCCAATAAGAACATAACGTTCCTAACGTTGTCATAGTAACGATAGACGAGTCCGGCCATTTTACTGACTGCCTAACCATCAAACGTCATATTGATATAGTAATCTGACATTTTCGTTTACTTATTTTGATTTTTTTTAGTAATTTTCAGTTAGTCGTCGATAAAGTAGTGTATACTAACTCGCAATAATGACTATTATTCCCTCGAGCTGAGTTACTCCCTCGCCGCTTACGCGGCTCGGGAGTAAATTCAGCTCTCGGGAATAATAACTGTCATTATTGACTCGTTGTATAAACTACTATTATCGACGACTAAACAATAAAGTAGGTATTATATTAATCGTTATTAGTTAATAATAGGACTCGTAATACCCAGAGGGAATAATGAAATACGACCAGGGAATAATGAGACATAACGTTACCATTAATCCCTGCATTCCGCCAATAAGAACATAACGTTACCAACCGTTGTCGTAGTAACTATCGTTACTACGACAACGGTTCGGCCATTTTACCTACTGTCAAACGTCATATCGATAAAGTAATCTTACATTTTCGTTTAACTATTTTGATTTTTTTTGTAGTACTTTTCAGCTAGTCGTAGATAAAGTAGTGTATACTAACTTGCAATAATGACTATTATACTCTCGAACCGAGTTACTCCCTCGCCGCTTCACGGCTCGGTTCATAAATTCGGCTCTCGGGAATAATAACTGTCATTATTGACTCGTTGTATAAACTAGTATTATACTCTTAATAAATGTGTATATAATATATATACATATATGTATATTACCAGATAATTGAAAAAAAACTGGTGTGTGATGATAAGAGTAAAAGTTTTATTATTGGTCCGAATTTTGATATTTCTTTTATACGAAAATTATATCAAATCCAGCTCTAAATACTTTTTTGTACCAGTAGTAAAAAATCATAGCATTTTTATACATAACAAAGCGCCACGAAAAGTCATTTCTCGACTTGGAACTAATAAGAGGTAAATAATGAGGCTATTATTGACCTAGGGAAATAATGAAAACAAATAAAGGGAATGCCGCAACTATGCAATCGCAGTAGTATGTATGTATGTCAAGTTGTCAACCGTCAAATTCATTCATTCATTGCAGTTTGTTTATTCAAGTTTATTTTTATTTAGATTTATACCACAAATTAATCATACTCTAAAACTTATAAATGCTCGGCCTCTAAGGTAAAATAACTAACAGTATTTTAACAATAGCAAAATATGTATGACAGAAGTATAATTGGAAACAAATATCCTAACAGGTAACTATTATACATGTAAAGATATTTTACTTTCTTTACATAAAACTGTATTTTAAGGTTATGTAACAACATAATATGGAAACAATATAACACGTAACTATTATACAGATGTACAGAATTTTAATTTATTTATAAAAATTGATAGTGCAATTATGGCATGTCAAATTTATTGATGGTTCAATTCTGATTCAGAGCTGTAGGCACATTAATGACAGTATTGTTAATTGTGTTAATTCCATAAGTATTTACGATATCTTCAGTTGAAATAGAGCCTGATTGTATTGCTGATGTTGATGGAATTTGGTTCATATCGTGTGTAAGTAGATGTAGGTAGACCTTGTAACATATATGCTATATTTTTTTTATTTCTAGGGAATCTTCGATATAACTTTCAGCTACACTAGATTTCCAACCACCATGTACCATGTTGTTTTAACTGAAGGATATTACCACCATTGACAGCTAAAAGTGTAGCCTAGGTTCTACGGAAGGGCAATTTCTTTTGGCATCTGTCCTATTGTGTTATGTCCAATGTTTTATCTAGTACATTTACCATTACGTACACTAATAAAGAATTTTGCTATATCTGGAATTGGTCTAATTTTTAAATAGTTTTTAATTATTTTGATCCAAAGTGGCTCCATTATTACAAACTTTAGAGATGAACCATTTTTGCTATTGCAGATGTGAATAATAATTAAATCGGCTTTCATGATGACATCAGAAATTAATAAATTACACAGCTCATCACTTCGGCATGCACCAGCAACACCAATTACAAGAGCAGTCTACAGAGTTATAAATTGTCAATAATTTTGAAGTATTAATATATAAACATACTACCTTAGTTGCAATGTAACATGTATCGGGTGCCTCAGTAAGGAATTTTATAATTTCCTCTAGTAAATACTAATGACTTTTTGGGCTTATAATTTTCATTTTATCTTTTTAAAAAGGCAACTAATTTAGAATATTTTGATATGTTAATATTCTCTGTTAAGCCAAGCGTAGCTTTCAATATTGAATAATGGGTCCATAAAGTCAAGGCTTTTTAATGTTGTGTGTTTAATGGAAGTACGTTTTGAGAAGTTACTACTATATTTTTGGAATCACACGATTTTTTAAATTCTGTATATGTTTTTATGTATAAGTGTTTAGATATATGCGGAAGCAAGTTCTCAACTGCCTGTTCTGCAATCTCGCGCATTGCAGGTGGTGTAATCTAAACTCTTCAGATATTATAAATGGAATGAAAAATAATCTAATAAATACCTACTTGACTTTTACTTTCAGCATTTATGTCAAAACTTATTTGTCAACATCAAAATATAGCCTACTTATTTGTTTATATGAAGTTTTATTACAAGGGAATTCTTACATGTATGAGTAAATTTATTCATAATTATTAAGGTTTCAAGATCCAATTAGACTACTGGTACAAAAAATAGTATACATACTACGGTTGAGAAGACTATTATTGCCCTTGTGGCTTAAATTCCTCGGCGCTGCGCGCCTCGGAATTTAATCTCGCCATTCGGGCAATAATAGTCATCTTCTCAACCTTGGTATGTAATATACTATTATAGTCTCAATAACTCTGTACAAAATGTAAAATTTACGCGATATTTGCAAAAGCTGCTATTCGATAAGAGTACCGCTACTTCCGGTCCGAATTCTAAAATTTTTTTGTGCAAAAAATGTGCTAAGCTCTAATTGCTCTTCCGCTTGTAATAAATCTATATAGGATGCATATAGTTTGTGAGATATTTCCACAAAACTGCGATAATATCAGACTGAACGTGATACTTCCGGTCGAAACTTTGAATCTTTTTTATACCAAAATTATTCAAAATCAAGCTGTAATAACTTTTACGATCTTGATATATACCTGTTCAAAAAGCAGGACTTGAAAGATATTCCCCGAAAAATGTTCTTTGATTACAGTAAAAGACCTATTCCGGTAGGAATTTCGGAAATCCTCTTTTATAAAAAAAAAATCATCAAATCCATTTTTGAGTATTTTCGTCGTTCTCTAGAAATTTGTCTAAACATAGTAATTGAAAATATATTTTAAACATTTGATATTAAAACTACTCCATACTACCGATCTGCCAATTTCATTGAAAATCTAATCAGATCTTAAGAGAAATATTATATTCGTAAATATAAAGTTTAGTATTGCTAGCTTCCGCCGTTTGGCCGCACACACACAAGAGAGCGAGAGAAAGAGAGAGCGAGACCAGGAGAGAGCGAGAGAGAGAGAGATCGGCAGAGAGCGAGAGAAAGAGAGAGAGAGAGAGAGAGAGAGAAGGAGAGAGGGAGAGGAGAAAAGAGAACATTTGACAGTCAAACATGTAATAACTTTTTAGATTGTTATTCAAGTTCATCAAATAAATACATGCAAAGTGGATAATGATTTTATAGTGGAGAGTTATTATAATTTCTTATTGTATTTAAACAAGCACTAATTTTTTTTAGCATACGACAGCGTACCACTTAATTTACTTTGGAAGGCTTTGGAGAATACAAACATAAGCGTTCAGTTAATTAAAGCAATTAAAGAGTTGTACGACAATAGCGAAGCAAAAGTCAAAATAAAACAAAGACTGACAAAAGGGTTCCAAGTGAATAAAGGTCTTAAACAAGGTTGTTGTATTTCGCCAACGCTCTTCAAGATTTATTTAGAAGAAGTCCTTAAAGTATGGAAAAGAAAATGCCAAAACATGGGAATTCCATTAATTGACACCATTTTATACACATTGTGTTTCGCCGACGATCAAATTGTAGTGGCCCAGGAGTATGACGACTTGGAATATATGACTCGAAAACTGATAGAAGAATGCAAAAAGTGGGGTTTGGAGGTCAATATAAAAAAGACAGAGTATATGTGCATTGGTGGAATAAAACAAGATCTAGTACTAAATACGGGACAGCGAATTAAGTCTTGTGACGAGTACAAATACTTGGGGCTAAAAATAACATCGGATGGAACACTAGACAGAGCTATAAAAGACCGAAATGTACAAGGAAGAAAAGCGATAACTTTAATAAATGGTGTACTCTGGGACCAGAGTATATCGAAACAGAACAAAAAGCTCATATATAACACCATAGTAAAGAGTATTGTTACGTACAGTTCAGAGGTCTGGCCAATCAAGGACTGAACAGAGAAAATGCTGTCCGCTACGGAAATGGATTATTGGAGAAGAGCAGCGGGGAGATCAAGAAGAGAACGAGTTACAAATCAACGAATAAGAGAAATTATGACAGTGGGTGAACGCACGATAGTGGACGAGATAAGAACAAAACAACTGGTATGGTACGGGCATGTGCAGAGAATGGAGAACGAAAGACTACCTAAACAAGTAATACAATGGAATCCAAATGGGCGAAGAAAACGAGGAAGACCACGGAGGAGCTGGAGAGAAGGAATAGACAGCGAAATGAGGTTCAGGGGTTTGGATGACGAATTGTGGGCGAATAGAAACGAGTGGAGATTGTAAATCGGAAGACGACGGACGTTGTAAAACCGAGTTATAAAAAAAAAATAATTTTTTTTTGGACTTGACATATTGAATATTATTAGATTACGTTTTAATAACGCACCAAAATAAAGAAAATTAGAAAGAAACATGATAAAGTTATTTGCCTCAAAATCGTAAAAACCATTGCAAAATTACTTTTCAACTTTTTCAAATCAAAAATTTAAAGGATCTAGAATAATTCTCTTCTCCATTTGGCACAAACTTTATGATTGACTCGATATGGAGTTGTAAAGTTAAAAATAAATTGTTTGTTTAATAGTTTATTATCTATAAAACTTTAAGGAAATTATACTTCAAGGTTTTCGTGTTATATTACATTTTTAATAACTCACTTTATTAAAAAAAGTTCATAACAAGAAAACTTGTTCAGTCATTTCATTATAGCTAAACTTATTCCATGTCTGGAAATTATTATTATCTAAATTAAGATGTGTCTGAACATGGGATATTAAACCGTATGTTATAATTGTAGTTTAATTGTAGGGATACGTATTCGCATCATCTGGAATGATAGAATTATGGTAAATTAGATAAAATATAGAAAAGGTTAATACTAAAATTATCTATGTATGTAATACAAAAGCGAATGTACTACAATACTACTATAGGCTAGATGAAAGGATGCTGGTCAGAATTTGAAATTTTTTGCGATGTTTTTGAATATATCTGTAATTGTTGGTGATTCTCCGATATGATTAAAAATACTTATTGTATACAAATTGGTTGATCTATTACAGATCGTTTTTTTCCCAAAAAGATCTTTGCTTATTTAAATAAAATTAGTTTAATTATTTCTGGTCAGCATGGTTATAATGTTTGGGAAAAAAATTACGAGACTAAATACATTTGGTATATGTCATTTGCTGCAAACAAAAAAAGCGTTGGGTTTATTATATGAATCTGCTTTACATGTTACTGAAGTTAATAAATTACAAATGTATATATAGGCAAACAGTGGTCCCAACATGGATCCGGAGTCAAGCCAGAAACTAATGAAGCAGTGCGAGAAATTCTATCCTTTGTTGTGATAGATTTTGTTCTATATCAAGAAAACTATTTAGTACATTAATAGCAGTTGACAATAAGCAAATATAATTAAATAAGGAAGAGATAAATTATGATTGATATTGTCAAAGGTCTTGTTGGAATCTAGCAAAACTGTGATATGATCTATATTGCGTGATATCGTTGATTGAAGGAATATACAGGGTTATGATAAAGTAACGCACAAAATTCATAAAACGTACAATGTTCATTTTTGAAAAAAATGCAAAAACACGTCAAACAGTTTATTTTATTCCGCGTCTTTTAACATAAGTCAAAAAAATAAAACGTCAAATTTGTCAAAGTTATGACGTCATCAATATTTTTTTTAAATATGAAGCTTGTTTTTTTTTACTTTATTTGACAAAGCTTGTTTTTCTGCATTATAAAGACATAATTGAAGTAGGGGTCACATAAGAAAAAACTGAGAGAATTAATAAAAAACAAAATAAACTAGTTTTTGAATTTATGAAAAGAAACTAAATATTAAAAGAATTAAAACTTGAAGTTACCTAGTAATAAAACAACTGTTTGTCAGTGTCAGTCTTACAATTAGTGTCAAACCAATTTTATTATGATGGCTCCTTTAACGGAAAGAGAAAGGATAGAAATTCTAATGATGGTAGGTTACGGCGATAGACTTCGAAGTCATGAAGAAGCATGTGTTTTATTTAACGAAACCCATTTTGAAAGACCTCCAATTGCTAGAAGCACAGTAAGCAGAATTGTTGCAAAATTTAATGAAACAGGAAGCGTAAGTGATGCTCCAAAATCTGGAAGACCGGGATTAAGCGACGATGCAAAGTTAGATATTTTGCTGTCATTAGAAGACAACCCTCACGCAACTACAGCAGAAATTGCCTTACAACAAGATGTTAGTCAGTCGTTTGTAGTAAAGTTTTTAAAAAAAGGAAAACTGCACCCATACAAAGTTCAACTTGTTCACGAACTCTCAGAAGATGATCCGGACAGACGTTTGGAAATTTGTGAAATCTTCATGAGGCATTGTGACGAAAATCCAAATTTGCTTAATAGTGTAGTCTTGTCAGACGAGGCAACGTTTTATTTAAGTGGTACAGTAAATCGACATAATTGTCGCTACTGGGCTCGGGAAAATCCCAACTGGATTCAGACAAAACACACCCAGCGCCCCCGAAAAATTAATGTATAGGTAGGAATCGTCAGGGGAAAATTTATTGGTCCTTATTTCTTTGGTGGGAATTTAAAAGCTGAGCGATATTTGGAACATCTTCGTATGGCAGTGCTTCCAGATATAATTGCGGCATTTCCGGATCCAAATAATAGGAAAAACTTGGATCCCAGTATTTGGTTTCAACAAGATGGTGCACCACCACATTATGGTCTTAATGTTCGAAGGTTTCTGGATAACCAGTTTGAAGGAAGGTGGATTGGAAGACGTGGACCAATGGAGTGGCCACTTAGGTCACCTGATCTCACCCCCCTTGATTTCTTTCTGTGGGGACATTTAAAAAGTCGGGTCTACGTTAACCGACCAGACAATTTAGAAGACATAATGGAACGAATTAGACATGAAATGACTCGTATAACTCCGCAGATGATCGAAGACTCTGTAAATCAGGTCTACCATCGTCTTGGCCTATGTCAGATAGTGAACGGGACACAGTTTGAACAATTCCTGTAAGAAATCGTTTTGGTTTAATGGACTGTTTAGTTAATTTAAATGTTATTACTATAATAAAGTTTATTTTGTTTTTATTAATTCTCTCAGTTTTTTCTTATGTGACCCCTACTTCAATTATTTCTTTATAATGCAGAAAAACAAGCTTTATCAAATAAAGTAAAAAAAAACAAGCTTCATATTTAAAAAAAATATTGATGACGTTATAACTTTGACAAATTTAATCGTTTTATTTTTTTTACTTACGTTAAAAGACGCGGAATAAAATAAACTGTTTGACGTATTTTTGCATTTTTTTCAAAAATGATCATTGTACGTTTTATGAATTTTGTGCGTTACTTTATCATAACCCTGTATAAAGATGCGCAACGCTATAGTAAAATTGCGTGTCTTTCCGTTAAGTCGTCCTGCAAACCACTTGCCGAGAAACATCATCGCTGTCTCGGACTGTTTCGAATCTCGGACCCAAACGACTGATTCATCGCTGTAGATCTCGGACCCAGTTTTGGCTACGCTTAGTGCTATGTAGTTGCGCATCTCTATGTATTCCTTCAATCAACGGTGATATCATTATATATTATTAGTTACGCGCAGAAACGCTGATTAGCAGCTATGACTCTATCGAAAGCTTGACTGATATTCAGGGAGTATACTGTTTCAAATCAGATGCTCTTAAAGTTACTAATCTGTACATTTTTTAAAGAGTTTTGAAAGAACTAAGAGGTCTCAGATGTGCATAAAAATATTATGATGAAGTTTTAGGTATAGGTATGTGAGCATGGAGTAAAAGAACTCTATAAATAATCAAATCAAAAAAGTACTGATGTCATTCATTCTTGTTTGTTATCCATTGTTTCCAATTTTCAATAAACGATTTGATACCAACTATATAAACCAGTCGAAAGATTCAAACAACAATACCAATTGAAGGATGCTTGCAGGTCATAGATACCGAAAACATGTTTAACAGGAACTGCCTAAATGAACGTAAGGCATTTAAATTTACAAAATATAAATATATCAGCAGAAGCTTTTCCAGACAATAATTGTATTTATGACACCCAATTGTTGGCAGTGTTGAGGGAGTAATAACAGGTCCTTGTAATAGACACTGAAGGCCTTACGATGTAACTATAAGAACATTACGACTTGAGTCCTTTGGTACACTAGGATGGTAACTTGACTAGCACTACGCATCGATCACCTATTATCATCTCAGAACTTAATCTAGTTTCAATGGCCTGAGTCAAGCTGGAGTTAGAAAAAGTGCCATTAATGATAGTGGCGAGGGGATTTGGGATCGAACCCAAAACCTTTCGACTTGTTGCATCTTACTTACTGAGCTTCAACGCCCCGCGTTGAAGGAATAGAAAATGAAAATAAATAGTAACAAAATTAAACTATTGATAATAGGCGACGATGTAGGAGACCTGAAAATTTGAATGGAAGGAACGGATATAGAATAGATGGATCAGTAGAATATTTCGAATTCACATAAGATAGGAGCGGAACGTAAGAAGAAGATTTTTTTATTAGTAAAATAGATGTTCGCAAGTGTAATTGTATCATCAAAGAGCTAAGATATTAAGTTGCGTTTAAAAACATGTTGTCATTTCGGCTAGGAAAACTAACCTCTATTTGTAAAGTCGGTCATGACAGATATTCAAATCTTTCTAAAATTGAGCCGCCGTTTGCCCTGCAAATAATTTTTCGTGGTGAAGATGGTTTTCAAAATAGTTCCATTGCAATGGAAGTGCGTCAACTGCACAATACCTAGAAACATATAGATATAAATATGCCAGGCAATGTCGTTAAGTAGAATTTTGCTTCTAGTTTTCAATATACTACTTGATTTGTATTTTTGATAAATTTTAAAGCGTTCAGTTTATAATATTTACGTAATAGTAAGGTGCAAATCCACAATGAGAATATCTCATGAGATTTTTGTCTCATGCAATAAATATCGCAGGATAACTCCAATTTCATTGGTCTTCCGACCGTTTCCACAATGAAATTCAAGCGATTTTTATTGCGTGAGACAAAAATCTCATGAGATATTCTCATTGTGGATTTGCACCTGTAGGGTTGAAATATATTATCATGCAACTGTATTTGACAATATCAGTCTTATACAAGCAAACTTGACATATTTATAATTTTAGTACATCAACTGATTCAGATTTTACAAAACGTAATACTAACTGAAATAAATAAATGACGATTCTTAACTCTATTTTTGTAGAGTTAAGTCAAAGATATCAAAATAAGCGTATTGCTGACAATAATCAAAGATGTGTCGTCAGCGTAGTTTGTTGTAAAAGTCTTTTCTGCGATAGACGTGCTTTTAACAGTATAAACATCATTAAAGTATATGACAAAGAGCACAGGTCCAAAAATTATACCTTGAGGCTCACCACTGCCAATATTACTTTAACATGAATTTGAGCATGTGCCACTGGAATTTACTTTGACTCTTTGTCTATTATCGAGTAAGTAAAAGATAAACCATGTTTAAGCTACACCTCCACTGATATTACATTAAAATGTGAATGGATCAAATGAGAGTGGCTTATACTATTGTAAAACGCCTTCGTTAAGTCGAATACGCCACAAAGAATACATTTACTTTCCAAATCGTTTAGAATAAAATTTACAAAGGTGAACGAACAGACTACTTTTGACATTTTTACAATAAAAAATTTTTGGGAAACCCATAATAGGTTGATTGAGCTGTAGTTGTTCCAGTTAGTTATATCATCCTTTTTGAATAAGGGAATAAGTGTGGTAGTTTCAAATATGTTGGAAAACACATTTTTCTAAAGAACTGTTAATATGTTACACCATTCACGACAATTTTTCAAAAAATCAATTGGAATTGTGTACGAACCAGAAGGTCTGGAGCTCGTCAGTGAGCGAAAGCAAGAGAGAAGTTACACGTGGGTAAGAAATAAAATGAATGAAAATCTCTTCTTAATACGGATGGATAATAGAAAGTTTGAGTGCTAATTTTTAACCCGATATAAAGAGGAAGCAAGGAAGACCCAAAATAAGATGGATCAACGAGGTGCTGAAGGATGTTAAGTGCTTGGGCGTAAATATCTGGCGAAAAAAAGCAAGAGATAGAAAGGATAACATATCAAGCCAACATATACCGAGGCTGCCAAGTACACTCGGCAAACGTTTCCTATGAAAGGTGAGGATCCCCCGACACTGCGTTGCTTCTCCCACCACTCTTAGCAAATAGGCATCGCTGCATATTATAAGGTCATCTTCTGCATGGGATAGAAGTATAAACAGAAATTAAAATTTGTCGACTACGGTATATAAATAAACTATTAATCTCATCCGACAACCGCTCCACATCATCCATGAGAGTCAATGTAAGGTAAGCATTTTTTCCGAACTGATTATTGACTATACTGCTTTTATTGTAAGAATTAAATATAATTTAATCGTTACTACTGCGTTTTAAAACCCCTATTTTATTTCATATATATTTTTTTAGTATATTTTATTCTCACAATTTAGCATTCATCGTTATTATGACAAGAAATATTTAGTAAAGCACTCACAGTATCTTTAAGATTACACAAGAATTATACAGTAATCACTTTCCATTAGACAACATCAGTTAGACAATAGTTTGATGATCATTGGCCTAACATATGGATTGGAGGAAGAGATTACCTTTTACACGATCCTTAAGTCGATTGGTTATGAAACTAAACCTCAGACAAGCGAGAAACTTCCGCAAGGAATTACTCTAATATGCCCGAAAAAGATTTACCAAAGTTTACAAATAAAAAAAATTAAATAAAATTCACAATTAGGTGATGAATATTACAATTGTAAGATTTGTAATATTCATCAGCCGATGAGGCTCTAGTAGAGCGAAATGATTGTTGTGATTAAATATGATCTGTTTTGAACTCATTCTGAATTTCATTTAATTTTTTACTTTCTTATACATACGTAGTATAAGGAAGTATTGTGATGATGAAAATTTTCGACCTCGAGATTTTTACAGATGTCCACGTTTTAAAGTCCCCTGATACCGACAAAGTGGTTTTTAAATAATCTCTCTCTCTCTCTCTCTTCCCTCCCTCCCTCCCTCACTCCTCCCTCTCTCTCTCTCTCTCCCTCACTCTCTCTCTCTCTCTCTCTCTCTCGCTCTCTCTCTCTCTCTCTCTCTAGTGGAAGATTATCCAGTGTTACAATCATTGCTTAAATGTCTTTAATAGTTTTGATATAAGAGACGTACACGTAAACGTAGCTTTAAATGAAGACCTATTATATTTTTTGCAGGATGAATCACTTTTCCCAATACAGCTGCAGTTAGACAATGGTTATATGATCACTAGTCTAACAAGTGCATTGCAGGAAAAGGTTTTATTTAATGACCACTCAGATAACCAGCTATACCATCATCAGATTTTTTTTGAAAACACCATCTATTAAGGTTATCGGTTATAAAATTATACTCCAGACAAACATAATTACGCAAGCATTTCGAGAACAGTTTACCAAGAATCTTCAAGAATTTGAAAATTCACAATATTATTGTATCTATAATGTTACTATATGGAGTAAATTTATATATTAAATATTAAAATATGCTCTCTCAATGCAGTTAAAATGTATTTAATAGTGCATTTTCAAAATTCTTCTACAATGGTAGTTAAATATTCCTCTTCATCTTCTTCATTACAAGTTATGGTGTACGATTTGTAATATTCATCAGCCGATGAGGCTCTAGTAGAGCGAAATGATTGTAGTGATTAAATATGATCTGTTTTGAACTCATTCTGAATTTCATTTAATTTTTTACTTTCTTATACGTAGTATAAGGAAGTATTGTGATGACGAAAATTTTCGACCTCGAGATTTTTACAGATGTCCACATTTTAAAGTCCCCTGATACCGACAAAGTGGTTTTTAAAAAATCTCTCTCTCTCTCTCTCTCTCTCTCTCTAGTCGAAGATTATCCAGTGTGTTACAATCATTGCTTAAACGTCTTTAATAGTTTTGATATAAGAGACATACACGTAAACGTAGCTTTAAATGAAGACCTATTATATTTTTTGCAGGATGAATCACTTTTCACAATACAGATGCAGTTAGACAATGGTTATATGATCACTAGTCTAACAAGTGCATTGCAGGAAGAGGTTTTATTTAATGACCACTCAGGTAACCAGCTATACCATCATCAGATTTTTTTTGAAAACACCTTCTATTAAGGTTATCGGTGATAAAATTATACCCCAGACAAACATAATTACGCAAGCATTTCGAGAACAGTTTACCAAGAATCTTCAAGAATTTGAAAATTCACAATATTATTGTATCTCTAATGTTACTATATGGAGTAAATTTATATATTAAATACTAAAATATGCTCTCTCAATGCAGTTAAAATGTATTTAATAGTGCATTTTCAAAATTCTTCTACAATGGTAGTTAAATATTCCTCTTCATCTTCTTCATTACAAGTTATGGTGTACGATTTGTAATATTCATCAGCCGATGAGGCTCTAGTAGAGCGAAATGATTGTAGTGATTAAATATGATCTGTTTTGAACTCATTCTGAATTTCATTTAATTTTTTACTTTCTTATACGTAGTATAAGGAAGTATTGTGATGACGAAAATTTTCGACCTCGAGATTTTTACAGATGTCCACGTTTTAAAGTCCCCTGATACCGACAAAGTGGTTTTTAAAAAATCTCTCTTTCTCTCTCTCTCTCTCTCTCTAGTCGAAGATTATCCAGTGTGTTACAATCATTGCTTAAACGTCTTTAATAGTTTTGATATAAGAGACGTACACGTAAACGTAGCTTTAAATGAAGACCTATTATATTTTTTGCAGGATGAATCACTTTTCACAATACAGCTGCAGTTAGACAATGGTTATATGATCACTAGTCTAACAAGTGCATTGCAGGAAGAGGTTTTATTTAATGACCACTCAGATAACCAGCTATACCATCATCAGATTTTTTTTGAAAACACCATCTATTAAGCTTATCGGTTATAAAATTATACCCCAGACAAACATAATTACGCAAGCATTTCGAGAACAGTTTACCAAGAATCTTCAAGAATTTGAAAATTGACAATATTATTGTATCTATAATGTTACTATATGGAGTAAATTTATATATTAAATACTAAAATATGCTCTCTCAATGCAGTTAAAATGTATTTAATAGTGCATTTTCAAAATTCTTCTACAATGGTAGTTAAATATTCCTCTTCATCTTCTTCATTACAAGTTATGGTGTACTTTTGTCCGCTTTGTCAGTTTCCCCTTAATTCAGTAATAAATTATGTTTCTCCAATTTTTCATTCTCAACTTTTATATAAGCTTTTCGACTTGTTTTTTTAGACGTCACCTTAGGCCTTTTCCGCAGTCTGCTGGTTTGAAGTTTGTTAGAATCTTCATCCCCTCTTTACCTTCCATCTGCAGATACCCATGGATATATACATACGTCCATACAATCAAAATTTAGGAAATTTTCATGTTTTAAAAATAAATTTCTTCTTCAGCAAAGCCTGTGTTTTGTGATTTAGCAAAGATCCGATTTCATTCTCGTTCTCTTTCGTTGGTTTCCATATGGTTTTGTTAATGTTCTTTTAAAATAAATATACATTTCTTCTTCTTTTATATACGTTACTTACGTTACTAGTACGTATACTTACAGGTGATTTCTAAATGGTGATTTTGATATTTTTAATTTTCCGTACTACTGTGTTGTGTTGTATGAATTGTCTCGTAGGATTAATAGATTATAATTATAAATAGAGTGTTTGTAATGACTCAATACCACGTTTTATACATTATAAATAAATTTCCATTTTTTCTATTAAGCCCTTTGCACACATATTTCTTTATATAATATTTTTATTGTGTTTTTTTTATTTAGACGGTAGATATTTTCTTGCACTTTGTAGAGAATTCAAATTGAATAAACAGAATATTCCCAGTAGGAAAATGATCGATAATGTGTCTGGATGTGACAGAAATTCTGATTATGATATGTTGTTCGTATTTGCTGTGTATGTGTGTTCTTCTATTATCCGTTCTCGTTTTGTAACCGCTGGAGTTGACTTGTGGTTATTTGTGTAATCAGTTCTGGTCAGTTAATTTGCCGGGTCGCAGTTGATAGTTAGTGCAGTAATTGATACCAGCGCAGAATGCTTACATCGTTTACTAATTTTCAGTTAGTTTCGAAGCGCTTCTTTTGTGATTTTTGTACGTTATATGAGAAAAGAATAGATTTACACAAATGAGTACATTTATTTTTAATGATCAATTATATTTCAATATGACGAGCGTGTTTCTGTTTAGCAATAGCTTACAAGTAATATTCGTAATGAAAGATATCTTACTTTTGTAGTTGTAACATTACAGTAACATTCTGTTGCAATAAATGTACCGGAATTATAGCAAAGAATGAATAAAATAATTTTTGAATAAATTAGATATACCCCAATTAGTTTATATGCTTAATAAATACATACAATAGATAGTTTGGATAAATAACTCCGTAATTTGCCATTGGCATTGAATATTTACAATATTTCCTAATGTAATATACAGTGTAGTACAACGTGTTTTGTAATGCCTGAGGTATTATTGCCAAATGCAAGATATTTTCACCAAAGAGATGGTACATAGATTTGAGTATACTAGCTCACGTTATTGTGTAAGTTAAGTTATACAATTTCTAATTAAAATAAATAGTATATACAGGGTGTTATCTCCGATTGTGACTTTATGAGAAAATATATTTCGAAGCGGTTTCCTAAGATATCCACTCATTAGGGGTACCTTTTAAATTTATTTTGTATTATATAGAGTGTTCAGTGTGTAATGGTACAGCCCATTTCCCTTTATTAATTTTAAAATTTTTATAATTTTTTTAAGGATTTAATTAAGTATATTTCTTTATTAATATTTTGAAGGGAAATGATATTTAAAACCAATGAATGTGTTATTGTATTATTAAGTAGATATTAGTCATAGGTTTTGTGTATATTTATGAGTAAAAAAGGGTGACGCCGAAAGTTTATATTAACGCGATAAACACTCCAGTAGCAATAAACAATCCCGCGGCTAAATGAACGTGTATGTGCGTGTAAATGTGAATGGGAAACCCTGAACTTTGTGGAAAGCGGGGAACCCCAGATATTCTGATATAAAAGGGAAATACGCGTGAGAAAAGGGAGAGTCGACAGCAAGATACGTTAAATATCGTATCAAAAGGCTATCTCCTAACATTAGACTACGCATAAGAGTCATTGTTACTATAACTTCAATAAATAATTTACTACCGAGAAAACGTAGTAAAGTAGTGGTCAAAGTTGCACCTAAGAAATAATTGTGCAACGGGTTATATTGTTAAAATAAAGATTTTATTTATCGGTTGCTTGCTAAGACTAATTTAATGTGTTTTCCCGTTCCGATTTTTAGTTTGCGTTTTATGTATGGTAATTAAAACTGTATCAGCAGCCATTTTGAATTTTTGAAGACACGTGTTTCTTTTTGAGGAAGATCTTGTCGTTCCGATGCTATTTTATCGTGAGGATTCTTAACGACTGCCTTCCGTACCTGTTCTGCAGTCCTAAACATCGTGGGAATCTTTTTGAAGTTTGTACCTAGAGAAAACCTTGTGTCGAGTCTAATTGTTGTACTGTGTGAATAAATGCAGGTATTTGTGAACTAATTTAAAGTTATCTAAATGTATTTCGAGTGCATAGTACACTGCCGTTAAATTTAATTAGGCACAGTCACCTGTGTGTATTGGAAATAGATGTCTAAAGCACAGCAGATTGTTTAAAACTGTGTTTTCACTGTCAAATCAAATTTAAGTTATCGGAATTTAACATTTATAATTTTAGGGCACTTAGGCCTTTGTTCTGTTTCAATTTAGTTGCCTAACGTTCAATTTTTGTGATAATTTAAAATCTCCTAGAGGGGATTACGAGTAATTTTGCCTTGTTTTACTGTCAATTTTTTCCAGTTAATTTAATTTATTGTGAATCAGTGAACTACTTGACTTACCACACCTAGCATTTTATTAGTAAATTATATATCGTATAATTAATAATTTTTGAATTGTATTATCGTCCAAAAGGTGTAAATTTTGAACGCTTTTAAACCATGGTGTATTAATTAAGGTTATATGTTTTTGTAAGGCGAATATATATCTAGAATATACAGTATAGTCGTCACACAGCTTGGCGTATTGCCCTTGGTATACAGGTTGTTTCACATTTTAATGACTTTGATTTTGCAATTTAGCGACCAAGCTGCTTGACAACTATAGGTTTAACAATATTAGTATTTTTCACATTTATTTAACCTCAATTAACATTAATTTTTCCTGTTTAACTAAGTCAAGCGTTTGTATTTCATCTTATCATTTAATTTAATGTCTTTTTTTAAATTTTCAATTTGACTAGGGCTGTTACACCTCATTTGTATTTAGATTTATTGTTAATCAAGCGCAATATTTTATTTGATGCTTCTTTAAATTAAGCGCTCTATCTGTGTGGGAGTTTAAGATAATTTTTGTAGCTAGTTAGTAAATTTTGGGTGACTCTTCCTTTTTAATTTTCAAACTTTCAATAAATTTTGGTATTAAGTTTGAATGTGTGTGTGTTTGGTTTTGCCAATCATTTTACCTCGGGTTTAAATATTGAACTTTGTCCGGAGTTTAAAGTATCAGGTTGGTAGACAGTCTAATACTGCGGATTGGCGCCCTGACTTCTTATAACCTTCGACTTGTACAGTGATTCGAACCTGCGCTTCGCGACTGCAGCTCGAGGCACTACTGTTTGATCATATTTAACACCGATCCCTGGGAAAAGTGTAGTAAGACCATAAGTGTCGTATAAGCTGGCAATAAATAAATAGACAAGCATCTCTTAAAATATCTTAATTTAGCCTCTGATAATTTTTAATAGAAGGTTAGTTATCGTGGTGGCGTCATAGTTCCTGCCTCCTTGTATTTAGTTCCGAGCGGTTATATGGCCGTGGAAATCATATTAATATTTTATTACAAGAAGGTAGCAAGAGGTTAGCAAGTCAAATATATTAAACTTATGTAAAACCACAGAATGTAAATATTTCATATATTGGGTAACCTAAAAAATGTTTCAAAGTACGCCAACGCTAAGTTTCTAATTTGAACCTACATTCATATTTGAAGGGACACACTAAAACTTATCGCAAAATCACAGAAGCGAGTTTGACAATCAATTTCGATGACCCGTTACTTGTATGTATTTGGGTTGGCATTTACATGTAGGAAATACGCCACTACTATTAATATTAGTTTTCCTTAATTGTTATTTATCAAAACATCTATATCTCGTTATTATTGCGACGACGTTATATCCTATTTGCTGAACACTTACATGGCAAGGAAGTCACTAACATAAATGCTTCCACTCAGTACGAAACATAATTTAATTTCTGTTCCCTAAATGCACATCTTGAGGTTAGGCTGCGACTCATAGGAATTCGAACATTTAATCGTTACAAATAGTTGCTTCCCATTTCCTTGGGGACACCAGTACGCCTGATACAAGCTGGCGTTAATTAAGAACTAATGAATCCCTCCGCGATTACAAATTGGACATTTGAAGTGCGCGTATGTTTGCTTAACAAACAATAATTAAAGATCGACGTTAATGAAAATGATTGATATGTGATTAGCGTTATCGGTTAATTGGAAAGGGTGTGATCGAGAGTCTCTTTGGACTTTGGTGTTAAAATAATTTACTATCTCAAAACAACCACGGTCGTCTTACGGGACCTGTACATACAGGATGAGCTACTGAAACCAATTTAGCAGCATTCTACATTCAAATAATCAATTTGTAAATTAAATAAAAATAAATAAACTTTAGAAGTAGTTGGACTAACTTAACATTAACGATTAAATTCAAAAAAAGTAGTTGGATTTCGAATTTTATCATCAGATTCTGATGAAATCTACACGACACTTAGAAGTAACTTAAATAAAACGTAAAATATTGATAAACATCGGTGTGCGCGTTACTAAATTAAGCTCTATTCACATATGTGAGTGATGTGACAGTTCATAGCTTTTAAATTTCATTAGTACCAGTTATATATAACAAAATGACTTGTAGGCACCACAAGTCTTTGTTACATGTTTTGCGTTCCGAAATGTGTATACAGAACTTGTTCCAAATTAAGTAAATTCTGAATCTAATTAATTAAAAGAAACTTCTGGGTATAAGAGTTACTTCTTGTCCGAATTATGAAATTATTTTATACATAATACATAATGTGAGAAATCTTTACAAACCACTGCTATTTGATAAGAGTAAAAGTGTTACTGTGGGTCCTAAAGAATTTCTTTTGTACAAAAATTATTCTAAATTCAAGTCTAAATCTGTATGGAAAGTAAAATTTGCGACTTATATGTATATTTGCAAAAATTCGATAAAAGTAGAAGTATTACTTCCGGTAAGATTTTAAAATGTCTTTCATATAAAAAAATGTTACAAATCGAGCTCGTAATACTTTTCTGAATTTAGTAGTTGACGAGATATTAGTAAACTTTGATTTTTTTTACTGTAGTAAACTACTACTTTCCGGTCTACTGATTTTGCTGAAAATCTAGTCAGATCTTTAGGGAATTGTAAATATAAAGCTAGTATTGGGAGCTTTAGCCACTTGGATATTATCGTGGTCACACACAGAGAGAGACAGGCAGACAGATAGACAGCCATATTTGCAAAAGCCACTTTTTCGGATTAGGGGACTTAAAACGCGGACATCTGCAAAGATTTCAAGGTTGAAAATTTTTGTCACCACAATACTTCCTTGTACGTATGTGCGATTCAATTTTTCTTATAGAATAGTTGTTGCAAATTAAGTTATAAATACCTTTATTTTAATAAAGTATGTATGTGAGTAAAAGTGCTACTTCCGGTCCAAATTTTGAAATTTCTTTGTACAAAAATTACTCCGAACTCAACTTTAAATACTCTTATACTTTTCATAAATCTGCATAGGGATAATTTGTCAGATATTTGCAAAAACTGCTATTGGATACGAGTGAAAGCTATTTTCGGTTCAAATTTTGATTTTTTTGCTATACAAAATCAATATTTGTATACTCTTAACATATCTGCTTAATATGAATAACTATTTTTCGATTAGAGTAAAACACCTACTTCTTCTTCGAAAAACTTTTTCTCAAGTTTACTTTTGAGTAAATTTTTATTCTTTAAAAAATTGGTTAAACTTGGTAGTTGACGATGTATTGGTGCGTAATTTGTTTTTTTCGATGAAGTAAATAACTATTTCCGGTCTACCAATTTCACTAAAAATCTAGTCAAATTTCAAAAGGGAGATTATGCTAGTAAATATTAAGTTTGGTATCGATAGGCTTGGATGGATGGCCGCTATCGTTGTCACACAGCTGCACACACACACACACACATAAAGAGAGAGAGGAGGGGGAGAAAGAGGAAGAGCGAGACGGAAGAAGAGCGGAAGGGAGGGAGGGAAAAAGACGGCGGAGGGGGAGAGAGAGGGGAAACATTTTTGAAAAATCAGTTTATCGATATGAAGGAATTTGAAAACGTATCAAAATAATTTTCGTTGGAACAATACTTCTTTATGCTAGGTATAAGAAAATAAAAATCATTTCATTGAGTTCGTATGATACATATCTGACACAATGTCCCATTTTAAGCTTGTTGGTCACGATTTACGTTCCTTTGTTAGTGTATTGTTTTGTTATCAGATGACTTGGGGAATTAAACTCCTCCCTCTTTTCTACACTTATTCGATTCCGCTCTATTATGTTTTAAAAATGCTTGTTGTATTCCATTAGTTCGGAAATTAGTCGGAAATGACTACAGAGAGCGTGTGGAGTTAACACAATAAATCTTACTTAATGTAGGTAGGATTTATGAAACTCGCCATTTTTTGTAACACATTAATTTCGAAATTTTTAGTGCCAAAATGTAGTTAAAGTCGGTCCATAATTTTGTTTATCCTATACGCATTTACGTAAATGCCACTAGTAATTCCAGTTCTTCCAAAAAAACGATAAAATGCAAATAGTTGCAACCTTTGAGAATAAATGGCAATTGAAAAGATTTTCTATGGCGATGTTTTTTTTGTGTGGAAAAGTTCGACAACCTCGGTGCATTATCATGTTTTTTTTTCGTTAAATGGAAGTATATTATTTTGAAACTTAAATTCCTCTATATGAAAATTATTATGTTTGTATATTAACTGCGACAAAAAAAATCAATTTCTCGTCACTGCGTGCACATTGGACCGCGATTTTTTTTTATACGGGCACTACTCACATTTTTCTTTCACCCCCTTTTGAATCTTGTTATAGCTGCGAGTTATCATAGCAGTAACATAATAATTTTTTGACGATTGACCTACTAATGAATAGAGCTTTGCACTGTAAAAAAATGTAAAGTCGTGGTGACGACATTAGAGAGAGGCGATTTATTAAATTATTACAAAACAGTAAGGATACATCGACGTTTGCTTTAATCACGTGATCATACATTAAATTCAAACGTGTCAGTTATTTGAAACTTAATTTCTTTATATTTTTTTTTTATAAAATCTTCTCACAAAATAGCAAGTGACCCTTTATTATTCTTCTTTCTAATTTGAAAATATTTAAATGATCTAAATAAAATTATAATTTCTTATAATTAAATAATTAATTCTTTAGTACTATATATGTAAATATATACGCTTTATTCTACATTTTATTTACTCAATATTTAAAGTATATGAAATGAAACACAAAAAAGTATAGTTTAGTCATTCTTTTTATTTGTATTACCAATTTCAAAATATTTTTATAATTGAAAAGGAAAATGATGTACTGTAAAATTTTGTTCTCAAAAGATGGACTATTTAAAAGCTTTTGTAAAAATGCTTTCTAATTCTCCTTTCAATCTATAATTTCAAATAAATTAATATTTTTTTGGAGAAGTTATTTTCACATTTAGTAATAGGAAAGTTAAACGATATGAAACAAAATTCATGAATTTTACTTTCTTGTACGTAGTATAAAGGAAATATTGTGATGAGATGAGATTTTTGTAAATGTCTATGTTTTGAAGTCCGCCGATACAAAAAATTGTTTTTTAAAATAAAATGCCCCCCCCCCCTTCTCTCTCTGACCACTATAGCGGTCAAACGGCTAGAGCTACCAATTCCAAATTTTATATTTACGAGTATAATCCCCATATTGAAATTTGATTAGATTTTCAATTAAATCGGTAGACCGAAAGTAGTAGTTTACTTCAGTGAAAGAATATTTCGTCAACTACTAAGCTTAAACAAGATTATAAAGTATTCAAATGTATTCAAAAGTGAATTTGAAGAAAAAAATATTAAAATTTCTTTTCTGCAAATATCTCCCAACTCATGCTTTTTAGGCAGATACATTATGAATATAAAATTATTAAAAGCATGACTTTCAATACTTTTTGTATAAAAATATTTTCAAAATTCGGACCGGAAGTTACACTTTCACTCTTATCGAATAGCGATATTTTGCTAATATATAGCTTTATTTTTTTAAGAAGATAAAAGCATTTAAAACTTAATTTAGAACAACCATTGTATAATTTGAAACGCAACATACGTATAAGAAAGCCGTGTGGTGGCCAGAAAAGAAACACTATGGTGTTTCTTTTCAGGTTCGGGAACGGTTATGGTACCGTCTTATTTAAAATTTCAGAATTAAGAAGATAGCAAAATAAATTGAATATATGAAGCACTTCAAAATTGCGACATAGACATAAATGCTTTTATTAAAATACATACTATAGTAGAATTACCGAACAGATGCAGTAGCAACAGCGCGTCAATACATAATATAATATATTATAATGCAATGTTGCTACTGCTTCTGTTCGGAAATTCTACTATAGTATACATGATGACAAAAATATGATTATTAGAGAAAAGTGCGATTTATAATGTCGGTGAAAATATTATTATTAGCGAACACAGGTAATTAGAAATAAGGGGCAATTACCGCGCAAAATATCACATGAAGCATCCATAGCTGCAACACTTACCACAACCGCCATCGTGAAAGAAGATCGACATACATTCATTTCTTGTCATTTCTCATGCCAATTTAAGATTACGAATAAAATACGTCAAGAATCGCTGCGTTCGCGAATAAATAAACCAAAATACTACTACTCTCTGTTACTATCCATCTATGTGGAATTCTAAACACTCGACACGATATCTGAACTCGACAATAAAAAATGACAGCAGATACGAGGTAGGCGCCATAAATTCTCGGCCTGGCAGGCTTATACAGGTTCAAACGTGTTCAAACTCCGTTACGTCATGCATGCATATACGCGAGGTGTACACTATAAATATGACGGTTCGAAACCTAGTAGTTTTTAGTAACCAGCCAACCAACGTGACTAGCGCACGAAAATGTCTAGAGTAACGAAAATTGAGTACCGCGCGATCATTAAATTTTTAACAAAAGAAGGGCATACACCTTATAACATTAAACAACGTTTAGACAGCGTTTACGGTGATTCATCTCCGTCATATTAAACTCTAAAAAAGTGGGCAAAATGTTTCCGTTTGGGACAAGATTCCCTTGAAATTGCTGATCGGTCGGGTCGACCAATTGAAGTGATAACGCCTCAACAAATTTCAATTATTGAAGATTTAGTGCTAGAAGATCGCCGTTTGAAAGTGAAGGAATTAGCAGTGATAACAAATATTTCCGAAACAAGTGTTCGCCGAATTCTCCATGACCATTTGGGTATGAATAAAAGTAGTGCTAGATGGGTACCGCGACTTCTTTCTGCTCTCCAACGTGAACGTCGAGTCGAATGTCTGCAGTCGTTTTTAAACTTGCGTGGAGACGACCCAAAACCGATTTTGGAGTCCATTGTCACATGGGATGAAACAATGGTTCTATTTTACGATCCTCTATCGAAAAGGGAGTTCATGGACTTGATGAACCTCGTCCCAGAAAGGCGAAATCGTTCAATCAACGAAAAAGGTGATGGCCACAATAGTCTGGGATTGTGAGGGCATTTTGCTAATTGACTTTAAAGAGCGCAATACAAATGTGAATGGCACATATTATGCGTCTTTATTGCATAAATTAAAGGACAGTATTCGTTCAAAACGTTGTGGAAAATTGACAAAAGGTGTGCTCCCGTCCATACTGCCGCCATTTCACAAGCTGACATCCGCGAATGCGGCTTTCAAGAATTGGAACATTTTGACATGATATTTGTTTTGTTTTCTAATTTAAAAAAAGACCTTAGGGGTCGTAGTTTTAAGGACGACAGTGAGTTGCAAGCAGCTGTTATAGAACATTTTGACGGAAAAACTTCAGATTATTTTTACAAGGTCATTGAATTATTAATTAATCGTTGTTTTTTTTTTTATAAATCAGGCCGATAATTTATGGCGCCTACCTAGTATATGACCATACTTCTCGAACTACTCCGAATGTCAATATTGCGTTTATTCGAATCTTTAAAAGTCTGTCGATTTGGTGTCGTGCATCTTGAATGAACCTCTATTGTTGTAACTATTAAGTAATGTTTCATATAGAAGTTAATTACCTTCCTATTTTTAGCATTTAAAACGACTTTTAATTATACAACCTATTTCATTTTGTTATATGTTCATGGCAGACTTCATTTATGTCCTATGTATGTACGGCCATCTCAATTCGCATTTTAAAGACATTTCACTACCAATCGATTTCCATCATGAAAACCGATTTTACAACCTCAAGCACAATGCTTGGACGTAAAAAGGGCACGTCTGACTATGAACTTGATAGTGATATCTTTAGATTTAAGCAGAATTTGATAGCATAGGTTTACACCGCCGTGATGGATGTGTGGGAACCAGATAAGTTTATTGCATCACATTTGCTTTATGTACCTGAGCACTGAACGGTGAGTTGTAAAAAGAAATTGCTGTAAAATGGAACACCGTAAAACTACATGTTTCTTTTTCTTACTGTTGGTGTAATTAGCAACTCTCTTAAGGTTAAAATGCCATGTACAGATCGATGTTTCGTGTGGAAGTCTTGTAAGAAAAGTACATTCAGTTAAAAATTTAGCTTTAGGCGAAGTTGAGAAATTTGAAACTACGAAATAGAAATATTGTATTTTAAGACATTAGCCTATAAAGGTTTCTATAGTTTTTTTTTATTGTTGTTTAGCCTGACCTGTTACATTTTTAATTTTGATTTTCTATTGTTAGAACGTAATTTCTTCTTCTTCGTTTTTCAAGGCCCATATTGTTAATTTCAAATCAGAATTTAAATTTTGAGCTTAGAATTTCGCAATATGTAGTTGAATTGATATCTATTTAGCCTTTACTTGATTTTTTTCTTATTTGCTTGTGCAGATTTATGTGTTATATTCGTACTTGCTTAATTAATAGTCGTTTTATTGGGCAGATTTGTTTCTAAAATTTATTTCGTATGTTTTTCATTCTTCGGTTTTTTTGTTTTGAAAAATGTAGTTGATACAAAAAAATGTGTTTTTTAAATCCAAAATTGACCTGTCCGAGCGGTTTTCTCAAAAACTGTTTGTTGGAATTTTATTTTACTAGTTCCAGACTTTTGAAACGCACTATATAATAAGAATAATATGAAAATTGTGAGTACTAGACTACTCCTCCCGTACTGTATTTTTGAAGGTTATATACAGGATGTTTAAAAAAGATGCGGCAATATTAAAGGGGTTGATTGTCCAGGTCATTTTATACAAAAAAGTTTATAATAAACAAGGTCCGCAAACGCTTCGTTACCGATTTACAGCGTGTTGAAGTTTAATTAAAAGAAACAGTAAAAATTAGATTTCTCCAAGACGGCATTAAAGATCATAATGAAATTTTAGGCGTGTTATTTTTCAAGAAAAAAATGGGACGCCGCTGATTTCTCTAAAAATAAAAATATGTTTCTATTCTTTGTTTAATTGTGAAGAAAAAAGCTCTCTTAACTTTCTATCATACGACGTACCGTTTTTTAGTAAAAAAAACACATTTTAGTGCATGTACATTTATTACAGAATTTTTTTTTAAATAACAAAGGTTTTATTTAAGGGCAAAAACAAATATTTTACCATACCAACAATTTTAGCAAGCAAAAATTACAATAACTGTGCAAAGTGACCACCTCGGGCTCGGATGCAAGAATCCAATCTTCTCCTCATCGACTGGCGAACCTCTCAAAAACAACAGGATCGGTTTCAATTGAGTTGCACCCAGCAATGATTCGATTTCTTAAGTCTTCTACGTTTTCCAATGGAGTAGCGTACACCAATGACTTCAAATGGCCCCACAGGAAAAAATCCAGGGGATTTAAGTCCGGGGACCGTGCAGGCCATAAGTGTGGTCCACCTCGGCCAATCCAGCGATTTCCGTATGCTTGTGTTAAGAAATCACGAGTTACTTGACTAAAGTGGGCTGGTGCGCCATCGTGCATATACCACATTGTATCTCTAATTGCTAATGGGACGGCCTCCAGAAATCCAGGGAGCGTGTTTTCCAAAAAGTTGCGATACACCTCTCCGGTTAGTCTCCTTGGTAAAAATACCGGTCCAATTAGGCAGTCACCCACAATCCCAAGCCAAACGTTCAAAGAAAACTGATGTTGAAAACGATTTTCAACAATTTCATGTGGATTTTCGTCACACCATACATGGTTATTATGGAAATTGCGTATTGCATTTCTTGAAAAATTCGCTTCATCGGTGAACAGAATCAACATCAGGAATTGAGGGATTGGAACCATTTTCTGCAAAAGCCATTGACAGAATGCAATGCGAGGAGGAAAATCAGCAGGAAGTAATGCTTGAGCGCGTTGTATATGGAATGGGTACAACAAATTTTCCTTCAGAATGTGCCAAATAGTCCCATTACTTACATCCAAAGCGTCAGCAATTTTTCGAGTAGAAGTACCTCGATCTTCTTCAATCATCTCTAGCACATCCTCTTCCAGCTCTACCGTTCTTGCTGTCCTTGGCCTTCCTGCTCCTCCATTTCGTCTTAATGTGCCTGTTTCATAAAGACGCCGATGAATACTTTCGAAAGTTTTTCTATCAGGAGCAATACAGCCAGGAAATCTTTCAGTATACAACCGCCTAGCTTCTAATGCATTTCCATCAGCAAGTCCATAAATGTAGTGCATGTCGGTCATCTCTGCATTTGTATAGCGATTCATGATAAGGAAATTCAACAAATTCGACACATACAAAATTATTAATCATATGTCATTCAATATGTCAGTGAATAAAACAGGACTGTTTAAAAATATTTTTGTAAGCATGATAAATGTACATGCACTAAAATGTTTTTTTTTTACTAAAAAACGGTACGTCGTATGATAGAAAGTTAAGAAAGCTTTTTTCTTCACAATTGAACAAAGAATAAAAACATATTTTTATTTTTAGAGAAATCAGCGGCGTCCTATTTTTTTCTTGAAAAATAACACGCCTAAAATTTCATTATGATCTTTAATGCCGTCTTGGAGAAACCTAATTTTTACTGTTTCTTTTAATTAAACTTAAACACGCTGTAGATCGGCAACGAAGCGTTTGCGGACCTTTTTTGTATAAAATGACATGGACAATCAACCCCTTTAATATTGCCGCATCTTTTTTAAACACCCTGTATACGTGTACGTTTTAGTTTTTTTCGTATTCCATTATACTGTTTTCTTGTATGCTTATTATTTTGAATTTTTCATATAATACTGAATATATTATTAGTTTACTTATATCACCGTTTATGATACTTTAACAGTTACTAAAATTTATCAACTTGACATTAGTTTTAAATGATTTTTCATTAAGTCAACAACGTTTAGTTTGTTATTGTCGAATTGAAATGGAATAGAGCTGCATGGATTGAACCCGGAAACTAGGAAGACATCAACTATAACCGTAGAAGTCAACAGCTTAGATAAAAAATGTTATTTTTTCGAACTGAAATGAAAGATTTTCTGCTGTCTTTCCGAACATTGTGAAATCAATTGGAGCAGACGTAACAAATCATAATAAAGTTGGTACACATACAATAAAGTAATAAATAAATGGAACTTATTTAAACTAATAATAAGTCGTCTACATTTTCTAACTTTTTAGATTTATTCTACAAACAAATTTATTTTACTACCTATCTGTAGACAGTTTTTTTTTGTAAATCTATAACACTACAATAACTACATCAAACAGTAACGATAACAAAAAAAAACATCAATCATTTCGAAATGGAACTTAACGCGTTCAAAAGAAGCTGAGGAAGGTAGACAGACAGCGGAGATCGCACAAATTTACTCCCCTTTCAGTAGGATACAACTTCTGAATAATAAAATCATGAATACAAAGTACAATAAATAATCCAGAGCATTGGTGAGAGAACAGTGGTCCTTTTAGTACCTTTGAATAATAATTTTCTTAAGAAGTATCCGGAGTAGATTAGAGAGAGTTACTAAAAGCGCCAATTACGTTTTGTGAGTTTAATTTGCATTGGAAATCACCGGAAGTAATTTTTTTGCCTTTGTGGTGTACCTCTTTGCTTATGGATTCTTAGGGTCGTGTCTCTATTTTAGAAAATTTTTAACATTTTGCAACTAAGATTTTTTCTTCTACTAATAGCAATTCAGTTTTACAGCCCTAGGCATCAATTTTTAGGAATTACCACAGCATAATTTTGATGATACAATGTCATTTAATTGTAAAGAATTATTTTTTCTCTCTCGTTTTCTCTCTCTCTTAAATTACATTAGATATATAGGGTCTTAATAAACTAAAAAAAAAATATTTAAAAGAGAAATGCCCATTATCTTGCATTTTCTACACATTTCTCCATCCTTTTGATAAACGAAAATGAAAAGTGTGAACACACGGACGTTAAAACTAACATCAAGCAGTAAATAATTACTGTGCCTTACATATATACCTTTATACATAAAACGTACATATATGTAACACATGCATACTTTTGATAAAGTCAAGTTACATATGGTTTGTAGTTTATTTATTTTATTCACCGCGTTCTGTATTAGTGCCTTTACTATTTTTTGATCAAGCAACAGTTCATCTGCATAAACCCGTTGTTTTAAAATGCCCTACAAGAAAAGGACAAGAGATGTAATGTCAGGCAATCTAGCAGAAAAAAATATTTGTC
Source organism: Amphimallon solstitiale (assembly GCA_963170755.1). Taxonomy (NCBI): domain Eukaryota; kingdom Metazoa; phylum Arthropoda; class Insecta; order Coleoptera; family Scarabaeidae; genus Amphimallon; species Amphimallon solstitiale. The sequence goes on along the minus strand of OY720676.1, from coordinate 41,517,894 downwards.
CAAATCTTTCCATCCATCTTTCTCCGAACTGATATGTCAATCATTGCCATACCAAAAGTGTCGAATGAGCAGAGGACACCTGTCGTGTTACCAAAAAAATGTATGCCGCATTTCTAGCTATAATTGTCTATAGAAACGGTAATAGACAAATTTTCAAGAGACCCACATAACTATTTGGACTAACAATTCGATCGTAAAAAAATCCTTTTTTGTAACGGTTGCCTTTACTTTGCAGAAAGCTCTTTTATCAGTAAAAAAAGATCATTTTGTGAACGCTTCTATTTACAAGGTAATTCTCACTACGCCATAAACAAAAATGCATTCGTTTTTTTTCACCTTACTCTTCAAGTGTAAGATGGAGCTTTGGTTTAAAACTTCCCAGCTTTGTTTTCTATACAAATTCTTTGCAAATGAGTTTTGCTAATATCAAGTATTTGTGATCGTGTCCGCAAAGATAATTTCGGTGTTTCTATCATTGAATCTATTGCTAAAAATGAGGTGTGTCCACCTCACGACTTTCTTATACGTATGAGCGTTTCAAACTATACAATTTTAAGAATTTTTTACACAAAAATTATTCAGAATTCTATTCTAAGTACTCCTGTTCTCTAAGTAAATCGCTATAGAATACATACTTTGCAAGATATTCGAAAAAAGTGCTACTCCCTAAGAGTAAAAGTGTCACTTCCGGTTCGAATTTTGAAATTTCATTTATACAAAAAATATTGCAAATCTAGCACTAAATACTTTTGTACGCTTGATAAATATATATAGAATGCATAATTTACGACATATTTGCAAAAAATCGCTATTCGATAAGAGTGGTACTTCCGGTCTGAATTTTGAATTTTTTTTATACATAAGGTATTGAAAATTATGTTTTAAATACTTTTATACCCGTAACATACCTGTCTAAAAAGCATGACTTGCGAAATATTCGCAAAAAACTGCTTTTCGATAGGAGGAAAAGACCTACTTCCGGTAGGAATTTCGAAAAACGTTTTAAATAAAATTGTTCTCAATTTTAATTCTAAGTACATATGAATTCTTTATAAATTTGTTTAAACCTAGTAATTGACGAAATATTTGCAAATTTCGATTTTTTCACTGAAGTAAACTACTATTTCCGGTCAGCCAATTTTGCTCAAAATCTAATCAGTTCTCAAAAGGGAGATTATATTCATAAATACAAAATTTGGAATTGATATCTGATATCTGATATCTGACCGCTATCGTGGTCACAGACAGACAGACAGACAGACAGACAGACTGACAGACAGGCAGACAGACAGACAGACAGACATCATCATCACAATACTTCCATACACTACGTATAAGAAAGTAAAAGGTAGTCGTATCATCTTTGATGATGCAGTGTTCGTGAAATTTTTGTAACACGTGTCTAGAGCACATCGATAAGATACGCTGCCCATGCCGTAACATTTAAACAAATAAATACGTTCTTCAATGGTTAAAATGTTGTAACATTTGACATTTGACAGTTCAATTTTATCGGAAACACAGTAGCCACTAAACAGACAAGATTGAATTAACAATTATCTTCATTAAATTTATGATAAGAAGTTATCTTAATTAAACTTGACAACATACAACCATAACAATCTAAATTTAGATTTGAAATCATGTATTTCACCTGATTTTATATTATTAAGAACTTTTTTTATTAATAGTAAACTCTAGAGTGCAAGAGAATTGTACTTTTCATTTGAAGCATTATCACATATTTTCTTTGTTTATTAAAACCCTGTATATCCAATTAATTTATTTTAATAGGAGTTAATGTGCATAATCTTTTTTTAAATGACCATCAAAAAGTTTTTTGCTATCTTGTTAAATCCGTACTGTATATAATATAATATATTAAAGAAACCTATAAAACTAATCTAAAATGTCATCTTGACTTAGTGGCTTCAATAACAAATATAGTAAACTAATAACAAAATTTGGAAAACCAGCTGCCGTAGTTTCTGTCAGAGGATCCTCATTTTATTACGGGCAACAACCAACTTGACATGTTTGTGGTTGTACCACACCTGGAAGTTTTCAATAATTCATTTTTAATTTACACATTTCCGCATAATCATATTTCTATACTTTATTACTCGCGAGTCATTTAACGCATATATGGCATTGTCTACTATGTGATAAAGTTGGATGTTCTCTCCTTAAATTCCGCAAACTCTGACAGCAGCTACAAACAGCAGGCTGTCTTCCTGTGTTTATTTGTTATTGATTTACGATATCTGTCAATGAGCTCCTACGTCAAGATATCAATTTATATTAGTTTTATATTTCAAGATATCGTAAAAATAAATACTATAATTTACTTGAATTACATACATGAAAATACTTATTATTAGTTATACCAATTGTACAGACAAAATTATTAAAGGTTTTAGATAATATTAGAAATTTGGCTTCGCTACTAAAATCATACCAAATCTAAATTAAATAAAACTCTAACAATAACAATAATATCGTATATTTTTTAGTTCAAAACGTCAAGACTCGATGTTAGACGTCTTTAGGCCGTGCATAATACAGGGTAATAACTATTCAAATCGAAGAGCTTAATCCCAACTGAACTAATAAACGAATCGTTTGTGTTTATATTTATGTAATGTGGGTCTGATATTATAACATAATTTATGCATTCAAGGCCAACTGGATCTCGCTATCGCTACCTCAAAATATCGATCCTTAAGTGGCGCCATCTATCCAAAGCATTATAAACTACTTGGTAGTCGCTGAGCTGTTTCAAAATCTCCAGTATGATTGGATTATACCAAACCAACTGTTATTGACATTTGACTGATTTTGTCTATTCCATATTCTTTTCTATTTAAATTATTCTAATACTACACACATTTAGTCGTTTCATGTATTGTGTGCTACATATTTACTATAATATATTTTGGAAGTTACGTAGAGTACCAATAGAAAATATATCTAATTTGCTCACGGAAAATATAATCGCTGTTCTGGGTTATTCAGTTCTTACCAAAATAGTTTGCCCTAAGTAATTTGCAAGGTACTTCGGAAAATAAGAATTGATTATTCGAAATGTTGTATAGGGAAAATTCTTGGTAAATAGCTATAATTTTTTACATTTTTAGGTTAAATAATAATATTTGCAGATTTATAAAATTCTAATGGCAAAATTGCCGGGCTGATGTGAAGCAGCTTTGCTAGACCTTATTTGGGCACTAATATTAACAATGAGTCTGAATATTTGGACTCTAAGGTATTTGAGTGACTGATGTAATTAGTCTTGCACCTGTTGGATAAATAAAGATGGTATGGTAATTATTAAAATTCTCTAATTATTACCAATAATGCACCTTGTTATCATCGTAAAGTTGAGAAGTGCCAACAAGAAACTGATTAGTGTTATAAAGCAAATGTTGGTCTGACTTGAAATGTGTGCATAGGAATCCAAACAGAATTGGTATAGGCAGCACCAAAGAGTGAGTCATTGTAACTAACTAAATTAGCAAATTGTAATAGTACCAAAATGGAAAGTACATGAAATATGTACTGAAATACACAGCCAAAACGAGTTTAGTGAATATTAAGTTTTTAACCACTGTTATTTGGAAATATTCAATATTTCTTTTAATAAGTGTACATGGATGTATATCAGTTTATCGTAGTATTTGAGTATACTGTACAACAAAGTTACTTTTGTCTTAACAAGATCATTTAGTTCCGATTCTGTAGAAGAAATGTTTCCACAAGTTAGGCTTAAAGGAGGTGCCAGATTGGTAGAATATTTTGTAAGGCAAATATTGCGATGTGGAATAGTAAAGCTTTAAAATCTTCCAATTCAGATGAAAGCGCCGATTATGTTAGTACCGCGACATTTTTAAAAATCCAAGATGTCATATACAAAATCCAAACAAACATTTTACCTGTACAATTAGTGTTACCTTTGGAATTGTTATAAAAAATTAGAAATGCAAGTAAAATTGTTAATTTTGAAACTACCCAACAACTTCATTTTCAGCAACAATTTTTTAAATTTTATTTCGTTCTATTTCATTATTTTAAAATTATCAATATTAATTATTGTAAAGCTAATGTGTAGTGTTATTTTAAAATAAATAATAATCGTAAAAAAGTTTCAAATAATTTTTATTGTTCGCAACAATATTGCTTCGTCAAACTTTGGCTTCATCAGGTGATGACAGAGTGATGCTTACAAAATGATTACAGCGTTATATATATTACATAAGTGTCGAGGTTCAGAGATATAATATATATAACGCTGTAATCGTTTTGTAAGCATTACTCTGTCATCACCTGATGAAGCCAAAGTTTGACGAAACAATATTGTTGCGAACAATAAAAATTATTTGAAACTATTTTTGCAATTATTATTTATTCTAATATGGAGTTTCAATAAGTAACATCCCGTATAATTAGTTATTTGTTATTTTAAAGTTTAATTCAATAAAATGTCAGAAATTATTACTTTTGTTTACTCCTAGATGGCGTTACATAAGGATCAATATTTTGAGGTTACTAGAATCAAATTCACCAATATAAATCGAAGTTATATGACGGGCTTATATCGCACAGCAATAGCGAGATCTAGTTGGTCTTGATTCATTGGGTAATTAGAGACATCTTGTGTTCATTTTACATTAAGTAGCTGACATTCTATTTTCTTATAATCAACCTGAAGGTTATTTTTAATTTTTCTATATTTTTTTTTGTGTTTACAGAAAACTGAGAGAAATTAATTTTCTTATTATTTACCTTAATGCATTTAAAGAATTGTCATAAGAAAAATATTAGGCTGGTATGTATTTTTTTTTGATATAAAACTACTTTATGTATATTAACATTTTTACAACTAAAATATAACAATTAGTGAGAAGACATTATATTGTTATATTTTGTAGAATTAATCGATATTTTTTATGGAGTTAGCATTATTTAATTATTTAAAATAAAATTTAAAAAAGCTGAAATGTAGAAAAGAAATTACGCTTTAAAAGAAAGTTGAATAGTAATTTAGATAAGTAGTAGTCAGTAACTGTTTGCTTAAATACAAACTGAACGCTTTAAAACTCAAAAGTTGTATTTATTACCCTAATGGCGCTAATGCAAACGGCTGGGATGAATAGACCAGTATTGAAAAACTTACTCAGGTGTGCCTCGCTGAAAAGTGGCTGGTAATTGTTTCGCTTGGGCGGCCCTTGCACGAGCTAGCAGACTCATCACAGTCCTTTTGGTCGGGGTCATGGACGTTCTAGGTCCGCCTGCCAATAGAGGTCTTTTGCGTCCGGCATTTGCCACGGACATTCCCAAGGTAGCGACGGCCGCTGTGGCACCCACGTTGGGCGCTATACCATTGTTGCTTGGCGAGAGTTGTCCGTTGTTGTTGTTCGAATTTGTCGTGTTCGGGATCGTTGTCGCCACCGTAATTGTTGACGTCTGGGTGGTCTCGTTGTTGGTCATTACCGACACTGGAAATTAAATGTTACTTTAGCATATATGAATGTAATAACACTAATTAAGGAAGGAATGAGATTGAATAATGGCTTGAATAGAATCTGTAAAAGTTCGCTGATATTCAATTTAACAAACAAAATTTCCCGTTACGTAAATATTTTCCGATATTAAAATATCAATCATTTTGCATATTATTTTAAAAATATTCAAGTAAATCAAAAGAATGCGGGTATTTTCTGTTGACGTTTCAATTACCCTAGGCCAAGGTTCACAATCCAAACAAATCAAACACTTCTTTTTATCGCGTGTACAGTATATGGAGTTAAACAAGAAACTATTTCAAAGTAATTTTTATAAGATCTGTGGTAGGTGTGATATTTGAAATGTAATTTAACGACACATTATAGTTTAATACATAAATTACTTGTATTTTTAGATTTATAGACAATATATCTTTGTGTTAACAACAAACAGTAACTGTTTTTTTCTGAATGATGTTTTGGTGGTAAGTAGTAAAGGTGTTTTAATATTCAAAACACTATTAAAATAATAAATTTTATTCTGAAAATAAAGTAAAGTGATTTTAGTTATTTCATATTCTGTTGAAAATTTTTATGAACTTGCAAGTTTAACTATATCAATAATACAAAGCAATATACTTATATATATATATGAATATGTGAATAAGGTCAAGAAAAATGTAGAATTATTTATCATATACAGCACATGGACGTTTCGGTGCTTATATACGCTGGTATACCAGCAATACTTTCCATCTGTTACTTGCTTTTTGTATATGTATATGTATATCAGTACAATTTAAAGGAGTCAAGACCGAAGCCCGTGGTAGTGTAGTGGTTAACACACCTGACTAGTAATCGGGAGATTTCGGGTTCGATTCCTGGACCGCTGGGTAATTTTTAAAGATATTAAAAATTACCTAATTAATAATTAAACTAATTTTAAATTAATTTGAAATTAGTATGACCTCTAAATCGTCCAAGAAATTTAATTATATATATATGCACATGAATATGTGAATAAGGTCAAGAAAAATTTAGAATTATTTATCTTATATATATATATATGTTTTTTTGAAGAATATAAATGTGAAAGATTAAATTACTTACTAGGTAGATATAAATAAAATCTTTCAGAAAAATCAGCCACAGTTTGTTGTAAACACAATGTTGTATTGTCTATAAATCTGAAAATACAGGTATTTTCTGTGTTAAACTATAATAAATCATTACAACACATTTCACACATCATACCTATCACAAAAAAAGTTAATTTATGTAGGCACTCTTTATTAAAATAATTAGAAATACTCTCTTATTTTCACTATACCGTGTGGCCGCCGTTCATAGCGCGATGCATGTATTAGTAACTACTGGTCGATTATAAATGGGCGTGCCAACTTGAATTGCCACACAGACAGCGGGCGTATAAGTTATACGTATAAATGTATTCGTAGGCAAATCAAGTGAAAAGCAGTGTAATAGGTATTGCGTTCCCGTTGTAAGTAATTATTTGTAGTTGTTTGAAGCATCAGATAATCACTGATAATATGTCAGTGAAGTAACTCATCACAGCTTCATAAACAACATAAAAGAGCAAAAATAAATAATAAATAACTCCTAGACTTTAAAATAAAAAAAAACTTCTTAACTAAAATAATATTTTTCAACAAATATTATAATCTAAAAACTCAACTATAATAAAATACTGAAACATAAAATATTTACTTCTTAAAACAGAATTGTAATTCAACATTGCAGTTAACCTGTAATTAGCTAAAAGAAATGTTATTCTTAAGCAATAATAAAACTCGAATTGACGCCATATGTGGAAGCGACTGCGAATGCGACTGCCCGACTACACCGTATAAATGTAGATTTTTTGGACAAATACGAGTGCATCATAGACATATGCGAAATACTAGCTCTGTTGTAATCCAGTATAACACTGCGTCCACTTGTTTACCGTTCTAATACACAGACATCTCTATCTGTTTCGCTTACTCTACAGGTATCGCGATAATGCAGACGCACGCGGTCTTATGGTATATAATTTACACGGAGAGAAGTTACTGTGCGGATTGTTTGGATTACGAACCTTGACCATTCTCAATAATGACGTTAAGTAATTGTCGCGCGTAGGAACTATAAAACAGTCCATAACTTACATAAAAACGAGGTGTACTCTTTCTACAGCTGAACTAAAAATAGGTACTTGATCGAGTTGATAGTTTTTGACGAATTCATTATCTATGTGAGACTCTTATCTCAACAGAGTGTTAGTAATCAAAAACAATACATATACTACTTTCTCATCTAGAACATGATACTGTAAAGAAAGTATGACGAAAAACGTTTGTCGGTAATACTTAATAATTAGAGAATTTGTTCAAGTTGGATATAGATTTTGTTAAGAAGAAGCATCTAGGAATCCCTTATCATCGACTTTCATTGTCGCAGTTGGGTGTCGATTATTACGATCCCAAGCTATATAACCACTTGGAGGAAGAATTTAAGGACCTACCACCTGAGGAATTCAGGAGAAAAGTCAAAGGGCTGCTGATGGAGGGCAGTACTATGGCGTCGAAGATTTTTTGGCAGTTAACCTAAGCTTCCTGAATTATAAGACATTCTTTCTTTTATTATTTGTTTGTTTGTTTATATCTTCGTTGTCATATTGTCTGGAAACACCCAAATAAAATCGAAACGGATGATTTTTGAGAAAAATGCAAAAATAGGTCAATTAGTATTTTCAAAAAACTACTGGCTGATGGTATCTGTTTGGAATTTTTGATGACCTTGAAAAAAAACATTTAAATGGCAACGTCGCATTTTTAATTTTATTTTTGATAGATCTTTTAATTGTCTAAATGACTGTATATAAATTTTTCATTTTACTTAAGAAAATGACCGAGAAAAATTTAATTACTTCTTCGAAAATGGAAAAGTTTGTCTTTAAAAAAAACATAGTTGGCTTAAAAGTCGATTATTTTTCAAACACATTTTGTTTTATTTGTGACATTCTGTCAAATATGAATTGTGCGTAAGTTAAAAAATCTGTTTAAAAATGGTTTTAAGTGAGAGGGAACGTATTCAAATATTGATGATGATTGGTTTTGGGGACAGGGCTCGTTCAGTTAGAGAAGTTTGCGACTTATTTAATACAGAACATCCGGAGCGTGCCCCAATTAGTATTTCTGCAGTGAGTAAGATTCACAAAAAATTTCAAGAAGAAGGCCATGTTGGAGATCGCCCTAGAAGTGGTCGTCCAAAGATCGCAGAAGATACGCAACTCGACGTATTATTGTCAGTAGAGGAAACTCCAAATTCTAGTACACGGCAGCTTGCTCGGGAGTTTAACGTGTCGAAGAGTGCAATTGGTAATATTTTCCGGAAAACTAAGTATCATCCCTACAAAATCTATCTGGTTCATGAGCTGTCTGAAGACGACATCGACAGGCGTGTACAGTTTTGCGAACAAATGATGCCTATGTGTGATAATGATCCGTTTTTTATCAGAAATATCTTATTCTCAGATGAAGCTACGTTCACATTACATGGGACTGTTAATAGACAAAACTGCAGGTAATGGGCACGCCAAAATCCACGCTGGATGAGAGAGGTACGAACTCAGTATCCTCAGAAGTTAAATGAATGGGCTGGTTTAATTGGTAACAGAATTATAGGGCCTTTTTTCTTCAACGGTAACCTGACGGCGGAAATGTATTTGGATTTTTTACAAATTATTTAATTCCGTTATTAGCAGAAATATTTCCGAATCATGAAGATCCTAATTTGTCCAGCCAAAGAATTTGGTTTCAACAAGATGGGGCTCCACCCCACTATGCGGGAAATGTTCGGCATTATCTCGAGAATACCTTCCCAAACAAATGGATTGGCAGGAGGGGGGCTATCGAGTGGCCGGCTAGGTCGCCAGATCTAACGCCTATTGATTATTTTTTGTGGGGTTACCTAAAAAATAAGGTATACGCAACTAAACCTGAAAATTTGGAAGCCTTGCGTCAACGGATTGACATTGAAGTACGAAGGATCACTCCTGAAATGATAGAAAACGTTCAAAATGAATTTTATTATCATTTAGGGTATTGCCAAGATGCTCAAGGACAACATTTTGAACATTTATTGTAAGAGTTTTTGCTGATTTCTACGATTAAAATTTTCTTTGTTCTCTATGATTATTTTTTTAAAAATTTTTCTTAAGTAAAATGAAAATTTTTTGATTGTCGTTTAGACAATTAAAAGATCAATCAAAAATAAAATTAAAAATGCGACATTGGCATTTAAATTTTTTTTTGATGACATCATTACTTTTTCAAGGTCATCAAAAATTCCAAACAGGTACCATCAGCCAGTAGTTTTTTGAAAATACTAATTGACCTGTTTTTGCATTTTTCTCAAAAATCATCCGTTTCGATTTTATTTGGGTGTTTCCAGACTTTTTGGACACACAGTATACATTAATTTAAATTAATTTGATATTTTATAACATATGTGATAATTACCACAATATTACTCATTTGTTCAATAATCTGTATTATTAGAATTATAGATGAGGAGATATATTATTATATTATTAACATTATTAAAAATTTATCGAAAAGAACACTGGGAAAGCGGGATTTGAAGCGCCAAGAAGTCGTCGGATTGACCTACAAAGTTTAGTATTACCTATTTTTCTGATTTTAGTACTACTTATTTTGTTGACTATTGGTCTGTTTTTGTTACTATAACATTTTGATAAAATCGTTTAATGGTGCATTGTGCTATAATATTAGTTTATTTTGCTATCTTAATGTCTTAATAATATTATTTAAAGTCGCACAGTCTTGTAGTATTTATTTTAGAGTCAACTAATCTGTTTTTGTTTTCATAACACTCTAGTAATATTGTCCAATTTCGTATAGTCTTGCAGTATTTGTCTTAAAGACTAATTTTATTGTTATAATCTATAAAAATAAAAATCAAACGCTGTTCGTTGATGCATCATTTCAAAATTGCTGAACCGAATTGGCTAACCTTTTTAAAAAATGTTTGTAGTAGTTCGAATAAGGTTTTTGGGTGGAAATAATGGAAAAGTGAACCGAAAAATTGGAAAATTCGGGAGAAACTGGAAGTGTTTTTTGTGTTGTTCGCTATGGTCCTGGAAAAGTTTTCAGGAAAAAACATTCAGTACAATTACAAAGAACAGTCGGAATATTTTGAAAGTTTTCAATTAAAAAAAAAGATGTGAAAGATCTGAAAAAACGCTTCCAACCTAAAGTAGTGCGTCTATTAGTGATCGTGTAACGTCTGAATACCTTGACGGAGTAAGCTCATATTCGCGCAATATATTTGGTTTGTCGAGACGTAAGGCCATAGCTATGCTAGGATCCGATAAAAGGCACTGTAGTAATGTTATTAACAAATTCTATTTATGGGTCAAAATAACTCATATTCATAATATATCGATGGTATTTTGTCAAAAGGGCGATTGCACCATTTCGTTGTTTTGAGAAAATTGGAGAAAACTATTCTGGAAATATATGGGCAACCAAATTGAAAAAAAATGTGCTCAAACCTTTCACATTAATAATCAAACGAATAAGTAATCAAAAAATACAAAATTAAATGTACTGTTAGTTTAAAATTTAAATTTTTGTGGATATTCGCCCTTTTTCCAGATTAGTGCTGGTAGATGTGGTGTATTGACCCCAAGTTCGCCTTTTGGTTAAGTGTTACATTCATTCGCCCAAACCTCTAATTAAGAGTTGGTGAGAACTTTTAATGATTAATTAGAATAAAATTATAATAAATAGTTCAGTAAAAGTCAAATAAGAAAAAAAATTGTTTGTAAAAAAATATGAAAATACAAATGAAACTAAAGTAACAAAAAACTACAATAATACTCAAAAAATCAATACATATGTGCGGTCTTCGTCCTCTTCATCGGTCTCCAAGAGCCTATCTTCCACGTTTGGTCTAAATGACATAAGATAGAGATAGAGTTTGTTATTTTATTCTTTGTACCATAGTTTGTTTAGTTAACAAAAAAAGAGTCTTGTAATTGAAAGATAAAATATTAAAAAGTACTTACTTATTGGTTTTATAATCTGATAGTTTGTTTCAGTTATTCAAGAGAAAAGAAGGGCTTGTACTTATGTCAGTTACGTCTGCCGGAATGTGACCCGTAAATAACGTCCAAATACTCTAATGCCATAATGCCATATAATATTTACCCGGCAATGATACATCAGTTGAAACACTACTTGTTGGCTTATTAACATTACGAGCCAATTTTAGTATTCGTTCTGTCCGACTAGACATAATTAACAATTTTTTCGTACCTACATACATACTGCTATGGTTTTTTTTAATATATTATGGACAATTAAAATTAGATAAATTGATTTATTTCAAATTTATATTTCTGTGGGGCAAATGTTTTGGTACACACTGTATTTCGGTTTCTGTTTAAGAATTTGGGAGGTATAGTAGTCTTTTGGTAATCTGTGTATGTTAATATTTATTTTGTTGTTATTTGAATTTAAAAGAGAAGATGCCAGAAAGATTATTTACGCTCCTTAACTTGATATTTTAATATTGTATAGATGTGAGAATTTTATTTCAATATGGAAGGGGTGCGTAACTTTCACTGGCCGAGTGTTTAATATTGAAGGACATTAAATCTTGGTCTCCCATTAAGTTCAGTTGTTGAATTAGAGATATTTTATGTTTGAATATGAAAATAAATATTGTTATAATTTTCATTTGACTTTAAGGAGCCGAGATTTAATCAAGTTTGTGAATTAGTTTTATTGCTGTTATACAAGTTAAGTATTTACTTTTAAGAAAGAGAATGCATTCTTTATTATAATAAGAGAAAATTTTAATATTGTAAAAGCAGACTCGTATCCTTCATTTTGTTTTTCCAGCACGTGTTTGAAAATATTTTATATTTATTGAGAAGCTATTAAATTAGATAATTTTCTTTACTGTATCAGTTTGCTATATAATTTGATGTATTTTAATTATAGGTATTTAATTTATTCAATTTAAGTAATTATTATTTTGTAGGGAATAATTTTCAGTAATTAATTAGGTAAATTTTGTCGTGTTTGTCAGTACAAGTTTTTTTTATCCTATCTGGTCAATTAGTGGGTAGGGTTTTTTCTTGAGAATTTGTTAATTAAAGTTTTTTTTTTGTTTTTTTTGTATAATAAATAATTGTCTGATCTGTTTCTCAATTTTATTAATATAATAATATAATTATTTCATTTTTTTTGTCTTCAAGTAATTTGTTGTTTTTTTATACTGTTTCCTAAGATCACGATTCCTAACGTGAACATTGTACAGTTTCGCCGAGGGAACCTGAGAGAGAGAGAGAATTTTGTTTTCTGAGCTATATCGCAGCAACCCTAGAACAATTGTACTAATATCATAGCAATACGCACCATACAATTAACGAACAAAACTATTTTTAGGTTATGCTGCCTATAGTAAAATGCACGTTCGCCCTTTAGACGTTTTAGCTTAGTTACATTCGTCCTTTCGGACGGATTGTTCTCAAGACATTCGTACAAAGGAAAAATGTATTTTTGATTACCAACACCTTATATTCCACCAAATACTTTCATGCTTTTGCCAACATCATCTTACAATAGGTACTTATTTTTGGGTACATAAAGCTCTAAATCGTAAAATTGGCGCGTTCGCCCTTTTGGCAAAATACCATCGATATATTGGTTTAGTGTTAAAAAAGAAAACCAGAAAATCTAAACCTATTAATAAATTTTACATTTATAAACAGACAAGATTTATAAGTACACAATATGTCATCAAAATCCTTTTGGTATATGCCGCCGTCCGATAGATGGCGCTAAAACTAATCACGCCACCTACCTTCGTTGTTATATTTGTGTTGATGTTAAATTGGTATATTTTGGTTAATTTAACGCCTTAATAACAATGTCATATGTTACGTAATACTGGTGCTCTATTTAATTGGCGCTTATGTAATTCACTCTCTATTCTAAATTCTCGCAATGCGAGGTGATTACTTTTTCTTACAAAATAAAAATTGGCTATACTTTTTGCTAATTCAACCTGGTGTTTTCTTTCAACGCACAAATCAAGCTTAACTTCATAATTTTTCTTATTATTTATATAGTGTAAATAAGCGTTAATCTTAAGTGAAATTAGAAGGCGCAGAGCATTGTTAACTTAAAACACCTTTATATTTAATGATCGGGATACAGATGAATGGGAGATTAACGTCATATGTCACACAACAATAGCGAAGGTGTTAATATAATCAGGGGAGAATAAGTTGTGGACAAAAGACCGATAAGTTGTTATGGAGTAAGCATTTATCCTTTTTGAAATTAAATTTTATTGTTAACTATAACAAATCGCGTTGCTAACTGCAATAGTGCTTGTTCACAAATATGGTTGAATACTGGAAGGATAAATTTATATTAAATCCACTTCTTTTTTAAATTTATTATAATATTTTAATATATGCGTTTATTGTGTTAAGCAGTTTATAAAACTTACTTGTACATAAATAAGAAAAATTATATTCAAATGATTGTCATAGCAATTATTATAAATCTAAATAATATTTGAATTTAATCAGTCAATTTTAATATTGACAAATGCTTTATGGAAATGAAAGCCAATTAGTTTCTTGTATACAACTGCAGTTAAAACATTTTAAAAGTATTTTGATTAGGCGTCCATCTAGTTTGTCAGTTTCCCTGTAATACATATCCGTTAATAATATCAGTAATACATAGTAAATACGTGAATAGCTTGGATTATGTCCTAATAATTTGTAAAGAGCTTTTGTTACCCTACCTACATTACATTAATAACATACATCAAAATTTGCATTTATTGTGTACCTATTACTCATGTACCAATAGAATGAGCTAATTTCGATCAAGTTCCGAGCGAACATCCTCTTGCATTGATTGTATGACCTACTTTACTGTATCGATACACAATACAGAGCGATATGCAGATGGATTATAAAGGGATTGTGTTCATTTAGTAGTGAAAAAATTCAATATTGCAGTGGTTCATCCATCCTAATGACTAATAATAATTCATGCTTTTAAGCTATCTTTTACAATTCAAGTTTTATGTTGATGATCAGGCAGTATAGAAAATATAAATAAAAAATATGTTTGAACAGGTAGACTTTGAATTAAGAAAATGGACATGAAATAATTTTGAAATATTAGAAGAGTTACTTTTAAGCGCAACAGATCAATATTGCTATATTGAACTTAGACAATAACCCAACCATAAAAGCTTGAAGTTTACAATGGAACGCGGAAGTGGATAGTCTACAGTACAAAATACCTGATTCATGTTTGAATAGAACATCAGTAAATGTATATTGTAAACGTATACTGTCAAAAATATTGCAAATTTTTGGGTTTTTTGAAATGCCTGGCGACTCATTATAAAGACCTAGAGCCCTAGACGTTCAGAACCTGCAGCTTCTATAACAGCACTTCTGGCGAGTATGGTCTGAGGAAATCTGCATACAGTTCAACAATGAGGTAAACGGTTGGAAAGTTCCGGTTCATCTCCGCTTGTTGTGCTGGTAGAGGAAAATGTACAGCCTATTTTATGGTCCACCGGAAAAATCGTAAGCGTGCACCCTGGTTCCGATGGAGTGGCGAGACAATTTCCGTGAAGATGGTGAATAGTGTCAAATTAGCAGCCAATCGGTTATGCATCTTACCAATTGACGTGGACATGTAAAATTATACATTGTTTAAGGATATTGTGAAAGTCATTAATTTCAACGCGAGCCGCTTTGTGTTCAGTGTACAAATGCAGTAAAGGTCTACGACATAGGCTTCAATTTGTTCCGCTTCTCACTTCTCGAATATTCTACGAGCAACAGTAAAAAAGACCCCCGCTTTTTCCTTTATGGTCATGTCTGCAAGAGGGGACGACTCGCTTGCAGAAAATAACTCAGTAGGAAATAGCAGACAGTGAGTAGACAGCTGAGCAAAAATATTGCAACAAAATAAACAAAATTAATTTATTGTAATTAATTCACAATATTCTGGGATTGTGAGGACATTTTGCTAATTGACTTTAAAGAGCGCAATACAAGTGTGAACGGCATATATTATGCTTCTTTATTGCATAAATTAAGAGACAGTATTCGTGCAAAACGTCGTGGATAATTTACAAAAGGTGTGCAATTATTGCACGACAATGCTCGCGTCCATACTGCAGCTATTTCACAAGCTGCGGCTTACAAGAATTGGAACATCCACCGTATAGTCCGGATATGGCTCCTTCAGATTATTTTTATAAGGATATCGAATTATTAATAAATCGTTGTAATAAATGTATAGAAGTTAGGTGAAATTACATTGAAAAATAAAAATTCTTATACTGTTCCAAGCTTCTTTTTTGTATATCAGACCAAGAATTTATGGCGCCTACCTCGTATGTGATGATACGGCGAATTAGAAATATGGTTCATGTACATTTGTTAATAACTGAAAACCAGATTTTCCAGTCCAGCAATTTTCCTGAAGGAGAATTTTTCAGTTTTCAGTAAAGACATTTTTATTTTGAAAATTAAACAAGTACAATTTTTTGATTACATGGTATGCTGTGAAAATTCATATAATTTCGCAATTATATAATATAATATTTCTTACGTTTAAACAAAAAATACAGAAAAATCAACACTACTTAAAATATTTTCTCTTTTTTGTATAGATAAAACATATTTCTCTTTGCGATTGTATATTCTTAGTGAAGACCAGAGGTAAGCGCGTCTAAAACAATACTCTATCTACAATTGTAATTCACAAAAAGGAGTTCTTTGCTCCTAGGATAACGAAACAAAAGATAAAATTGTGTCAAGACTGGAATAATTGGAGTAACGCTTAAAGTAGGAGGAATTTAGCTTTTCCAACATCGCATGCAAAGTCTTTTGTCTTTATTATATTTTCTTTCTCATCAGCATGTTCGCATTTCGACAGTAACTTGAATGGGTGTTATATTTATTGTTTACATGATGTTATTATTTTTTCAACTT
This sequence comes from Amphimallon solstitiale, assembly GCA_963170755.1. Classification (NCBI taxonomy): domain Eukaryota; kingdom Metazoa; phylum Arthropoda; class Insecta; order Coleoptera; family Scarabaeidae; genus Amphimallon; species Amphimallon solstitiale. The sequence continues at coordinate 41,501,316 of OY720676.1, read as the reverse complement.
TCTTTCTTCTCCCACATTCTCCTTTGAAGTGTGCGACTTCACTCGCACAATATGTCACTTGAAAACGTAAAGGAAGGCACTAAGCTAGTCTTCTATTTTCGTACGTCCCAATGTCTTACCGTCCTGTATTTTTCTTGCGCATTAACGATCAAAGAGAACATGTTTCATGTGAATATCTTAATACGTGTGAATATTTATTATTTGGACGAGAGCAAATAAGAGAATGCGTTAGGCATTTTGACGATACATGTATATACCGTGTGGCCGCCGTTCATAGCGCGATGCATGTATTAGTAACTACTGGTCGACTATAAATGGGCGTGCCAACTTGAATTGCCACACCGACAGCGGGCGTATAAGTTATACGTATAAATGTACTCGTAGGCAAATCAAGTGAAGAGCAGTGTAATAGGTAATGCGTTCCCGTTGTAAGTAATTATTTGTAGTTGTTTGAAGCATCAGATAATCACTGATAATATGTCAGTGAAGTAACTCATCACAGCTTCATAAACAACATAAAAGAGCAAAAATAAATAATAAATAACTCCTAGACTTTAAAATAAAAAAAACTTCTTAACTAAAATAATATTTTTCAACAAATATTATAATCTAAAAACTCAACTATAATAAAATACTGAAACATAAAATATTTACTTCTTAAAACAGAATTGTAATTCAACATTGCAATTAACCTGTAATTAGCTAAAAAATGTTATTCTTAAACAATAATAAAACTCGAACTGACGCCCATATGTGGAAGCGACTGCCCGACTACACCGTATAAATGTCGATTTTTTGGACAAATACGAGTGCATCATAGGCATATGCGAATACTAGCTCTGTTGTAATCCAGTATAACACTGCGTCTACTTGTTTACCGTTCTAATACACAGACATCTCTATCTGTTTCGCTTACTCTACAGGTATCGCGATAATGCAGACGCACGCGGTCTTATGGTATATGTATTTATATTCATCAAAAGAACGCAAAAAAGAAAGGCTCTTTTGTCTCGTCGCGTTGTTTTTATTAAAGGACTAAATTTACTTTGAAAACGGTATAAATCACTTTCGGAACTAAATTAGGTGCGAACGTCAAACGAAATTTACTGTTTCAATAATGTCCCGACTGGTTATTCTTTTAATATAAAATTTCGTGCGTGTCAGAGGTATTTTTAATTTATATACGGTCTAAATAATGTATTATTTTTAGACAGAAACAAGTTTTACATATACTGAATTCCCTTGTAAAATTAGGTTCTATAAAAATATTCATTAAAAAGATAACAAGCTATGTCTGACTATTTGTAATATCAAAACTGGGTGTCATAATCAGATTGATGTAATTATGCTGAATATAATATCGTTTACTCTGTACGACAGTTAAGCAACATGTAACTATATTACAATAGCTCGTTGGGTTACCACTAGACTGGAAAATATGCACTAAAAAGTTTGCCAAATATGCCTGCAATATGCACTTAAAAAATCCGTAAATATGCACTTACAATATGCAATATGCACTTATGATGTGCATTTATTTATTATGTTTTAGGAAATTAAAATTCATTTGTCGTAATTACTGTGACTTACATATATACCTTTATACGTAAAACGTATATGCATATATGCATGTGTTTGAGATACACACATACATTAAGTGCTATTGTCGACAATCGAACGCACAGACACCGGTGTTTCCACCTATGAGGTCTCATCAGTGTGCGTGGAGATTCTCGACAATAGCTTGAAGACTTAAATCGCTGCTTATGTCATTTTAGCCTGTTAAATGCAGTGAGAGTATCACGTTTTACGTATAAAGATATATATGTAAGTCACAGTAATTATTTACTGCTTGATGTTAGTTTTAACATCTATGTGTTCACACTTTTCATTTTCGTTCATTTGTCGTATTTACAAATTGTATATTTATTTATTACAATAAATTGTCGTATTTACAAATTATATATTTATTTACTTATTACAATAAATAACCATATATTTCTTTAAATAGTCCATAGTTAAATTATGTCTACGATCTGATCGTTGATGTATTTCTTGCGTAGAGCTGAGGAACTGGGTACATAAATGTGTTTATCATCGACTTTGCAATAAGTTTTCAGGAATTCTTAAAATATCGGATTGTCCGATTTATGTAAAGGAATATTACAACCCACAAAAAGATTACAAAAATCTTTGGAAAATGCTTCTTGTGGATTCTTCGAATTATTGAGAAAACTTTCCTCCAAAAGTTGCTGCCGCGGTTTATTCAAATTTTCAGAAACCCTGTTCTGATGAAATGTTGTGTTCAAATGTTGCACTACTTGAAATTTCTTCTGGCAGGTAATCTGTGTAACAATTATATATTTTTAACATTCAGTTATAATAATTATTATTAATTACTATATTACTACAAAAACTAGAAAAATAAATTGTCTGGTTTTGTAAAGTTCTCTAGTTGTTTAAATTTGATTGATTTTGGTTATTTTGGTGTTTATGACAAAAAAATATTACAAAGATATATTAGCTTTAAAGAACATAAAATTAAACATATCTAATAATAATTTATTATGAAATTGTTTCATTATATTTATGAACATAAAAAAAAAATTCTCATAATTGTAGAACTTGTTATTGACAAAATATTTCAAAATTCAACCCTTTTGTCGCAGAGTGTGCACAAAACACTTTCTTCGTCAATAATTTTTAGTGCACTGCAATCACTTATCCAATTTTTCGGCATTTTCAAAACTTTTTAATTCAGTTTTGTTTCACCAAATAGCACAGACCTTAACACGTTTACGAATGAACAAACTATGAAGGAAATTATTTTTTTCTTATATTGATATTAGTCGTACGGTACAATATACCTGCATTAATACCTACATTTCTGAAAAGGATTTCTTACGTAAGTTCTAATTGCCCTGTAAACCGATTATCATTTTTGGGAAAGTCCATAATCTCATTATTAATGAGATGGACTTTTAATGAGTCATTAATGCAATGTTGAAGGAATGCAATCCTTTCACGTTTACACAAACAAATTAAATATCTTTAAATATCAGATTTTATTATGGTTCTTATGAAAATGGCGAATATATGCATAAATATGCAAAATAATTATGAAATATGTACGTGCATATGCAGTTATGGCAAAGTGTCCAAATATGCATTATATGCACAAAAAAAAATGGTAAAAAACGTATTCTGAGGGTGGAAAATGGATAAGTACACAGTATAGAAGGGATATACCAAAAAACAACAAATATGCATTTTGCATAAAATCCAGTCTCTAGTTACCACTAATACAATATATAATCGAGTAAGAATATATCTTATTAGCTTTTACTATTTTCAAATATAATTCTTAGTTGTACAATATTTATTTTTCCTCACTGTATCCAAATTATCATGAATATGAATATACCTACATTCATAGTACCATTTGAAAAAAGGATTACGAGGGAAAATATGCATATACGTAACAAAATTGGTTATGTTTATTATTTTACCGGCTTAAATTTACTTCAAATATAATTACTAGCTCAGTTTAAATTTATTTATGAGAGTTCATGACGTATTTTCAGGGTGTTAGAGTTCTTATAGTGTAGAAGATTACATTCGAATAAAAGAAAAACAGTGTTAAATCATAAATAAAAGTATATTGAAAATAAATACATTAGCCTAATAAAATTAAGGTTAGAATCAAACAATTTATGACAACAAAACTGTTAGTGTAATGCTGCCATGGAACTATTTCTATCCAGCAATAAATGGGACCAACTAAACACAACGGTATGTATATAATTCGTTTTAAGTAACTAAAATCTAAGTTTAGGAAATATCAACATTAATCTGGAAATTCTTTTTATATATATATATCTGAAAAAAACTTTTATACACAATTTTAAATATATTAACTTGTGATGACTCTTAGCATAGAATAACTCTTACAAATAAAGTATATTCTTAGACTAAATTATTTATATAATTGTATAGCAATTATAGTTTTTCTAATTTCTGATTTTTTTTTTAATTATCAACTTTAAGAAAATTTTTAAGTACGTAACTCGAATTTTAATACTTTGTGGGATTGTTTTAATGGCCTATTATCTCCGAAAATCGTGATTCTTCTATATCCTGGAGATCCTCTTCGTCCTGGATACTGTGTCTTGGTGTGAAATTCCTTCAATCTAGCTGCTTATCCCTCGAGTCATACGTTGAACTTCTTAAGTCAGGTATAATTTAATTTAGCACTTTGATTCACAATTAATTGATTTGTATTGTTTACTTGTAGATCAGGAGTTCCAGTTTAATCGACGAAAACATTAATATAGTACATTGCTTCACTATTTTGTTATAATATTATTGTTGAAATCGTAATAAAGATCTACACTCACAGGTATTTAATATATTTCTTATAATCATAAAATTTTAACTTAATTTCGGAGAGCGTCCTTTTAAGCGTCCCTTCCTTGTGAAAAATTATTTAATAATAATCCTTTGTTTTTTCTTTTCTTGTCCACTAATTGATAAGTTGATTTAATTTTATAAATTTGACTTGTATAATAAGTTGTCTAACTTTGAGTAAATAATAAAAAAAAATTCTAATATTATTTAAATGTTGTTTTTATTCACTTTTCCCTTAATTCTTGGGAATTTATTAACTTCTGATTTTTTTAAATAATTATAATAATAGTTATTCTATAGTAATTTGTGTATCTTAAGTTGCATAGTTTTGAGTTACTATAAGAAATTAGGTATATACATATTGATACTATCTTTCCTTACATGCATGACTTTAGTATATAAATATCGTTATAATATATCCCTACACTACTAAAAAGAATTGACACATCTTCTATACAATTGATTAAAAGAGTAGTTCTCAATATAACACAATACTTCAGTAAACTAGTTTGAACGTGTCTTTCAAGGTTTTTAATATTATTTATTGGTATTTTTACATGTAATACTTGTATTAATAGTAATTTATTATTAAGGCATATATTGATTTCACGTCCATCTACGAAAACGTTTATAAACCATGCCTAAAAAGTATTCCATATTAATTAAGTGGAATACAAGTGAGTTTGTATTTCCACTTAATGATTTATATTACAGTTTACAAGTAGTAGTGTCATCAGAAACATACAAATGGTTTGGTATAACTGAGGATACAAATACAAACAGCTTCCTCATTCACATAGATTAAATATCAGTAATTGTAATCTTATTTTCATTTTTTCCTGTGAAACATCTAAAAGTCGTGTCAATATACGAATGCCTAGCAACAAAAGATCTGTTTTATGAATATAGAAACTAATAATATAAAAATATATCATTTGAATGAACAATGTTTCTGATAAAATGTAATAGTATTAAGATACATAAAGAAATATTGTATGTAAGCATTTATGTGAGTCGTTTTTACTTGCTGTGTTGACGAATTTTATTTAGTTTTCCTTTACTTCTGTAAGCATCATAATTCAGTAAGACGTAAAGTTATCTTTATGAAAAATGTCAGATTCCATTCTATATTAATGATGGTAATCGTGGTAGTAAATGCTCTATTACGGGTAGTTCGGTTTTACGGAGAAAAACTATGGTACTGTATGTTTTAGCATCTTTTATTCTTTGACTTTCATTTTATATTACCTCCTAGCATTAAGAGAAAACGAGATATTTACAATGTTAACCCTTTTATTTACATATAATTACATGTACCCAGAAAGAACACAAGAAAATCATATAATATTTATGATCCACAAAAGTAACTACAAATCTTATACTGAAATTAGTTCTTTTACTGAAACTTATTTGCAGTATGTCAACAAACATATAACAAGATACTCAAACATCGATCTACAAATCATACGGTCGTAAATATTTAGTAAAGTAAAATATCAAATACATGTTATTTACTTCGAGAAAGACGGTATTTACATAAATCCGGCAAAAAAAGTTAAGCGTGTGTTTTTCACAGGCTGCCAGGAAAAAACTATTTACGGGACTTCTTTCATTGACTGCCAGAAAGATTAAGGAAGAAAGGTACTCTTCAGACTGCCAGAGAGTGTTATGAGAATTCCTTCGGACTGCCAAAGAGAACTCTTACTTTTCTAACAAAATTGTGGCTTTATATAGCCCTCGACTCGCATAAATAATAGTTTAATTTAATAGTTTAAAAACAGTATTTTTGCCGAAGTATCACGCGCAAAAGGCATGCACTCTACTCAAATATACGATATTATCACGTGCAAAATGCAGATAGAAAATTAACAAAAATATCATCTTTCTCATTACTAATTGACATTAGATAAATTAAATATTTATCTGAATATTCGTATAGAATTATCGAACCCATTAATGCTAAAATTATATAAAAAGCAGTAATACAAATTGGTTCGATAATTTATACAGTGACGAACAAAAGGGTGATATACCAGAGTGAGCACAAAACAAAGTTTTGTTAAAGATTTTACATTTAAACGATTTCAATATAAAGCCTCGCACTGCAAAGTTTTGAGATTCTGTCACCAGCAATCGGGCATTTCAAAATATAAATAGACGGAGAGAGTTAAAGGTTCTTAAAAGATCCTTGTGTGATAATGTCTAGTATGCGTAAAATATATGGTTATGTGACCTATACCAGCGCATTTAAATAGTTACTCGTTTAATTTAGGTTTAGCAAGAGACCGTGTAAAGAAGACTCGTGCAAATTGGTTTCACAAAAGATTCCAAGAGGGTAGGCGTGTAATTTACCAGAGTGCTTAAACAAAAAATGTTACGGTTATCCATGTTGTGAGAATCACATGAGTAACTGGGGTAACGCCTGTGCAAAGGTTTTTGTTTACTAATAATTTTAAATAGATTTTTAATATTTTAAAATGATGCTAGTTGGACCTCATGTATATTTCCTGAGAATTATTATTTTATGTATTACATTTTTCGAAATATTAGTTTTTTTAAAGATTTATGTAACATCTTAGAAGGAAATAATTTAAGCGGAAAAAACAGCAGATAACAGGGTGTCATCTCTGCACGGAAGGCATATTGTGATTTTATGAGAAAAGATATTTCGATGCGGTTTTTTTCTTATGATAACCACTTATTAGGAGTACGTTTTAAAATTATTCTGTATTATACAGGGTGTTTCATAACTTGGTTGCTAACCATAGATATAGTTTTTTTTTTAAATGGAACACCCTATACATTATTACATATATAATTCTTAGTCAAAAAGTTGTAAGATAGTATAAGACTAAAATTTAAAGTTTTCGACTATTTTTCTGAAAAATTCAATGTTTTTACAAAAATATATTTCTGGAAAACGACGTATTAGATGGACATAATTTTTGGCTGCATTATTTATAATAGAAGATCCTAATATAAACATACTTTATTGTTTTGCTATATATTACTAATTGAATTTGCAGAAAACTGGAATAAAGTTACATGACATATTTTTGTCTAAAAGTGAACCTGTATGTCGATTCATTTCGAATTGCTTGCTAAATTTCGCACCAAAAACATGTAAAACATTATTATTTTAAAAGTGACCACCAGCTATTGTTTTTATTTATATAATTTTGTCAAATTTATGTTTTTTTGAATACGGCCTTTTTGTACTAAAGGAATGTCAAAAATATTATTTATCAGCCCAAAGTGTTTACCAGCAGCGTTACCCTGAGAAAAGATGTCCCAAAACATAATCCATTTGTCAGTACCCATGAAAAAGTTGTTTGCTGGATATTAGCCAAACATCGTTGCAATTACCTTAAAATTAAATAAAAATCATCCGTAATGAATACATTTAAATATTGAGTTACGCATTCATCATTATAAAGCCAGAAGAGTGCGCTGCCAATGGGCGGGCAGTAATTAAAATGAATGCCCGGGAAAGTCTTTTTGGTAGTGTGCTATTTGCGGGTGAAGTTGGTTTCCATGGAAAAGGATCAGTTAACAAAAGATTTTTTCATTGCTATTCAAATGAAAACCCTTACATTACTAATAAATAGATCATCAGCATAGGTGGAGCATAAATGTATGGTGAGGCATTTTTGGTGATTGGATGATAGCACCGCATTTATTTGAAGGAAGTATTAACGGAGAACTTCCTGAGTAATTTCTGTCAAACATTTAGTGAAAATACTGAAAGATGTTACGCTAAATTTACAAAGAGATGTAGACGCAACAGGACGGTGAACCCCACATTCTATGGTACAGACACGAAATATTTTAATGAAATATTTCCAACGAAGGGGCTAGCCCGTGGAAGCCCTATTGACAAGCCTGCTGGGCCTTCGGACATCACAAAATTAGTTTCTTTTTATAGGGATCCGTAGAAGTCGTTGAGACTTATATTTCTAAATATTTGTCGAATATGTTTCCTCATAACTTCTTTTATGAAGAAGAGCAAATATACAGTATATTTGCTCTTCTTATGCTATCTTTGCTCGAAGTTATGAGGAAACATATTCGACAAATATTTAGAAATATAAGTCTCGACGACTTATTAATGTCGATTTATCATTTTGGAAGCATGTTCAAAAACATTTAAAAGTGAATTTGAACACTTTTACTTTTTATCTATTTTTAATGATTATATTTATTGTTATTTTATTGTTCTGTTCCACTAATTACTCATCCATTCAAGTAATATTTCTTGTTTCCACACCTACAAAAATCAAGTTATTAATTTTTTTGTTTGGTTTTAAAATGTGCTTATTTGCCATTCTACATATTCTTTGAATTATATTGCTGTATTATAAATAAGATATATCCAATTTTTTTGTTATTACCCCAATACATACAAAAATCATATCACTAAACTCATTTTTAGAAAAATTCTTTATAAAATCGAGCTTGACAAGTGAAAAATAACCTATTAAATGCCATCCATTCAATTGTCAATTTCGCAGCAATTACCATGGCTCACTGTACCGTAAAGTATTCAAATAAAAAACATAAGTTGGCAAAATTATATCAGAAAACGCTAATAGCTCAGTAATGGCGCGAAATTTAGTAAGTAATCCAAAATAGAACCGATATATAGGAAAGTGTTCCATTTGAAAAAAAACACTTTTAGACAAAAATATGTCATGTAACTTTAATCCGGTTTTCTGCAAATTCAATTAGTAATTGCAAAAAGATAAAATATGTTTGTATTACGACCTTTTGTTATAAACAACTTTACCAAAAATTGAAAAAAATCTAATTAATACGTCGTTTTCGAGAAATATAATTTTAGAAGAACATTCAATTTATCAGGAAAATCGTAATAAATCGAAAATTTTAAATTTGCTTATAATAAGTAGCTAACCACTTCGAAATGTTTTTATTTATTTTTAAAGTTGTTATGCCTGGAATTCGCTTTTGTATTTGGGCCTCGTAAGGTTATGTGTATTTTTTTGAATTACTTAAAGAATTGTCTAGAGCGCGTGACTTTTCGAACAAACCTCGTACATCTTTCAGTATCTTGGAAGGCAATGACCATTAATTGTTTTTCTGAGCGTGTCTTATACATATTTGTTTGCTCTCGGACCTTTGAGTTATGCGAAATGCCTTTGATAGCTGCGTATGCTATGGTATCGGTTAAAATACCCTCTTTGTGAGTGTGAATTTGTAACTTATGACACGTAAACTAATTATCTTATTTCTAACTTATTTTATCCTACCTGTGACAACAACCATGTGCAATATGAGTTATTTTTACATGCCTGTTCAAGCCTTGTTTGCATCTATTTAGTTATATCTTCCGATATCTGAGAAATGCCTTTAACCTGTTGCATTTATGGGACTGCTGTAGTTGCCATAGATTTACATTCTCTGAGACAACAGTCCGGCTTATTGTGTTCACTGGCGTTTGTATTCATACGTCTCTTAGAACACACACATGCTGCCTCCGATTGATGTTTTTCTATCATCCATTTCTCACTAAAAATGTAATAGATGTTAGATAAGGAATTCCATAAAATATTGGGCATACTATTAATTGTTTTGCAGTTCGCTCTGTTGCTCTGACATCGATATTCTATGTAATGGAAACATCTGTTGATCTTGCCTCGGTACAGCTGTAGGGGTTATGTGTTGTTGTTACTCTGAAATATATGTTCAGATCGGTTCTACTAACCGTCTTCTCGCAGCATATTAAGAGCTTGGAACTTCTTTATATTTACCTGCAGGTTCCGTTGATCTTTTAAAATCAAGTTGGTCTTTATCTAAGTTTTGTTGACATTGTCACCCAATGTTCGTGTTGTTAGATTTGCTGGTGCAATGCCGCCAACCGTACAACTGCGTGCGTAACTATTCATTTTGAAATCACATGGTTTCGGATCACTGTGACAGGCTAAGTTTGCTTCTGTCGCGGTCATTGTTGTAAATTGAGAGTTTCTAGTAATTAGAAACTTCGAGATTTATTAGAGACACGTTACTGTCAATCTTCCCTCGAGATACATTTTGTGGTTATTGGAAGGTCCAAATCTTTCGTGCGATTCTAGGGTAGTTTTCTTTTGTTTCGGTTTTGTGGGCCTGCGCAAAGATGATATCCGTCGGCGTTCGGGAACCACGTTTTCGATTTCACTTGATAGTCTATTCTCGTGTGAGAACATTGTGCAATCTGCTTATTTTCCTTCTTAGTAACTTTGTTACTTTATCTATGTAGATATTTCGCATAAGCGGCTTTAATGGAATAAGCAGCGAATATCGATGCCTTAGTTTTGGTTATTTATCGTGAATTTTTACCGAACTACCGTTACCTAAAATTTACGAATTACCACGTGTGGTTTTTTTTTGAATCTAAATTTTGCACCTTTGAGTGACTTGTGAAGTCGTTATCGCGGGATCTCCAATACCATTTGGGGTAAGTGTTTGAAACTTGGTGTTAATTGTCGGGATTCTATCTTTGTTTCTTTTCTCTTCTAATTTAATAGGATTCTTATTGACGGGCACAAAAGCCCACAGTAGCCATTTTCTGGTATTGTCACCCCACATTACGGTTGAAGAACGTAGTGGTTTCCATCGTTGCTGCAGTAGTTGCACCTATACGTCCATCTTGTCTGTTAAAGTGGAATTTTCATCGAGGGGGCCTCCGCCATCTTGGTTACCGTTAGCGGCCATCCTGCGTCCGTCTTGACAGATAAGTGCGACTATTGTTGTAATTTTCACCGTAACTTTTGACTGATTGTCGACGTCTTTATGCCAGAGTGCTGGACTTTATCTTACCTATATTTGACCTAAGAATATTTGAGTGGCTAAAATACCTGATGCACCACTTAGTTAACTGCAAGGTCACGTATAATCCTAATTAAATTACCGTTATTTTTTTTGTTATTTTTAAGCAAATTGATATTGCTGTATACAGAGTGACCCTAAGAAGATTTGATAAGGGCTCTCATTGTTGTGTTGAATATTTAGTTCAATAATAATTCTAGTAATGTCATTACCGTAACAATATATCTCTTTGTTGTGTTGAATATTTAACTAAATAATAATTCTAGTAAATTCATTACCGTAGCACTATATCTCTTTGAAGTGTTATATCTTTAAATTAATAATAATTCTAGTATTTTCATTACCGTAATAATATTTCTCTTTGATGTGTAGATTATTTAATGTTGTAACAAATCTAGTAAATTCCATACCGTAATATTATTTCTCTTTGATGTGTTGAATTTTAATCTTGAATTTGATAATAATTTTAGCACGTTTATTACCGTAAATTAGAAATTTGACTTTCATGTATGTTTTTTTAATTTCTGAGCTATTGAAATTAGTTAAGTCATTGTAGAAAATTTAAATACCGAAGCTCAGTAGATTCTTTTATGCTAATACTGGTTTTTCCATTGTAACTTTCAATAGCGTCATTTAATTGAATAATAAATGTAAACAGTTTATTTGGATTATTACAAAATTTTGTCTATGTAATTTCACGTTTTACCTTTCACTTAATTAATTAAATTATTTTAAGTCCTGTGCGCTAACTTAAATCAATTTTATTTTCTTGTAACTATTTAATTTGGAACATCGCCGTTGGTGGCGTTTTATAATAACAAATGTATATTGGCCTGTAAGGCAAGGAAACGTTTCTACGCCGACCATCCTCCTGCCGAGGCGCAGAGGTTCTATTGTTTATTTTTTTTTATCTACTACATTTTCTTTACTTTGTTTTAAAAAAAAACATATATATTAATTCATACATTATATCTGACAACATTTTAATTATTTTTTTTTAAAAAAAAAAGAACAATTTTATTAATATAGCACCTTTCTTCACATCATAATTTCTTTTTTTTTATTATTACCTCAACATACCTTACCTTCGTCTATTATATTTGTGACAAGCAGTTGAATAAGCGTAAAACCTATACAGGGTGATCCGTAGGAGTCCCGCTGGAGGGACACAGCCAGTGGCAGGTCTTAGGATGCGCAGGTAGGTTACCATAAGGTAGCATAGTGTCCTGGTGCCCGGACAACGTCGCTCGCGTCGTTGCCGACCGACGCTCTACTTTTAGGTGTTTAAGTTTATCTGAACCGTCACGCCGTCTGCGACAGAGTTAGCTCGGCCCTGCGTTTTCCAGATTCAATCATCTCCTATTGTGATTCTCCGTTATCTTTAACTTAATTTAGTCTGCTATTTTAGTGCGACGTGGTTCCGGCGTAATAAAGTCACAATCTGTTTTCACCGCGGAGATGACTCACCCTGTATATAGATCACCACATAACCGACCTCATGCAGTTATATCTGTGAGACACACCAGTATATACAGAATTTTTTTATCTTGATTTAATAAAACTTTTAGGAAAGGTTGTAGTAACTATAAATTGAATTTGTTAATAATAATTTACTATGCACTCTTTGTATAGTTTCTCAAGTATATCTTGAATTCAATGCACTTTGTCCCTAACAAAAACTTCAGAAGTCTTAATCCGAATGGAAAGCAACACATGCCCTTTACAAAGGAAAGCCGATGCAAAATTACTAGTACGTGCTGGCACATTGTCTGTATTATATTTACGAGACGAACGAGGATAATAGAATTTCCTGTGTGCTCGTTACAAAGGCTTGTTTCTGCTAGGCATCGTCATGGGAAAATACACCTTGGTAGATTTCGGTTTTGTGAGGTAACGTTCACATCAGCACCTGGGCTACAGTAGCGTCTATCGAGAAACCGACGTAACAAGGAACTACTAGTAATAAAAGACAATGAGATAGAAATCGTTTCCTTTCCCATGTTCGGTAGTATAAGGACGTAGTAAAATGTAAAGGCCATATTAGTGGGAGATTCTTAAATTATAGAGTCGCTTCAGATTGCAGAGAGAAAAAGAAGCTTGTAGTGTGGAAACTAAAATCGCGTTAGGCTACGGCTTACGTTATAAAAATTTAATGACCGTACTTTAATAATACCTATCGCATCCTTTGGATAGTTTTGTAAAACTTACATTTTATAAAATGTGTTTAATATAAATAAATACAAAAATAGATACCATGCGGTATACACATTAATAAATAATAATAATAATAATAATGCCTTTATTGTGCAAATTACATAAGTATAAAAAAGGAAAAACTACAAAGAACATAAAAACTACGAAGTACATAGACCTTGTAAATGGCGACGGAAAGAAGGATAAAAAAAGAAAAAGAACTGCACAATCTCAGAGCGAGGCTCAGTTACATAAAAAATATTATGACGCTACTTTTGCCTAACCGTGGATGAACATATACAAAGAAAAAAATTAGAAAAACGTGTTTTTTTTCAATACAGGAATGCCTACCTACTAAATATTTAAACTAATAAACTAAATTCTTTGAGTGCATCCCTACAATTGATAAATACGTATGTTTTTTTAAAAAAATATTTACGTATGTGTATGAACAGAGTGTGTCACTGAAATGAATTATTGGGTTTTTGCCTTTATGTTTTAATTGGGGCTAACTATGTGACACTAACCCTTTGTGTCGTAAGTCCTCTTTTTTTGATAGATTACATTCAACTTCATGGTTTATACATATTTCCTTTTCTTCAAAATTAATGTACAATTGCTTTCTTTTGAAATGACCGGTCTGCATTTAAAAACGCTGCGCATACCTTGCATAGTCACAATCTAATTGTAGGGATGTTTGGTCGCCACACACTAAATATACAAAATAATATTTCTCCAGAATATTTATATTTGTTTGAATGCTGTTCATTGTATAATTTTTTATTTAAATTCCTTTCGTCGACTTACATATTATTTCTTAAAATATGAAGGAATTAGTTTAGCTTACGGAAATAATTTAAATAAAAAAGTGAGAGGTATTTACCCAATTTATTTTTATTTGCTTAATACAACAGATAAAATACATAAATGCTTTTGAAAAATATTATTAGTTTTATTATTACAATACATACCTACCTTATTTTTAAATTATTTCAAATAAAAAAAATTATTGAGTTTATACAATATTTGCATTTTTTCATGAAAATTTTCGACCTCCAGATTTTTGCAAATGTCCACGTTTTGAAGTGTTCGGATACCGAAAAAGTGGTTTTTAAAAAATGTCAGTGTGCCGCTATAGCATCAATTCTAAATTTTGTATATACTAGTATAATCTCCCTCTTGAGATCTGATTAGATTTTCAGTAAAATCGGCAGGCCGGAAGAGAAAATCGAATTTTGCCAATATTTCGTCAACTACTAAGTTTAAGCAAAGATATAAAGAATTCGTATGTACTCAAAATTAAATTTGAGAAGAATTTTATTAAGAAAGTTTTTCGAAATTCCTACGTGAAGTAGGTCTTTTACTCTTATCGAAAATCAGCTTTTTGCGAATATCTCGCAAGCCATGCTTTCTAGGCCGATACATTATTTTGAAATCCCCTGATACCGAAAAAGTAGTTTTTAAAAAAGTCTGTGTGTCTGTGTGTGAACACGATAGCGGTCAAACGGCTACAGATATCAATTCCAAATTTTGTATTTAAGAGTATAATCTCCCTCTTGAGATCTGATTAGTTTTTCAGTTAAATTGGTAGACCGGAAGTAGTAGTTTACTTCAGTATAAAAATAGAATTTTGCCAATATTTTGTCAACTACTAAGTTTAAACAAATTTATAGAGAATAAAATTAAATTTGAGAAAAATTCTTTATAAAAGTTTTTTGAAATTCCTACCGGAAGTAAGTCTTTTACTCTTGTCGAAAATCAGTTTTTTGCGAATATCTCGCAATTCATGTATTCTAGGCTGGTACATTACCAGTATAAAAGAATTTAGAACTTCATTTTCAATACCCGTAGTAAAAAAAAATATATTTAAAATTCGAACCGGAAGTAAAACTTTTACTTTTATCGAGTAGCGATTTTTTGCAAATATGTCGTAAATTATGCATTCTATACATACTTATCAAGAGTGCTAAAGAATTCGCTTATCAAAACCTGTCATTTTACGATTCGATTTGCGTGCGTAAAAAGTCACTTTAAACACGAGTGCGTAAAAGTAAAGTTGGTACTTCCTAGAACTTGATTAATTTAGTGACATTTTAAAATCATAATCCCTAACCTTAATAATATGCTACCCAGTTCGTTGGTTTTCTATGAATATAAAAGGAAATTAAATAGAAATTGTTATATTTGGAAGGTATGTAATTCAATGTCAGAACAGCAACAAATATTATATAAATTACCATTATTCATTCTTTTCAGAAATTGAAACGGAACAATTATTAAAAATTTTGATTGGGCAATTTTGACAACCAGAGATTGGTACCCAGGGATTAACTGGTTTGTTTGAATTGATCTTGATTGCGAAGGTAGAGTAACGTTGATTGTAGTATTACATATATCTTGTATTTGAGATGTCGAACAAGTTGCAGGCGGAGTCGACATTTCTAACGTGGTCATTGTTTTATCCAATTGAATTCTACTATGCAGAGAATTTTCGATATATCCTTCTGCAACCGTAGATGATTTCCATCCACCATGCCTTTTAATTGAAAGCAAGTCACCTCCTTGGTTTGCCAACAATGTCGGTGAACTCCTTCGGAAACAGTGACCTGTAAAGTTACTTGTGCTATCAAGCTGAAGGTACTCAGCTATTCGCATTGGAATTTTGCCAATTGTATTAAGACGAACAGGTGAACAAACACACTTGTCATTGCGATATGTTACAAAGAATCGCTGCTGGCTGTCCGGTCTTAAATTTGCATATTGCCGAATTAATGCAATCCATTCGGGCTTAATGATTGCAAATGTACGGCTGTTACCTGTTTTAGTTTCTGGATTTGTTACGATAATTAAATTCGATTTAAATTCTATGTCTCGCAATGACATTTTGCAAAGTTCTTCACGTCGACACGCTCCAGAAATACCCAATATTAATATAGCCTATAAATACATATAGTGTTGTATGGAGTTTAAATATACGGAAATGACTTTACCTACATCAGTAGGAACAAAGAATTTGGTGCTTCAACAATAAATTTAGTAATTTGTTCTGCGGTTAATACTGCTGATTTTTTAGGCTGATGTTGCATCGTTATCTGTTTTAAATACGCTATGAGTTTTGCATATTTAGATATATCCGTATTATCATATATTATTAAGCATGATTTTAACATAGAATAAGTGGACCATAATGATTTATTTCATTGTAAATTTTGAAAATAAACTAATAAACAATTTTCGGAGTATTTTTGTATATTTTTAGATCTAGCCCAAGTTACGAATTTAGTATAAGTGGTTTTGTATACGTTTTTTGATTTTATGGTTAATAAATTATCCACTGCAATATTGGCAGCTTCGCGAATTTCAGGCGGTGTACATTGCATTTCATTATCAGAATTCATGTTGTTGGTGGGGTTTTTATTTTGTGTGGAATTTTTTGAATTTGATAATTTTAAATTAAATGTCACTTCAAATAATCAATACTGCCAACTCAATTTTTTTTAATGAATATCAAGAGATTAGTAGTGTGTCATAAACGATAACGTATTTAACAATATGTATTATTATTATAATTCTCGTACAAAAAATATTGTACAAACTTCGTGCGTGAAACATTTCGCGAATTCGTGTCCATAAAGCGCTCGCCTTTCGGCTCGCGCTTTAAACTGGTCACTCATTCGCGAAATATGATTTCACGCACTTGGTTCGTAAATAACTATTAGTGCTGGATTTGAAATACTTTTTGTATAAACGAAATTTCAACATTCGCACGGGAAGTAACACTTTTACTCTTAGCGAGAACTTTCTTTCGAATATCTCGCAAAGTATAGATTCTACAGAGATTTACTAAGTACTTATAATAGGATTTTGAATAATTTTTATATAAAATTACACACAGGTTTATTTTTCTAAGATAAAACTGTTTAAAAAAATTTAGAATAATTTTGTATAATTTGAAACGCTCATACATACCAGAAAGTCGTGTGGTGGCCACACCTCATTTTTTTAATATATTGAAGTAATTCTTTGTATATAGTCTGAACTAATCGAGACAACTATACGGGCTGGCTAATTATCATAGTTCCTGTTAATTTAATTGAATAATATTTCAAGTAAAAAAGAAGACGAATAATTAATAGTATTATACGTTATAATAATCTGTATTAATAGATTCATATTAAATTTGTGTAATACTGTGTATTAAATTTTTTGCGGTCCCTATACGTAATACAAAATTTAATACCTACTATTATATTCCTACTAGCCTGTATTATGCAGTTGTCTCTATGTAGTCGACGAGATATCTATTGGACTGTAAATCTAAACAAATATTGAGATTAACATAGTATTCTGAAATAGAGGGTTTGTAATGGTAGTTTTAACTGTCTGATAGACAAATGCCCAGATAAGTTTGCCAAAACACACACTTTTTCGTTATCAGGAAACTTGAAAACATCTACATGTAGAAAACTCTCCCTGCTCTTAGTTGAAATGTTCCATTTTCTTCAGAATGTTTGCTATTATCAACAACACTCATGTGTAATTTATTTTTCCAAACGCTTGACTCAAATTTTCCATATTATCCTTGAAAAACAATCGCCATGCAGTTACTTTTCGTTCGAAAGAATTCGAATTATTTTATGCAGCGAGAACGCGAGCAAGATTATTACGAAGAGTACTGAACCGTTTGCGATATGCTAAATATTCCATTGAAAACGTGGATAGAACCAAAGTAATATTGATTTTGAGTCGAGAAACACAGACTTTCCAGCTTTTCGGTCTTATCTCTCTGCGTTATATTAGCAGAAGACACACACAATAGGGCAAAGTTTCGCGGACCCCACTGCGTCTTTGTAAATTTCGCTTGCCTTTCTTTTCTGGAAAAAGGAAGGATAGGAAATTTGTCTTAGAGAAGCAAGTGCGTTGTAGAAGAGGAAGTTTCATTAATTAAGGTAGAACATTAGTAACAAGTTTTACTAAATTTAGGTTAGAAAGTTCAAGGTAAAATAATGAATTTGGAAATTACATTGAGGGGCTACTTTAATAGAACGGAGCAAATTGTTCTTAATAAAATTACTTTGACGCTTAACAGAATAAAGTAAAATAAACTTGTAATTAGTATAATAGTAATACAGTACTTATATTATATTCAATTGCTCGTTCATTAAGTTATTCGGTATATGTACGAAGAAAAGTAATACAGATAAGAAATTTGTTGCCCTACCTTTTCATAATATTTCGAGAAACTTTAATAATATTTTTAAAAATGTTGGTTTGCAAGTCGCCTTAAAATCATGTAACTCGTTGAAAAGTCTTTTGAGCAGTACTAAAGATAAAATTGAGGTAGAACAAAAGTCTGGCATTTACGAAATTAATTGTAATAAATGTGATAAAGAATATATTGGCCAAACTAGACGTTCGATAGCAACTCGTTATAAAGTGCATATCGCTCATTTTCGGTTTAATAGGACAGAGAAGTCTAGTGTAGCTCGACATATTTTGGGCACAGGTCATGATATTCCAGCAAGCGGCCTCAAACTTATAAAACAAGTGCATAATTATAGAGAACTAGATAGTTATGAGAGTATACCGCATGTGTCAATTTTCATTAGCCATAGGCAATCAATCCATACAATACGTGGCAACGTGGCCCCCTACTTTCCTTTCCAATGCCAACGAGGCGACAACCGATACAGGCTAACAAATATGTACAAGTTAGCAGCACAGTATACAGCATGTGTCAATTTTCATTAGCCATAGGCGATTAATTCATGCAATACGTGACAACATGGCACCCCCTACTTTCCTCTCCAACGCGAACACGACCGATACAAGCTCAAGTTATAGCAGTAACTGTTGGACCACTGACTTGGATGTTTGTAATGCGTTCAGAAATAATATTTACGCGTTGCAAGGTTTTGTTTTTCTTTTTCCTTTCAGTAAATGCAGAGAATTATTAAGCTGCGTTCACGCTGCATAACACAAACAACAGCGTAATTCTAATAAAATTAAAAATAAGGTAAATAAAAAAGGATTCTGAAAATAATAATAAACTACTAGATCCGGAGATCGCGGCGGCCATTTGATGTTTCCCGTTCCAGTAATAAGACGGCTTTTATTGCAGACTAGATCGCAACGTGTTCGCAGCTAAAGATTGAATGTAAAATCTGGTGGGGAGATCGGAGAAACTCGATGTAATGTAGATTGTTGCCGGAATTGGTGACGGACGGTAGAGGTGACACACGTTGCCATGTATTATTTGTATACATACGTATAAATCGCACGTAAAGATTGAATCCTATACCCAATGAAAATTGACACATACGGTATAGCTATATAATAGAATCAGTAGTGTCAGTCGAGGGTAATAATTGTCCTCCGTAAAATGGATGCGTGCATGAAAATTTCTGAGTGCGCAGTAGTCAGCTATCAGCTGTTGAGTCGTGGCGGGATTATTTTGTGTTGTACGTATATTTACATTTTAAATGCGTGTGTAATATGTACTTAATAAACAGAAAGTGTTATCCTCATTCTTTGGATTATTGATATAGCTTTTTCATAATTTTAAAAATTGATTAACATAATTTTCTCATAAACGATTTGGTTCTGACGTCACTGGTTTATTCCTGAATAAAATAATTGACTACGCCTCTGGTTGTGCGTGCGTGAATGCGCAGTACCATTTTGGGACACAAAAATCAAAGGTGCCGACGGCGAGAGAAACTACTGTGTCTATACAGCTCTATACTGTGTTAGCAGTAAGCATTGGACCACCAACTCGGGTGTTTCTAATGCGTTCAGAAATAATATTTACGAGTTCCAAGGATTTGTTTTTCTTTTTCCTTTCAGTAAATGCAGAGAATTACTAAGCTGCGTTCACGCTGCATGACACAAACAAAAGCGTAATTCTATTAAAATTAAGAAATAACCATAATAAAATAAATAAAAAAGGATTCCTCCCTGCACAGCAAGACATTTGATGTTTCCCGTTCCAGTAATAAGACGGACAGGGACCGCAACGTGTTCCCTGCTAAACATTGAATGTAAAATCTGGGTCGGGATCGGAGAATATCGTTGTGATGTCGGTTGTTGTCGGCATTGGTGACGGACAGTAGGGATACCACGTTGTCACGTATTACATTCATACGTATAGATCGCACGTAAACATTGAATCCCTATACCTAATGAAATTTGATACATGCAGTATACATTCACAAAAATAGAAATAAATTAATGAATTCAGATAACGGAGCCGATCCCTCAATCTTGTTTATATAAGTTTGTAGTGTAAACGATACTCTTTTAGGTACCATTAGTTTTTCATAGAATATTAGTATTAAAGGATAGGATTATAGTATTAAGCGTGACGAATTTAACGGTACATTGATCAGGTATCGTTAATGGTGTAGGTAATAGCTTAGGATAAGTATAAATAAGCCATCCCTGGAAATTGGAAATCAGTGGTGTTCTGTTATGCTACCGTCTGTAGACAAGGCGATTTTTAATTCAGTGCTACTGAAGATGACAATTTAGTTTTCGAAATACGTATTTAGCCCTTTTTGTGTTTTAGTGTGGTGAATGTGTTTTTGTGTAGTATATGTACGGTCAAATAAAATTAAAACATTTTCTATAACAGCTATTAAAAGTATAATAATTTATTTGTTTTTTTTGAATTATAATACATATTTAGTGTATATAATATCAATTATTTTACATTTGACCTGCAGAATATTAGCATGAATTGTAAAAATTGACTCATTAAAACAGATGGCAGCTATTTTAAAACAAAAAAAAAATAATATATTAATCTATTTTTTCCGAAATGTCTTTTTACCATATCACTTCTCTAGTGGGAAATCAGTAATTCTGGGGATTAGTTTTAGTTTTTCAGTTGAGAAAGTGGTACAGAATATAAAGAAAAATGTATTATCTGAACGGCACGAAGGTAAATGCAGTTCACACTATTACAGTTTACTATTTACGCGTTTTTCAAATTAACTATTTCTCAATATATTCTTTTTCAGTCAATTTTAAAAGCATGCCATGCCCAAGACACACTTTGCTCTTGTAAAAAATTTTTTTAAGTCTGTGGCCTCGCAGTAAAGTTAATGCATTTTTCATTTTGTCAAATACCTACCACAGGATAATTCATAGAAATATCTTCCCCCTTCAATGAATATTTCACGTAGTTTACTTATGCCCAGCTAAGCCCACATTTAGCGCATGTGAGTCTGATTATGATTTCTATTAAATATTTATCATTTTCGTCAATAACGCGTTACCGCTTTTTCTTAAAAATCAGTTAGCATTTTTACCGTACCCTTTTGTTCCTCATTACGTTAAATGAGCACAGCCTTTTTACTCATATGTCTATTACGCGATTTTCTGAGCAATATTATTCGTCTAGTTTCCGTTAGTGTCCATTACCGATCGACGTCCGTCAACATACGTAAATCTCTTCAGGATTCACACACTATATAATATAATAATTTACTTGCTTTGAGTTATTATTGCTTCTTCTTTAAACGTCAATTTTACTTATTTTGTTATTTATTTTGTTATACAAAAACTTACCAAGTCCACCGATACCGAAAAAGTGTTTTTTTTGCAAATCTCTTTGTATCTCTCTAATACGTTAGCGGCCAAACGGTTACAGCTATCAATACCAATCTTTATATTTACGAGTATAATTTACATCTTGAGATCTGATTAGATTTATTGTTATATTGCAAATATCTCGCAATGTATGCATTCTATAAGGATTTATTAAGTGAATAGAAGTACTTAGAATAGAATTTTGAATAATTTTTGTACAAAATAATCCTCAAAAGTCGGACTTGAAGTAACACACGTACAGTAAAGTTTTAAAACTTTATTCATTTTGTATACTTATAGGAAAGTCGTGTGGTGACAATACCTCATCTTTATGGAAATATATTGCAAATTCGGCATTCAATACAGATTTATTAAGACCGCAATAGTATTTAGAGTTGCACTTCGTATAATTTTTGTATAAAAAGAATTTCAAAATTCAGACTGGAAGTAACACTTTTACTCTTATCAAATAGCAGTTCTTTTGCAAATATAAAAATATTAAATTTCACCAAATTTTGTGAACTACTAAGTTCAGACAAATTTCTGAAGAATACAAATGTACTAAAGACTGAATCCGATAAACATTTTATATAAGAACTTCTTCGAAATTCCTACCAGTAGAAGATCTTGTACTCTTATTGAAAAATAGTTTTCTAAGTATATCTCGCAAGGACTGATTTTTTAACAGATGCTCTAAGAGCATGAAGGTATTTACAGCTTGATTTTGAATAAATTTCTAAAAAATAATTTAAATATTAACACGTTCTCTCTTGTCTAAAAGCAGCTTCTTTTTGAAAATATATCCTAAATTACGTATTCGACTGTATATTTCTGAAGAATAGAAAAGTACTTTGAGTTTTATTTGAAAATTTTTTGCATAAAATAATTTCTAAAATCGTAACATTTTCCCGCACTGGTTTATTAAGAAAATGATAAAGGTATCTGAAACTTAATTTGGAACAACTTTTATATATAAAAAAAAATGGAAACCTCTTACGTACTGTACTATGTGAACAATATGACTGATGGATTCTAATAGAATTTCAACAATAAAAGACTAACGCCATGGCAATGTCCGAGAAGATTACGTGCATAACTAGATTTTTATCTAACTGAAATAGAATAGCTTGATTTTAACTTCATAGTGAACATTTTGAATTTAGTGCTATATACAAAATTCCGTAAAATATAGTAAATCCTATTTTCAATTTGCCCTTTACTTTATATTCCCTGAATTAGTTTGAATTACAGTTTCCATTTCAGCAAAAATATTAATTCAACAAATACGTATATTTTAAAATGTGTAAATTATCAGTGTACTATAATTTTGATAAAAGATGAAACTGTTAAAACTAGCTTGCTTTCGATGATCTTTATATAGCAGTGCGGAACATTTAATTAAATATAATTAAGGAGGTGCTACAAATTAAACATGAATCTCCTGTGGAAATGCGAGAAAGTAGCTTCTTATCGAATGAATAATGTTTATAAAACAATTTTGCGGGTATAAAGTCTTATAAAGTGAAGCGCAAAGTTGGGGTTGCGATAATAACTGCCGCCCGTGATGATGATAAAAATGCCGTAAAGAATTTCTTATTGCAAACCATACCGGATCCGGGTATTTTCGGAATGCGGTGTGCTAGAGAGACTTCATTATCACTTAATCTTCACGGCACATTTTCTGCGTATTTACGTGTATTTGGTCCGCTTGACGAGATCTTAATTGACTACAAATTCCGCAACGAAGTGTTGCGCTTTTTTGTGTGCTTGCTATGAGGTTATTATCGGAGGTATACATTCGTCCAAAAATTCATTAAGAAATTATGGAAATTGTTTAATATACGTGTTTTGTTTTGAACATTAACAGCATCAATAGCAGGAACACAATTGTTGAACTGATTTGGCTTTCAGTAAGGTTTGTGTGACAACACCATTTATAACCAACTTATTCGCTTTAAAAAATCGGAAAGGTATTATACGTTTTATTAACAGTAAATTTAAGTACCATACATACATTTTAAATATATTTTCTAAATATTTTTTGTAATCTATTACATTCCAACATAGTCGGCCAACATGTTTGAACCCCATTTTCCAGTATACCTTTTTTCGATCAATGCAATATCTTGGTGAAATCTTTCTCAATGCTCGTCTGGTACCGCTCCCAAATTCTCAGCAAGAAAATCCAAATGAGAATGGAGAAAATGAAGTTTAGCGACATATTGTTTCCCAGTAGGGGAACTAGGAATAAATAATATCTTGAAGGGACAGAATGTTGTGTAAAAATTGGAACAGAGGTAACCGAAAACTTTGACGTGTTGGAGGGACTGAAGCAGGGCGACCCGCTGTCTTCGGCATTATTTAATTATGTGCTTGAATATGCTATGCAAAGAGCGAAGTTAAACAAAACGGGACTACTGTATCACAAGAGACACCAGTGCTTGGCATTTGCAGACGACATTGTTATAATAATGAGAAGTAAACAGGAGCTGCGAGAAATATTGCTGCGTTTGGAACAAAGTGCAGCGAAAATGGGACTGGAAATAAATGAAAATAAGACAAAATACATGATATGGGCTAAGAAAGGAAATACTAAAGAAAAAAAGTTCGTTGCGACAACAGCAGGCGGAAAAGTCTACAGCTTTGAAGAGGTAAAGTCATTCACATATTTGGGAGTGGAATTTAATAGGAAGCCAGATATAAAAGAAGAGATTCAGAGCAGGATACAGAAAGACAACAAATGTATATACCAACTACGGAGTGTACTTCAAAGTAAATTGCTATCCAGAGGAGCAAAACTGAGAGTATACCAGACAATATTCAGGCCTGTAGTATTATTTGGAAGCGAAACTTGGACAATGGATAAGAACGAACAAAAAATGCTAGCAGTATGGGAAATAAAATGCCTGCGAAAGATATATAAAGGCAAAAAAGTGAATGATATAAAAAAGAACCAATAGTGAACTTAAGGAACTGTATAACCAACCAAACATAATAGGAATAGTTAAGGTATATAGATTAAGATGGTTAGGACATATAGAACGCATGGAAAACGACAGAGTACCTAAAAGACTAATGGAAGGAGGCATAGGAGGAAATAGGAAGCGAGGTAGACCCAAAATAAGATAGATGGACGAGGTGCTGAAGGATTTTAAGTGCTTGAGGGTAAATAACTGGCGAAAGAAGGCAAGAGATAGAAGGGAGTGGAAAGAAATAACGCATCAAGCCAAGGGCTTACTGGGCCTGCCGAGCTAATAATATATATTATATATACTGTCATAGTGGAGGGGGTAAATACTTATGTCGAACACCGCCTCAACTGTATTAAGCCAAAAATGTAATAATAGGGGTGTTTGAAATGCAATCGCCACATCTCACTTATATCTCTTAAGTTTCAAATAAATCACCAACAACTTATTCACTGTTCCCCGTATATGTTTCAGTTTTATAAATTACTATGCAAAATGTAGTTTATTATTTCAATATTCAAAAACCTATCTATTTTAAAACATTTAACCTCAACTAGCTCAGATATTAGATAATTAATAAATATTCTTTTAAATTTATATTTTTAAAACATGAGACTCTTCAATTCTTTTATTTTATTAATAATTCTTTCTTTTATATTTATCTTTTTCAATATTCTCCTTAACCCGCACCTATAAATAACTTTTAATTCACTCGTTCTGTACGAGCAGTGTATTACGTGCTATTTTATTGGTACTATTGGGATAATGTAATATTAACATATTAAAATTCTCTTATGATAGTGTAACAATAGTTCTTCAATAATTGTGGATCTGGTTTAAATAAATATATCCAACCTAACTGGTTATAATTATTAGGTATGTAATAATATATCTTATTTTAATAATGAATATAATCACTGTCCCTCTTTTACTTTTTTTTCAGGTTATATTTTTGGCGTCACTTATGTTTTATATCAACAACACCTATTTCTTTCCTAATATACCAAATAAAAGTATCATATAAGAATTAATCCGTTTAATAAACGTGTAAAATATACTTCTGGAGCAAAAATTCTATTAAACGACAATTATTACATAAACAGAGATGCAGTAAACTTGTTTAACCAACAATACCGTTCCTATATTTCCATAAATTTGATTTATAATTGAGTAAAATTTTATAATTTTAAGGTATTATGAAAGAATATATGATCTTTTAATTACTTTAAAAGTAGAGATTTACATTTTTTACGTTTATATACACATACAGTAATTAGTATGACTGTTGATGCGTTCTCTAGGAAATAATAATATAAATTGAATGAGATTTCAAAAGATTCAACATTAACTTTAATATATTATATGATCTTTCAAAATATTAGTCCAAATATCAGTTGTATTCTTTCTTGCTAAAAAGATTTTCCTTGTAGCTCTGGATCTCACGTTCTGGACAATAATGATGATTTTATCAATTCGTCTTAATTTATCCCTGGATTCCAGAAGTCAATAGTTTCCTTATGTGATGTAACTCTATATCCTGGACCTGGAATGTTTTATATCCTGGATCTTCTTAAAGAAATCTTTCACCTGGAATTCTGGCTTAAATTAGTATCCTCTGGATTCTGGCAGTTAATAGTTTCCTTTCTTGATGTACCTTGGATTCTGGATCTCAATTGGAACTTCTGTACTGGTAGATAAATGTTTCCCGTTTATGATGTATCTCTGGATTCAGCAATTCAACTCCAATTCGGTTCCTTCGCTTTTAATCAATATGGTAAGTACTTGATATTACTATTTATTTTAAACTTTTGCTTTTTAAAAAATTACAAATACTTTTCTTGAATAATTTATATTATTTTATCTTTCTTCCTGTATTCTTCTATCACTTTATTACTGCATTTGAACTATAACAGCTTGATTATTTCAGAAAATTATCTATTCCTCCATAAAATATATCAAATTCTTTCTTCACTTTTAATTATTCACGTTTAACACACTTTTGAGATATTTTTGACCTATTACTGTGTATACCTAATATCGGAGAAAATCTTCGATTTTCCGATAGATACACCCGTTACTTTTCAAAATTCTCAAAAAGTCCTTTATTTATTTTAATATCGCCTTGACGATTCTTTAATTTTTAAATTTCACCAATGATTCTCCTCCACACATTATTCTTATACAACAAAGATTTTAAAATTTGTTTGAATACCTTAAATACTTCCTAGACTTAAGAAATCTTATTATTTTAATTCTTTACATATTTTTAGTAACAATTTCAAATACTTTAGCATCTCAATAAAAATTCCTATCAACTTTATTTTGAAATGTCAGTTCCATATTTTGAAATTTTGCGCGCGAACTATTAATCAATTTATTCCATTCATATTTTAAAATTGAATACTAAATACCTTTTCTTATCAATAGTGTTACTTAAACAAGCTTTTACAAAAATACACATCATAATATAACAATTAATATTTAAATCTCTTCTTTCACATTTCGGTGAAAATCAATGCTTACAATGAACCTGATCGACAACCACCCATACATGATGTTTATACTATAAATGTACCTCGCTCGAATAAACATCAATAAACAATGCTTTAAGAAATATATCAATTTAAATTCATTAAATATTCAAAAAGTAACTTCTTTAACATAAGTAAAATATATAATACAGTATTGTTGGTTTGTACTAGTAAACTATCTCATATGCCCCGTTTAATAAATGTAAATTTCCATCTCGTAGAAAAAAGTCCAAATGAGAATGGAGAAAATGAAGTTTTAGCAACATATTGCATTCCATAATGTAGTAGGCCGAGAGTA
Organism: Amphimallon solstitiale; assembly: GCA_963170755.1. NCBI lineage: Eukaryota > Metazoa > Arthropoda > Insecta > Coleoptera > Scarabaeidae > Amphimallon > Amphimallon solstitiale. The sequence goes on along the minus strand of OY720676.1, from coordinate 41,473,504 downwards.
GTTCTTTCACGTGTTTCTGGTAGTTCTCTGATTATTGTTCCCAAGAAAATTGTTGCAAATGTTTTCAAATGCATCCCATGCCCGCCTTTTCGTCAAACTTGTCTTAAAGTTGCCATCTCTAAACAATCGTCTAATTCTCGATCAAACAAAAATTCCTTCTTTGATATTTGCCTCACTTATACGTAAAAACCTATATTTTAAATATAAGAGATTCTCTATTTAATGCCTTAATAAAATTTTTGATGAGGCCTAGCTTAGTGTGAAGTGGAAGTAAATCTATGTTTTCCTTCTGAACTGATGCTTCTCGTGCCACGCAGCCAACACCTAGCTCAGTTGTTTTGCGTGGAGGTCATTGCTTAATTTTATGATGTTCATTTCTTGTACGGCTCTCTCATTCAAACAAAAAAGAGTAGTATTTCGTATATCCTAATTGCACACCTGTCAATAACGCTACCACTTTTAAATCTGCATATATGTTCCATTTGTAATCTTCGTACTTTATACATCTATGTAGTAACTTAAGGTTGACATATGTCTCTTTCATATTTGCTGAATAACATATAGGAATTGATGGATGTTCGTTGCCATTCCCTGTATATGGATACTTTAACATCCTTTTCTAAAAGGTTCCATTGCTGCAGACGGGAACCACGTCGTTATGCTTTTTTCTTAGAAACATCCAAGTCACGAACAAGATTTACTGAATTCAGCTTAGGTGATGAAGTGAGGCTTAGAAGAAGACCATCGGAATTAGAGTGTTGCTACATTCAGCTTCTGGTGGATCTTTAGATTCCAAATCCGAAACAAAAGTATAACTAAGGTGCAATGACATCATGGGGCACTGCTCGGATTGCAGAAAAAATATTGGGGTAATGAATGCTTGGCTTGGTTTTGCTAGTAATCCCTTTAACATTCATTAAGCAAAAATAACGTTTTGAGGTTCGCTCCAAACAATTGGAACTGCGAACGGCATAGATTTATGAGTACCTTTCAACTACCAAAAAACTGCAAAAAAAAATTACAGCCCATGACTTATAAATTACAATTATCTTTCGCAAATTTGTTCAACAACAATATCGTATTCTAATAATGATGTGATTGATTTATAACCTCTACACGTAATAAGGTAAGTTGTACTATTGTGACAGCAATTTGTAAACTTACATCATTGGAATAACCAATATATTAAACTATCCTTTCACCCAAATAAATACTATTATTTGATAAGCTATTTATATGAATCTATATTTATATTTAAGGGTCCTCGCTAGTGGATCTGTCAACAATGGCAAAATAGGAGATTTTAGAATCCAGATATTTTTGCTGATTTTAATGATGGAGAAAACCTTTCAACGTCAACTTATGAAGAATTATATAATCTACCCGGCTGAAGAATCAAATTTAGAAAAAAATTATCGGATTACAGAAAATTAATTAATATGTCTAAATATTAAAAACCAGTTTTCTCATAAATCCTTCGGAGGAGATTTGTTTGCTTGGGTTCACGTTATAAATTGAATAGAAAGCTACCCGGCTGTACACTTATTTTTCGTTCAACTAATCTTTACTTTGTTTAAAATGAATATAAAATAAATTAAAATTAGGCAACCTACATTACAATGAATTGTTATTCTGCTATAAATCTTTCCCGCGGTTATAAATGTGTAAATATTTGGTCATAAATGAATTTTTATTCGCTTACATATTGAGTTATTATTTCAAGTATTTATTATATGTTCCGTATGTGTAAAAGTACTCTGACATCCTTGGCTTATTAAATTATGTGCTATGCAACCAAAATTACATTTCCCATTCACTAGCGAGGACCCTTAAGATGCTATTATTATCAATCTTTAAAATAGAGATATGAAATATTATATTCAATATAATTTCTAAATATGAAAACTAGTATATTAAACTACCCTGTCAGTGTCATTGAAAGCAATCAGCAAAAAAAATAAAAAATTATAGCCCATGACCTATCTGGATCACGAACTTTACATGGAAAGTCCAGTTTATAAACCTTCTTCACCAGTCGAGATAAATATTTTTTCTCTCACAGTAATTTCCCCACAAGTATAACAAAAGTAATATGTTTTATTCACGCAAATTCGCGACGACATCTTTCTTCTTTTCACCTCAATTGAAATAATTATTTAACACTTACCTGATGAATAGAGTTCAGTACGTCAGTTATGCTAGTCACAAATCATCTTACTTCATTGCCACCTCCGGAGTTCCACAGGGTAGCAATCTAGTTCCCGTATTATTTGCAATATTTATTAATGACATCTGCTCTGAATTGGGCTGCCATAGACTTTTATTTGCAGATGATGTCAAGCTCTTCCAGAAAATACGCACCACTACGGATTGCTTGTTTCTGCAGAGGCAAGTGGATGTTTTTGGGGCATGGTGTACGGTAAATAATTAGCCCCTGAATATTTCTAAATGTAATGTATTGACGATTAGTTGGAAGCAAGAACCTCTCTGCTTTAATTACGCCGTTGACGGGATTCCTATTCAACGTTGTATAGTTGTGAGGGATTTAGGCGTTCTTTTTGACGTTAAATTAACGTTTTCTGACCACATCAGTAGCACTATTTCATCGGCATTGAAAACATTAGGGTTTGTTATTAGAAATACCAGGCAGTTTGCATCCATGGAGGCCATTATTACCCTTTACTTTTCCTTTGTTCGCTCTCGCCTCCAATATGCTTCATTCGTTTGGTCGCCAACATATAAAACTTATATCTCGCGAGGGTTCAAAGGTGCTTTTTGAAATATCTGTACTTCAAGAGGCATGGTTTGTACCATGCTATGATGTCCTTCTTGAAGAATTTAAATTTGAATCTTTGGAGATACGAAGGCATAAAACAGACATTAAGTTCATTTATGATGTATTGCACAATAATATAGATGTTCCATCTTTTTTGGCAAAGATCATGTTTGCTGTACCTCAGTACCCATGTTGCACAATGAATGTATTTTATTTTTCAACGGCCAGAACAAATATTTTACTTGCATCGCCGCTCTATAGAGGTTGTAGTCGTTGCAATGCCACATGTGGGGATGATCTCGATATTAATTTTTCACCATTATCGCAATTAATTAATTAATTAATTAATTAGTAGGGTTACTTATACTTTGCAATGGCTTGGTTTGTTTTCCATTTTCTTTTTTTTCTCTTTCTTAATTCTTGTGCATATTATTGAGTTATGTATGTGTATATATGTATATGGTTAGATTAAAGATATAATTACTGATAATTAGCTAATGTAATATAATATGAAATAATTACTACTTTAATAAAAGTAGAATTTTGGGCTGGATAGTTGATTCAAAACACAATTGTTGGCTAAATAACGTTTCGGAAATATATTTATTCCTTCATCAGATCTACAAAATACTTAAATTAGGGACAACTGTTAAGTTAACTATAAATTATCTTACAATTGCCACACTAGGACATAAAATATATGGGTTTGACGAACATTAAAAATTTAACATAATATGAGAGTGACTTATAAGTATAAACGTCAAGATGACATTTACAAAATTGTAAACAAAAAAATCTTTTTTATTACAAAGCGCACATCAGGTTTCAAACCTCAGATATATCACACTGTTAAATTTATATGTGTCTTATTTAAAAAACAATATTTTATATACCTATAATATTTGAAAAAACTAAAAGTGGTAATCATGTATATGAAAAACATGACAATTAGTGAATTTTAATTTTATTCAAAATTTTGTCATTAACAAATTTTAGTAAACCTGAATAAATGTTGCTAAAATTTTGGGAGTCTGATCTAGAGTTAATATTTGGTGTAAATACAAAAATACTCCCCAAATATTAACTCTAGATCAGACTCCCAAAATTTTAGCAACATTTATTCAGGTTTACTAAAATTTGTTAATGACAAAATTTTGAATAAAATTAAAATTCACTAATTGTCATGTTTTTCATATACATGATTACCACTTTTAGTTTTTTCAAATATTATAGGTATATAAAATATTGTTTTTTAAATAAGACACATATAAATTTAACAGTGTGATATATCTGAGGTTTGAAACCTGATGTGCGCTTTGTAATAAAAAAGATTTTTTTGTTTACAATTTTGTATATGTCATCTTGACGTTTATACTTATAAGTCACTCTCATATTATGTTAAATTTTTAATGTTCGTCAAACCCATATATTTTATGTCCTAGTGTGGCAATTGTAAGATAATTTATAGTTAACTTAACAGTTGTCCCTAATTTAAGTATTTTGTAGATCTGATGAAGGAATAAATATATTTCCGAAACGTTATTTAGCCAACAATTGTGTTTTGAATCAACTATCCAGCCCAAAATTCTACTTTTATTAAAGTAGTAATTATTTCATATTATATGTATATGTATATATGTGTAAATTTTTTTTTAATTATTTTATTTGATTTTATATTGTGTAGTTATCGATTCTTTGCATTTTTTTTCTTGTCCTGTAATTAGATGTAAAAAATCTGTTGGGCAATAAAGATATATATTATTATTATTATTATTATTATTATATATTAATACGTTACACAGAATATGTGTTAAATACGAATAGATGTTCACTAAGAGACTGCACAGTAACAGCTAAAGCAATATTACAGGGATAGAGAATAAACACAAATTAATAAATCTGAGCAGATGAGGGAATTTACACTTGCAGTCTTAACTTACACAAATTTATTGCCTGCAAATAGGAGGATTATTTTCAGATAATAAATGCAGCGCTCGTTAATTGTTTATAATTGGGTTTCTCTAAAATCTGAGGCTGATATAGCAATTTGTAGGGCAACTGTATATTAAGTTAGGTGCAAATTTTAGAAAATACTCGTATTTTATGGGGAGTATTTTTGTATTCGGCAGTCTTATCAGTGCAAAAGCAGAAAATTATAATGCTAAAGGCGATTTTAAAATTATTTAAAATTTAGGACATTCTTTTCTGATTTTATTAAAAAATAATAACAATGGAAAACTTTCACTCTTATACAAGAAATATATTATGCTAAGTAATTATACATAAAATAAAGTGGGCAAATGGACGATATCACATCTATGAGTATATTTATCATATGGGTGTTAGAAGTTTTTCAATTAGTAACAAAAAATAATGAATTAATTTTACTTATAAATCTATACTGATAAACAATAATGTGAAAAAAATTGAAAATCTATTAAACAGATAAATAAAAAGATCTATGTAGAAGTATCGTTAAACCAGTACAGGTATTTTGTGGCCACACTATCTTAATCGATTACTTCAAACTACATTCAAACATTCGTATAAATTAACAATGCAGTGTGATAGTCACTGACGTAGTAAATGTAAATTAGGGGACTCAGTGGACAACCCTGAGGAACGCCAGCTTTCATTAATATGCTACAAATTTTGTCAAAATACTATTTGTTGATTTATTAGGCTAAAGGTAGAACGCCAATGTTATCACTGTATAACTAGGCGACTTAGTCTAATAGGCTAAGTATTTACTTAAGTATTGTAAGTGTATGTATTATACCGTACCGTTCTGTCCTATACTGTCAATTTATATTTATTGTTGATAACTTATATTAATGCTTAAAAAAATGAATTTAAAATTTTGTATACATATTTTTCTTCATCACTGTATTTGTATTTTTTTCGTTACTGTACTATCAAAATATGAATGTCATTCGTATACAGACTATTTGAACGCATTCATATCCAAATTCTTTCATACACCGCCATGTAACTAAATACTCGAGATTCAAATATTCTCAGTCGACTTTTAAAATTATCAATGAGCATGAATAAAAAAAAAACTTTTAATCTCAAGTTCGAATTTTTTTATGAAAGTTACTTTAATATTCCTTTTAAAATAATAATCTTTAAGTCTTGTAAAACGTTCTTTTTCGCGGCATATTTTTGTTTAATGTAAACAGTACGTAATAACAAATTAAACTTATTACATTTAACACTATTACAATCTCTTAAGTTACTTGTTTCATTTGATATAATATTCATGCATAAGGATTAAATGTAATAAGTTTAATTTGTTATTAAAATTAGTTAAACGTAAAATTAAGACTCACAAATTGATTTTTTCTAAGGCGGATAAAGGTAATACTTTAGTTATTCTTAATGAATTTGATTATAAAACAAAAATGAATGAAATTTTATCTGACCAGATGTTTGTAAAGTTAGAAAAAGATCCATCTCAGAGTTATCAAAAAGATATTCGATCTTTGATTAAGAAAACGAACTTTATAGAAGAACAAAAATTAAAATTTTGTATCATGAACCCAGTAGCCCCAAAGCTATATGGGCTACCAAAAATTCACAAAGAAGAAATACCTTTACGCCCGGTGGTTAGTTATGTCCAAGCTCCGTCTTATAATATTTGTAAATTGGTTAATGAAATTTTACCCAAACTAATTGAATTTAAATCTAAATATACCTTTAAAAATAGTCTAGACTTAATAGATAAACTTCAAAATACTAGTGTAAGTCACGTTACTAAACTTGTTTCATTTGATGTAAAATGTTTATTTACTTCCATTCCCATCCCGGAAGTAAAAAATATTTTATATTCTAGAATTAAGAAACATTTCCCGGATAATTCTTTAGAAATAGAGGAAATGCTGAATTTATATTTGGATCAAAATTATTTCCAGTTTGGTGACAACTTTTATAAACAGAACAATGGCCTTCCGATGTGCTCCCCCTTGTCACCATTACTAGCAGACATTTTCATGGACCATTTCGAAGTAAACTTGTTTGATAAATACAGGACAAATACGTCACCGGTATCAGCATGGTTTAGATATGTGGATGATATTCTCTGTTTGTGGTCAGGTTCAGATAGACAGCTAGATAACGTTTTAGTACAACTTAATAAAATTAATAATAACATTCAATTCACTATAGAGAAAGAAGCACCTGATCGATCTTTAAATTTCCTTGATTTAAAAATCCAGATTAGTAACAACAAGTTAGATTACAGTATTTTTAGAAAACCCACCTTTTGCGATACGTTGATACCAAATACCTCCAATCATCCCACTAACGTCAAACATGCTGCGTTTAATTCATTGATTTATAGACTATTGAAAGTACCGATGAACACATTTAACTTTACTAAAGAATTAAAAACTATTAAAATAATTGCACAAAATAATGGTTATAACTCATCTCTAATAGATAAATTAGTCAATAGAATGAATAAATCAATTACATTAAAATCAGCATTTCCCCCGTCCCAGGACTTGACATTAAAAAAATGGGTTAAAATTCCATATTTAGCTAGTATAAGTCTGAAAATTAGTAATGTTTTAAAGAAGCTGGATTTTAAAATAGCCTTCTATAATAATAACACTTTAAAAAGTCAATTAACGAATAATAAAACAGCGAATCCTAAACTAAACAAATTAGGAATTTATAGAATTAATTGTAGTGATTGTAGTAAATTTTATATAGGTCAAACGGGGCGAAATTTCAAAATAAGATTCTCAGAACATATGCGAGCCGTTAAATTAAATTATGAAAATTCAAGTGTAGCTAACCATGTTTTAGACACGGGACATCATTTTTCAATAGACAATTTAGAAGTACTGTATAGTTTAAATAAAAGTAAAAAAATGAATGTTCTAGAAGGTTATTTTATAAAAGAAAGTTTACTTTTACAACCAGGCAATGTTCTTAATGAACAAACCGAACTCATAAATTCACCGCTAATAAACCCTAGCATTGTAAAAACGGTCTTTCCAGATAAGTCAAGACCATTTCATAATTTTCTATTTTTGTATATTTTTTCTATTTACATTTTTGTTTGAAGTAGGTAGTTACAGTATATTAAATTTTACTTTAGTTTCTCGAGAACTCCTGACGATGCCGCAAGGTGAAATGTACATCCAGTACTTAATTATATATATTTGTGAAACAATACCAAGTCTGTTATTTGTTATTACTTGCTTGTATTGAGAAGTGTTAATTTTAGATTGTAGGCCTATAAATGTTATATATTTAGCGTAATCATTACAGTATTTAATATGTTTTGTGATATATCTTCTACCAGTAAATACGTATATACAATTAAAAAAATTTGCTGAATTACATTTTCACACCATTTTAAATTTACTAATTGTCATTAATTAAAAAGAATCTCAGCGATATTGTCCAGAAATTATGAAAATTAATAAACAAAGCACCTCATTATATCACGGCAAAAATTATGAATATATTTTCAAGAACTATTACGTTACGTCGCTGCAACAATTTGTAAACATTAAAGCTGACGGGTGGGCGGGCACCGTAACAGCTGAGCATTTAATTAATTGCAAGTAATTTTTAAACGGTGCTGTGAAATTTCTCACGTGAATTGTGGACATAATTCAACGCCGAAAAACTCTTACCGGGTTGCACGCCGCGCAGTGCTGGATGTTCATCCTGCGGACTTTCCGGGCCCCCCTCCATCGTATCACTACTGAGCCTGTCTTCGGTCGCGTATTCTGCGCCCGAACTCGCTTCACCACTCGCCTCGTCGCCGTTCTTGCCGTTGCCTCGTTGACTCGATAACACTTGCATCTCCCACATCTGTTCTTGACGTATGTCGTCGTTGTAGTCCTGAAACAAACAGAAAACGAATTTACTTCGTTTGTCGTACAAAGTACCTCTTTTTTCTTTCAGCAGGAAAATCAACATTGCTCAAAAATATAATGCATCATAAAGAATCGTGGAGGAAGTTTATATGTTATAACATAACGTATGCAGTTTTGAGGTTGTGCAGAATAAATTACTTCTACTGAAAATTTTAATATTTACAATTGCAATTGATACTGTTAATTAGTCAAATTGAATTCTATAAATTTTGCCATCGCACACTGTGAAGATCAGGTAATCTAGCGCGATTTTATTCAACTTATTAAACTTGAAATAAATACTGAATAATGGAATTTGCCTGTAAAAATATGTACTTAACACACGGATAATCGGATTGTTCGTTAAATCCGGGATTTTAGCCGCCTAATCTACCTAATGTACGGCATTATTAGATGGCGCCACGATTTAAGAAACAAGAGACCTGTAAGTAAATTTTATTCATGACTTTAACCGAATAACTTGAGATGTCGCTACTATAGCGCTGTCACTTTATGGAAACGCGTAGAAACGTCAACCAACAAATTTTGTGTGTGTTGCTAAACATTATTTTTCTTATTACAACTTAGTTAGTGGTGTTATAATCGTACCGTAAGTTCCGCAAAGAGTAATATGATACTCTTATTAAGTTGACATAATGCATTTTTAGACAAAGGATGGATAGAAGCTGGTGCATTGTGTGTGGGGCGTACAAACAAGAAGCAAGAGCGATGCATATTTTCCGAGAATGCGAACAAGTAACTAACGGTGAGCTGGAGATTTTTTGTTTGAAGTTTTGATTCCAAGTGCAATAAGGACCACCTGGTTGTAGCAAGGATTTTGTTGGTTGCCGTTACACCAATTAAAGTTTAAATGACAATTAAGTAAGTAATTGGCAATTAATAGTATAATTTTTAGGAGTATAATATAAGTGTATAAGAAAGCCTTTAAAGTACAGGAAAAACTTATTACTTGTTTTTAAGTTTCTATATTACGTTTTTTCACAAGCAACCAATCGATGTTAATACAAACTTCAAATTTCTTGGTACAGAAGCATTTATTATTTTTTCTAATGATGTAATTATTATATTTTATTATTTAGAAACGAAACTTGGCAACAGCAAATGGATGCCAGTATAATGAAAGAAAGAAAGAAACTTTGCAGCCTACATTTTGACACAACCTGCTATGCACACCCTCAATCAGTACGCCTGAACAGAAATGCAGTGCCGACACTCCACCTCATGAGGCAACCCACGAAACCAAAGGCACCCATATCATTGGATGTCTCATTTATTTCATAACAACAATAAATTAATCAATTTGGTGTTATTTAAAGCCCAAATTGTCACTGTTTTAGTTATGTATTGATGATGTCTACTAAATTTGTTAGGTATCTTATGTATCCATATTTTTATTTATGTCGCCTTATTTTATGTTCATTATTTATGTAATACAAGATTTTGTAAATGGTGGTAGTAAACATGGGCTTAAGTCATTCTGTGTTTATTGGGTTTAATTACCTACTTTGTAGTATTTTGAATAGGTACTTGTGCTTTTCAACAGCAATTCTATCTTATTGTTAAAAATATATCTGTTAGTCGAATATTCTACTTTTGGTAGATTATGCTATTGTTCGTTAATTTATTTTTGTACTGGTAATTTCATTAAAACATACGTGTTAGATGATACTTATTAATAATCATAAATGTACTCTGTACCTTTTCTACGTAACAATATTAAAGTGTAATTATTTAAGTAATTCTTTTCTTTAAAACGTTATTGTGTGGTTTCAGCATTGTAATTGAATATCGTACTGTATACTGTTTTCCTTAGCAATGATTCCTCATTTCTACGGGAACTAGTAAATAGTACGCAATTTGATTACAGTGTTGTGATCATGTACCGCGAGATCAAAAATTATATTGATAAAGGTTTGCCTGCCTGTCTTAAGTTATACCATTAAGTGTCATACTGTCAATACTTGTCATTATATTTTCTCTTATAATGACAAATATTAATGACAGTATGACACTTAATGATATAACTTAAGACAGACTTTTTACAGTCCATGGCAAACCTTTACCAATATAATGTTTGATCTCGCGGTATTAAACCCTAATTTGTAATAAACTTTATTTTGAATTTCCCTCTACCAAATACATTTTGAATCGCTCGCTATTTGCTTAGTGTTATTGAAAACCGTAATTTTTTGATGTCAACGCCATCTATATTTGCCCGCAGGCAATACAAAATGCGGATAAAAATTTTGGCATGACTGCGCCATCTCATTCTAATCTGTGACTTAACCTACGAGTAAAGAATAGAACAGGAGAGAGCATAACGTGGTGTGGAAATAGGTATTTTTTAGAAGGAGTTACCCTTTTCGGTAGGTCAGTTATGTCCGGTTATGTCAAAAATGACATTTAGTGTTTCTATAATGGTCAATTGTGTGGCTTGTGGTCGTTCTAAAACGGCAAGAACAAAGAATATTAATTTTTCTCTTCATCGGTAAGTTATTTTATTGGCATTCAACATAGGGCAATAATAATTTAAAAAGAGGTATTTTAAATAAATTGTCATAAATCTGACATGTCTGATTATGTGTTCAGTGTTGTAAAATATATATCCAAGTCATTTAATATTTGTCATATTTTTGACGCAGATTTCATTTAAACCCGTTTATAATATATTAAAAGAAGAAAAGAATTGAAAACATAATACACCCATGATATTTCTTTAATTATTTTTGGACTATTCTAAATGATTATCGAGAACACAGGAAGTGTACATATACCCTCTACAAAATATTTATGCACGCCTAGGCATTGCGGCGGCCATATTTAGTTACCAAATTTGGACAAATATTATTATTAAGGAGACTCTCTCCTGTTCTATTCTTTACTCGTAGGACTTAACATAATCCGACGTTCCATTATCTTAAATGCAACCCAACGGACACATGTGAACTTGTAACTTTTGTTCCAAGCAACAGATGTCTCACTATCAGGCCTTTAAATAAATGTCGCTAATGTAGGGAGTTCGAAATATTGTCATATTATCACAAATTGGAATTTGTGCGTCGTAAATCTTTGGTTAATTTTAGTGTTTTAGTATTTTTGATATTCTTGGTTCATAGTATTCCAGTGTTCTATGTGTTCTTAGTTTTTCGTGTTCTGTCGTATTATTTCTGTTCTCTTTTCAATTCTAAAGCAATGCCGACAAGAATAATTAAATGCTATTGATATGGCGAACTATTACTGAAGCATTGACTTAGCTGTATTATTTATTTTTTGGAACCTGTTTTATTTAAACCTGTTGATCAAATTTAATAATACAGATAATTTCTTTGCAAACTATTGCTTAAACTTTTGTTTTATATATTTGTCGGTTTTTTTGGATCTTTCTTTTTCTTCTGCATGTTTTTTTAAATTAATGTTGTTTGTGTGCTGACACCATTACTTTATCGGCTTCTGTCCCTACTTTCCTACTTTTTAAACAACTAGCGGTCTCATATACGCATGACCTTGAAAGACCTTAACGCATGGTTGGCGCCATTTCTACCTGTTTTCAAACTTCGACCATCTTTAACTGAGCCGAACACGGTCTGAGTATATAAAAGGCAAAGTTACAGGTAAGTGGGTTAGCAAGGGTTTTGGGAATCTTTCACCCCTTAGTAACATTTAGGTTTTTAATTTTGTTAACGTCCAACAGACGCCATTATATACTGTTACTGGGCCTTTAAACGTAGCAACAAATTATTTATTTTATCGCTTTCATTGCTAGGTATTTGCAGTATTTCAATATCAACAAGTAGTAATTGGTAGTTAATTAATTCTCAACATTAGTAAGTGTTTTTTAAAGTGAATTTTACAGATAAAAATAGGCATCAAGTCGTTTTATTGGAAAACTTTTACATCCAGACTGAAAATTAAACATCACTATATGATACAAAGATAATATTAGATTTATTCGATGTGTTGTGTAGGGATATGTGTGTTCATTATCATGTGCAAGTATTTTTTACTCCACGTTCTAAAGACTATTTTATATAATGTTATTTACCATTATGTCTGTCTGCCTCTATTCACAAACAAACACAGAAATTCTAATGGTTTTATTACAAATTTAAAAAAAAAGATTAAATAAATATTGATAGTTTATTTTATTAGATTGTATTAGCATGATAGGGATTATTATAATTCAAAAATGTAGATATCTTTTTTGGCTTTTTTCAAACCGATCTTGTTCAGACTGAATTTATGAAATGACATTTCATTTGTATAATAATACGTCAATCGCGGGACTGATCATTCATATTTGAATTTGAAAAATATTTATAGGCTGAGATAACATTTACACGATTCATAAAAACTGTAATTTTGTTCGTAATAACAAATTCCATTTAATTTCTATATTTAATGTCATTAATTTTCACATGTGATATGCTTTTCCACGTACGCTGATTAAAAATTAATCCCATAAAACTGTGCGCCAATCACGTAAAAAAATACAAATAAGCACATTACATCCAGATATGTCACGTTTTTATACTGGCAACATGGAAAACCATGTAGTTAAACAAGAGAGTATATGGAAATTTAAAAAAAATAAAACACTCTCTGCGTAAGTATATGTATTTCGATTTGGTTTAAACTAAATGCACTGTTACCCCTATAGTTTATGGTATGCAGGAACGTATAAATAAAGTAATTGGATATTGGACTCTGTTATTTTTGTTAGTTCCCATTTTCAAATGCTAATTCATTAAATAAAAATTTCAAGCTTTTTGTACAATTAATGAATGTTTAGTTTTATTGCAAAAGCCAAATTGTATGAGTAAGGAGAAGTAAAAAGCAATAACATAGTGGGAACATCAGTTCAAAAGAAAGTTTCTATGAAATTTTATATGTTTTCAAAAGTACTCCAACTATGCTTTGTAAATAATTAAAAGAAATTCTAATGCTACATCAATAATCTGCAATGGTACAGCCTATTTTATTTTGTATTGTAGGTTCTATGGTATTAAATAATTAGATAAATAACATTTTATGAATTTTATACATATTGAAAATCAATGAATATATATTACTAGAAGTTTAATTCCCATGTATTTCTATGTATATAAATAAGTTTTAGTATTTTAAGCATTGCGGCCCCGCACGTTTATATTAGTGTAAGATAAGCGCCGCAATATCTATAACTTCTCATGGTTAAGTGACTGTTTTGTGTGTGAAACATAAAGGAATTACCAGGACAATATTGAAAACGGGGAATCCCAGATTTCAAACTATAAGAAGGAAAATACGTGTTGCAATCGCCGAATGGAAAGCTGCTAGCGACTTATTCAGCGAATAAGAAAATTCAACTTGAACGCATCGAAGATAAGAAGATGCCCATCAATCAAGAGAGAAGAAAGATGCATTAAAATAAGATATTTTAAAAATTATTGTATGTAAATTTATTAATAAAATAAAGGATTAAACATAATAACTCAGTTTCAAACAGAGACGAAATAAATAAATATATTTATCTAGATAAGATAAATATATTTAATGAAGTCTCCCGAGTGTAATCGAATTATGTAATTTGATATATTTTTAGCGTTGTGGTATATACATGAATGTATATAAAAACATTTTTCCTGAGTTGTGGTTTCTTGCATACGTTGTTACGATTTTATTATAACGAATGATATGCGTAAATATTATCAAATGTAACCATTCTAAAAGTGTATTTAACCTATTTGTTAATGTGTTGTTTTTCTGTCAAAAACAGTTTATTGTATAAGTATTGTACTTTGTTTGTAATAATCTATAAAATCATTGATGTCTAATACAATTATTATCTAAACTTATACAAGGGTATTTTATTGTATTACACCCAATGATGCTCTAGGAAACTGTTAATTTATCATCTCTTTTAATCCTAATCGCCCTGGGATGAAGAATTGGGCTTAGTTGGCATACAAAACAATTTACTTTATTTTATTTTAAAATTCTTTATTATTACTAATCTAAATTTCAGATAACAGTTCCTTTTACAATATAGCTTTTAACTTTTGGAGCATTTTAAGGGTGTACCTTTACACATCTTTATGATTGATGTGTTTTGTTTCAAAAATACTTTTTCTACTCCCATACTTTAATTGTATTATTAGATATGCCGAACCTGTACTTTAACGATGTCCATTACGATACAGATTTTCATTATGTTACAAGTTTATATCCAATAGGAATACAGATTTTTCATTACGATACAAGTTTATATCCAATAAATATGCGACATTCGAATATTCAATAGTATATTACATACCGAGGTGGAAAGTGTTTCATTACTGTCGAGAGATTAGGTAACTTTATCTCGAGACAGGAATGAAACTTTTCACCGAGGTTTGTATACTATTTTATTTACAACCATAATTATATTTATTTGTGATAAAAATTCCGGTAAAAATTTTGACATATTGAGTTGTCAGATTTGTGATGACCTAGCGTAAACGTCAAATAAATATACGCCACTTTTTTTCGGTGAATAGATTATAAAAGAAATGTTGAGTAGTAAAGCCTTCAAGGTCTACACTCCACTTGAACTGAGGGAAACTGTCCTCCCGTAGCAATCCAGATATCTTGGCTCGAATGGAGAAGGACAAGAAATCACTATTTCATCATATCAGCAATAGCAGGGCTTTTCAAGCTTCCAATAATTCTAATGTAACAATTAATTTTATTTACAACCATACAATTAATAATTATTTGTGATAAAAATTCCGATAAGGTTTTGACATATCGAGTTGACGGTTTTAAATTGTGATTGACATTGAGGTTAAGAAACGAGGGCAGTAATAGAGGGCGGGAAGTAAATGAGGGCAGTAATAAGAGGGCGGGAAGTAAACGTGAACAAAGTCACACTTCCCAACTTTTAAAAAGTCAGAAATGCCAACATTACGCGTATGGTTGTAAATAAACAATATTCAATATGGCGACTGCATATCTGACAGATATACAAATTAAATAAATGTGACAGTTCTCTGCAATTTACAAGTAAGTACTTAAAATTTGTGCTTTTTTGAAGATATAAACGGTAAAAATGAGGGATAATGACAGTGAAATGTAAAATTTGAGTCCACCAGAAATTATGGAACAAGCCTTAGTAACCACCAACAATTTATTACCAGCTATACTCGCAAAGGTGCATGTAAAATTTTAACCTCAATTTATGATATAGAATGTTCAAAAAATAATGTTATATTATGGGGTCGTAGAAAAAATAGTGTATGCAACTCGCATTTAATGGCTATTAAGACACTCGTATTCATTACAATACTCGGCTTGGCCTCGTATTGTAATTTTCTTACTCGTGTCTTAATAGCTATCATTAAATGCTCATTGCATAATATACTATAATGGCAAAATAATTTCAAAAAAAGCCATAAATCGGAATCGTTTTGTCACTTTGATTGTGAAAAAAGTTTACTTTGATTTTTAAATCAGCAAAAAAGTTGTTTAACTCTAGTTGACCCGACATCAATTTGTTTTTTTTTGTTGAATCATAAAAACAACATTGTCAAAATGAAATGTCAAAGTCGAACAGTAAGCTGTGTACTGTGTTTTTAATTGTTTTTATATATAAAATTGGATGTGTATGTTCTTTATAGAGTCCGAAATCGCTGAACCGATTTTGATGAAATTTTCAGGAAAACTCTAGCATAGTCTGGAGCGTGTTCCTGTGAAGTTTGGTGATCGGACTAAAAATCAAATTATTTTCCATCATTTAATCTTACCTCTCTAATCTAACTCCTGAAGTTGCACTAATATACATAGAGAAAGTAAAGACCACAAAATTATCTAAGGCCTTTTCAGTAATAAATGAAAAAAAACATACCGTGCTGTAATGGTACAGCCCATTTCACTTTATTAATTTTATAAAATTTTATTATTTTTTTAAGGATTGAATTAAGTATATTTTTTATTAATATTTTGAAGGGAAATAATGTTTAAAATCAATGAATGTGTTATTGTATTATTAAGTAGATATTAGTCATAGGTTTTGTATATATTTATGAGTAAAAAAGGGTGACACCGAAAGTTTATATTAACGTGATAAACACTCCAGTAGCAGTATACAATCCCGCGGCTAAATGAGCGTGTATGTGCGTGTAAATGTGAATGGGAACCCCTGAACTTTGTGCAAAGCGGGGAACCCCAGACATTCTGATATAAAAGGGAAATACGCGTGAGGAAAAAGGAGAGTCGACAGCAAGATACGTTAAATAACGTATGAAAAGGCTAACGCCTAATATTCGACCACGCATAAGTGTCATTGTTAATATAACTTCAATAAATAATTTACTACCGAGAAAACGTAGTAAAGTAGTGGTCAATATTATACCTAAGAAGGAATTGTGCAACGTGTTATATTGTTAAAATAAAGATTGTATTTCGAGTGGCAGAACAAGCAGATGATGCCGTTGAAAACATCGTAGAAATAAAGAAGATTTCGTCGATAATAAGCAGCTCGAAGTTCCTGCTGGAAACAGTACAAAAAAGAAGATGAATAAGAAGAATTTAGATAAGGTATTATTTAAATGATTATTGTTTAATGACTGTAATGTTTCATGTAATAAGGGAGGAGAGACTGTAAAAAGTAAAAATTCAAACAGAAAGTAATTAAATAAATATAGTCTAACGTATAATATAGAATGTGCATTGTATGTAATAAATTCTGTCGTTTATAGCTTACGATTGAATCGAACAAAGGACCTACAGAAATGTTTGTGTTAGTTTATTGTTTTAAAAAAAATTCAAATGTATTAGAATTGCTTTTTAAATATATGTTACTTCTTGTGTTCTTTGTAAAATTATAGATGCAGGATTCATTGATTTTAATAAAAGAATTATTAAAATTTTTAAATGGTATTTTTTTTTATGTACAAGGACCCCTTTTACTTAATCATTTCAATTAACTCGAATCGCCCTGAGATAATTTGAGTTGCGCTGGCAAAACAAATAATTTTACATTTTATTTCTAAAGTTTAACTTTAAATTAAACATCTTAACTTAGAGATAGGGGTTTCTCTACATTGTGTCACCTAACTTTGGGATGGTACCTCTGCAGTGCCTTCAAATACTTTCCTCATTAGAAACGACCATGCTTTTTTTTAATGGTTGGTGACAGTGCACGTAATCAGGCACACATGCATAATTTTGATAGTTTGCTTATGTAATGTAAGTATGATAACTGTCAGAATTTGAAGTTTTCAAAAGCTTAGCATGTACACTAAAATTAATTACTTAAAAAACTTAAAAAACAGCCTACTCTAATGAGGAATGTATTTGAAGACAGGCTACTTTTAAATATTGCATTAGTGGAAGGTTATTTCAAATTTATATGTATAAAACTAGATATATGTGATTAGCTTCAATTTCAAAGCTCTGAATATATGTGTTTTTTGGCCTTTGCGTAAAGGGTATTGCTATTTAAATAATATAATTACTACTAAATAAATTATCTTATCGAATTACATCAAGCTTTCTTTCCATTTAACGATAAATTTTCCATTTTCCTACTCAAATTTAGCTGCTAAATGTAAACCGGACTCAACAAAGTGCCCCCTCTATAAAACGACTCGTCCTTCGGACTGGCTGTTTAATCTAGGAGGCAATAAGTTTCGTACAGTTACCCAGCAAAAAAAATTTCGTTTAAAACTGAAAATTTACCCGGCAAAAAGAAAGCTCTCTTCTAATTATAAGTGAATAAATTTTTCACGTACCGTATTACTCAGTTTATGAATAATGTACTAGATGGTACGTTTTTACTACGATGGGACACTTGTTTCCTAGTTGATGCTCAAGATTCAGGTTATCCGAAGAATTTAGTGAATTGGGTTAGTTGCTCCAAACTTTTACTAAATTTTAAAAATATGCTTCGATCCGTTTGACTTAACTAAAGAGAAAAATGTAGCAAAACCATTTTTTTCTACATTTTCTCTTTTAATTACACAATTTGCGTTGACTATATTTATATAGTGGAATTAAATGCATGTATATGATTGATCTAGACCTTTAATAAAGCTGTATAAGTCCTAGCCGCTGTTCTATGCTTAATTGCTCACATTTTCACTTTTACAGATTTCCCTTTTTTCATTTTATCTTATTAGTCAATGAAATTTTTTAGATGACAGCTTGCCTGTCAATCTGTCATTACGTTACCGCTACGCGAAGGTAACTGATTTCTTTTAATACATTTCTTGTATATTTCGGAAAAGAATTTTAATATGGAATTCGAATTATGGATTTTGTTACTGTGATTTTGAATTTTCTTCTGTATATTTGAAACGACTAATTGATAATAATTGAATTACTACCAGGATAATTAACATTGGTTTTACATTGTGTATATATTTTAAAACATCCAAGCAATTGAAAAGTTACACAAAAAAATTTTAGAATATTTGAATGATCGAAATCGAGTAGAGTAAAAATGTATACACACTTCAACCTATTCAAAACAAAGACGAAAAAGGAAAAATTACACATAATATGTAAATGGGAAAGTCTATAAATAAATTCATATAGAAACCAAGAAAAGCAATGTTAACTACAATTTATTTTACACCCATTAGACATATAACGTAACTTATTTTTACTATTTTACAATTTTAATCTAATGTACTCATAATTATGTTAGAGTTATTTTTTGAAAAAGATACTATAGATATCGAAACGTAAAACCATTGTTAATAATCCTTCCATAACCAAACGTTAGTAAAATACGAGGCCGCTACACCCACGATTTTGATAAAAAGTTATGTAAAGAACGGCCAAGAAATTAAAAAGAAAAGGGAAAAAACAATTTTCTGTTTTAAAGTATGTACTATTATGTATATGTATGTATAACCATGGAGTTATCTTAAGTGTCAGTTTCCCGTTATTTTTCTACATACATACCCGTGCCTTAAGACAGTGATCACTCCGTGAATGGTCTTCAGTATGTAACAGTTCCACTTTAGCCTTCTATGGTTTAATACGTAAATGAAGTACTGATCCAATATTAGTAATTTTAATTAATGATTAAAGTTATAGAAATGGAATGAAGAAATTGTTAGTCGCACTATATGTCTGAATAACTAGTAGTACCAGTAAGATTTTATTTTTTTTATGGACATCAGGCAAGATTATTTTCTTTCGTCCAAATATCTTTTATATAAACGTGTGCTAAGGGTTATAATAAGACTATGACACAAGCGAAAGATTCGACGCGAAATACACACACCCTTCATGTTTAATATTACCTCTGTTTTGCAACAAAAGACTGCTCATTTCTTATATTTTATATCTCTCTCTTCTCTTCTTTGAATAAACTCCGCACAAATAACGTCAGAATATATATATGTATATAAATCTTATGGAACAAGTGCGGGTTTTCTTGCTTTGTTCGCGTTCGAGACGTAATAATAGAAGTAACCCAATTTATTTTAGAATCGTTTTGGAGGAGATTTACATCGGTAACCTGTTCACAGTTCAATATCAATGAAAATTCTCTCGAGGAAATTCTATTCTCCCTCTTCTGTATTAATTCATCCCTTAAACGTACGATAAATAAACGAACAGAATTATGCAATATGATCCAAATTAACTCTCCACCATCGGCTGTCATATGTCAGTGTGTCAGTTTTTGCAGTGGATTGTAAAACGTAAAATATGCTAACATGCAAATGGCCGATTAATAAATCAATTAGTATTAGTTATTGTAAATTTGTTGTTTAAAGTGTTATTTTAAAGTTTATTATTCTATTAGTAGATGGCGTAACATAAGTGACGATATTTTGCGGTGAACAGAATCAACTTCAACTTTAGAGTCAGTAAGATTTATAGAGAGAGCATATTGTCAGTTTGTAGACAAATAAAAAGAAGCCAAGTGGAGTACGGAGAGGGTAACAATGTTGCAAACATGACAGGTTGCCTTGTTTTTTCACTCCATATGTCGTTTCCTTTTAGTGAACTTATTAATATTTTAGAATTTTTAGTTTATTTAATTTTGGCACATTTCTGTGAGCGATACTGTATATTTGTATCTGGAATTCCTGCACGTAGTTATATAAGCCTTAAATTGCTGTTGTTTTTTTTGTGGATTACCTTTAAATATATTCCGGGGGTTATTTGGAATTATTTGTTCTGTATAATATTTTCTAATTTTATGTGTTTTACATGTTCTTTCCCTTCATCCTTTTAATTAATTGTCGCCTAACGAATAATTTGTGTCTGTCTTATCGACCGAATAGCAATCTTCGCGTGGAACATTCTGATTGGTTGTTTCAAGCAGGAAGACGGCTAAGCCATTTTCCCCTTGGAAGGGTTAAGCCACTTCCATTTTGTCTGTCGTATCGTAAAGCAGTGTATTAATTGTCTGAAGTACTCTGCACTAATTTGTGTTATAATTAATTATCGTTTACTGTGAAATTACGCTGTTTAGAGCGGATAACAGGCAGAGGTACTATTACTTCCGTTTTCTTCTCAACATTGCTGGATATTTCTAATTAGACAGTTAATTACTGGTGAGTTTAGTATTTCTTTTTTTTAAACATTCATTAACGCTTTTCGTGTCGTTTCAGTCTGTCTTTTTAGCTTCTGCCCTTGGATGGCACAAATTCTCTGGTATCGCATCGCTGTGATCGTCTAACGACACGTGCTTTTTTTTTGTTGGTCGTATGCCGCCATTTTGACAAATTTCTGGATTTGGATGGAAATCTGGAAATTTTAAGAATAATTTTTACATCCAAACAGTGAATGAAGGTTAGCAGACCCTACCTACTGCTTTGTGATCGCTTCGGGAGAGAATCACCCCTTAGAATCTCCATACCGAGGAACCTTTACCAGGTTTTCTTTTGTGTTTACTTTAATTTTGATCCTCGAAAGAGTAGAATATTATCAGAACATTTTAAATATCATCTTGTGATTATACAAGTTTCATTTAGAAATTTAAATTCCGCACATTGCACAAATAGTGTTAATTTTGGCCCGATAAATGCTAGATATTGGAGGTTCAAGCTGTACCCAGGCTTTTATAAATTTATCCTGTGATTTAGTTAAATGCATTAATCTAATTTTGTAGTGATATTTTGAACTTGCCAACTTTAAATTTTATAGATTATAGTCAATTAAACCATATACCAGCCGTTAATAAGGTTTGAGGTTAACGATTTGAACAATTATCATAATAATTTTTTTTGTGCCTTCAGCCGTCAAGGTTAATTGTGTTTTATTTATAGTAATTTACCGTTGTTATTTTGTACGTTGCATTTGTTAATTAGTTTTTCTTAAAATATGATATATATACACCTACAGCGTGAGAATCCTGTAGAGGCATTTTGTGAAACATATGTAAAGCAAGATCTTACTATCTCCATTTAATGTCCTTTTTTTTGGGTAATTAAACATTTTGATTGCTACTGTAAATTTAGTCTAGTTGTGCGTATACAGACCTCTTAATATTTCTGTTTTTTTTCCTTTTTGTAAATGCACATTGGTAATTACACGCCTTAGTTAGCTTCAGGTGCATTTAAGCACATTTGGCGTTTTTAATATTCATTTGAGTAGTTAATTCTTTTTTTTTAAATTCATTGATTGTGGATATATACAGGTGATCCATCCATACGTTAATTATACTTTTATTCTTGTATCACTGTACTGGGTAAATTTTTAACTTTATTTCACCTTTTGTATATTTAAACCTATTGAATCTGGTGTGGATTTAAGTTTTTTGTTTAACTTTGATCACTTCTATACTTACAATAAATTTGTTATTGTTGATTATATTGTGTATGAATGTCTTACTATACCTAGTGTACCTAAATTATTTTTACTGTCGGAAAAACTAACATGTTGTTCTGAGTGACCCATCCCCTAAAACCGAGCGTTAGAGGCACAGGTTCCACCCATCTTTTCCAACGCACACTAGGGAAGTAAGGTAAGGCAAGTTGAAGGTGACGCACAATAAATTTCCGAAACTTTCATAAATTTAATTGGACGAAGCTACAGGTTTGAAACTCCGACAAACGGGCACATCTCTAATTTGTCGACCGGATGACATTATTTAGTTACCGTTAGCGCCATATGTGCCTCCCTTTCTGCCAGGACGATCCAAAAGCGAGGGCTGAGCGTAACAACTCTTAATGTATTCAATTAAATCATATAGATTTTTGTCATATTTTCTTCACTTGTTTTTAAATTAAAGTTACTTCTCTAATATTTATATTTTAAAAAAACGAATTATAGATTTTTCTGAAAAATTTGCTAGTGCCCATAAACTACTAGTAAACTTTTAATATAAAATTAATAAAAAATAAACTGAAATATAATAATTAAGAATGTGTATACGTAATTAGTTTAGCAATAGTATGAACAACCTAAACAACAGCAAATTTATAAGTATATTTATTTCCTTATATACGGATATGATACCATATATTTCAACACTTAACTAGTTGCTTGAATTTACATATATGAAGTTTTATTTTAGAATTCTAAATTGATTTTATTTGTAATATAATAACGCATTTCTTCCAGTTCTTCCGGATCTCTTGATGAAAGGTTTATTTAACTCTGACTCTCCGGTACAAATATCTAGTCGGCTTACGTAGAGGTGCCGACTAACTGTTACAAACGAAGAATTTTGTATGCTGTATTACACACGGAAGAAAATCCAAAAAGTTCTCTACACGAGTTCGCTCTAAATCATAATATTAGTTGAAGATCTATACAGAATATAATGAAGTGAGAAAAATATCATCCTTACAAAATCAACCTGTTACAAAATCTGAGTGAAGATGATTTTGACCGAAGAATTGCATTTTGCGAAACAATGATGAATCAAATATGTTAAGATGGTGATTTTGTCAATCGGGATCTCTTCTTTGATGAATCAACTTTTTGTTTAAATGAGAATGTTAACAGCCATGACTGTTGGTATTGGTCTAACAGAAATTCGCACTGGATAGATCAAGTTCATACGCAGTGTCCCCAAAAAATTAATGTTTGGTGTGCAATCATTAGTCGGAATATTATTGGGATTTTCATATCAATGGTTATTTAATTTCTAAATATCCTCACTACTTTTGCAACAAAATGTTATTTCCCGGCTCATAGAGATTTTCCCAAACTACAATAAGCGAAATATACCAGCAGAAATCATATGGTTCCTACAAGACGGAATACCGCCTATGGTCCTGTAGTACGCTAATATTTAAACCAAATGTTTCCTGATAGATGGATAGGATGGAGGGGACCAATTGAATGGCCAGCTAGGTTACCTGACTTGACCCCACTTGATTTTTTCCTGAGGGGGAATATAAAAATCGAGTTTATTTAAACAGCCACTAAATATCGTAGATTTGCAAGAACGTATAGGTAATGAGATTGCCATGATTTCTTCTCATACTTTGATTGAATCCATGCAGAATTCTGTTCAACGCATTCAGCACTGTTAATAAGTTAAAAGAGAGCATTTTGAGTATATTTTGTAATATAAAATATACAATTTTGAAATTTTTTTCATTGTTATTAAAATGTATGAGTTCCATTTTGTTAAAATGCGTTGTTCTTATTATTTTTGGTCGAAGTGAGGTTGTCAAACAGTTGACGATAGAATAAAACATAATTTTACTTTTCTTCAAAATTGAATTCTTAAAGAAATATTTCATGCAAACTAAGACAAGCAGGTGTCACTGATTATAGAAAATAACACTATTTTCAAAAATTTTACATTTGACCCTATTGTGCTATTTAAAAAACATCAAGTTAGCTTTGTAACTCGAAAACAAATGACGATAAAAAACTGAAGAAATCCTCAAATGATGGTGTCTAAATCCTTCTAACAACGTGCCAAATTTCAGTGAGTTTCACTAAAACGTTTTTAAAATATGACCCACCAATGGTAGATGTAAACATATACGAGGGCCACTGCTAAAATTCGCGGAAAATATAAAATAAAACACGCATGAACTTTTATAAAGCGCTTTATTGCTTCTCAAAATAATCCTCTTTCACATCTATACACTTTTGCAGTCGATGGAACCAATCTTCAAAACACTTTTTCCACTCTGAACTAGGTACCTCTAAAACAAGTGACTTAAATGTCTCAGGCGATGAGAAACGCTCGCCAAGCATTTTATTTTTGATGTGTCGGAATAGAAGAAGTCATTGGACGATAAATCGGGAGAATATGGGCAATGGGTCATTAATTTGATGTTGTTTCTGGTCAAAAACTCGACAGTTTGTCGGGCTGTGTGTGCGCTTGCATTGTCATGATGAAGAACAATTCGTCGGTTTACGTTGTTTCTTCTGGTTTCAACGACAACTTTCGGCAAACAAATTGAAGTGTACCACTCAGCATTAACTGTCTTTCTATCTTCTAATACAACAGTTCCCACATCTATATGTCACATGCCGATCTTCTAAAATCATTTCACGAACAGCATCGATGTTCTTCGCAGCAACAGAGGTGCATGGACGACCTTCACGAAGATCGTCATCAAACGTTAGTCTTCCACGCTTAAATTCTGCGAACCATTTGTAAACCATAGTTTTGGATGGTGCTTCATCCCTAAATAACGAATTAAGTTTTTCCACACATTGCTGTGCTGTTAAACTGTATCGAAAATCATAAAAGATCATCACTCGAAAATCACGATTCTAAATTCCCATTTTTCACACAATTATTGCTTTGTTAAATTTTATTGAAACGAAACTGCTAGGTTTGAAAGCGAACTGAATTAAAGGTAAAAAACGTCAAATTTAACGAATGTGAATTGTTGAACGCTGTCTATGCAACGAGTACTCGATTCCGCGAACTTTAGTAGTGTCCCTCGTACCTCGCAGCTTCACTTTGTCGAAATCGCTCTTCTCTTTATTTTCTACCTTCCTTGACTTCAACAATGTGAATCGAAGTCATTTTATGGACATAATACCTAGCAGCGATAGCAAAATCCACTTGCCAAAAGCAGTCGAATTAGTCCAGAATAAAACCAGCATAACTTTGATGAAAAGTACAGAAGCTAAAACTAGATATAACAAAAATAAACATTTCCTTTATGTAAAAAAATATAAAATAAACATTTAACGAGAAAACTCTTAATACTAATAACTTGTACTTACTATAAATACAACATTAATTATGAACTACCTAATTTTTTTTGTTTACGTTTGGTAGTACAATAAGAATGTACACAGGAATTTTTTACTTTTGAATAATTGTTTAACAATATGTTTGACAAATATTTAATACAATTATTAAGAAGAAGGCGATATTTCGTACCACATTCGCACCTATCACTTTCATGAACTAAAATTTCAATTTTTTCTTCACATAGATTTCTGAAAACATGTCTTTGCGACTTGACACTTAAGAATTTTTCTTCAAATCGTTCTGAAATTAAAGCACTAAATAAAGAATATCCTTCTACTAATACTTGCATTAAAAGTTCTGTGGGATATTTTAAGCCACCCCGATCCAAGGACTTTAAGTATTCTAAACTATTAGAAGAAACATCTACTTCAATATTTTTTTCGCAGACTAGTCTTTGTACATAAATCACAGCTTAATTTCTTTATAACTTTCCTTCCAATGTAGCCACCTATATATGTTAATACTGATAAGTCATTTTCCGACAACACAATTTTATTAGAGTAATTAACTGCTTCATCAAGTGTTTCAAAAATATTTTCATCTGTTCTGTCTAATGCCGCATCTTCCTCAGAATCTGCTAAAAATGTTTTGATTTCAAAATCACCGTGTTTGGCTGATTTCATTTTTAGTAATGATAACAGCTTCAGTTTTTTTTCCGATTCCAATATTTGCTGCAAACTAATATGGTAATTTTGCCCAGACATACTACGATATTGGCCAAATCTTGCCTCTAACGGATCAGTCTGAAATTTTCCCAACAAAACGTAATCAAATTTTAAAACATTTAATAAATGATTTGATAAAAATATTAAAGTTTCTGTGGTATGTCTTAAAGCATTGTAAGTTTCATTAGTTAACTTTCCACAGCGACTACCAGGTTTTTCACCTTGGATTTGAATATCATTCCATTTCTTCAACCATATCAAAAAATTTCTTAAAAACAATATATTTTGATCATCCATAGTTCTAATGGGATCGCGGTAAGGATCTCCTTTAAGAACTCCACCATATAACGTTTTACAGTTTACAATTTTCCACCACCGTAGAATTGTTTCTAGGAATAAAACTGTTCCAGAACTAGTCTCAGCATACTTGAGTTTTAAAGTCGTAATATTTTTCTCGTCAAAAAGACGAACACAGAGTTTAACATTTTGCCTTTCGATAGATGACGGATATAAAACCTTTTGGGACAAAGCTGGAGCCATTTTGACAAACCTGTTTTCTTCTTCTTTATATACTTTTTTTAGATCGCTTAGGCAAGCTCTGCGAGTTATCGTAGAGTCAGTGAATTCGTTAATTTCCACAGAATTTGGAAAATTTGGAATTACGAACGTTTGTTGGGAATCTTTTTGATTCAACCAATTGTTGCGTATGCATTTAAAGATATGCACAGTATCAAATGAAAGTCCAATTTGATGTTCATCATCATCTTCTAAAGGATTTCTAATAAAATTTTTAATTTTTCCACCAGAGATTTTATCAAAACTTTTTCGATTGACAGAGTTATTATCTGATAATATACACAAAATATGGTAGCCCGATTCCGTTAACACTTTAATTACGTGTATTAATAGTTCTGATAAATAATTTGCTTGGATATTTTTTACTGGAAATAAACCTACTACATCACAATTGTTCGAAAAAACAGAAGTTATCATAAATGTTTGAACGGTGCCGGCTGCAATGGTATTACTGGTGGTCATACCTTTGTCCATACCTTCTATTTTACCGCCTTTATAAGTTATCCCAGGCTTAATATAAATTTCATCCAAGAGTAAATTTACATATCGCTCCTTTCGATCTAAGTTTTGTAACTTTTGCCTGAGGTAACTAATATGAGAGACACTTATTCCTGAATTTTCAGTGCCTAATTTTATAGAAAGCTTTTTTAAATATTCAATATGTGGCATTGTTAATACTCCACTGTCACGTGAGTGTTTATAAGCTCCAGGATAGCTGTAATAGAACGTAATTGACCACAAAAATAAATCTGGTGGATATCTAGGAACTTTACAAAAAATAAGTGATGTTTGATTTGCAATAAACTTAAGTTTGTTCTGAGTATCAGAACTTAAAATCGCAAAGTCGTCTGTGCAACGTGCTTTTTCTAAAAGGAAATGTACCATCTCCACATAACATTGTGATGTCGGAGAAACTGATTCAAATCCTGAAAAATATGTGATTATATTCTCAAATTTGGACCAAGTGTCTAGTATTAACTTATTGCCCAACATATCTACAATTTTTTTATTAGAAAGTGTTATATCGGTGTTTTCGTTATACATTTTAACATTTAAATCTTTGCTAACAACAAGTGACTTGGTAATTTTTGGTATTATGTCAGTGGAAATTTCGCAGAAGCAAATTCTGTCTTCCTTTACAATTTCAACGCACGAATAGTTCTTTCTTTTTTTAAGTTGTTCTTTGAATTCACAGAAATTGTTAATGGCGTCCGCTTGTTGAAATTGATCTTCTTGAATTTGAATTCGTTTTATGATTTCCTGATTTCTCTCTTCTGGTATTTTTCGTTTTTTACCTAAGGTTTTAGACATATAGCTGGGTTGATTTTTAAATATTGTAGGGTATGCTTCATTGGCTAGCTTTGGTCTGTTTCTAGGAACTATAAGAAAACTACCGTCATCACGTTTAATTTTATCTTCACGAATTATGAAACGGTCATCGAAGTGGTCAATGCAGATAGCAGATGTCTGTGTTGGCACAAAATTGTCCCTGTGTATAGCCCTTGCCCATTTATTCAGTTTATTTTTATCCTTTAGTGGAAAAAAAAATACGGATTTATATTTTTCCTTTGTACTAGTGTAATTACTTAAACACCCAGGTACACAGCATCGATGTGGCATCTGAATTGAAAAAACTATGTTATATATTGGTACAGTACCTCCGGTAGAAATAAAATACAAATAGGTAAAAAATTAAATGAAATAAAGAAAGGGCGGGAAAGACGCGTAGGTTAACAGCATACATAACATCTTTGGCTGCAATTGCTAGTATAAAAACTGAATATTAATGCAATATGCCAATGTATGTATCTTGTCTAATTTCTACATTTAAGATTATCATCAAAAAATAACTAGAAGTTCTTATAATATTGTAATAAACATACCTTGAAACAAATTATGCACATGCACTCAGCGCTGCAATATGACTAAGTTATGCTTCGAGTAGGACCACTACTGTGACGTCACACAGCCGTTCGAGTGCATGACTGTGGCTTGACACTCTAGTAGGCTTTGGAAGTATGCATTAGAAATGGATATAAAAATAGTGTGGTATAAGATATTATTATTACTAGACCACGAATAACTAACCGTGGAAAGTATATTAAAATGTGGAGCTCCCCTTAATCAAAAATTTAATATTTTCTTTCACATCAGGATCCACGATCTCAACGTCTCAACTAGAAGGTCATTATATTTATTCTTCATGTTGGTAGATCCGAATGCATGCACGAAAGTACGTACTACGGAATATCATGGTGGAAATTCAACCTGTAACAAAGCGCGATATTTCTCTCTCGTAAAACTCCATTTAATTTCCTAAACCGTTTTATCACCTCCGAAAATTTAAATAAACAATCCGCTTAGATAATGGAATTACCTTTTTCGACCGTGTTCGAAAATTGTTATTAATTCCGGAATGTGACTGAAAGCAGCACCATGGTACACCAGAAAATGGCGTGATCCCGCTCATAAGCCTGGCCGTCGGCTGTTTTATCTCTGCGGGAACGTAAAATGAATCCTCACCGTTGACACGTGACATGGTAAGCGGACGACTGACGTGGCCTGAATACATTTTACATTTAATTGTCCGAGAGAACTTACACACGCTGCGCTGGTTACC
Source organism: Amphimallon solstitiale (assembly GCA_963170755.1). NCBI lineage: Eukaryota > Metazoa > Arthropoda > Insecta > Coleoptera > Scarabaeidae > Amphimallon > Amphimallon solstitiale. Next base: position 41,443,809 of record OY720676.1, on the reverse strand, counting down.
AAGACTCTAATGCATTTCGCGATCGCGAAGTGGAAATACACTCGAAATTCGATTAACTCGTTTTCCATCACACTTTATCCGTTCAATATTTTATAATTACTACAAAGAAAGATTTTCTTGGAATAGTTCAATTTTATAATAGATTCGGTCGAGCTTGGTGAAAGATAAATTACTGAAATTTAAATTTTAATTATGTAGTAGAGATGGCGCGTTATATTCAATTGTAGGTCATTAATGACGTTTACATGTCGACATGGTTTCATTCGTGAACGGTCTACAGTTACGAATCTACTCACTATAACTGAGGCTGTTTCTCATGAACTGGATGCTAATGGCCAATTAGACGTGATCTGCACTGACTTTCGTCGCGCGTATGACACTATAGATCATGGTATCTTTCTGGAACAGTTCGCAGCAATTGGATTCAACCCGTACCTGCTCAAACTTCTGCATTCATATTTGACAAATAGGCGCAATTATGTCTTTTACAATGGATTCAGGTCATTTGAGTTTACTCCCTCATCCGGGGTACCACAGGGCTTTAACTTAGGACCTCTGTTATTTACTCTACATACCAACGATTTGTTTAAATCAATAACATGCAATGTATTCGCATACGCGGATGATATAAAGATCTACTGCTCTATACGAACTTGGAACGATGTACTTCGTCTTCAAGAAAACTTGAATCGTATATTGACTTAGTGTTCCAACTTCAATTTGAAGCTAAATGTAAGTAAATATTGTTATATGTCTTACTCTCGCAAAAATAATAATAGGTATACCATCTAATAATTCTATTGAGGACAACCAGCTTAGGCGGGTGGACAGCATAAAGGATCTTGGCGTATTCTTTGACACGCATTTGAGCTTCTCCAGTCATATATATTTCATTTGCAATTCAGCTGCAAAGGCTTTGGGCTTTGTTTTGCGCAGTTGTAAGTCTTTTAAAAATCCACTGCTTCTGAAGGCTTTGTATTTCAGTTTTGTCGTCAGTAAGCTGGAATATGCATCACAATTATGGTCACCTCAGTACATTTATCTACAATTAGCCATTGAGAGAGTGCAGCGGCGATTCCTGAAATACTTATCTTTCAAGGATACGGAAATTTATCCGGAACGTGGCATCGATTACAATCTCCTACTGCAAGCACATGATCCCCAGTCACTGAGGGATCGCCGAGAGTTTCATGGTGCACGCTCCATATGGAAGCTATGTAATGGAACAATTGATTGCCCACATCTCCTACATGCTTGAAATGTTACATTCCCAGGATTTCCTCTCGCTCCTCCTCCACGTTTTGGTTGCCCTTTTCAAGGACTAATCTTCTTCGGGATCGCCACTGGTCACCATGTGCCGTGCTGCGAACTTATATTATGAATATATATTTTTTGTTTCTAATTCAGCAAGTAATGCATAATTCTTCAACTTTATGTATAAATATATGTATATAGTTATAAATTATTTATATTACAAATAAGAATATAATAAATTTGTTATTTGTAATGTACGTTACTTCTTTGTCCTATAATTGGTTTGATACTGTTGGACTAAATAAATTATTATTATTGTTATTATTATTATTATTATTATTATTATAACTGTATTAGATAAACTACAAAAGTTGTTTTGTTAAATTATATTTGAGGTCCCTTACTTCATTAGTTTAAATAGAAAATGTATAAATTGATAGTAATATACGCATTTATAGCAAATAAACACATAATTTCCTTTCAAATTAAATTTCTCTGTTACATATTTTTGTCGACGATTAAACAATAAAGTAGGTATTATATTAATCACTATTGGCTAATAATAACACTCATAATACCCGGAGGGAATAATGAAATACGACCAGGGAATAATGGGCCATAACGTTACCATTATTCCCTGCATTCCGCCAATAAGAACATAACGTTCCTAACGTTGTCGTAGTAACGATAGACAAGTCCGGCCATTGTACTAACTGTCTAACCGACAAACGTCATATTGATAGAGTAATCTGACATTTTCGTTTAATTATTTTGATTTTTTGTAGTAATTATCAGTTAGTCGTCGATAAAGTAGTGTATACTAACTCGCATTAATGAATATTATTCCCTCGAGCCGAGTTACTCCCTCGCCGCTTACGCGGCTCGGTTCGTAAATTCAGCTCTCGGGAATAATAACTGTCATTATTGACTCGTTGCATAAACTACTATTATGGACGACTAAACAATAAAGTATGTATTATATTAATCACTATTGGTTAATAATAACACTCATAATACTCGGAGGGATAATGAAATACGACGGGGAATAATGAGTCATAACGTTACCATTTTTCCCTACATTCCGCCAATAAGAATACAACGTTCCCAACTTTGCCGTAGTAACAAACGACATCAAACGTCATATTGATATAGTAATCTGACATTTTCGTTTAATTATTTTGATTTTTTTAGTAATCTTCGGTTAGTCGTCGATAAAGTAGTGTATACTAACTCGCAATAATGACTATTATTCCCTCCAGCCGAGTTACTCCCTCCTCGCTTCGCGGCTGGATTCGTAAATTCGGCTCTGGGGAATAATAACTGTCATTATTGACTCGTTGTATAAACTACTATTAATAGACTAATAGTTCAATTTGGTGTTGGCAGATAAATCATATCTGTCAAAAAGGCGTGTGTTGTGTATATTTTGCCTGTCAAATTTTAGTGTTGTTTTTTGCTTTGAAATAAATTGTTAAAAACAGTTCTTCTTAGAACTGTATATCCTGTTTATTACCTATTTGCGTCCTTTGAATATAATGCCGAAAGGTTTTTGTTAACAGTCGAAGCTTTTTACAAACTTTTCTATAATCATCTCTTAAATTTAATGCGACTAGCGTAAGTATTGGTTATTTTAAATTTTATTATGGATATGAAACACTTAAGGTTTTTTGACAATCTAAATCAATATAATAAATAAGTAGAGGAAGACTAGAGCATTTCAGTTACTAAATATATTACGTTATAGTTATTGTATTCTGAATAATTTTTATCTTTCGTTATACCAAATGTCATTGACAGAAATACAAATAGATCCGACAACATAAACAAGACGAGTCGTCATGGATCTAGTATGACGTACAATTAAATGTAACGCGTTTCCTCTATATATGTAATAAATTTTTGACCTGGGAATTGCTTAAAGTCTTTTCAGTTTTTGATGTTCATTTGAATACGAAATTTCGCATTTTAATAAAACACCAACACTTTTTTGAGTTGTACTACGAATACCTGAGCTATTATAACTAATACGGTTGTGACCTTGGGAGGAGGGAGGGTGTGCAGAATCGGCTCATTCCTCTTGCTGTCGGTTGGCACTACCAAATTTTATTATGTTTTATCATATTTTTTATTATATGCATATATTACGTCAGTGAATGTCTAATGCCTCATATTTCTTTCTACCTAAATAAAGTTAGTTAAGTGAAAAGTATGAATTTGGCGCTATTTCTCAAACCTTCTTCTACAATCCACTGCAACAGTAACGTTCTGCGTCAACAAGTGATAGCACTGCAGTCGCTTGCAAAACGGACAATATCGATGTTCGTATTAAATAGCGTAGTTTCATCACCGTACACATTTATCAGTCTTTTATGGATGCGAATGGGGGTTTCACCTTCTGAATTCAAGAATTCTATTACAGAACGCTGTCTAATACGAACATCGATGTCGGCTATTTTGCAAACGACTGCAGTGCTGCCACTTGTTAACGCAGAAAGTTGCTGTTGCAGTGGATTGTAGCAGGAGGTTTGAGGAATACCGCCAAATTCAAAATTTTCACATAACTAACTTTATTTAGGTAGAAAAATAGGAGGCATTAGATATTGACTCACCCTCGTATGATGCAATATAACAAATTCTTATATTTTATATTATGTTGATCATCAAGAACTTTGTAAAATGGTAATTTCAAGCATCTGTCATTAGTTTGCGTTCTTCTTTATATGTTTATCTTGCTCCATTTTCAAAATTTGATCAATGCCCGTTTCATTTTTCGACATCGCAAATATTTGACAGCATATAATGGAAGAAATTACCAAAGCTATCCAAAATTGCTGATGCAATAAACCTCAAAATATGGAATTAAGGAATGGTTTTTATAATTTGAAACGAAATTCCTGGTGCGTCATTACTGCAGCTATTTTTTATAATCAAACTTGATATTTTTCAACTAAAGATTTTATATGTCGTTATTTACACAAAGTAATCTGATTTTTTTCCGATGTCACTTAAATTAACTCATCATTCCAATTTAAGTATCATTAAAAAAACATTTCAAGTGTATGATAATTTTTACAATGAAACTAATTTTAAGTAGGTACATATTCTCTACATACTGACGATAAGGTATTTGTACATAATTAATAATAAGTATAAATTGTAGCAAAATTGGTTCCCGTTTGGTAACTGATTTTCATTTGGAATGTTTTAAATTAGAATTTTACGAAATGTTCTCTCTTTTACAAATAAAATAATGAGCTCCTAATTTATTAAGTTAAATCAAATACCAGGTATTTTGAAATTGAAAGCAAACGAAACCAGTGACCTGTAAAACAGTCGAAATTAAAAAAAAACTGTATAGAAGAATGAAAAGGAATTTAAAATTTTCCAATTATACTTATTTTTTACTTACATAAGATATTTTTGCAGAAAATAATTTTAATTCCAGTTTCTTCTTCAATTGTTAATTACTATAATAATTACATTGTTATATTAAAAAAAACAGTTAGCTTATTACCAAACTGATAAAATATCTTTTATCGACGACTAAACAATAAAGTATGTATTATATTAATCAATATTGGCTAATAATAACACTCATAATACCCGTAGGGAATAATGAAATGCGACCAGTGAATAATGGGCCATAACGTTACCATTATTCACTGCATTCCGCCAATAAGAACATATAATGGGCCATAACGTTACCATTATTCACTGCATTCCGCCAATAAGAACATAACGTTCCTAACGTTGTCATAGTAACGATAGACAAGTCCGGCCATTTTACTGACTGCCTAACCATCAAACGTCATATTGATATAGTAATCTGACATTTTCGTTTACTTATTTTGATTTTTTTTAGTAATTTTCAGTTAGTCGTCGATAAAGTAGTGTATACTAACTCGCAATAATGACTATTATTCCCTCGAGCTGAGTTACTCCCTCGCCGCTTACGCGGCTCGGGAGTAAATTCAGCTCTCGGGAATAATAACTGTCATTATTGACTCGTTGTATAAACTACTATTTCTGTATATATTTAATCAATAAAAAATAGAATAAGTATTCTTTTAATTACAAGGCAAAATTTTTAATGACTCATGAGCAAAAGTATTGCATATTATTAATTTTTTGTGCAATGTGAGCAGTTTTGTTTATGTATGTAGTATGTACAAAATATGTACAATAAAGTATACACTTTTTTGAATAATAAGAACGTTAAAAAAACACATTACAGACAAAGGATCCCCCGGTTACAAAAAAAAGTTTGGTATTGTAATATTCTTTATCGTCAACCGTCAATAAAGCGATGCGTTACCATAGCGTTTTACGGAGGTAAACAAACACTTTATCGTACTGTACAATAAAGTACTTTACTGCCGCTAATATCTGTCAACACAGACACGACTGTATGACATTCAACATAAATCGTTTGTCGCTGTTATGAAATGTCATAAGTCATACCTTTACTTTTTAAATTACGAATTTTTGCGGTTGGTGATAAAACTTTGTAAGCACCACGTCAATAAAATGCCTTTATCGAACTCGTCTTTTATTGGCCTCGCTCGCTTCGCGCGCTTGGCTCATAAACCAGATCACGTTCGATAAAGTATCACTTTACTGACTTGGTACATAAATAACTATTATCGTCAACCGTCAATAAAGCGATGCGTTACCATGGCGTTTTACGGAGCTAAACAAACACTTTATCATACTGTACAATAAAGTACTTTACTGCCGCTAATATCTGTCAACACAGACAGGATTGTATGACATAGAACATAAATCGCTTGTCGTTTTTATGAATTGTCATAAGTCATTATTATACCTTTACTTTTTAAATAACGAATTTTTGCGGTTGGTGATAAAATTTTGTATGCACCACGTCAATAAAGTGCCTTTATCGAACTCGTCTTTTATTCGCCTCCCTCGCTTAGCGCGCTTGGCTCATAAACCAGACTCGTTCGAAAAGGATCACTTTACTGACTTGGTACATAAATAACTATTTTATTGCGTTGCTTCGGAAATAATCGTGAGTTATTGCTGTCTCAGACGTACTCGAGCTGTGTTGACATAAACGTCTATTTAGTACTATCAGGATGTGGAACATACGCCTAATTACAGCGAGCCAATAGCTGCTCAAGTTATTGCCTTATCTGAAGTGGGTATGAAGCAAATGGAAGTATCGGAACGGTTGCATATGCAACAATCTACTGTTTGCCGTATTCTAAAACGATATAGGAAAACCGACAGATTCAGTAGACGTCCCGTCAAAGGCTGACCGAGATGCACAACTGCAAGACAATATCGTTTTCTACAGATAACAGCTAAAACATCGTGCTGCAACGACATCTGAGCTTAGTGGACACCTTGCGGAAGCTATTGGCACGAATGCAAGCAGATTTACGAGATCGAGAAGGCTAAAGGAATATGGTATAAAAGCATGACGACCTGCAAAAGTTCCAGAATTGCTCCCACAGCACAAAACAGAAAGGCAACATTTTGCTCAAGAAGATTTAACGTGGACTGCCGAGCAATAGAGTAATGTGCTCTTATGTGATGAAACACGAATTCAATTGTATCATATAGATGGACATAACTTACTGTTCACACAAAGAAGGTACAGAAGGACATACTGAGGTTGTGGAGGTCACTCAAAGAATAACAGGCGTTTGGTACTTGGTACATATTCTTCAAGACCATGTTTACCCATACGCCGGCTTTATTGGGTTTGATAGGTTCAGATTGATCCATGATAACGCATGACCGTACATTGCTGATGTTGTTCAACATTATCTTACTGCTGTAGAAACTGAGAGAGTGATCTGGCCTGCAGAGTCCTGACTGTAATCCACCGAAACATGTATGGGACTACTTAAAGAGAAAAAATGTGAACGAAATCCGCATCGAAAAACTCTACAAGACCTACGAATAGCATCTGAGGAAGAATGACAATAAACTTCACAAGGGCCACATAAGAAATTTGATTTTTGGAATGGGAAGACGTATGCAAGCTGTATTAGATGCTAGAGGAGGCAATTCGCGATACTAAATCCAACTTTAAATAAGAGCCAGCTAATAACAAACTCTTTCATTTATTTAAGGAAGTTGTCTTGGTTTATTAATTTCTAATAAAAGCACTCCTTTATCAATTTCAGTTTCTGTTGTTACATATACGAGGTGAGTCTCAGAATTAATGAGAAATATTAGTTTTCAAGAGTTTTATCGAATGTATCTACAAATTAATATTGTTACCTTCAAAGTATGTCCTTTGCGAATGCACACAGCGTCTTTAGTGAGTTTTCCATGCTTGGTAACAGTTCTGGAAGTCTTGTTTCGTTAGGCTGTTTAGAACCTGTGTCGTGACTGTTTGGATGTTGTTTATTGTTCCGTCGTGAAAACATTTCAATTACCGCTTAAGCGTTGGAACAAGAAAAAAATCACATGGAGCCATGTTTGGAATGTAGGGCGGGTGTGGAAGTACTAGAATATTTTTCTCTGCCAAAAATTCTCCAACCGACAATGAGCTGTGACTGGGGGCATTATCGTGATGCAGGATCCATGGGCTGGCAATGTCAGGTCGCACACGCAGAACTCTCTGCCGAAAACGTTCAAGGACGTTGCGATAAACAGTTTAATAAAGAGTTTGATTCACTGTCTGGCCCGGCGGTACGAATTCTTTGTGGACAATTCCACGCGAATTAAAATTGATGATAAGCATCGACTTGATTCAGGATTTGCTCATGCGACCTTTCTTAGGTCGCGGTGTTGCAGGTGTGTGCCACTCAGCTCTTCGTCGCTTTGTTTCTGGATTATATTCAAATACCCATGACTTATCTATCACCTGTTATCACTCTGTGCATGAAGTTTGGTTGGGTTGTTAAGCGATCCCGCAATTGTTGACTAATGGAGAAGCGATTTTCCTTTTGTTCATCAGACAAGTTCTTGAGCACCAGCTTTGCACAAATTTTCCGCATGCCTAGTTCCTTTGTCACAATTCGATAAACAGTGTCCTTACTCATGCCGACCTCATGTGCCATCAACCTGAGTGTCAACCGCACCTTCGCCACGCTTTCATCGGTTTTTGACGTGGACGGCAGTCCGGAGCAATGGTAATCTTCGATGGTGTCGCGGCAATCTTTGAAAGCCTTGTACCATCTGCAAACTTCTGCTGACGACAACGTAACATTTCCATATGTTGTTCTTACCATTTGTAGTGTCTCTGAAGCAGTTCCCTTTTTTAACGCAAAATTTAATTCCATATCGCTGCTCGATAATTGCCTGCATTTTACATGTAACGTGGTATTGGAACTTAACGGTAAATACGTGGGGCTCATGCCACTAACACTAGACTTAGTGGGCTGCGCCTGTTATGGTTGCGTTCTTAGACATTCCACTCACATGTAGTCGACTCCAGTCGGCTGCAGTCGTTGTCATATTTAGCGTAAACAATTCATTCTCATTACTTCTGAGACATACCTCGTATTAATCATAGATATTATATTTACTCAACAAAGAATGAAGAAATAAGAAAAGGGTAATAAATTCTTTAACATATTCAAAATATGCCATATATTTTCTTATGAGTGTATCAAGATTTTGCTAATTTATATTAGAATAATTCTATAAAATTGAAAAAACATGTTTCGCCTTATCGCGTCTTTCTATTGATGGCGCACAGAAAATTGCGCATACGGTCAGTTAACAGCCTACATGAGGTCATAAAATATTCTAGACACGGCACCTTAATAATGCATTGTACACTTGTTGGATGTATAATTGGAACCCCAACCAACGATGAATTTCGGGTCGATTGTACTAACATATAAAAGCTTGTGTAAATAAACTAAAAAGGAAAAAGCAAAGTAATCGAGGTTTAAAAGACGTATTATGATTTTTTACAATATATTTCAAAATATATAATATACGAGGTAGGCGCCATAAATTCTCGGCCTGACAGGCTTATGCAGGTTCAAACGTGTTCAAACTCCGTCATGTCATGCATGCATATACGCAAGGTATACACTATAAATATGACGGTTCGAAGTTTAGTAGTTTTTAGTAACCAGCCAACCAACGTGACTAGCGCACGAAAATGTCTGAAGTAACGAAAATTGAGTACGCGCGGTCATTAAATTTTTAACGAAAAAAAGGGCATACACCTTCTCACATTAAACAACGTTTAGACGGGGTTTACGGTGATTCATCTCCTTAGTAACATTTTCATTTAGACGGGTACGTGAACAAAGAGACTTGTCGGTACTGGTCTGCGGTAAACCCAAGAGAAAAACACGGAGTCGCTTTGCACACTCCAAAAGTAACTATATGGGCAGCAATGTCTTCAAGAGGCATTATTGGTCTGTATTTTTTTGAGAATAATCAAAGACCATCTTCGATGATCCGCAGTTTTGTAGGACCAGCATTAAAAGCATTGAAGGGTTTGATAATTGCACATGGTTCCAACAGGAAGGCGCCACAAGCCGTACTGCGAATGAAGCTTTAGAGGCAGTTAGATTTTTTCCATAAAGAATAATTTCGCGTAGAGGTAACATTGACTGGCCTGCGAGAAGCTGTGATTTGACACTAGTACGTTTGTTCTTGAAGCGCTATCTTAAAAGTAAGGTGTATGTAAATCCTCCGGTCAATGTAAATGAACTTAAAGACGGAATACGGGAACAAATTACCGCCATTCCTGTAGCACTGTGTCAAAGAGATATTATAAGTGCATGACATCGTTCAGATGAGTGCATAAGACGTCAAGGGCAACATTTAGACGACATTGTCTTTAAAGTCTTATATCCAGATGACAGTAATGTATAAATACAGTTGATTAAAACTTTCAAAAACCAATGAGCTATTTTATTTTTAAAATCGAGTTTCATTCTGAGTCACCTATTACTTTATTCTCTTTAGCACATGTAAGTACGTCATGACAATAGCTTGGTTAGTAAAGCTGTTCAACGATGTTTGAAGAACATCCTCAAATTGAAGTGCTTGCTTGGTGTTACCTATGAGCCCAATGATTTAATCAATTTAGGGAATATGAAAATTTGAAGATATCAGAAAACACACTCAAGAAGTTTGATTTATAAAAAGCATTTTTCTATACCACTAAAAATTAAAGCCTCAAGATAAAAAATTCGTTTCTTTTTTATGTTTTTAATGGCAAAACTTTGAAAATTCCTAAAATTTAATTTCAGTTTTTGTTTATTAATAATTAAGTACCGTGTCACAACAGGCATTGTTGTGACAAACTTATAATATACTAATGGATCCTTTGACATTTAATCGAGTGGATTTAAGACGGGCGTTTACCAACAAATAAAAACTTATGCAACTTAAATTACTCGCGGGACGGGTAGACGCAAGGGGGTGTGAGTAAGTGAAGCTACACGATATTCGGTTTCCTTCACAGCGCTTCGGTTTTATTCATAGATTAAGGAATACTATAGATGGGAAACATATGTATAAAGAATGAGTACTTACGGAACTGTTGATGTTGTTGATGTTTTATAATAAGCCAATTTTCGCTTGCCCATAACTCTTATATTATTATACACTCGAATATTATAGGTATATATGACATTTAAATGCCAGTGTCAGTTTGTATTTAAACTGTCACTCGCATTTGAGTCTCCAATAGCCGACCGATTTCGATAGAATTACGTCTTCGCTGGGACCGGTAGAGGTACCGTAAAGTGGGGATAGACGACGCGTAAAACCTGGTGTAAAATGTGTGTGACAATGTTTACTGTTTAATGTTTTTTATCTTTAAAAATAAGAAAGAGGAAAATATTGGGTAAATTCCGCTGTAGAGCAACCGTAGACACGTGTTTCTGACTCATTGGAATTTACCCAATATTTTCCTCTTTCTTGTATTTCATGTATCCGCGATATTCCTTTTATTTAAAAATAAGTACATAAATTTGATTTTTTCTTAATATCGTACATCAAATGTGCAGCTGGCGCGTAGAGGTCGTTTTTTTTCTTTTGTGTACCAACCTTAGTTAGTAGACACTAATCAAATTCATGCATTTTTGTGGTTATTTCTAAAACACATAACTTTTTTAAGAAAATAAATTAGTACAAAAACGGACCTTGACATTATAAATTGATGCTTTTTGCACCACTAACCCAAATTTGAGATTCTAAAATTACAAAATAAATTCAAAAAACGCGAAACGGCGATGCCTTAGTTTTCGACAGGTAAACGCCCCTCTTAAAAACCTAACTTTTCCTCTCGACTGTTTATCGCACTAATTATTTTAAATAGTCTTATAGAGCCCCCCCCCCCTTGTTACACGTTTTTGATATTTAGTTTATTTTTTTTTTCAATTTTAACCTCCCAATTAATTAATCATTAAATCATAATTTAATTCTTTAACCTCCTCAAGGATTTCTATTCTCATTTATAACCTGTTAATTAATTAAATTTAAGTAGTAAGTAAGTAAGAAATAAGCGTCAACACGTCTGCTCTAATATCCAGGAGGCATTTTCTTAGTAAGTTACTTAGATAAGTATTTTATTAAATCTTGATAGTTATAAACTAAAATTACAAAAATACATTTTAATACTAGATTCATATACTGTTTTCAATTAATATTTATGTACACATGTTTGAAGTTTAAAATTGCGTTGATCTTTCTTTCGTAGCATTTATATATAGTAACTTATTAATGTTATAATAATAACGTTCCAGTAAACTTAAGTAAGAAGTAAGCGTCAACACGTCTGCTCTAATAGCCAGGAGGCATTTTCTTTAAAGTAATAAATTTTGTTTTTTGCTTGCGCATCTGCCTGAAGTTACTTAGATAAGCATTTTATTAAATCTTGATAGTTATAAACTAAAATTAGAAAAATACGTTTTAATAATAGATTCATATACATTCTGTTTTCAATTTATATTTATGTACACATGTTTGAAGTTTAAAATTGCGTTGATCTTTCTTTCGTAGCTTTTATATATAGTAACTTATTAATGTTATAATAATAACGTTTCAGTAAACTTTTCAACGGGTATGCGTATATAGATGTAGGAGAAACGGAACAACAGAAAATAAATCGAAAGGTGGACAAAACGGAAAGAAAAATATCTTCTAAAGGAAAACCGCTGGAAATCGAAGTCTCAGATGTTTAAAATACTTATTCAAGCGGAAAATATCACTGCTGACAACACAAAAAAGAGACCATTGCTTTATAGACAAAGGCGGCGAGGGTTCAAGTTATTTATACGCTAAGAAAGTTCGATACTTCTGTGGATATCATGGAAGTTGTTAAGACTTTGTCACCCAAGCCGAAAAATCTTTTCTGTATACTATACAAAGAAAAAGCCATTCAAAGAGTAATATTTTCTTTAATAAAGAAAAGCTGGTGATATATTTATAAAATAAAACATTAAATTAAGCTTGTTAGGCAATCAACGATTGTTTTAATTTAGAAGTGACAACCTTATTTTTCATAGCGATATTATTAATATCTTTTATGAAATAAACGTGGCTCTGTCAAGTTACCTCCCTTCAATTACAGTTTATATAATATAAAATGCGTGTCAATTCTTCTCCATTTGTGCTTAATTGTGTCGTTATTAGTTTTATTTGTGCTATTCTGTTTTCAGAGATTTTTAAAAAGATCGAAGGGTGGCCAACTTGACGATTGGTCCACCCAATAAGTTGAAATTATTTTTAGAACTCGGTGCCTTCACAAAGAACGCCAATTGTGCTCAATTGTACCGTATAGCATTTTCCCCCAAACCACTCTTTTCCGTTATACCTAAAAAAAATTCCGAAATTGACGAAAGACCACTGTACACACCTATGTTATAATTTATATAGTATAAAATCCATGTCAATTGTGCTCCATTTGTACTCAATTGTGCCGTTATTATGTCATTTGGACCCTACTATTTACAGAAATTAGAAAAGAGATCAATAGAAGGTGAATGTCATTCAATGACAATAGTAGAAAAATGTGATAATTTTATGAAGCACATACTTTTTGAGAATAATTACATACCAAAAAAGTACTTGAGTGATTATAGCTTTAATAAAAGATTGTTTTGCGAAGATTTATTTACTTTAATTTATCTTCTATATAAGATTGCATGAGGATACACCAACTTACTACCGTTGAAGGCTACTTTGTGTTGTAGTAAATCATCGTAGACTCCCCATTTTTGGAGAGTCTACGTTAATTCTGAAACAGTATGCCTTAAAATAGACAATATGACTTTCTGATCGACGACTCCAAGGGGCCCGAAGTAAGCGATGAGGTCACCTAAGTCATATTTATAGTCATCAATAGTAATGGTCCTAGGTACATTATGTAAATGCAGTTTCGGTATTATCGACAGCATAATGATAATGTTATTTCGGATAGTTACATCTATGTAGTCAAGGCCCTATAAATAAATAATCTTTATTAGTGCTCAGAGATACAACCCACGTCAGTACAAGGAAACTAGTAATACAAAGATTTGTCTAGATAATCGTTATTATATATTATTAAATATTGGCCATGTTGTCCATAAATTCTTCTAGGCTGTAGAATGCATTTTGCAGCAGATGCTCCCTCACCCTCCTATTGAACTTTTTATTCGTCTCCAATCGGCCGGTATGGAATTATATATCTTACGCCCCAGGTTCATATGTTTGGACGAATTTAGCCGAAAGTAGTCCACTTGGAGGTCTAAGTGCTGCCTTGTAGCTATGGATATCACATCTTCGTGCAAGGTGCTCTCTGTCTGCGTGGACCCTTTTCAGTTGTTTCCCTATGTAGACTGAAGGTATCATCTTTATTTTATGTGCTTTGAATATTGTTCTGGCGGTTTCGTATGGCGAAACACCCACAATCGCCCTAACAGCCCTCTTTTGAGCTCGCATAACCTTCTGCATATGAGTCGAGTGTCCCCACACACAAATACAGTACACTGCCCTAGCGTGGAACATAGCGTAGTAAGTTAGCTTTGCAGCAATTGTATCAACGATTTTGCTGGTTCTTCTTATAGCGTATATTGAGGATTGCAGAGATCCAACCAAATCCTCCAAGTGTGCCTCCCAAGTCAGTAGTGGCCGTACACATAAGACTTCATTAGTTGCAGAAGCACTCCTCTAAATCCATAATACTCCAATTTGTTCAAAAGTATGCTATGTGACATGCAGTCGAATGCCTTGCTTAAGTCACAGAATAAAGTCCCACAACTTTGATGATCCTCCAAAGAGGTAGAGATGTACGTTACTAAGTCAAGAAACGGCATTTACTGTACCATGCCGCTTTCTGAATGCATATTGGTGTGGTGTCAAGTAGCGGTTTTCTTATTGCCATCAGCAACTCCATGATTTTTCCAAAGACTGGCGTAATGTAAATTGGCCTGTAGTTGGAAGGGTCCATCGTAGATCCCTTCTTAAGCACTGTAGTTGTACGAGCTATTTTCATTTTGGTTGGAAACACTCCCACGCAGAAGCACTCATTGAGAATATGGGCCAACGAATCCGAAATAACCGCAGCGGTAGATATTGTTATATGTAGATGAAGTTACCAGAAAAAAAAGTCTAGTTGTTAATATCATATTGTTTAGTTGCTTTGCCACAAAATCAATTCTTCTAACTCAAAAAAAGCGCCTGGTTTTTCATTTCATTGGGCTCTAGTACCCTTACAAAACAGTCCCAAAATTTCGAATTTCAATTTTGGGCAAGGGGTAATCGTCAAGTTAGCCCCCACATCGACTTTTTAAAAATCTTTGAAAACAAAAGAGCGCAAATGAAACTAATAACGACACAATTGAGCACAAAAGGAGCAGACTTGACACATATTTTATACTATATAAATTATAACAAAGGTGGACAGTAGACTTTCGTCAATTTCGGATTTTTTTTAGGTATAACTTCGAAAGTGAGTGGTTGGCGGAAACGTTATACGGCTCAATTGAGTATAATTGGAGTGTTTTGCGAAGGCACCGAGTTTTAAAAAAAATTTCAAATTGGGGGGGGGGGGCAATCGTCAAGTTAGCCCCCTTTCGATTTTCTAAAAATCTCTGAAAACAGAAGAGCACAAAGGACACTAATAACAGCACAATTTAGCACAAATGTAGCACAATTGCATCCATGTTTTACTATTTTAATTGTAATTACTTTACCCCCACTACATGGCCGAGGAAACAATTGTAATTTAATAAGTTGCAGAATTTAGAATACGCAACAAAATATGTAAATTTTGTTGCGTGTAAATGGCGCCTTATTTCTAATTGCTTGTTTTCGTCAGTAATAATATATTTTACGTTTTTCTATAGTAATCATATACGTATACTCATATTTTAGTAAAGCATTTAATTCCCTGTCAATATTTTTCTAAATTGTAATATACATACTGCGATATTGTAATATACATACATTCAATTTATTTTACTGTGTTCTCAAATTTTGAAATTCCAAACCTAACTCTATCTCGAACATAGCCGGGCTTAATAGAAAGCACTGTCGAAACTCATGAGCATTTCTCTTCTGCAATACGTCATCAACGAACATCTAGTTTACGAAAATTACCTTCCTCCACCGATACCTAAATAACCAGAGAGGTGCTTGATTTCAAGGAGATAGTGTGTAAATGAGAAAGTGAGTCAGTCACAAGTCACAGTCGAAACCTATAAGGTACCTGCTCCTTAGAATAGTGGGCGAACAATTGGCAACAGAAGAGATACGTAGTCTCAAAAGATAGAAGTTAGTGTCTTAGTAAACTATTTATACGTAGTATAAAGAAGTATTGTGATGACAAAAATTTTCCTTGATCCCAAAAGGCGATTTTTGCAAAAATGTGTGTCTCGGTGTGTGTGACCACGATAGTGGCTAAACAGTAATGATATTATATTTGAAAGTACACTTCCTCTCTCAAGATTTGATTATATTTTCAGTCAAGCCAGTAGACCGGAAGTAGAAGTTTATTTCAGTGAAAATATCAAAATTTACCAGTAGTTTGTGAACTTCTAAGTTTAGACAAACTCTTAAAAACTACAGGAGATAAGAAATAAAGCATTTCAAAATATTCTGACCAAATGACTGAGAATCTGTTTGTTAATATAGGTGAAATTCGATAATGCAGATAAATTTCTAATTTGGATAGATAGAAGTGTTGAAAGGTCGACTTGATACAATTTCGTACAGATAATTTTTCAAAAAATCTGAAGTATCTATCTGTATATTTGGATCGGATGCATTACGTACAAGGAAGA
This sequence comes from Amphimallon solstitiale, assembly GCA_963170755.1. NCBI lineage: Eukaryota > Metazoa > Arthropoda > Insecta > Coleoptera > Scarabaeidae > Amphimallon > Amphimallon solstitiale. The sequence continues at coordinate 41,427,337 of OY720676.1, read as the reverse complement.
CGTGTGGTGACAACACTAACCACTCTAAAAATACTGACTTAATGATAACTCTCATTTTAAAATTTTGAGAAGATGGCGCTGTAGGATATATCAACTTAAAAATTTTAAATGACAAAGGGACTCGAGTGACCCCTCATTTGAGAAAAATATTTGGAAGATCTATTCAAATTTTTTTTTAAATTACCTTCAATTGTTAAAAAAAAAAGAAACGCCCAATTTCAATTTAGCGAATAAAAAACTTCTAAAATTGAGAAAAAGACAAATAGCCTGAACACATCACTGTGATTTTAATATTAAATTTTCAAAATGAGCACCGCCTTGGCAATAGAATAACCGATTGCAAAACAATGGTGTAATTATACTACCCGTGAAATTGGGTGTTTTTTTAACAAATAAAGGAAATTAAAAAAAAACAATTTTTGAATAGGTCTTCCAAATAACTTTCAAATGAGGGGTCACTCGTCCGACCCCCTTCACTATTTGAAATTTTTAAGTTGATATACCCTGTCAAAATTCTAAAATGAGACATGGTCATAGAGTATTTTTATAGTGGTTTTGTTTTGTTTTTGTTCCAACGTTTTATTCCATTTCGTTTAAAAGATAAAAGGGGTGAGACTTCAGACACGCACTGTATATATGATCGTTGGTGCGTCTGTTAGTAATCGTAAACGTTTGAACGTCCAATTGAGTCAGTGTATTTGTTATATAGGTGGCACTGTAGTCAAGTTATTTACACATTCTATATTTATGGACCAATGTGACTCATATTCACAATATACGTTAGTTTAGTGCCATAAAACAAAATAACAAAATCTGGACCCATTAGGTGGCACTGTGGTCGAGTTATTAATAAATTTTATATATTATAGAATTTATAAACAGAAATGATTTATATGTACACAATATGATCGCATGGTCAATCAAATTGTTTTGATATATACTGTCGGCCAATAGATGGCGCTTTTATTAGTAGAATTAAAGCACTTCATTTTTCTTCAATTAGATAAATTGCAGTTTTCCGCGCTTCTATGCGCTCGATCATTTGCTCACCTTACTTGTCCTCAGGAACTTTCACCAAATTAATATCATCGTTCACGCCACCTACCGGAAAGGGCAGAAGATTGCTTGCCGGGGCAGCTAGTTTATTTATATATTAAAATTTTATAATTTTTTGTTTAGTTTTCATCATGGCCAATTATTTATTGAAATTATCTTTGATTAATGGTTGTTAAGCAAACTAAACTGAAATAAAACACAAATTGCATTCAAATACACTTTTATTTAAATAAGCCGGTGTGCGCCGGTATATGGTATTTACTTTTACATTTTTACATACAGTGCATACATGAAGGCGCATAAAATAAAACAAAACATTCGGGTATAAAATAAGAAACACCTACTTAACAAGGGTCTAGTTAAAATTTGAACTATCAAATTACGAAATTTTTATATTGCAATCTTAATTTGATCTTGTATTGATGAGTGTAAAAAATCTGAGTAGAAAAAGACAATAAAAACCATGTGTTGTATAATAAAAATTGTACTGTTTTAATGATGTGCATTTAATAGTTAAAATCAAAGCTTTGAAATATAATTACTAAGAACAATAGAAGATGTAAAAATAACGGACGTGAACATGCATCACATACTCTAAGTAAATATAATCCCTAATGAAGCAAGCACTCTTCACTTTCGGATTCATTATAACTCTGCAGGGAGCTCAATCAAAGCGTTCATGTTAATTGCGCGAATTATCCTAAAGTAGGAAGTTGCTAGATTATGATTATTAAGGAATCTCATACAGTCTGGCCGTTCTGGGTATTTTCAATACATTGAGGGTATTCTCTGGGGGTTAAAAATTTCCTTGCTTTAATCTGTTCTACGTGAAGTAAAACGATAAATGGAGGGAATTTGTTCAACACCCCTGACTACCCACGCATATCTGTACGTATGCCAGATAAATTTATTGATTTTACAACTTGTTACTTATTTGGTTCCACTTGCAAGGAGGAACAGTCTCATGAGAATCATGAAAAAGTTTGTTTATTTGCCCTACTTGGGAAAAACAAGAGGAATATCATGACAAAATATAATTTGAAAATATATTTTTTTTGCTTATTTTGTTTAATTGCCAATTCGTAGTGCGAGAGGTAAGTTACTGTGCTTATATTGTTTGCATAAATTAAACTATACTTTATACATACATAAGTATACCAGGTAATATCGACTATATTTAGAGACTAATTTTGTAATACTTTAAAGATGTCACAGGTAGTCGTGGACAGCCTTTCATCAGCTTTATATTTCACCTTGTAATACTTGGCAATTTCAAAGAAGATTGTGGTATCAAACTTTAATATATGATTTGTACAGAGTTGTCAAAGATGTTGTTAAATTGAAAATTAAGTAATATTTCTGTTCTATAATAATGTGAATATTCATTCAATTAATTGTAGTTTATTTAACGTCGTAAATGTAAATGTGTCTTCAGCTAATTTTTCTGCTTTTATAAATATTTCTTAGGAAAAGATATTAACAACGTGCTGTGTTGCAAATTGTGGAAGTACTAGTAGCCTCCATGTTATTGAATTATTTAAAATAAATTGTGATCTTTCCGCATAAATTAGATTTAAATAAACAGGTCAGAAATTAATACAAATAATAATGTGAAAAATACAAAACAGGAAAATGACTGCAACTTCAGAATGAATGGCTATTCAGGATCAATGAATTGAATGTAATGTACTGTATTTCTTAGTGTAGTACTATCCAACTACTACTGATGCTTTATCTGAAAATATAGTAGAATGTGTAGTTCAAATTGTACCTACATAAAGGTCCATAAAAATTTAATTTTTGCCCTTCCATTTTCAATATGTTCACAATTTGTTCTTGTTTCATACCGATGTAAACATCTTTACAACATATTACTATCGTCCTAAAACTATCGCACTTAAATTTTTTGCATTAAATAGGAACGATGAGATACAACCAGTTATGATGTTATGTCGATTATCCTCAGTGGAAAGTGTTTTTTTAGAACCAGCTTGTATTTCTTTTGAGACCAAAGAAAAAATAACAATACAGCCCAAACGGTCGATGAATGTGATTGAGCAAAAAGCCATTTATTGCTGTTATCGAAAACTTTATGGACAAACGCAAAGCTAAAAATTATGTTTAACTGGTAAACGAGATGCTTAAAAGTTTAAGTCTTTTGGGTGTAACACCTAGTAAGGTACACTATTTACACATCATGAAAGATTTTATCAGGATATCAAAACTATTGAAGACGATTACCAAGGAAGATGGGATACGCACGCGCTACCAGACTATTGCTGGAGTTTAAAAAGGGACTCTTCCAAAATACATTCAAGAATATTACGGAAAACAATCTTTCGAAGTGTCCAGTTACGAGTTGGTTTCATCGATGATTATTTTCTCTACCATTCGTATATAGTAATATTTGCAAAATATAATAATAGAAATTCTGTGTTTAGTTTTTTATTTGATCCATGGATTTAACTTAAAATAGTGTTATATCTTAGGAATTTGAGCTCCTAGGCAAAAACTAATATCACATTTGAATTCAGAAAAAATTCATATGAAATCAGCCCGAAACACCCTGGAACCAAAACAACTATTGACTAGTGTAATTTTTTTGCTTAGTCACCAATCACGGCAGCTTGGCGGTACCTGATTAGCGTAAATCTTTAAGCTTATTTAATTAAGCCAAATCCTAATGTATCCAATACAAGTCTTTCACAAAAATTGCGACTATCTGGTACACACTTACTTCGCAAATTTTACATAAAGATTTGGGCTTACATCTATAAAAAATTGTTCTGACGAAAGAATTGAAGCGTTTGGCCTATCAAAAATGTGATGCATTTGCTGATTTTTCCTTCAAAAAACTTGAAAATTATTGTGATTTTGGAAAGAAAATCATATTCTCAGATAATCTATGTTTGTCGTTACAGAAGTGGAAATAACTCATAAGTGATCCACGAGTGATCATTATATTCTTGTGAAGTGACAGTTCGATGTGGTTTATGAGAGAGTGACATTTCGGCCCTTATGTTTTTTAAAATGGGAATGGAGAAATTTTTATGGCCCGAAATGAATAATATTGATATAACAAAACATATGGTTTCAACAAGAAGGCGCTACGTGCCACACGAATTATGGAACTATTGGTTTATTGCGTCAAAAGTTTGATCATATTTGAGTCACTTTGTCCTTTTCGAGTCCGCAGTTTAACAATTTGCTCTTATTAATCTTTTTGGGAATTTTAATTAAATTAGATTGCGGTCCGCATTTTAGCTGTACACAACAGAGAATACATTTATACGAATGTATTTAATCTGTCATCTTGGGTAGCGGCAACATGATTAATTAATAATTAATAGCAAAAAAGACAGCTGGAAAGCAAGCTGTTACCCAAACAGTTTTATCGACCATAGAACATAGAAAGAATGCATATGTGAAATGTGTAAATGTGAAAATGTAAACAAATAAGCTTAAGGCTGGATGCCCGCTTCAAGCCGAGTTCGATTTGAAATAGGCGTACCACTGCTTTTCGTACAAATGTAAATAAAAGACAAATGTTTAAGGGTCCGCGTGCTCTGTCTTATGCTGAGGAAAAAGATAGAGAAAAGAACTTGTCACCTAATCTAATCTGCCTGTAATTTATGGCTGCGTTATGGTCTCAGATAATCGCCGGTTGGCGCACATGTTTGGCAGTCGGGAAGCAACCGCCCCTAAATTATAAAATCTATATTTTCTCAAACACACAAAAAAAGTGAAGCTGGATATGTAAAATCACCTGCCGGATTCAAATTTTGAGTTGGAAAATAAAATCGAAATCGCAAAAAGGTAGAAAAATCGTTTTTTTGTGTAAATTTTAAAATTTTCATTTTCTTCAATTATTAATACTTATCTCGTGATATCTCAGCAATGCAGAGAGCTAGGGATCTGTTTTTTTTAAGGTTATACCCTAAAGTATTTGGATGATACTAGTGTTTTCGATTTTTCTTTATGGTGTGTAAATTTTTTAAAAAAAAAGTTTTAGTAGACCACCAATTTGTGTAAGATATTTTTCAGCTATGGAGTAACTAATCTTATTTTTCAGAATTTAACCATATATATGTGAAACAAAATAAAGCCAACATTCCTAAATTATTTTTTGTGCAAGAAATAAATTTCTAGATCGTTTCAGAAGCAAATTATTGCGAGTCAAATATAATAATTATACTCCCTGCCCGCAAGCCGTGTGAGTCCTAGCATGCGCTTCTAGCAGGTATAGCGTTAGGGACGGGAAAAGATATTGCTTTTACTTTCTGATACGTAGTATAAGGAAGTATTGTGACGCTGACACTGTATATGTACACTATATTGTAAAGAAAATATCAGCGGTTTCGATAAAATAATGTCCGAGTAACGATTACTTTCTTAACATACACCGATCTCAGAAGTATTTTACAAACTGCGTAGAAACTGCCCGAAATGGTAGGCGGAGCTACCTCTCGACACAATGTGCGAGCGTACCACATACTCTATTTGATTTCAGTGAATTTCGCCCAAATTTCAAAATTTTGTTTTCCGTTTCGTGACCTTATTTTTAAAAATTAAGAAAAAATAAAATTTATGTATTGCTGTTGAGTGTTACATAATTTTAAATAAAGGCTTGTTTTTTGAAATTTCTTACATTTTTATTTTTATTTAGGGCCCTTTGGACAATTTCGAAGAAATTACGATTTATCCATTGAAAGGCATTTTTTTCTTAAATTAGCGTGTAAATTCGGTAAGGTTTTCATGAAAAATACGATTAGGAAATGGGAAAAACGATTTCGAGGCCGGGCGTATAGCCTTAAAACAGCCGCTACTATCTACGTAGTTGCCTTAAAAGGATCTAGATCTATCATAGGCAGCATTTAATTACACTACACGAATAATATTGACGTGAATTTATCTGAGACGAACATCTAATATCGTGACACAGATAATACTATGTGTCAAAGATACATAATGCACAATTGTCTAAATCAAACACGATGGTGTTATATGTTAGTAGCCACAGGCATATGTTTCTACCTTATAGCAATGTTTAGATGACTTGTTGAATTGCTTTCCAATTGTCTTTTTGTCATTAATTACTAATGAATCATGTTGCCGCTACGCCAAGATGACAGATAAAATATATTTCCTTCTGCAAAGAATTTTAATATATACAGGGTTATTCACGCTATACGGCACGGAATATTGTGGCCAAAATACGTGACTTTCAAAAAGTTTCACTTTTGGGATATATGGGGGTCTATTATAGTTACTTTTTAAAATTATTTTCATATTATACAGGGTGTTCCAAGAGCCCTAAAAGTATCAAAGTTGTGTTTTTTTAAATGGAACCCCCTGTATATTATTGTATTTTCGGATTCTCCGATCAAAATAAGTGTCTGTTTTAATAAGGTTTACAATACCTAAACCTTAAGGTTTTTTAAATAATTTGAATTTTGCCAAAATCTAACCTAATTTTCATGTTTCAAATACTTAAGAAGTATTTAAGTTATGTAAGCGAAATTTACAGCGAAGTGTAACAATATATCATATTTTATATCCCAATCATAATAAACTTGCCATCTTATACAGGGTGTCCAAAAATTAAAATTAATCAAATAAGAACTTTAAGTGGCTATAACTTGATTAATTTAAATAGAACGCCATATTTTTTAACTTACCAGGAAATGTACTTTTTAATTACCTATCGAATGGTATTAGGGTGTTCTATAGCTAAGTCTTCGCGTTTTTACAGAATACGCCAAAAAATCGTTTTTTGCACCATTTGGTGTTTTTTAAATAAAATTCTAATGTATCTAGTTGCCTATGGTATTTAGAAATGTCACATAAATTCATTTAGTCTGTCAGTTTAGTCTGCAAAGTCTGTTTTTGCTATAGTGGTATTATTTTTTGTAATTGTGGAAGTTTAGATCGTTATTATTTGAATATTGTTGTGGTGTTGCTTAGTCAAAATGAAGATTTACCCAAAAGAAGAGCGTATTGATATGATTTTTATCCTAGGAGAATGTCATCAAAATTGTTTATTGGCTTCTCGAGTTTATGCTCAAAGTTTTCCGGAAAGAAATCATCCTAAGCCAGCCGTTTTTGAGAGATTATTAAACCAGTTTCAGGAAAGTGGAAGTGTCAGTTATAAAAAACCCATTACAAGAAAACCTGTCACTGAAGATGAAGAAAATGTTTTTACGGTAGTTGGTTCAGTTATCGAAAATCCCAATGTTAGTCAAAATCAGATATCCGAAAATACTAACATTAGTCAAGCAAGTATTTCAAGAATTCTTAAAAAACACAGATTTCATCCTTATAAAATCCAGCTCTGCCAAGAACTTTATGGAAATGATTTTGACAACCGAACTGAATTTTGCATGTGGGTGTTAGATAAAGTGGCAGAAAATAAAAACTTTTTTGAAAATGTGTTATTTAGTGATGAATGTATTTTTCATAACAATGGTCTCGTGAATAGACACAACTTCCATTATTATTCTGATTCGAATCCGCATGAATACAGAGTCATGAGAAATCAGAATAGGTGGTCCGTTAATGTGTGGGGTGGAATACTGGGCCAATATTTAATTGGACCCTATTTTTTTGAAGGACCTTTAAATGGTATGATGTTTCTCGATTTTCTTTTACACCAACTTCCAGTATTATTAGAAGAAGTCCCTTTAAACATCAGAACAACCATGTGGCTTCAACTGGATGGAGCTCCGCCTCATTATCATCGCGAGGTTCGGCAATTTTTAAATGCCAACTTTCAAAACAGGTGGATTGGAAGAAATGGATTTCAAAATTGGCCCCCCAGATCCCCGGACTTAACTCCACCAGATTTCTTTTTATGGGGATACATAAAAGGAATTGTCTACAATACGCCTCCGACAACACCACACGATATAAAAATACGCATAAGAGACGCTTTTGAAACTGTAACCCCGCAAATGTTGTCCAGAGTTAGCAGTGGTTTTGAAAAAAGAATATGTAAGTGTCTGGAAATGGACGGTCGACATTTCGAACATCTGTTATAAATATTTTGCTTCTGTTTTATGTTATCGTTGATATGTTATTACCATTATTGCTGTTATAGCCTGTTAGATTATAAATAACGTTCCAAGTTTCTGAACATTTGTAACGATATTCGTCATTATTATTCTTATAATTGTAAATTATCTGACATTTCTAAATACCATAGGCAACTAGATACATTAGAACTTTTATTTAAAAAACACCAAATGGTACAAAAAACGATTATTTGGCGTATTCTGTAAAAACGCGAAGACTTAGCTATAGAACACCCTAATACCATTCGATAGGTAATTAAAAAGTACATTTCCTGGTAAGTTAAAAAATATGGCGTTCTATTTAAATTAATCAAGTTATAGCCACTTAAAGTTCTTATTTGATTAGTTTTAATTTTTGGACACCCTGTATAAGATGGCAAGTTTATTATGATTGGGATATAAAATATGATATATTGTTACACTTCGCTGTAAATTTCGCTTACATAACTTAAATACTTCTTAAGTATTTGAAACATGAAAATTAGGTTAGATTTTGGCAAAATTCAAATTATTTAAAAAACCTTAAGGTTTAGGTATTGTAAACCTTATTAAAACAGACACTTATTTTGATCGGAGAATCCGAAAATACAATAATATACAGGGGGTTCCATTTAAAAAAACACAACTTTGATACTTTTAGGGCTTATGGGACACCCTGTATAATATAAAAATAATTTTAAAAAGTAACCATACTAGACCCCCATATATCCCAAAAGTGAAACTTTTTGAAAGTCACGTATTTTGGCCACAATATTCCGTGCCGTATAGCGTGAATAATGTTTTTATAATCTCCACAAATCTAATTTCAAAATAGACGCCGATGGAATCATTATCATGTAATGAGTTGTAATTTGAATTTATAAATGTCTGATTTAAAGTCATCACATTTCGTTCTGTAGTGATTATTGAATTAGTAAACTGGGAGTATAGAAATTTCCTCGTATTCAGGAAAATAGTAAGATCAATTGTTGCATTTACTTGGAACAAGAAATAAGTGACTAATCGCGAGTGTTGTTTTACATGCGGGGGTGAGGGTGATTCTGGCATAAAGAGAACAATACATTATTTTCGAACAATTGGCATTTCGTCAGTAATTGTTCATTTCCCGATCTTAATTACTTCTATCCATCAAGGGGTGTTGGCTGCAAGGGCGCAACGCTCTGTTAATGCTAAGCACGCAGAAAAGCGATTGTATACCTGTTGCAATCAATCTTGACGATATTGTGTTGGCGCCCTCTAACTAGTTCTTCTATTGATTTTTAAACGGGAATAAGAGATTAATCAAAGCCCTATAAACGCTTGATTATTCGATTTGCATGGACAATACATTTGTCTTCGTCGAATTTAATTGAATTTATATTACGATGTCAGAGCATTATCGTTGAATGTATAAACATACGTATATGTAGCACATTATGCGAAAGAACATCTCGTTATATGAATATAATATTTTTGTAGAAGTAAATAAAGTATTGAAAAAGGGACGTTTATTTGTATATTCGCTTATAAAGAGAGAGTTAAAATCGATAAGTCTATAAAAGTATTTTTTTCTTTTCATAATAAAAGTATGAATGGTATTTTTTTTATATGAAAGCTCTTACAAATTAAGGTTCAAAGACTTTCAACGGCTTAAAAAACCTATGTGGAATGTATTACTTGCTAGGTGTCTCAATGAAACTTTTTTTAGTAATGTTGTAATCGTGACTTTCAGTTCGAATTTTGAAAGTATATACAGAACATATTTTAAAATACTTTTATTTTTGAAATGAATCTGTGTATAATTTACTTAATTTACAAGAGATATTTCCAGAGGAACTGCTTTTCGATAATGATAAAAAATATATTTATTTCTAAGATACATACGTTATAAGAAACGTCATAATGAAACATGTAGAAACTATACATATCGTAAAAGAAAAATATACTCAGTGACATTAGAAGTGTTACATCTAGAAGGAATAATTTGTTCAACTTTATTTTTTGCCAATGTGATAGTTTGATATCATAAATTAAACGATAACATTTGCAAGAAATTTTATAAACGTGTAATACAAAAAAAATGAATAATGTGTTGGGCGACCCCGTAGCTGAGTACACTCCTATACACGTATAGGCATCGATAAAAAAATGAGGTGGTCGATATCTCATAATCCAATCATACTCCAATGAGGCTCGGACCAAAACGACTTGACGACCACCACCAAACACACCGATTGGACTACATATAAAAGAAACCTGAATAAAATACTACCCTCAATACCCAAAATCAACTCAGAAGAAGATATGGAGAAAGCCATAACAACACTGTATAACAAAATCCAAGGAGCAACACTTTCACCAACCATCACCAAGACCACTAAACATAAAACCCAGCAACTCCCAACACACATAAGAGATCTTATAAGAATAAAAAACAAACTCAGGAGAAGATATCATCACACCCTAGATCCTCACATCAAAACAGAACTCTACAACATACAGAAAAAGGTGAAGGAATCCATCAGACTTCATAAGGAATCGCAATGGAAAAAACGCTAGAAGACCTAGGAGAGGACCCAAACAACGTCTGGAAACTGGCAAAATCCCGAAAAGGTAAAAGCAAGATATACGCCCCTCACAGTCAACAACATCACCCACGTCACTGATGCAGAAAAAGCCGAAATTTTCGTCGACCAAATTGAAGACCAATGTTTGCCAAATTGGAAAAATTCAGATATTCAACACATAGCCCACGTTCAGAAATCAGTTAAAAATAAAATCAAACAACCCATATCTCCGGCATCAGAATTCATCAAGCCTGCTGAGTTATCAATCATCATTAAAAACATCAAAACAAGGAAAGCCCCAGGACTTGACAGCATATCAAACCTAATGATAAAAAACATGCCTTTCAAAGCGATCATCTTCTTACTTACCATAATTAATTCAATTTTCAAACTCCAAACGTACCCAAAAATATGGAAGCACATATCTGTCATCATGATCCCCAAACCGGGAAAAGATCACAAAACCCCATCAAATTACAGACCAATCAGTCTCATCTCCGCAGTTAGCAAAGTAGCCGATAAAGCCAGCCTAAACAAAATATCAGATTTCTCAGAACAAAACGACATCATACCTGAAGATCAACATGGTTTTCGAAAGAAACATTCCACTATCACCCAACTAGCTAGGGTAACAAAAACTATACAAGACTCATTCTTCAAAAATAATACCACAGTCGCTATCTTCTTGGAGAAATCAAAGGCATTCGACCGAGTGTGGCACCAAGCACTTATCTAGAAAATGTTCGCATAAGAATACCCTACCTACCCTATCAGAATCGTACACTCCTACGTCCAACGTAGATCCTTCTCTATCAAAATCAAAAATTCTTATTTCTCCACCAGAACCCTCACAGCTGGGGTATCTCAAGGCTCCGCACTATCCCCGCATCTATACGCAATTTTCACTGCAGACATCTCCAAATCCAACAAATCACTACTTGCAACCTACGCAGACGACACCGCTATCCTATCTTCCTCCATCAATCCTAATATAGTCATCTATAACCTGCAAGAAGCAGTCAACAAAATCATCATTTGGTGCAACACTTGGCAAATCGCAATTAATGGTGAAAAATCTCATGGATGCCTAGTATCAAATATCTGGGAGTCACCCTAGACAGACGTTTAACTTACTCACAGCACATAAAACAGACTTGCCGAAAGCCAAAATGGCTCGAAGAACATTATGGTTGTTACTGGGAGCCGCAAGCTCTTTATCAACAAAAATGAAACTAAGAATATACACCCAAATACTCAGGCCGATGATCACCTACGCAGCCCCAATATGAATCTACGCAGCCCCAACTAATATCAAACAAATCCAAATCTATCAAAATATTTCACTAAGAATGGCCTTCCGTGCACCCCTGGTACGTAAAGAACATCCAAACACACAAAGATGCAAATATAGACGATATAGAAACATTCATACAAAATCTCACAAGAGATTTCTATCAGAATATGGAGCCCCACGTAAACCTCTCCCTCTCGGCAACGCTCAACTGTGACCCGCAGAATTACCTGTTCATCAAGCGAACTAGGCTCGTAACTCTGTAAACGAATCCTCTGTAAGAGCACATACTCTCAAACCGTAACAACCAAGATCAACCACATTAGGATTATAAAGTAAAAGGTCAAAGGCCTGACTGGAATCAATCAAGAAGAAGAAGAAGAAGAAGAAGTAGAAGAAGGAGAAGAAGAAGAAGAAGAAGTGGTCGACATCTGTGGCACCTCATTCCAGGCAACTTGAAATTCGTGAATTAACTGTTCTAGAATCTATGGAAAATGGTGCAAAATGGACAGTCTCCTCCAGATGATATCCCACACATGTTCGATGGGGTTTAAATCCGGTGAACTGGGTGATCCCGGCAAAACATTAACGCCTGCTTCTTGGAGGAAGTCCATAGTTCGACGAGCAATATGGGGACGTGCATTGTCTTGCTGAAAAAGGACGTATGGACGGCCATCTAGATAGAGTAGTAAAGTGGTTTGCAGAATGTCATTAACATAACGTGTAGCTGTCATATTGCCTCGAATAAAGGGAAGTGTCAATACCCCCCCCCCCGAACCATTACTCCAACAGTCCTGCGTACATGCCTCTCAACAGCAAATTCAATACCACGTCGCTCTCCACGCCTACGTCTTACCCTTCTACGGCCGTCGTGCATACCTAGACAAAATCGCGATTCGTCGCTGAAGACGACAGTATGCCATTCTGCCTCCCAATGCTACTGTTATCTGCAGCAGTTCAAATGTTGACGACAGTGGTCCGCAGTCAAAGGCAGCACTAATCGTGGACGGTATGAAAAAAGTCCAAAGGCTCGAATGCGGCGATATAGTGTACGCATCGTAACAGGTCTACTTCTTCTCCAAACCATTGGTCAGCGATTTGATGCGTAATAGCAAAACGGTCTCGTAAAGCTAGTTGTCTGAAGCGCCTATCCTGACGGTCTGTGGTACGCCTCGGTTGACCAGTTGGTCTTTTTCGTGTTCCTCTACCTTCTTCTGCCCACTTACGACACACACGCATTACCGTCATTGCAGTACAATTAACACGGCGGCCAAATTCGCGATAGGACAAACCAACATCTCGATAGGCAATAATTCCACCCCTGTCAAAGTCACTAAAGTGGTGATAATTTTGACGTCTTCGAACACTAGTAGACGGAGGTGCAATAACTAAACACTTCTGAACTAGTCAGCTCGCATAAACTGTTTTCTTAAAAAAAATATGGGATAAAATTCTTTTATCGCAAAAAATTATCAGAGATAAACAGTTCACATTGTTACCATAGCATACAATCTTACATAAAACCCCCCGTTATGCCAGTACATTCCATTCCTTTCAATATTGAAGAAAGTTTTCGATGCCGGTGAACAATACCCAATAAGATTACTTCTTGAATTTTTTACTTTTATATGATTTTTCTAATGTTGACATGTAAAACAGTAAATTGTACATGAATTACGATTCAAACGGAATAGAACTGACACTATATTTTTATACTGCAATATATTTTCCTGGAACGTGAAGTTAGCTGTCCCAGCAGAAGAGAGTAATTTATTCCGAAATCGATAACACATATTTTCGCGTGGCATTCAAGTGTCTATCCAGTAGTTTTAATCGGATTAGGGTGAATTATCAAAATACAGAATGAAATAAATCAATCAACCTCTTCGAGCCGATAGATTTATTTAACTTATTCTGGTTCGTGTAAGAACCACTCACTATGTCAATGTCGACTCTATTTTAGTTAGTAATACAGCATTGTATGTAATTGCCAGAAGAGGAAACTAATTGTTTTTCCTTACATTTGATTGTAAATAATTGTCTACATACATGAAAAGAAATACATAGAGTGAAGAACATTTTTCAGAAATAACATTCATAATTCATATAAACATTTTCCTGCACAAGGACTTGCTTATTAGAAGGGGTACAGTTTGGATTAAATTAGATGTTCTTTGTCAATGCAGGCTGTAATTAATAATAATGTCTTTTTATTTTTCTACTTCCTTTTGTTTTATCAACATATAGACAAATAGATATGTATCTATGTTTATAGATATACATATATATAACACAAGAATACAAGAAAAATATAAATACAAAATGAACCTAAGTATGTAACCCTGCTCTCCAATCAAACCTTTAGGAATAAATGCCTAAGAATGATCTTAAACTAAACATAATTAAAACTAGGGGTCTGCGGTGCACCGAAAATTCGGTACCGGTACGGTACAGAACAATGTACCGTCAGCGGTTCGGTACAGACAACGTTCTCGGTACCATCTCGGTACGGTACAGTTTACAATGACAAAACGAAAAATAATCCCATACTATTTATTTATAAGCATTTTTCTTCATTTATTATTAACTTTTGTTCCGTTCAGTTACCGTCGCCTAAAAATAAGTTTGCATTGAATTGCTGAAGTTTACTTTGGATGTAATTATTGCTCCTATTAAGAATTTTTAACCAAAAATGCTTCTCATTTCTTTTCTAGTGCTCTGAGGAAATATTCATTCAAAAAAAGTCAAAATCTTTCAATACAAAGGATTTGTTATTCCTAGAATTTACTTTAAAATATTTAAATCCCTCAGTACTGTTAAAGCCGAAGATTATATATAAACAGGCGCGGACTTGACTCATAGTTCATAGACTTGTGCCGTGTATTAGCCGAATTCAAATACATACCTTTAAAAAGAATAAATACATATCTGATGTAAATTGCAGCGTACACACCTAGATACACTTTATAAATGAACTTATTTTATAAGCCATGTTTGAAGCAATACAAGGAAAAACTGAAAACATTATTTCTTAAGAAAATAAGAGGAGTAAAATCAAATTTATAGATAAAAGACCACACCAACCAGCCAAAAAAACTATTATTCCAAGCAATGCATTCGAACATTCAAGTAGTGGGGCTGTTTTAACACGGATGCGGCACGTAACTACTACAATATTTTATGGGACGATTGGTCATTCACTAGCTCAGTCCATAACTCATAAATAGGAGGCTTTCATATTCGCTGTAAATGTAAATAAAAGTAGTTTCTTAACAGTTTTTTTTTCTTAAAATATGTTTCAATACTTTGTTGGTCTGTGATCTACTTTATATATGTATATCACGAAATCACATCGGACGTAGTCTCTGTTGGAGTTACCTCTACGAATATAAAGTTACCGTGTAGTTACCATAATTAATTTTAAAAGTTTTGTTGTTTTTTATTCATACGTTGTGAGTGATGTTAGTGAACCCCCGACAACATCGCATTCTTCTAGATCATCTACGACTTCAGACGATAAGACAAAAAGTAAAAATGTACCGATTTGGAATTTTTTTCGAAAAATTAATTCAATAACTTCAAAGTGTTTGACTTGTGGACAAATTCTCAAATCACAGTACGGTTCTGAATCCGGAAATATTTAGAAAGGTTGCATCACAGTAAATATATGATATTTCGTGACCAAGAGAAAGAGTTTATAAAACTGAAGAGTGAAGAATCCAGGCCTAACCTAGTAAACACAAATGTCTCTAGTACTTTTAAAGTGCAAAAACTCAATAGCTTTCTCAAATCTGCTGAAAAATATGAAAACAGCCACCCAAAATATATTGCCATGAAAACAGCCGTAACAAAATGGATTGCTGAGGAGCTACACCCTTATGCAATTATTGATGAACCGGGATTAAGACAAATTGTAATACTAGCTGATGAAAGGTTTGTTTTACCTACATCAACAACGATTGCAAGAAATTGGATACCGGATCTATACGATCATACTAAGTTGAAATTAAAGGACGACGGTTCTAAGCAAAACTTAGAATCCATATCTTTGACAACTGACATGTGGTCCTCAGAATCAACTGTCTCATTTTTGGGGATCACAGCGCATTTTGTAGATCATGAAATGAACTTGAAGAATATTTGTCTTGGTTGTGTCCCTATGCTTGAAAGTCACACCGGAGAAAATATTTCACGTTATCTAAAAGAGACCGTAACTGAATGGAGCCTCGATAACGTACAAAACATCTACTGTGTGACAGACAATGCAGCAAATATGAAAACTGCAATAGCCAACACAAAAATGGCAAATGTATCATGTTTTGCACATTCACTCAATCTGACACTAAAGGATGCTAAAAAAAGCTACCGTGGGTTTGACACACTGATGAAAAAATGCAGGAACATTGTTGGTCATTTTCGACATAGTCCTACAGCCAAAGCAAATCTCCAAAAGAGGCAAGAACAATTAGGCAAACAAAAATTAGAGCTTATACAAGACATAGAAACAAGGTGGAACAGCGAGTATTTCATGATGGAAAGACTCCTTAAACTGAAGGAACCTCTTTGTTTGAAGTTATCCCAACCTGGATGCACTGTGGATAATCTAACTTCATCAGATTGGGGGATAGTTGAGGCCTATGTCACAATTTTAAAACCATTCCTAGATGCCACTTTAGAAGTGTCCTCAGAGAAAAGACCTACCAGAAGTATGATTATACCCCTTGTCCATGGTCTCAAAAGTGGTTTGCAGTCAATTACAGACAATAATAGTGCAGGGATTACATTAAGCAGAGCTCTATTGCAAGCAGTGCAGGGTAGATTTCCTATGGCTGAACATAGTCAGCCAGATCAGCTTTGTATGCTACTGGACCCTAGATTTAAAGATTCGATTTTATCAGAATCCATGAAGAAAGCAGCCAAGGAAACGTTGCGGAAGGAGCTTAGAACACTTGAATCCCAAAAAGCCAATGCTGCTTCACAATTTAGTGAGATACCAACTGAAAATGAAAACACCACTACAAATTTATCAAGTGTATGGGCAGCATTTCTTCAAGCCACCAAGCAACAAACTGCCAAGGAAGCGGATAACAGTTCCAGGCAGAATCAAGCTCAAGGTAGGTTTTCTATAACTTTTTCAATTTTGTGAAAAGACTAAAATTATCCTATTACTGTAGTTCCAAGACAGTAGGCCCCAAAATATCATATAGACAGAACGTGTAAACCATGTTAAGTCCTGTTTTAATAATCACAAGAACATGCATGTATTTTTACTAAATCAAATCATTTTAATAGCTGATAAAATTTGATACATAATATTAGATATTAAAAAAAAAAGAAACTGTACTGAAACTAACCACTATGAACAATTCTGGCAATAACCCTCCATTTCCATAATTAAGCAATTCCTATAGTTGAAGAATTATATTAAATCATACGCTTACTTAGATCTGATAAGCGCCTTATTTTTCAGGTTGTCTTCAGCTGGAAGCGTACTTCTCTGAAAATTGTATACCCATTTTGCAGGATCCTATAAGTGGTGGGCAGAAAACTCAGTTAGATTCTCCAAGCTCATTCCGCTTGTCAAAAAATATCTTGGCATTCCTGCTACTGAAGTCCCGTCAGAAAGAGTGTTTTCTTCTGCTGGGAATGTATTAAATAGCAGAAGGCGAAGGCTCCTTCCAGGTAACGCTGAAAAGTTGATTTTCCTTCACCAAAATCTGAAGTATGTGTAAAGGTACAAATAAATGAAATACTTGTAACATAAAAAATGTCTTTGTACAAAATGTCCTTTATTTTCTACATTAAATAAATTTTACTTTATTAGGGCTATGTAGTTGTTGTAGAATAAATTTTGGGTTTTGCTTTTGAAACATTTTTTTAATAGGTATTTAATCTTGTGCTTATACGATTTTTTAAGAGATATTTTTATGAATTAATAAAAACTACTTGTACTAAGGGATCAGTTTTACTTACCTTCATATTCTTTCCAATTAATCCCGTTTGGTCTTAGAAAAAAGGTTACAGTAAATTGGTAAATATATGTAATATCATTAGTACCGTGTACCGTACCGAGAACCGAGGTACAGAATTATTTACCGTACCGAACCGTACCGAACTTCAGTTTTTGGTACCGCAGACCCCTAATTAAAACTAAAACTAAAGTAATCTGCTAACTCTATAGCCCTTTAGACGCACATAACAAACAGGATGAAATAAAAAATAATACAAAACAATGAAACAAGCATCACTGATTTTCTAGTAAATACGAAGAAACAGTTCCCCCGACAGCCATCGTACCCATAGTCTTAAAATGACTGGTATAGCATTGTAAAGCGAGAAAATTGCATACCTGAATGACCTAAAAAATGCTGTACGGTATTTAGGTGGGGTGATAACATATTTTCTCCTTATATTCATATTATACAGGTCTCAGCGAAACCTGACTTTCTTAAGCAAGTATGGTGGACACAAAAATAAAAAGATTTTTTTGATGGCAATGTGAAGTAACTCGGTTTTGCATATTTGTGTGATATTCTATCATACTTGCGCATACGAAAAATGTACCATATACACGTATTCAATACTTCCTGCACTCGCTTTATGTCAACAGCATGCAAACAGGGTCCATAAACAGGCATGCAATAATTAGACATCGACAGCACCAGTGATTCGCTTAGCATTAATTTAATATTAAAGGTAGATCTAAAAAGGTATAAATTCTTCAAGTCCAAGTAGGCAGCGCTTATAATTTTTTATATGTAGTATTTTCATCTGAAAGTGCTATCTTTGTTTAAGCCTACATATTACTTTCTTATATGTGGTATAAGAAAGTATTATGAAAACCAACATTTTCGATCTCGAGATATTTGCAGATGTCCAAGTTTTGAAGTTCCCTGATACCAAAAAAGTGGTTTTTCTAAAAATCTCTCTGTGTGTGTGTGTATGTATCAGTGTGTGTATGACGACGATAGCGGTCAAACGGCTATAGCTGAAAATTCCAAACTCTGTATTTACAAGTACAATCTCGCACTTGAGATCTGATTAGATTTTCAGTAAAATCGGTTGACCGAAAGTAGTAGTTTATTTCAGTAAAAAAACCAAATTTTGCTAATATCTACTACCAAGTTTAAAGAAATTTATAAAGAATTCAAGTATACTCAAAATTAAATTTGAGAAGATTTTTTATAAAAAAAGTCTTTCGAAATTCCTACTGGAAGTAAGTCTTTTACTCTTATCGAAAATCAATTTTTAGCAAATATTTCGCAATCATGCTTTCTAGGCAGGTGCATTACGAGTATAAAAGTATTTAGAACATAACTTTTAATACCTTTTGTATAAACAAACTTTCAAAATTCAAAAGTAACACTTGTACTCATATTGAATAGCGATTTTTTGCAACTATGTCGTAAGTTATGAATTCTATATATATTTATTAAGAATACAAAAGTATTTAGAGCTGGATTTGGAATATTTTTTGTATAAATGAAATTTCAATATTTGGATCAGAATACTCTAAGCGAGTAGCACTTTTTTTCGAATATCTTACAAAGTATACGTTCTAGAAAGATTTATTAAGCGAATAGAAGTACTTACAATATGATTTTGAACAATTTTTGCATAAAAAAATTCTTAAAATTCGATAAAGATAAAAGTATTTAAAACAATTTAGAACAATTTGTGTAAAGTTCTATTATCCAAAGTAATTTCTAACAACGGAAAATCATTATATATAGTAAGTATAGATTTTCCGTACAATTTAAAAAGTAAATAATCTTTATAATGTTATATTACACTTCATTCTTGCAATTGTGACTTATATATTGGAAGATAAGAATTAATCTTTGAGTTATCGTAAATTTCTACCGTTCGTCCATCTAGTGTCCTAATATTGCAAACATGTATTGTTTGCTTTTTCTGACGCGCCCACATTTTACTCAAAATACATCGAAAATTGCACCTTCTAAAACTGAAACACAGCTGTCAGTCACTTTTGACCTTTATGACAATTGCAAGTTTCATGCCAATCGTA
Organism: Amphimallon solstitiale; assembly: GCA_963170755.1. NCBI lineage: Eukaryota > Metazoa > Arthropoda > Insecta > Coleoptera > Scarabaeidae > Amphimallon > Amphimallon solstitiale. Next base: position 41,407,345 of record OY720676.1, on the reverse strand, counting down.
ACATAGTAGTATTGAATGATGCAATTGAAGAAAAATACCAAATTAAATAAAGATTAATGACTTACAGATAAAAAAATCACAGTAGCATTGACAGTATATGGCATGAAAATAGTAATAATTGTTATCTGATAGTACCCTGTTAACTATGTATGTCTCTGGGAACCACTTTCGGTTTTATTTATCTTAAAAGATCGTGCTTTCTCCAAGTTAACGTTTCGCATGCGACGATAGCGTGAATATGTTTGTTTTGTATGAATAAGTGTTTTTATTTATATTATACATGTTTTTCCAATTTTCAATTATATAAGCTATACTTTCCGGTAGATGACGCGACGAGTATCATATGGTTAGAGTTCCTGTATAAGAAAGTCTGAACAGAAAAGATTGTTAGCGCGATAACTTAACCAGAGCGCCATCTATCGAGTTCTGATTTTATGATTTTATTTTTTAATACTAAAGTAACATGTATTGCGACTGAGTCATTTTGATCTATAAATATAGAATTTGTTAATAAAGTTTACTACAACGCCACCTATCGCATCCTAGTATAGCTATGTACCATCATCTCGACAGAAGAAATATATTTTATGAATATGACGTCAATTGGTCGAGTCGTTCAGAAGTTACACAATAACTAACAGACGCACCAGCGATTATATGTATAAACATTATAACTTCTATTAATTGCCTATTGTTACAGTTTTATTAAAATTCTCACCATGCGATATACTTGTTATCTATCATCTTTACTTTTCAACTAAATATCAACAAAATCGTCCATTCTTGTCCTTGTATTTAGATTATTTATGGTCTGTCTAGTGTAAATTACAATAACCAACTGTTGTTTAATTTAGTAGACGCCACCGCTTGTTTATAAGACCGCTTCTGCATTATTAGCTTAAAACCTTGATTAATGCCTAAGCAGAATTAAATTTAATTAATCGTATATACCTATTTGCGAAAGCATGAGGAAGCAAGCGTCAGAACAATATTTGTTCGGTGTTTTGTTTGTAGTCGATGGAAATTGGCTGTCTATGTGAAGAAAACAAGGGTTGGTTCAAAACACCCACAAATAAATACTTGATTTTTTGGATAAAATGTTCTATATTTGTCAGATAACTAAAGAAAGTGTTTTTAATTAGCTCTCTAAATTTTGGTGGAGGTGCCGACTTCGTCAAGTTACTTACTTACTTGACACGGAATTTTTAATTAATTAAGTCAAGTTATTTTATTTCTTGAAATCTTTACTATATAAAATACAACAGAAATGTCATTAGTTGTGGTAAGCAAAGATTCCCAGGATGTTTTGTCAATATAAAAACGTGTAATAACGTATTTATTAACGATGAAGGGAAAGCTTTATCTTTTAAATCGTGGGTGATAGATATATATTTGAAAATTTTTCGATTTAAATTAGGAATTATTTTGTATATTTTCGAATTATTGATCACAATTATATTCGATCCTCCTTTATTAAAAAAAAATATCCTCATTCGCTGCAGAGAAATTTTATTATCGGGGGAGAGAACGTCTTCAGGATTCTGTCAAGTCTCTTGGCTATATTGCGGTAGGAATATTGGTTGCGGTGAGTCCTGCGCGGGACTTTAGAGTCCTACTAATTTAACAGCTCGGACTTGGATCGGTTGGGTAATCAAAGCCTTCCCATTTGTCTATCCATAGGGGTGTGCCTCAGGGATCCATTCTCCGACCATTATTGTTTCAATTTATACAAGAATGTTGACCAAAAATATTGACTTTGCATATGTATGTTGATGACACTAATATCTATTTGTCTTCTTCTCCTTCCGAGCTAATTGATACCATACCCAAAATTAATGGTAACTTATCAAACTAATACTTACTCTCCCAACCATCCTTGATTTATTAACCTCGATGTTGAGGAGCGTGTGGGTCAGTTGGAAACTACTTTGGATAATAGCACTATACTAACAGCAACGCAATCAAAATAATGTGGTGTAACCACTACACAACTTTCTTATACGTATGAGCGTTTCAAACCTTACACAAATTGTTCTAAATTGTTTTAAATACTTTTATCTTTGTCGAATTTTAAGAATTTTTTTATGCAAAAATTGTTCAAAATCATATTGTAAGTACTTCTGTTCGCTTAATAAATCTCTCTAGAACGCATACTTTGCAAGTTATTCGGAAAAAAGTGCTACTCGCTTAGAGTAAAAGTGTTACTTCTGATCCCAATTTTGAAATTTCATTTATACAAAAGGTATTAAAAGCTATGTTCTAAATACTCTTATATTCGTAATGTACCTGCCTAGAGAGCATGACTTGCGAAATATTTGCTAAAAACTGATTTTCGATAAGAGTAAAAGACTTACTTCCGGTAGGAATTTCGAAAAACTTGTTTTATAAAAGATCTTACTTGAATTCTTTATAAATTTCTTTAAACTTAGTAGTAAATATTCACAAAATTTGATTCCTTCACTGAAATAAACTACTACTTTCGGTCTACCGATTTTACTGAAAATCTAATCAGATCTCAAGTGGGAGATTGTACTCGTAAATACAGAGTTTTGAATATACAGCTATAGCCGTTTGACCGCTATCGTCGTCACACACACACACAGAGAGAGAGATATTTGTAGAAAAAACACTTTTTTGGTATCAGGGGATTTCAAAACTTGGACATCTGCAAATATCGAGATCGAAAATGTTCGTTTTCATAATACTTCATTATACTACATATAAGAAAGTAAAATGTAGGCTTAAAGAAAGATAGCACTTTCAGATGAAATTTGTTTGGGCTAGGGTTATGTAAGAAAATTGTAGCTATAACATATTGTTTTCATAGCTAGCTAGATAAGATAAAAACCTCCCCTCCTAGAATAATTTATATGTATATAATTTTATATATGGCTTGCATGTTGTAGTATTTAATAAATCCATATACAGGGTGTATTTGAAATAAGGGGACAGAGTATGATAAATGGAAAGATGCAATTATGTAGAATATAAATCTCAAAAATTGTGAGTCAATTACGACACGCATGCCAAAATTAAAAACCCCCCGAAAAGTGTTTAATGTGCCGCCTATGGATTTAGCATGTGTCTATATGTCGGTATCGCGCCAGTTAGGCCAGACAGCCGACGTCATGAATCGTAATAAATAATATTTTTATGGAAGTAAATAAACACGCATATTTACGCATAGATACACACACCGCAATAACAATTGTAAACGTTATAAAAACCCCAATGATAGCATTGTTTACTATTTCTAAACAGGTGTTCATGCTAAGAGTTCACAACCTTAATATGAAATAACAGCTGATTTTAGCAAATTGCCCAATAAAATTGATGCGTGTACTTTATTCGATTTCTTTTGTTCTCTTTTAAAATACCTTAGTTTTCAACAACGAGATTTTTTTTTATTGAGATGCCGACTATGAATTTTGTAATTTGCCAGGATTATTTAGATATTACATTTTGTTTCGCAATAAATGTATAGTAAGTACTATTACTGTTATTATGATTAAATTCAACGACTTTTTACTTCTTATTTCTCACAAAAAGAAATTTGTGTTGTAAAATTTGCCCAACTCTACTTATGAGAAACTTTTATTTTAATTGGACGCAAGTGAATTAAAAAAAAGACATAATTTATTTCATTATAATAAAAATTGAAATAAACGTAAAATAAAGATAGTTTATTTTTTACAACGTTACTGTGCTCGTCCTCCTTTTTTATTTTAAAATTGTTGGTTCTGAAAAGAACCGATTTGTAAACAGGTGAAACAGGTGGAAAGCTCACAGTAAATATTCAAAGTGTCCGCCTTCAGCGCGAAGGCACGCCTCTAGACGACGTGAATAATTTTCACGAACTCGCTGCAGATGTGCCTCTTGTCTAATACGCTGTGCCGCGTCAAAAATTCGTTGCCGTAAGGCTTCTACGTTTTCAATCTCTCCACCACTGTAGACAAGAGTTTTCATATAACCCCCAAAAAAAGTCTAGTGGATTTAAATCTGGGCTGCGGGGAGGCCACGGAATGGGACCTCCACGTCCAATCCATCTAGGATATGTGGCATTTAAAAAGTCGTGTACTGCTCGTGAAAAATGTGGAGGTGACCCGTCGTGCATAAACCACATCTGCCTTCGTATGTCTAGCGGTACCTCGTCTAGCTAGTCCGGCAAAACGTTTTCCAAAAACTGTAAATAACTAGCTTCATTTAGCCGATCTGGAAGTACATATGGTCCTAGAATAGTATCTCCGAAAATACCGGCCCAAACGTTCACCGAAAATTGATGCTGAAATCTATGTTGACTTACCATGTGCTGATTGGCATCTGCCCAATGATATGCATTATGATAATTCATAATACCACATCGCGTGAAACAGCATTCATCGGTAAATAAAACTGTAGCAGTGAAGTTTACATGTTCTGCTACACGTTGACAAAACCAGGTGGCAAATGTAATTCGCAACGGACGATCATTTTCAGTCAGTTCTTGTACACGTTGAATATGGTAGGGGTGTAATAAATTACTTCTCAACATACTATGTACTGTACAGTGAGACACTCCCACCTGTCTTGCTGCATCTCGTGTACTTACACCTGGATTTTCCTCTACAATATCCAGAAACTCTTTTTCCGCACGCAAAACTCTACGGGGCCTTTCACGTCCACGACTTTCGTAATTTGGTAACAATCTACCTGTTTCCCTTGTTCTGAAGACGACATCCATTACGCACTTGTAAGATGGGGCTCGACGATTAGGAAAACGCAACCTATACGTCCGACATGTTCGACTTGCATCTCCACCCGTTTCACCGTAAATGTACAACATATCGAACAGTTCGTATGTTGTGTAAGCCATAGTCGAAACATCCACATGTAACAATCGAACGAGACTGACCTCGCTGCTCGCACGCCTTCACACTCCTACTTAGTATCCCACCCTTGCATACCCTACAGTCGTATTGAAGTGCAGTGGCGCGACGAATATATTAAAAATATCTTTGTAATTTTTAAAATTTGAATTTGCGCAAAATATTTTGGATTTGAGTCTAATAAAATTAAATCTTTCCATTGATCATACTTTGTACCCTTATTTCGAATACATCCTGTATAATTAAATTTGATTTAATATTACATGAATATACCGCGCGATCATTTAAATTCTAAATTAGAGCAGGCTGTGAAATTTAAATTAAGTTGGTATATAAGTACTAATTTACAATTTGAATTGTCAAAGTGACGTTTCAAAATGTTAATTAATCAATAATTGACATTCTGGACAACCTAATAAAAAAAATCCCGCCTGCTATAATTTAGAATTTAAATGATCGCGTGGTGTAATACTTTTTTTCTGATATTTTTCTTGTCAATGTTATTTATAAACGTTAAATCGTAGTTTGTACTTTGTACAACGATTCTACTGTAGTAATTAAAATTTTAATCGACTACCAAGAGCAGTACTTAGAGACACTTTAGGAGTGAGAGAGAAGCGTAAGACAGGTAATAATGAGTATTTATCAAAACAATACAAACTATATAAGTAATAACAGAGAGTCTTCAGCAAACCTTTGAATTTCTCGGAGATCTCACAGGACAAAATAATAAATGACAGCTTGCTTTTCTATTTGTTATTTTGTTAGTAGTTTTAAAGGATGCCTCTATGTTAATATTGACATTTATTTTGAGGTATTGTTCGAAACGATTTTGCCTACTGGATCTTTTGTTCATAATATATTAATTACTTATCCGCAGGAACTTCTGTAGACCGCCTAATGAATTATGAAGCACTGTTGCAGGGCCTCAGCTTTTAAGTTAGTATTAAGTTAACGCTATACATTTGCATGAATAACGATCAATATTATATGTAGGTAGGGAGATGTACTCTTATGAATATCGTAACCATTGCTACGTAACTTCACAAATATATTACTTGATATCTGCTTAAGTTTAGAAGATTGTGAAAGCGAATTTATGAATACATGAGCTACCGGTATCGGCTTACGCACGGTTTGAAGTGGTTTTCAAAGGTCTCACTTTGACTTTTGCTACATGGATATTGTGTATGGGATGTATATCCTCGTGTTGATAAATTATGTAGTACGTACCTGCGTGATATTAGTTCACTTTCCTCATTTCTGTTTAGGAACCATGCTGATTATAAAGCGTATTAATTCAAACAAATATATTAATTGTTAAAGTTCTGTTTCAGGTAATTTGCGACACTATATCTAAAGGGTGCAATTTGCCTTATACAGAAGTCAATAGTTCTCCAGATATTGATTGTTTTGTGCTTTCTTCAAATCCCGCTATTACGTATATTTCAAATGAAAGAAAACAAAATTTTTTTTGAGTTTCACAAGTTTAGACCCACACATTATGTATCAAAAATGATGTTAAATACTTCAAATAAATAAAATTAGATAAGCTAAAACTTTCACTTGTGTAGAAAAATTTTAAATAATCTGTATGTATCCAGGCATTTATTTCTAAATGTTCATAATATCGAGTGTTCAGAAAAATTCGAAATCAAGTAAGTGTTGAACAAAAAATCGTATGCCCCAACATAAGTCTATGACTTCTATTAAATATTAAGTGTCAATTGTTGTCTGTTAATAATTGTCAGAATCGTATTCTATCTTAGAGATGGCTTCAAATTTTCAAGGATTACTTTGACACTGATTTTTTTCTTAACACTCGCTACATTAAGCGTACAAATGGTTTCTGAAACTTATTTGTTGTATTATTTTTCGAATAGGGTATAAATAACCACTATTAGCTTTGAAAACGTTTTAAAATTAAGCGCAGCTACCTACCTGCGAAGTATAAAAAGACAGGGTTATTAGACAGCTGTCGCCACTTTAACAAATGATAATAAATAACGGTTAGTAGTGATCCCAAAGACATTAAATTTGGCATTCCACAGGTTCCATTCTTGGTCCCTTCTTGTTTCTGGTCTTTGTAAAAGATCTAAATAACTCATTGGAAAACTGTAATTTATATCAATATGCAGATGATACATCTATTATTTTATCATGCAATACATATACACCCACTTTTATATATCAGATGAACGGAATTTTACCAGATTTGTAGGAAAATGTTGATCATGAGCTGTCATGCATAAAATTGATGCACACTATGCCCTGGAACCCGGCATTCCAGCATACCAACTACCAACGTACGGTCACGTGTTTCGATCTTCTTAGATCTCGTCAGCGTGCGAACGTTGTTTGCTGGAATGCCAAATAAGCTCCAAATCTCCTTGCATTAAAATTCATATATGCATGCATATATGAATTTTTATTAATATATGTATGCATTTATTTTCTTATCTGTCGGATATTTTTCCACGTACTGTTTTATCATTGGATATGAGCTGTAGTAGACAATACAAATTTGAGGCGTATTGCAGGCTACTAAGGGATTTCTAATCTACTCATTTTGTTCTATGCAGAGTCGTTTATTTATCTTTTATTGATAACCCACAGAAGTCTACCTGCTTTTATTGAAATAATGTTTATTTTAATAGAACATTCTAGGTGGTCACAACTTGTATCAATTATACTATTGTCTTTCTAGCCAAGCTCAGTTGGTAGAAATTATTATCGAATATGAAATATAAATAATAATCTCAGGATTGAATTCTTTTGTAAAAGTTATTTTAATATTTATTTCAAAATAATATTTTTGAAAAACAAAAAATAATGTATGTTGAACTACATAAATTAACTAATGATGGAAAAATCTGTTAATCACATAACAATAAATTCAATTTCAAAATTAAATTCTCAGTCTTAATGAAAATTATTAAAACAATAATAGAAATATGACTATTCACATGATGTTTATATAAAATAGAAACATTTTTGTAGTAAATTAACTATCAGTTCTATTATTCTCTTTATCTTATAAAGATATTACTTCAATGTTTGATATTAATTATTATGAAAGAATTGTCTTTTAAATGTTTATAATTGTACTTAACGGTTTTTCTATTTCTGTCTAGGATTGGTCCTCTTCATAAAATACGTCTATTCTGCATTACAGGTACAGTTTCTTAAGGTCCGGATAATACAGCATATAAGGTCCAAGTTAAATTCATCCAATAGGTTTTTCTCGTATTTGTATACACATTATGGGCTTCTTCTGTTTCGGTAAAACGTTTCTTATATGTATTTTTCAGTTTATACATCCAATTCCATTTATTTTTATAAGCAAAATCAAGGTAATTCCGACTCAGTAATCACTTTGGTCCAAGATATGAGTTTCACAAGTTTACAACTTAACTTACAAAATCAGTTATTTATTACTTTTATACCAACTTTTCTATATAAATTCTTCTTTATTCCAAAAATCTCGTTTCATTACATAATTCTTTTACTTTCATGTCAAAATTCACAAACCATCTATTTGTTTATCAGTAACCAGGATATTTTTATTTTGTTTCCATATACGTATTTGATTTGTCATGATAATGACATTTCGTTGTATAGTAATTTAAGTTGCCTATCTTATGTCTTGACAATATTAATAAAATTGTGACTTTTTAAAATCTTTCAATAAGAATGAGATTACAATAAATTCAGTCGCTATCTAACATTTTATACATTTCATTACTATTCTAATAAAATTCTTATATACATATACGTTTTACGTATAAAGGTATATATGTAAGACATAGTAATTATTTACTGCTTGATGTTAGTTTTAACATCCATGTGTTCACACTTTTCATTTTCGTTAAAATTCTTCTATTTTATATACGAATGATCTTTTATTTGTATAGCATATATTAATTTTCTTCAGAAGTTAATTTTGATTTTATACATATAAATATTGAAAATTTAAATCATTATGCAATATGTATTCAATAAATGTGAAAAATATCAACACACCAATCGATCTGTTTATATAATAAAAAAATTATTAATTTTAGACCTGTAAATTTAAGACAGCTTCAAAATCTTGGAACTATTATTACTTATATTATTTATTAAGTACATAAAGTAACCGTATTTAAAATACATGTGTATTATTCGAAATGTCACTGCCGAGTAATTATTTGTTGGTCTCTTTCGACCACTGAACTGCAGCCAATACTATATTAAAAAAGGTTTTTGTGAAGCTTTGTCATTTATTAGGTGGCATCATATCACTAAGTGCTCATTTTCATCGAGTAATTTTTTTTATCCATGGAACGGCTTCGTCTTGGAAAGTATGATTTAAAACAATAAAATAATACATGCTTGTTCTACCTTTACTGGTAATTTTTTTAAAATATTTTATTAACGTTGAAGGCAATGCGCGACCTGAGATGATGAATTTATATAATATTTTAACTTTATTTTCTGTGGCTCTAATACATACGATTTTGAGATATCATATTCGTAAAGTGGCTATTTTAAAAATGTTGAAAATTATCGTAAAAATGTAAATTTTTCCAAATTTCGGCAATTGGATTTTCAATATTTTTTGTGTATATGAAATTTCGAAATTCGGACCGGAAGTAGCACTTTTACTCTTAGCGAGTAGCACTTTTTTGATAATATCTTGCAAAGTATGCATTCTATAGAGATTTATTAATAGAATAGAAGTAGTTAGAATAGGATTGTGAATAATTTTTGTATAAAAAATTCTTAATTTGAAACCTCATACGTATAAGAAAGTCGTGTGGTGGCCACACCTCATTTTTTTACCCCATTTAATCTCTCAAATTCGCAACTTTGCCGCGGTATTACGAATTGAAAAAGAATTTTGATTTTTTTTCAGCTTGCTCTACTGTTATTCAATTTACTACAGTGTCAGAGCCAATATTTTTATTTCTTTAGTGTAATCTCTTTCTTATTCGACAAGTAATTTTCTACAACAAAACTATTACGATTAAATAATACGGTGTTATAGGGTGACACGTAGTACAATCTAAATAATTCATTTCCTGTTGTTTCAGACTATTTTGGTTCCCATGAGAATAGAGCTTTTCATTTACGTGCAGCCAGAGTTGTAGGAACAAACTGCAGATGTTAATTTAAGCTTAAATAATGGTCGCGCAGTTACGCTAACACGAACTAAAAAAGCTTTAAACTTGCACAATTGCTGAGAGACCACATTTCTACTTCAGGGACAGGGTAAATTCAACAGTTGCTAGGCACTAACGGACAATCCTCGACGTACTTACTGGATAAAGTTGTCAAATATGCTCGAAGCTTGCATTTGTTAAGCGTCGTGCCAATCTTGTTATTTAGTAATTCAAAAGCTGCTTGTGTAATTCATGAAATTAGATAAATTATTCAATTAAACATGAATGAGTGGATAAAATTGAGAATTGATTTAATTCCTAATTACTCCTCACGTTTGTGGGTTTCTTGAATAATTATTATAATTTTCTTGAGTGGTTATGGTAAACTATATGCAATTCGTTTTCAAACTGCAGCGCCCGGTGGGTATCATCGAACTAATGTTGATATATCAGCAGAGAACGACGACTACAAAGAAGCGATAGGATTGTCGGATTCTTTGATGTTTCGTGTCTCACTTTGGCCTCGTCGTATTTGAGTAATGAACAACCACAAAGTTCAATCAGACTTTTTCTGAGTATATTTATATTTATACTGAAATAATGCTACTCCTATAATGCATGAGCAAATATTAAAATACACGAAACAAATTGTTGCAATAATTTTAAACTTTAATTCAATGGAATTATAAAATGTATTATATTTCTACCCTAAAAATATATCTTTCACGACCTTTTTAATATATACGAAGGAAAAAGGAAGCATCGGAATTGAACTCATTTCTTAAACGGGAAAAAAGTAGTTATTTGTGTCAAAGCAATAAGCTTCCATCAGCTTGTGTTTTCTCTTCCAAGTGCTTTTTTAACTGTCTTGATACTGATGCAAGTTTCTAGGATGAGAAAAATTGCTTCCATTCTATCGATTAGTCCTTTGTGAATGCCATAACACTACGATCGTGTAGCCATATGATACTGCTGAGGTATCGATTTTGAATGTGCTCTTAAGTTTTCTGCTTGATTGGACTGCATAGCCATGTTTCTAACAAAAGTCCCATCAAAGTCTGAGTCTGGTTTGATAGATATGGATCGCCATGTGTTTGTTTAGAAAATCCTAAGTTCGGCAGGTAGAATCCATATAGCGTCATATTAGGCTACAGGATTGATTGTCACAAGGCGTAAAGTTTGGCAACGCAGGATCGCCATGTGAAGTCCTCACCCTATCAGAGGTTTGGATTCGTTATAGCAATCGTATTGTAATTTTCTGTCGTGATTTTAATATTATACTACTCCTTTTAACATATTAACCCATTTAGGTTCATTTAGGACCATAAAGTAATTCCTAGTTTTTTTTTAGGTTGCATTAACGTAAGGTTGGGACTATTAATGAAATAAGACATCGCAATGCAATGGAATCTTGCTTTCTCCACAAATGAAAGCTCCTTATCTTCGTTAGATGTCCAATAAGCTTTACTTGTGGCAGAGTGTGATAAGTCACCCTGGTCTAAGCTAAAAATTGAGGTCGATTTCGCCTTCAGCTCGCGCTTTAAATTCGCTAGACATTCGCGAAATATGTTTCCCGCACTTGGTTCGGAAATAACTATTTTTTCGACGTTGCGTTATCGCAACCCCGGGTATAAGTTAATAATCTATTAATACTAAATTAATCACATAAGGTTACTCTTCTTATATTAATAGTTTCTTCTTGATCTAGTTCGTCATGGTTTATTTTTGCGAATATTTTAGATTTACTATAGATTTACTAATAGTATGAAAATATTTAGAACGAAACTAAGTACAACTTTTATCAAAAAAAAATTCAAATTTTACAGAGGAAGTAACACTTTTACATTGATAGAAAAGCAGCACCTCGTAGATTACCCATTCGAGTAGTAAATAATTAGTGCCGGATTTGGAACAAATTAATAAATTCTGACCGGAAGAAACACTTTTTCTCTTAATGAAAATCATTCTTTTTGAAAAATGTCTGGCAAATTCTGCATTCTGTGCAGTTTTAGACATTAATTTGACACAAGTTTTGTAAATCAGTATTTTAGAAATTTGAAGCAGGAGTAACACTATCACTCGCATTGAAAATTAAAATGCAGTCTGCTTCTAATACTTATATTTGAATTTTTTTATATAAAAAATGCGTATACGAAAATAGTGTTGTGATTGTTCAGAAAATCCTAAGTTTGGCAGGTAGAATTTACATAGCGTAATATTAGGCTACTGGATTGATTGCCACCAAGCGTAAACTCTGTCAACGCAGGATCGCCATGTAAAGTTCTCTCCCCGTCAGAGCTTCGGATTTGTTAGAATTAAACACATATAGCGATCGTAATGTGATTTATTGTAGTGATTTTAACATTATTTTAATCGTTTCAACTATATTAATAGTCTATTAATACTAACTTAATCAGAAAGGTTGCTCTTCTTATGTTAATAGTTTATCCTTACTCTAGTTCACCATTTTTGCAAATATTTCACAAATTATACATCTACTATAGAAAAAAAAATGAGGTGTGGCCACCACACGACTTTCTTATACGTATGAGCGTTTCAAATTATAGAATTTTAAGAATTTTTTTATACAAAAATTATTCAAAATCCTATTCTAAGTACTTCTATTCTCTTAATAAATCACTATAGAATGCATACTTTGCAAGATATTATCAAAAAAGTGCTACTCGCTAAGAATAAAAGTGCTACTTCCGGTACGAATTTTGAAATTTCATATATACAAAAAATATTGCAAATCCAGTTCTAAATATTTTTGTACTCTTGATAAATATTTATAGAATGCATAACTTACGACATATTTGCAAAAAATCGCTATTCGATAAGAGTAAAAGTGGTACTTCCGGTCTGAATTCAAAAATTTTTTTTATACAAAAGATATTGAAAATTATGTTTAAAACACCTTTATACCCGTAAAGTACTTGTCTAAAAAGCATGACTTGCAAAATATTCGCAAAAAACTGATTTTCGATAAGAGTAAAAGACCTACTTCCGGTAGGAATTTTGAAACACTTTTTAAATAAAATTATTCTCAATTTTAATTTTAAGGATATATGAATTATTTATAAATTTGTTTAAACTTAGTAGTTGACGAAATATTGGCAAAATTCGATTTTTGCGCTGAAGTAAACTGCTACTTCCGGTCTACCGATTTTACTGAAAAACTAATCAGATCTCAAGAAGGAGATTATACACGTAAATACAAAATTTGAAATTGATATCTACAGCGGTTTGACCACTATCGTGGTCACACACACACATACAGACACACAGACACACACACAGGCATTTTTTAAAAACCACTTTTTCGGTATCAGGGGACCTGAAAACGTGGACATCTGCAAAAATCTCGATGTCGAAAATTTTCAACATCACAATACTTCCTTATACTACGTATAAGAAAGTAAAATCAAATTTTTTCCAGGAAGTAACACTTTTACATTAATAGAAAACAGTTTTTTGCAAACACCTCGCAAATTATCTATTCTAGTATTAAAATATTTAGTGCTGGATTTAGAACAATTTTTGAAGACAAAAGGTTTATGAATTCGGGTCGGAAAAAACACTTTTACTCTTAATGAAAGGCATTCTGTTTGAAAAATTTCTGATATATTTTGCATTCTGTGCAGATTTAAAAATTCGGAGGTGAAGCAACATTCTTGATTTTTTTTTTATTATTATATTAGATTTATGATGAAAAAAAGGTATTTGGACTTATATATAAAAAAAAGGAAGTGCCTCCATAGCCGGCGCCGGTCTTCGTCTTGTATGCATATTGATGCCGGCTACGGCATCAAGAATTGCGGACGGCAGCCGGCTTCACGTATCGTTACCGGCATATCAACTTAACCTCTGTTTTCCATATTGCGCGCGTGAACGGCTTAACTTTTAGTCTTAATTTTCTTTAATTTATCTAAATTCGCAGATATGTTTTTCCCTGTAGCTATGCTTTTTGTTAAAAACGATGTTCTTCTAATTGTAGAATGTTGAAAGTGGGCGATAAGTTTGAAAGTTACGAGAATTTCAACACGCAGTTACAGAAATACAAAAATGAAGTATTCAATGATTACTGGATTAGAGATTCTAGAACCATCAAGACGCAGGCTAAAAGATATCCTGAAAGTGTGGCAGCTCAGGCAAAACAATACTCAATTTACCATTATGTAAGAATAGCTTGCATTAAAGGTGGCAGAATGCACACTCCTAGGAATAAAACAAAAAACAGATTTACATTTAGGCAGAAGTCTCCAGCCGGTATGGTTTTAAAATTAACTTCTTGTGGGAAATTTTTAGAGATAAACGAACTGAATGAAGATCACACTCATCCAGTATCACTAACTTTATTTAAAAGTTTACCCCAGCAAAGACTGAACATTTCAAATCAGCTTAAGGTTAATTCAGTAGCAGCATTGCAGGCTCGCGCCAAAAAAAAAATCGTACAAAATAATATCATTAATGAATCCGGGTGGGTGTCTTGTGATGTTGAAAGACTTAACAAATCTAAACAGAAAACCACATAACAGAATGAAGTTTGATGAATGTGTATCAATTTTACGAAATACTTACAAATGTGACGTTCATATTAACGTTGATGTGGAAGCAAATTTGAAATACCTCTATTTTCAAGATCCTGAGATGAAACATATGTTTGACTCTTATCCAGAAATAATTTTTCAGCGGAAGATTTGTATTCTAGACTTTTAAGGAATTTCGCTTTTAAAAAGGTTCAACAGCAACTTGAATGTATGACTAAATGCAAAGATTTTCAATTTATTGAAGAAGCAAAATGTCCTGCTCCTACTATTGAAGGTCTTCTAGAGGTAACACATTATCAGTCAGTGCATGTTTTGGACATCCGTCCAGTTACCTTGTCTCCACATCCTCAAACTTCGATCTATGTGCAACCAGTCTTTATTTGATGAAAACATTTGCTTGCAACGATGGAAGAGAACCTAAGATGCTTACACCACTCGCTGTCGCTCATGGTGCATGTCATCTTCGTGGGTTATAGTCATAACACGCGAATCGAATATTATATGTACTTTATCTACAACTTTCACGGAAAGAAACTGATATTGACATAACGATTGAGTTATGACAAGAATTCCATCGCTGTCATTATTATTCAACTGACTAAATAATCAGTCACAACTTGCCAAAATTACCTTAGTAATCCATACATTATGCGCGATAGTTGTAGACAAAAATTTTAAAATTAGTTGGAAATTTTTAGTTATAGGTAGTGTAAAAGGGGGTGGAGATTCAATCACATATGCACATAACCGCCGGTAGCGATACGGTATGCCGGTGCCGGCAACCATACTTAGAACCGGCGCCGGCTACGGAGGCACTTCCATAAAAAAATGTGTAAGAAAATATTGTTGTGTTTACACCACAGGTTATATCTTGGGCTTTACGTTGTTTCTTATGTTTTTGTTAACGATTTGTATTGCAATGTGAGGGTGGATCTACTGGCTTAGTACGCTGATGATACCAGTTGTATAGTGGTCATACAGTGCGGGATGTGTCGACGGTAGCATATGAAGTAATTTCAATTGAGGATGTGTGTTGTGTCAGAAACGGTTTGCTGTTGAAAGCTGGAAAAACAGGTTAAGTTCGCTTTAGAACAAATGGAGGGTAAAATAATAATAGTAGTATATGTGTCCATTTTAAAGATAAATCTATTCCTTAACACTCTTCACACAATTTTTTGGGTCTAACAGTTGACTGCCATTTGCAATATGAGGATCATTGTGCGATTTTGGAAGGGAGGTTATGTTTGGCGTTGTATGGCACGAGGAATCTTGGGGGGAATGTTAGCCTGGCATCGTTCAGGATGTTTTATTTCGCATATGTAGTATCTTGTTTGCGGTATGTGATAGTGTTTTGGGGATCGATGCCATGTCTCAATAGGCTATTTGTGTTGCAAAAAGTTATTAAGATGCATATTGGGCGCCGTATATACTGAATCATATGGACCGTTTTTTAAGAGGTTGAATATTTTGCCGCTTTGGTATTTGTATCGGTACGAATTACTGTTATTTTGTAAGCGGAACGAAGCAAGCTATCTTAGGAATACTGATATATACACCAACATGACTACAAGATCGTCTGATAACTTTAGTGTACCTGCTCATAGAACAGCTGTGTTTAAATGTAATCCGAAGTATCCGTCAATTATATACATATTATAATAAATTGCCAGAAGAAATTAAGAGAACACCGATAACGCGCGGTTTTAAAAAAGTATTAAAAGAATTTCTAGCTAATTATGGTTTTTATAATGCTGATGAGTATATGTAATATATAATATATAACTCTCTTGCCCTGTGTCTGAAGTATGTGCATCTGTATTATACATTTCGTATACCTTCTTTGACGATGTCGTTGTTTTTTGTAACTGATGACAAAATAAAATGACTATGACTATGACATCATTTTTAATTTTTAGTGTATATTTCTTGTATTATTTTTAAATATTTTTGTAGTACTGAAAAAACTAATTCATTATTTATTAGTTATTATTATTATTATTATCAATTTTCAATATATAAAACGAATTTCTTGAGAGTAATATATGTATAGTATGCAGGATATCAGTTTACAAATTGGAAATACATCTGCTGCAGCATCCAAAACAATGACATGTTCTTGTAGAGCACGAAGCACATGGTACCCGCATCGAAAACTTTTGTATTAGAAATATATCAAACTGTGCATAATCCGTATGATATATGAGCCACTTAAGGCAAAGAAATAAGAAGAGAGTGTAATAAATTCAAGTGAGGCAATAATGCAATGCAGTAATCAAGGAAATGTGCATTTGTCGCTAGAATAATAGAGCAATAATCTCTTTCGCATACAGAGATTTATACGTAAAACATTTCCGCATATTACCTACAACTGCTCCCAATAATAACGGAACAATTCTCAGACTCTAAACATATATGTAGCGGTAGTCTGCGGTATGTGTAGATTGCTTGACAAGTAATGGATTCATAAAATCGATTTGTTACTCGTGCATGTGATTACATATGTATGTGTCACAGTTTCTATAGTACGACGTGTTAGGGACGAAGTGAGTGTATGATGAATTATTGGTGGAATACACAATCATATTCAATTTGGACGCATTAGAAAATGATTAAATTGTAAAGACAAAGATCGAACAGTGAATAAAACATGCTATCACTACGGAATTTTTTAAACAAACTAGATAATAATGTCTAATAAATACATTTCCTATTCTTCTCAAAATTCACACACACACAAAAAAAAAAAAAAGGAAATGAAAAAATGAATATCTTCTTGGTAGTAGTGGCAAATGATGAGCAAAAGTAATAACAATATGACAACTGGTTGTCATTTAGAATACATTGACAATTGTAGAATGTAAATCAAATATGTATGAATGAAAATGTAAACAATAAGCATAGGACAATCGGTATTACTTATGCAGTTCCATCAACACGTTTAGGTCTACCTTGAACTGTTCAATTAATGTAACTATATAAATAATAACGATGCAACTATGTAATTAAAAGAATTACGAGTAGAGCTGTTGGTATTGTAATGAAACAAGCCCACAGAGAAGCAGACGTCCGGGCGACAACAAAAGAAAGGCAAATATTCGGCACGACTGGTAAACATCTTAAAGCAATAAATCATCCATTTGCGTTGTACTGCGATGACAGAATGTCTGTGGAATGTTCTACAAACTTCGAGAGGAAGATGGAGTTTACGCTAATGCTTCCAGATGTTTCGTACGGGTATATAAAGCAGTTGAACCGATGGATGAGTCAATTCCGGAATAAGAAAGTCCTTAAGTACTCGTCGCGCGGAACAGACTAAAGTAAAAATAAATATAAGAAACAAATAAATAGTTCCTTGCGTGGTACGGTGTTATATAAATAGAAGTGATATAAATACGGTGCAGTTTTTATTATAGTGCAATAAAGACATAAATATTACCGTGTCATATAAATAGTAGTAGTAAATAAATACAGTACAGTGATATAAATATACGGACAGAAATATTAGTAATAGAAATAAATAACTGTGTTAATTGTAATTTAAATTGTAGTAGTTTAAGTGTGATACATTAGTTTTATATTTTTAAATAAATAAATTGCACGAGTTGTTTATTGCGAACCCGAAAACGTTACAGTATTATAATACTATATTATTTAATCAACACATATTTATTGCTTTAATATACACCTTCCTCGTTACGCTGCACTGACGAAACCAAACAAAATAGAAACATATATGTCTGTAGCTACAAGCACATCTTAACACATACATAGTTGCGTCGTTTATTGTTTGTGTATTTTTTATCAAATGTCATGTCTAGGTAAACCTAAACCATTTGATGGGACTGCATAAGTAATACCGGTTGTCCTTGCTTACATTTTCATTTATACACAACTGATTTTACATTCTATATTGTCATAATACCAACAGCTCTACTCATAATTCTTTTAATTTCATAGTTGCATCGTTATTATTTATATAATTACATTAATTGAAAAGTTTAAGGTATACCTAAACCATTTGATGGAACTGCGTAGGTAATATCGATTGTTCTATGCTAATTGTTTATATTTTCATTCATATATATTTATTTTACATTCTACATTTGTCAATGTATTCTAAATGACAAACAGTTGTCATATTGTTATTACTTTTGTTCATCATTTGCCACTTCTACCAAGATAATATTCATTTTTTCAATACATTTGTATATTTGGCAAAGAATTTTAATATATTTAAATATATATGTGCACTTTTCATCATGCCTGTTTATTTGGGCACTATATTTTTATTTTTTAATGGAATAATAAATTTTAATTTTTATTTGAATATAAATTTAGTATATGCAGATTTGTATTATTTTGCAGGAAAATTAACTAATAGTCAATTAATGATGAAATAGTTACAAGTACGTATATTCCAACGCAGTATGATGGTTACACATTTTTTTCTGGTTACTACTGTGATAAACTCTGAGGAAATTCGGTTGTATACACAAAAAGCTATGTGGGGTTCATCTATTTATAGAGATCTTGTATCTTTAAAACCAAAATCTATTTATAGAGATCTTGTATCTTTAAAACCAAAATACTTGAAATGATTGAAAATTATAATCATTACTATTGTTATAATATTAATATCAAAAATTAAATTTCTTGTCGAGTCGCAGTTGGCAGCGCGCATAGTCCGGTTCATCTTGAGGAATCAGTACGAATCTTAGGCGAAATTTCTAAAATTTTATTTCGCTATTAACAGTTCGGTTGCAATTCGGAAAATTATAATTTTCAATAATTCTTTCGCACTGAGACCAACGATTTATTCAATGCAATGAATGGCATCTGAAATTTACATTGAATGCGGTATATATTGAAGGTGAACTTGACTATTGTATCGATTTCTCATAAAATGAAAGAACGACATAAAATTGACGTTTGTGTAATTTAATTTTTCAAATACAATTGAGATGTGCTATTTTTATATCTAATGAAATAAGAGTATATAAATACAAATTATATAATAGTAAGACTATTACCAAATTTTGATATTCAATTTTAAAAATCGATCATCGTTTGATAAGAATATACCGTCACACAGTTATACAATGCGTCAAAGCTTCTATTACTGCTAAAATTGACGTTTGTGTAATTTAATTTTTCAAATACAATTGAGATGTGCTATTTTTATATCTAATGAAATAAGAGTATATAAATACAAATTATATAATAGTAAGACTATTACCAAATTTTGATATTCAATTTTAAAAATCGATCATCGTTTGATAAGAATATACCGTCACACAGTTACACAATGCGTCAAAGCTTCTATTACTGCTATCTGAGGCATTGCCTAGTAATCACAGAAAACAACATAATGTACACAACATTAAACATTTTTCATCAAGTTGCCGATTCATATTAAATTAGTCACCAGTCCAAATATTTTTCATAGAATGCTTTTTAAATTCACTTCGTAATTTAGAGCCTTATGCTATAATGGATTTTCTTACTGCTGCATTCTGAGTCATTATTTATTCGCATTCTTGTATACTTTTGTACGTTACTGTATGCATATGTATACAGGGTGTCCAGAAACTCTCCTGACAAACGAAGACCGGAGATTCCTCAGATAATTTTAAGGCAATTCAACCCAATTCACCCTAGTCCGAAAATGCTTCCTAAGGCAGCTAGAGCTCTTTGAAGGTGGCGCCTTGTAATTTTTTTTAATTTTTTTTTTTATTTTTTTTTTAATATCTCCCGAACGCTTCTATTTAGAAAAACAAAAACTGGTATGCTTATTTATCCTACAGAGATGAATCGATTCTATCAATTGAGAATTTCTAGTACCGGTCATAGGCGTCCGTTTTGTTTTGGGTAGCTAAACGGTTATTTTAACGCATAAATTTTTTGTCTTTAACTTTTAAGCATTTATGACACTAGATTATTAAATTTTCAGGTATTCTAGTACTAAAAGGTACTCTTACTTTAAGTCGGTAGGTTACACCGTTTTCTAGAAAAATCGATTTGAAAATTGTTCGTTTTTTCGTCATTAAAATTCAATTTATTATGTACCTACTTATTTTTAGCGACGAAGTTGGCTAGGACTATCAAGGCATGGATGAAAATTAATTTAATAAATCATCTTTTGTTTCAATAAATGCAGCACACAATTCGTAAAAAAAGTTTGGGAAAAGAAGCAAAAATCAATTTGAAACAAACGGGAGATATTAAAAAAAAAAAACTAATTACAAGGCGCCATCTTCAAAGAGCTCTAGCTCCCTTAGGAAGCATTTTCGGACTAGGGTGAATTGGGTTAAATTGTCTTAAAATTATCTGAGGAATCTCCGGTCTTCGTTTGTCAGGAGAGTTTCTGGACACCCTGTATATGTATATTTAAATATTTTTGCATTTATTGTATATATGTATCTAATCTAATGTATTTCCTATACAATTTGACTTTTGCATGTAAAAAATGTATTTATAATGCTATAAAGAAGTTATTATTATTATTATTATTATTATTATATATTTTGCAGCAACATGATATCCGTGTTTCCTGTTTCAACCCAAATTAATATAATCATATCTCATAGTATATATCGCCATTTGTGATAGATTATACAGATTGACATCATACTGCATTCAGTTGTTTCATCATTTTGATACAATTAAATCAAACCAAGCCGAAATTAAGCACCAAATTGGCAGTTGCAAGTGCCATGTTGATATAGTATCAACGATTCCAGTTAATATTATCGCTGTCATGTCGAAGTTCACGCAACTGTCACGGTATAAAATTGATGTCATTTACTATAACGACAATAATATTAAAGGATCCCTTGTCTGTACATTCGGCTAACAGAAATCTATAAATTACTTTTGAAATACCCACCACTGACTGCGTCACCACCACTGCCGGAACATCTGGCGGGAAGTTCACTGTGCAACTACCGTGCGATAAATTCATTTTATTTGACGCCACGAACTCGCCGTCATTTCGATCATGGATTTTTATGTCCCATATCAGTGATTCGTATTACGGCCAGAGAAAGATATATTATGTATATGAAATATGTCTGTAGTTGTAGCGAAAATATATAGGTTCGTAAAGAACATCTAGAATGTTTTGTTTTTCTTTAGTACTGCACAGAATATACAGTGTGCATTCTGAAATAGTTTATAGAAAAAACGGTAAAATTGGTCTACTTGTTGATTTTTCGTTGATTAAGCAATTTACTGTCTGCCCAATATTTCTTTGTCACTTTCAATTTGAATTTTATACGTATGTACGTACAAATACGTACTCTCTAGCCAAATGGCATACTGAATTGGTGAGAAAAGAGCGCGAAGTTTAAAAAGCATTTGAATTTACTTGTGTTAACTGTCAAAACTAAATAATATGACAAAACCTTAATTAATATTAGTCGTGACGTGGTGGCTTCAAAGAAAAATATAGTAAACTAACAACAAAACAATAACAAGGTAAGCAAACTACAATAATCTGCAGTTCTATCGGAAAATCCTTGATTTATCAAAGACGACGCCAAACTTTACCACCTGGCAGACAATGGAGCAATGGAGAAGTACCTATGTGTTAAACGATCCAAGAGTTACAAAATATAAAAAAATGATAACATGGAAATTCGCCAATTAGGGAATGAAAATGCGAACTACTAAGTGTAGGCGTGTGTTTCAATTTTGATGTAGTGCCATCATTGAAAAAATAGTAAACTAACAACAAAATAAAAATACAGTAGGAAAATACCGATACATGCAGTTCTATCGGAATATCCTTTATTTATCAATGACGATATCGAACGTCGCCATTGGGGGACAATGCAAACCTAAGCATAAATGATCATAATATGAATATTACGGATACTAAAGGACAATGAAGAGGGTAATATTGGGTAAATTCCGTTGTTGAACAACCGTAGACACGTGCTTCCGACTCGTTGGTCATCGTCAGTACGGTGTAGCCGAAGAATAAGGTGGGATATCCTTGGAGATAGAAGCAATAACGGAAGACCATCGAGATTATTGCCTGGCCACTACAGAGGAATTTAGCCAGTATTAACCTCTTTCTTGTTTTTTAGTATTCACAATATTGCTATTATGTTTAATTATTCCTGGGTTCCGTAAGGCAAGCAGGTTGACAATGTCTTCTTTGCGGTGATGTAGGTTGTTGTCATCAAATCCAGATATCTTCTGACAGAAACTACAAATGGTGGTCTGCCACTCCGATGTCTGCTTTTGTTGTTTCTACCTCCAAGGATATCCCATCTTATTCCTTAATTACGCTGTACTGATGATAACCAACGAGACCGAAATACGTGTCTACGGATGCTCTACTGCGGAATATTTATATATAAAAAATTATTTTTGTCGCTTGTATCTTATCCGTGTTAAAAACTCTGGATTAGTATATGCCTGATGTTTCAATGAATACTCCTTCATCTTCTGCAGGAGCCTAATATTCTTCTGGAGTTTGATCGTCGAATGAGTCGAGTGACGGACTGATCCTGCTTAAATTCTGCTTAAACAGCTGTTCAAAACAAAAGAAAAAAAATGAAGTGCGTGTACCACACGACTTTCTTATACGTATGTGCGTTTTAAATTATACAAAATTTGTTCCAAATTAAGTACTAAATAATTTTACCTTTTTCAAAAATAAATGTGTGAGTGAATGTTTTACTTCAAATCCGAATTTTGAAATTGTTTCATATAAGAATTATTCCAAATCTTGTTCTAATTACTACTATACTCTTAATAAATTTCTATAGCATGCGTAATTCTTCAGGATATTTTTGTAAGAAACTACTAGATGATAAGAGTAAAAGTGTTACATTCGGGTCAATTTGGAATTTTTCTTTATACGAAAATTATTCCAAATCAAGCTTTAAATACATTTATACTCATAATGTATCTTTCTAGAAAGTATGACTTGTGAGCTTATTCGAAAAAACTGATTTTTGATAAAAGACTTACTTCCGGTAGGTATTTTGAACACTTTTTTTTTAATTTCAAATTTACTTTTGAGTAAGTACTTTCGTGTTCTCTTGAAATTGTTTAAAAGTTGACGAGATATTGCAAAAATTTGATTAGGGGGCTTCAAAACGTTGGCAATTGCAAAAGCTTGAGGTCGAACATTGTTGTCATCACAATACTTCTTTATACTACATATCAGAAAGTAATAAGTCGCCGTTACAGCTACCATACTAAGCATAATTCTCAAAACACTGGGCTAAATTATATTCAATATTATACAATTATAAAGAATTGTCACTATGTCGACAGTTTCCGGTAAGTATTTGAAAAGATCTTAATCCATCTTTCCAATAACACAAATATTCGGGCAAGGACATTTATGAAAAAACTTTTCTTTATTTCCTTTATGTGTGATGCCTAGGATAAGTCACGTAACGGAAATTGTGTTGGCACTAGAAAAAGGTAAATAAATTGAGGAAAGGAAGAAAAAGGAGGATCGTTAACATCACATAGAAATGACATATAAATCAATAAAATGCCCCTTGAGAAGGGTTTCCATCGATGAAGCATTATTTTGAATAGGTGCATTAGCTTCTGAATGGGGATTAAATTCATTGCCTTTGTGTATGACATTTTCTAACGGATATTTATGATACTGCCGAATTCGACTTTATGAAATATCCTTATTGGCAATATAAATTCCACATTTACTTCCATATTACAAAAATTATCACCTTGATAAATTTAAGAATAGGTATATATGCCGTGTATAATATATGCATACATAAATTATTATATCATACTCACTACTGATAACAGTAATATGACAAATTGGTATAGTATTATAAAACTGAGTGATTTTATTTTATTTATTTTACATCGACATGCCCAATATTTAAATAGAAATGTTAACATGAAATATAAGTTAACATACAGAACATTTTAGTACAAAAGGATTATTTGAAAATTATAATCTTCCTAACGATATCTCACATGATAATAGTAATTAGCAAAACTATTATCAATATCACATTTGTGTTCCGTAGTTTGATATAATTTAAAGAATCGTTCATATCCTCAGTAGCTTAATTATAAAAGCAGAAGTCTGACAAACTCGGGGGTGTTGGTTGGGGTAGTACCAGAAATTTTTACTTTCTTATACGTAGTATTTATAAGGAAGTATTGTGATGACGAAATTTTTTGACTTCGAGATCTTTGTAGATGTCCACGTTTTGAAGTCCCCTGATACCAAAAAAGTGGTTTTTAAAAAATTTGTCTCTCTCTCCCTCTTTCTCTCTCTCTCTCTCTCTGACCACGATGGATATCAATTCCAAATTTTGTACGTGTATAATCTCCCTCTTGAGATCTGATTAGTTTTTCAAGCCATGCTTTTTAGGCAGGTACGTTACAAGTATAAAAGTATTTAGAACTTAATTTTCAATATCTTTTGTACAAAAAAATTCAAATCTCGGACCAGAAGTAACACTTTTACTCGTATCGAATAGCGATTTTTCCAAATATCTCGTAAATGATGCATTCTATATATATTTATCAAGAGTACAAATGTACTTAGAGATACATTTGGAATAATTTTTGTATAAAAGAAATTTGAAAATTCGGACCGAAAGTAACACTTTTACTCTTAACGAGTAGCACTTTCTTTCGAATATCTCGCCAAGTATGCATCCTATAGAGATTTATTAAAAGAATAGAAGTAGTACAGTAGGATTTTGTTTGTTTTTTCAGAAGATAAAAGTATTTAAGTCTTGGTTAAAACAACTTTTGTATGATTTGAAATGCATACACCTATAAGAAAGTCGTGCGGTGGCCACACCTCATTTTTATAATTAACTTTCGCTAATTAAATAAGTGAACAAGTTTTCATACAAAAATGTAATGAATTGCAAAATTTCAGAAGAATTGATCCAATTACACTGGTCAACAGTGAAATTGCTTCTTAGGTGAAAGTACCCAATCCTGAATGAATTCAACGTGCTGAACACGAATATCACATTGAAAAAAGTTGATTGGCTCACGTTCAAGAGATATTGACGTTTTGTCCATTGTATAGATGCTATTGCATAATGTAATGCAATTTAGTGAGAAATTACGAAATGTTGCGTCATATTGCATCACCCCTTCATGCAAAGAAGTTAATGCAGCATTTACTGTAAGTTTCCATTGAGAGTGTTGCGAAATTGATTGCGCAATATCAAGCAATAGCTAATTATAGTTTATTTATAAATGGCCGACGTGACAGTTAACTCGTGCAATGTCCGTTCATTCGCGCATATTTTTCGAAGCTCTAGCATACATAAGTGATTGCTATAGTGTAAAGTAACTAAACAGTAGCAATGCCTCGTAACTGTGTTAATAGTGCAAATAACTTCTGTTATATTTGCGGAGAAGTGACATTTGCTGCACAGAAAAAGAACATCAGTGCAACAGTTAAGAAAGCGTATCATTTGTATTTTGGTTGCAAGATAGGCGACCAGGACAAAGACTGGACCCCACACGTATGCTGCCGCACTTGTGCCGTAAATCTTTCACAGTGGCTTAATGGCAAAAGAAACGCAATGCCATTTGCTGTGCCCATGATTTGGAGGGAGCCCACCAATCACGTTGACGACTGTTATTTCTGTATGGTACGACCAGCTTCTGGAGGCATCACCAAGAAGAAGAAGTGGACAGTTGAATACCCTAACATACCATCTGCTCTGCGACCTGTCTCTCATGGCGAAGGACTCCCAATTCCAGAACCTCCTACAGATTTTTCTATCAGTTCAGACGATGAGGATGGCCATGCGTCGGCGAGTTCTCCTCAACGTGGCAGTAAGGATGATGACTTTTCGTGCTTTGACGAAACATCTGCACCACATAAAATTACCCAGGATGAAATGAACGATCTTGTTCGCGATTTGGATCTGTCGAAAAGCAAAGCGGAGATACTGGCCTCAAGACTTCGACAGTGGAATCTTCTGGAACAGAATGTCCGAGTGACTTCATTTCGCACTCGCCATCAGCTCTTCGAATCTTTCTTTAAGAAAGAAGAAAGCCCTGTGTTCTGCTACGATATTGATGGTCTACTACAAGCTCTCGGTATTGCACATGATCCCCACGAATGGCGGCTGTTTATAGACGCTTCAAAACTGAGCCTAAAGGCGGTTTTGTTGAATAATGGGAACCAGCTTCCATCCATACCTATTACACATGCGGTCTACATGAAGGAGACTTACGGCAATCTAAAGCAGCTACTGGAGACGATTAACTACAGCAAGTATGGCTGGCAGATATGTTATCACCTGAAGGTAGTATCTCTGTTGATGGGTTTGCAGCAGGGATATACAAAGTACTGCTGTTTTCTTTGTCTGTGGGACAGCAGAGCAATCGATTTGCACTACATCAAGAAAGACTGGCCTCCGAGAGCATTTTTTAAGCCTGGAGAAACGAATGTACAGCACCCACCATTGGCACAGCCACACAAAATCATCATTCCTCCTTTACACATCAAACTCGGTCTTGTCAAAAACTTGGTAAACGCCATGGATAAGAATGGACCAGCATTCAAGTACCTGCATGACAAATTCCCTCGACTCAGTGAAGCCAAAATTAAAGAGGGCATCTTTGTGGGGCCTCAAATTAGACAGCTCTTCCGAGACCCCAAGTTTGAGGAACTTCTTCAAGGTAAAGAAAAACAGGTTTGGGATGCATTCTATCAAGTGGCAGCAAACTTCCTGGGGAATGAGAAGGCAGAAAATTACAAGTGTCTGGTTGAGGATATGTTGGCTTTGTTTCATGAATTCGGCTGCAATATGTCCTTAAAGATCCACTTTCTTGATTCCCACTTAGATTTCTTTCCTGATAACTGCGGGCAGGTCAGCGATGAGCACGGCGAACGCTTTCATCAGGACATTGCCACCATGGAGCAACGGTACCAAGGCAAATGGTCTACGTCAATGCTAGCTGACTATTGTTGGACAATCAGTAGAGATGCTCCACAAGTCCACTACAAACGGCAGGCCAAAAGAAGTCGAAAGCCGGAAGCAGACTAATGTTTTCTTACCATGTATTATAATATTGACATAAGTACACTTTTTCTGAAATATGCGTAAATGTTTTTTTACCATGTATTATAATATTGACATAAGTACACTTTTTCTGAAATATGCGTAAATGCTTTCTTACCATGTATTATAATATTGACATAAGTACACTTTTTCTGAAATATGCGTAAATGTTTTCTTACCATGTATTATAATATTGACATAAGTACACTTTTTCTGAAATGTGCGTAAATGTTTTCTTACCATGTATTATAATATTGACATAAGTACACTTTTTCTGAAATATGCGTACATATAACAGCAAACCCGTAGCCAATTCAGCTTTTTCTTAGTCATTTTCGTGTTCAGCACATTGAATTCATTAAGAAATGACTATTTTCAGCTTGGAAGCATGAACTTTTCGAAAATTTGTTGCCCAGTGTTATTAGTGGTTATCGTTTAATATGTATTTTTATAGAAAAGCAGTACCGGAAGGTAAAATGAATAATTTATAGTTAACTAATAAGTCAAGACTATTGAAAATTTGCATACAGAAGAATCATTACCTCAAGAAAACTTACTTAAAAGTTCTGATCATTTATTCAATCTAAACAGGATGGTTCAGAAATTTCGGGATCTGTTCAATGAAATAATAACAGGCTCGATATCTCACAAGATAGTTAAAGCAATAATTTGGAAAAAATTAATGCGGGGAGTACGATTAAGTCATCCAAGTGCCAAGTTTTTTGATACGCGATTGTAGCTCAGCATTTGTTGAGCCCCTAGTAATAATTCTCAGTTTAGCCTTAAGAATGAATACTTTTCCGAATGTCTTGAAGGTAACAAAAGTTTACCAAATTTTCTACCCAATCTCTATTGGATACACTTAATACGCACGACCAACTTTATGTAGTTGATACTGACATCTCAAAGACATTTGACCGCATTAAGTGTACATTCTTGATTACGAAATTAAACCTTTTTGTATTTAGTACTCCACTCACTTTCTATATTACATTATTTTTACACTATAAGTCACAATATGTCTATTACAATGGAGCATTCATAACGACATTTAGAAGTTCCACAGCGGTCAATCTAGATTCCTTTCTTTTAATAATATTTATGAATGACCCACTGGATTTGATAAAATGTAATAAATGCACTTTTGTTGATGATCTGAAAATATTTATATTTGTTAATTATGTTCAGGATTTGCCATCCCTTCAGAAATGTTTCGATGATGTTACCACATTGCGTGAAACGAAATGCAAAAGAAAAATTCCTTATCGCAAAAATTAAAGGTATATAAAAAAATCTATATACGTATTTCGGCTACTAAGTTGCCATCTTCAGTAGAAACCTGTAGGAAAACAGAAAATAGTGTTAAACGTAGTGTTTTTGGCTAAGGTGTAAAACATTGTGTAATGACAAGTAACAACAAAATGACAATTTAACAGAAAGTTGTCATCTAATATGTTTCAATGACTAGATGTAATGTAAACTATAAATGTGTAAAAATGAAAATGTGAACAACAAAGCATAGAACTATCGCTACTATCTATTCAGTTTTATCAAACAGTCTTGATCTATCAAACATCCATTTAATTCGACCACACAAATAATATCGACGCAAATTGTACAATTAAAAGAGTAGGTAATGTTAAAATTGGAAGTACAGCTGTCGTATACCATTTATGTGTGTCACTAAGGAGGTCTTGGTTTTCCTTAGACGAACATCTAACATTATCACACAGGTAATATTCGTTATGTGTCAAAGATATAATATAGAATTGTGGAAATCAAACACGAAAGTTTTAAATATGTGTATGTTGAAACAAATCATATTATTATTATTATTATCATCATCAATATCCATTTGCGCCGTAATATTCAACGACTGCTTAACTTGAACTGTCTGTTAAAATGTTATATTCTTATGCATTTAGCATAAGTAAAGGGACATTTTAAATATCAGCTAAAATTAAATAAACCATTAATCATTCTCCACAAACGAGAAAAACAAAAAATAATAGTCAAGAGGCAAGTATTGTCTGTAAGTCAGAAAATCGAGTTGTCGAGAACAACATGCTTTGTTTAACGAATTGCATTGGTGTGGTGCACTCAAAGCTCTAAACAACGTACCTATTAGTTTAGTATAAAGCAAAGCTGTTGTCTAATGTAGGTATGATAACATTTGTTTTACTGGACAAACTTTTATTTCTAATAATAAATTATAAAACTATCAGAACAGATTAACGAATAGTCTAGTTTTGCCAAGGTAATTAACAACTTTCTTAAAACCTCTCCTCACAAATAATACAATTTAAAAAGTGACAAAGACGGGACAGAACTGATAACTAAACAATTACTCTTGAAACTACTACTTGCCAAAATTTAAAAATATTTTCACTAAAATCCGCCTACCAAATGGCGGAGGTTTAACACCAAATGATATAGCAGTTTCGTAATTAGTACGTTTGTTTAACGTTGACCCATAATGAAATATGCCGCCCTTTAATGATATCCCCCAACTATAGGTTGGCGCAAAAGTAAACACTCTGTACAAGTATAAATCAAGAGCTCTTTGGCTCTTCGCATTTATAACCGCCGTTCGTCCTGTCAGGTGTGAAGGATAAAGGCGAGCTGTCGAGTTCGGTTACCATGACGACCGTTCCGATTGGAATCGTTATTATAAAAAAAACAAACCGCACACACAGATACGCCTGTAACATGTTCGATAGACACAGTAACCTTCGGATCGAAATATTTTTCCATTCAAAATGATACAGAGCATTATTACCGCATATTTTCCCCCACGAAGCATTGATATTTCCTTTCGTATTTCGTCCTTTTGAAGCTTAGATACTTTTTTTTCGCAACTCGAATCTCCGCAATATTAATCACCATTATCTGAATAGGTCGCGTTGTATGTATGTATTTTCTCGTGGAATCTTTTTGTTGCGAAGTAAATAGAGGAAGCGAGTTGAGTATAGAATATCAATATCAGTTTGCAACTAATAAAATTAAGGCGAAAGGTGAAATGTATTTAATGTATTTCGGAAACGAAAGATGGCGCTGATTTTAGTACCCGTTTTTTTCAAAAACTATACAATATATTATGAATTTCATTGATTGTATATGTAGTTAAGTGTATTTAGAAATGATACAACGGTTTACTTTTTTTTATATTTTACTCCTCTATAAAAAAAATATATTTAATAACTTCCAAAAAAACAGATAAAAAGAAAATTCGAGAAAGGGCGACGTTGTAGAGTTAATTTTTATGTACTTTAGTGTTTTCATTGTTTTTCTACGATGAATATTAACGTCCGAAACGCATATTTTCATAATTTTTCCGACCCTATACACTCCTCACCACTTCTCATCCCGAACGCGCGAGATCAAGATGATCGGTCGCAGGTGAAGAAACACTTTCCTGTGTTAAGAGTTCAAAAAACGCTAATTCCAGCAAGAATGACTATCCCAGTCAGCTTCCTAAAGACTACAAGAAATACTGCCGTACAGCAAACAAATACACATAAAAACACAATTGTGGTCAAAGATAATAAAAAATTAAATTTCAAACGTTATAACGACTATTGCTTGGAACACTGGCTTTTAGAGTGGTAGCAATAGGTTTGCTTTACTAACTTAACTAAATTTTCTTTTGATTATTTAACTTATGCACGTACATCTGAGTATATTTCAGGAACTGTCTAACTACCTAGTATTTTCACAACAGAATAAATATACATATATTGCTCAATTTATTCCGGTACAAAGCATGAAATGTATTCGTTCAAGTGTCCGTACGTATGCACGTATCATAGCTAGATGTTCCTTTGATCTGCCATCAGTAGCTTCAAATACTCGACAGTCTTGTGAACTTAATTCAAGTGCATGTTTCATCACGTATAAATACGTACATACGTCTAAGTACGTGTTGAGTTTTGAATTTGAGCGCTTTAATTCTAACTTGTGGGCTATCACATACACAAGCGCACTGGTATTTATGAAATGTTTACTGAGTTTTGCATGCGGGCGAATTAATTTTAAATAGGGAGTGTGTCATTGAAAATGGAAAATTTAACACTTCTATAATTTCTAGTTCAACAAAAATATTTTCAATTAACCAAAGTTGTCCATTTAATTTATTACAAATAACTTGGGGAGTGTGCACCATTACGATGTACATACTTTACAAATTTTAGGGCCGGTTAATACCACCCATATGTGTAACGATACGGCAAATTTGTAATTTTAATGATTTATAAATTTCAAATATGTATATAAATTGCGTTTTTAAAGTTACGTATTAGAAATCAAAAGATATATATATATTTCTTACAACTATTTTTCCTATATATTTATCAATGTATAAAATAAGCACTAGATTGATAAGCAGGTATTTGTCAGAATATTAGCGCCGAATGTTTGTGTATAGGTTATCGTGAGTTATACGTGACTTTACGTTTAAAAACTACAATGAGGATATATGAGCGTTATAGAAGACAGGGAAACCCCAGGACTTGTACAAGAAAAAATGAACAATTAGAATTCAATTATAAGGGAGTCGACGGAATTCCTTCGATGAGATCGGTTTTACCGCAAAGTAATAAGGTCCTCTAGTTAAAAAGTAAGTCGACCCACACATAGCGGTCGATAAAGTATAAAATTATTGTGAGAACCTTAAAAGTAATTAAATAGGTTCTTGTTTACAAAAGATCTACCGCTAACGAAGTGTTTAAATTGTTCAGTTTAACAATATCGTCGAATTAAACAAGTCATTGTTGTGCGATTAACAGTACGCGCAGGCTACGAGCGTTTTGTCGTCGAGGGACGGAAAAAACGATACGAAAGGTATTCAGAAAAAGTTATCACGGCACATAAGTGTTTAATAAACTTAAATGGTAAAATTCATTTTTACATTAGGGAGGAAATAAATTAATATAATAATCTAAGAATTAAATATATACTTAATAAATTTATATTGTGAAATAGTAGAATTGTTGTGGCAACAAGCATGCACTAATAAATGTGTGGTAACAGCATCAATTTACTTTATTAAAATTAAGTTAAAATTTCTTATTATTAATATTGTACCTATGTAGTGGCATTTACCCGGCCAAATTTATATTCATTTCTTATGTCCACGTTTTGAAGTCCACTGATACCGAAATTGTGGTTTTAAAAAAATGTCTCTCTCTCTCTCTGTGTGTCAGTGTGTCTCTCTGTGTGACCACGATAGCGGTCAAATTGCTATAGGTATCAATTTGACATTTTGTATTTACGAGTATAATCTAACTCTTGAGATCTGATTAGATTTTTAGTAAAATCTGCAGATCGGAGGTAGTAGTTTACTTCAGTGAAAAAATCGAATTATACCAATATTTCGTCAACTACTAAGTTTAAACAATTTTATAAAGAATTCATATGTAATCAAAATTATATCTGAGAAGAATTTTCTTAAAAAATTCAGACCGAAACTAACATTTTCACTCTTCTTTATCTCGCAAAGTATGCATTCTATAGAGATTTATTAAGAGAATAGAAGTACTTATAATAGGTTTATGAATAATTTTTATATAAAAACATTCTTAAAATTTGGACTTGAAGTTACACATTTACTGACTGACTATCATCATTTGAAACGCTCATAATATATAAGAAAGTCGTGTGTTGGCCACACCTATTTACTTTGTTTCAGTCAAACCTAGTGTAGTAGTAAAATTTGTGTTATTTGACACAGTATTTTCACAAAATATACGAGAGCATAAATTCAACACAATCACCTACACATTTCCTACTTCATACATTTAATAAAATGTCATAAACATTTAACCAAATGAAATAAATCTCATCTCCAAAGTAGAATACTAAAGTTTTATGGGTGCGAGGAGCAATGATAAATCTTCATTTCACTCACCAATGATTTATAAAATCTAGATGCTGGCGGAAAATGGTGCCAAGAAGATGATGGACGTACATTTACGATCGAAACCACTCACATTAATGAATCAATTTATATACCTATGCTCGTAGAGACGATGAAATAAACATCGGTCGGGTTACATTTCTGGATAATAAAGGCCTCCCAGATGTTATAGGAAACAGCAATTCGCAATTCAGAAGTTAATGGAATGTCACCTCATCTATCTGAATACACGCACATGTATATATGCATGGTTTTCTATCAGAATACTTCAATATTACATTTTACGATTTTCGCAAAGCCTAACAGTTAAAATTTGATTTGTATAAGGTACTCCGTTAAAATTAAATTTCTATACATAGTTAAAATTACTCAATATTATTCAATAGATCTGTAGTTTAAATGAGGAAAAGGTAGCACAGTATTATCCATCACCGTGTTCAACGCTACAATGCTCAATTTTTCATTTTCGAACCTATAAAAACAGAATTGTTACAATGTCTCATATCTGATACACTGTACATTTTCAAATAAAGTATTAGGTATAATAATACAATCAGCAGATGTTATACATTTTGTTTTATTGATGAAATTCGTAAGAACAATTCAAATCTTTGTTGAAACATAAATGTAAGTCACATTTTGAACTTTTAACATAGGTTAACTTCTTGCATTTTATATGGTCCATAATGAGTCTATATAAAGTCCATCTGATTGAAGATCATCCTTGGATTTCATTTCAGAATTGTCAAAAAATAAATGTTAGCTCATTGTTTCTATTATCTGAGACACGCCGATCTCTTTGACCAATAGCATCATGTGCTAGGCAGATGTATGACAGATATATGAATTAATATCCCCATAAATTTCTAATGTCACCACAATTCATTTTCATAGGTTTTGCTGGATTCTTTTGTGCACTATATACATTTTCTTCTTCCGCTATTTTCATTACCAAGCTTTCGTCAAAGAAGTATTTGAAAACTTAATATTGATATGCAACGGTAAAGAAGAATCTCCTTTGGGTGATAAAACATCTTTTAACAAAATAGATGTTCAATTTGTTTTATTTCAATTTTATTTCTTCGTAAATATCATATAATTAATTTGGGTTACACATTTGCGGAAAATAACGAAATACACATATGCTAGGTTAACACTTCTGACATCACTCTCGCACTGCTGACTCAATACTGATGAAAAATGTTCCATTGCATCATTCCCCACCTGCGCACATCGTCTTTCTTCCCAATATGAACATATGGAGTGTTACATCCTCCCCCTCTGGTTTCGATGACGCCTCGACGAGGAACCAGTATGAACTGTCTTTTTTGGTCTCCCACCATAGTTGCCAGATCTACAGAATTTTCGGTAGATCTACCGAATATCGATTCAATCTACCGATCTACCGATTTGAGCTTGTATTCTACCGAAAAGTTACAATCATGAATAAAAATTGACAAAAAAAAAAGGTTGTTTACATTATTTCAAACATTGATTCCTTTTCTTGAGTAATTAAATAGGTTCCTGTAATAATCGTTTCATAAGATTTGTCTCCTCTGTGAACAAAAAGCAAAGGCGGGATGCACAGCAAGTGGTTTTATTAAGCGGTGCCCTCTTATTAACACTAGCGGAACTAACTACATCTGTATGCTGTAATAAGGCGAGGGACTTTTTTTTTAATTTCAATCACAAAAATTAGTGAATCCCCGAAAAAATACGTCATCCCAGGTTATAAATAGAAGTCGGGGTATTTTTTGCGTCATATTCAATTGTGATCACTGTGCATGTTAAAGTTATTTAAAAAAAAAATTAAAAATGAGTGATAGTGATAGCGGTCGTGAAGGCAATAGCACTGGCGCATTAAAGGAAAAAAATATGGTCAACATTATAAGGAAAATTGGGAAGAATTGCCCAATTTCAAAGGTTGGCTAACCAAAAGTCGCAAAGGTAGAGACTACGCTAGACGTAAATCTTGTAACAAAGACATTAATGTAACAAGTGGGAACTTCTCAAACACGCAATTGGAAAATTCCACCTCGAAAAAATAAAATTAATGTCTACTCAAAGAACGCTACAACAATTTGCAACAGCGGGATTCTCTCAAATTCAATTAGAGAATAAAATTAAAGAAGGTAAGTTCAATACAATGATAGACGAAATAGATTTTTGTGTTTTTTTTTCTTAGGGGAAATACGATTAACTGGATTTATCGCCGAACACAACATTCCCTTTGCCGCAATGGATCATTTACCAAAATTATTGGCCACCATTTGTGAAGATTCCAAAATCGCCAAAGGGAGGGCTTGTGGGAGAACAAAGACCACATCTATCGTAAGAAATGTATTAGGACAAAACAGTTTTGAAGACTTATGGTCATCAAAGATGATTTTTTTAGTTTGATACCACTTTCCGATGCAGATGCTAATACATTATACAGTCACATTATGAATCTTTTCGAAAAATTTGGCATATCATTAAAAAATAATTTAGTAGGATTTGCGGCGGATGGTGCGAACGTTATGATGGGAGAGCACCATTCTGTTATGAGTCTTCTAAAAAGAGACATTTCTCATTTATTTGTAATGAAGTGTATATGCCACTCATTTTATTTGTGTGCTTCCTATGCATGTTTGAAATTACCGCGATTCATAGAAGACTTGACTCGGGACATTTATAATTATTTTGGATCTAGTCCAAAAAGGATAACTGAATTTAAAGAATTTCCAACTGTTCTGTGACGTTAAATTACATAAGATTTTGCAACCCTCTCAAACGAGATGGTTGTCTGTAGGCTTTGTGGTATCTAGAATTTTAGAACAATTTGGGGCTTTACAATTATTTTTCACGGACGCGGTAAACAACAGAGAGTTGTTGGCTGCTGAAAATATATTAAATGGATTAAATGATCCGACTACCAAATTGTTTTTACAATTTTTAGATTTTATATTGCCCATTTTCAATAATTTGAACCGCGAGATGCAAGCTGAAAAACCAAAACTTCATTTATTGTACCGGAATATTTGTAACATCGTGAGAACCATTTTTTATTGTTTTATTAAACGCTCATATTTGTTAATTACACCTCTTGAAAATGTAGAATATAATAATCCAAGAAACTATTTGCCACTTGAAGAAGTCTACTTCGGGGGGACTGTCTTGAAAACTATTTCAGAAACAAATTTAAGTCAGGAGCAATTACATTTCTTTAGATTACGTTGCTTAGATTTTTACATTGAGGGCTGTGCACAAATAATCCGAAGATTTTCCTTAAAA
The DNA here is from genome assembly GCA_963170755.1 of Amphimallon solstitiale. Classification (NCBI taxonomy): domain Eukaryota; kingdom Metazoa; phylum Arthropoda; class Insecta; order Coleoptera; family Scarabaeidae; genus Amphimallon; species Amphimallon solstitiale. The sequence continues at coordinate 41,370,550 of OY720676.1, read as the reverse complement.
AACAATCCTTTGTAAAAATTTAATTTTCTAGACCCTCTTGAAGTAAAGTCTGGATCAATTGCATCTCCATCAAATTTAGCTATTCTCTTCCGAATCTAATTGATAAAAGTAAGTTACAAATTTTGGATAACGAATGGCGTCTTCTTTCCGGATGATGTTTTCTTATTTTGGGATAAAGTTAATAAAATTGAGAGCGGTGATTGAACTTTGATGTTTCAAACTTTAACAAATTTTGTTTTTAATATTTTAATTTTTCCTCATTCATCCGCAAATGTCGAGAGAATGTTCTCTCAAATAAATTTTATGAAAACTAAACAAATTAGACACTGATACTATATCGGCATTACTGTATACTAAAAGTTATATCGGTGATAATAATTGTTATGATTTTGTTGTAGAGAAAAAACTGGTACAAAGTATGACTTCCCTTAATTTATATAAAAGTAAAGAGTAGATAAGCTATGTCTAGTATTATACTTTGTACCTAGTGTGTTTATTCGTTTTGTTTAATAAACGTTATAATATAGCTTAGTTTTGTTTGTAAATATTTTTGGCCCCTGAAAAATTTGATTTTTTGTGGAAATGGAATAAAATTTTAAATCTACCGAGTTTTGACGGAATCTACCGAAAAGTCACGAGCTGATCTACCGAAAATCATTCCGACGCATCTGGCAACACTGTCTCCCACGCTTTCTCAGAGGTACTTGCGGCTGATCAGTCTCTCTTCCGATGTATGGAGTAAGCATAGACGAGTGATAAACTCCTAACGGTTCATTCCGCGCGTTGGGTCTTCCAATTTGATAGGAGGTTGATGATACCTTCCGGAAGATTTCGTAAGGTCCATCTCGTTTCGGATCAAACTTCGAAGTAACCTTCTTATCAACACTGCTACGTGTATGAGTAGCAACCCACACCTTGCTTCCCACTTTGAACTCGGGCGAAGGTAGTCGATGTTTGTCCGCATAAGTCTTCTGTCGATCCTGCTGTTTTTCATGTACAGCTTTTGCTTCGGTTAAAGTCATTGCGACTTTATCTAAGTACGGGGTTATTTGCGGGACGAAATTCTCCGATTGCACGATATGACTGAGATCGTGGTTGATTTCATCAGGAGTTCTCAATTCTCGAGCGAAAGTCAAATAAGCAGCGGTAGCTCCTGTAGTCGCGCTTTTTGCTGTAGTCAATAATCTACTGGCATATTCTATAGGGTGTTCGTCAGGACCTTCTCCCTGTAGCAAGACAGCTCCTAGGGCGAAGGACGAGGCATCAGTTCGTAATATATAAGGTTTTGTTCCATCATTCTGTTGGAGTATGGGTGCCGTGATCAATGCAGTCTTCAATTGTTCAAAGGAGTTTCGCTCTGAGACTCCCCATTCCCACTTTGCATTTTTCCTTGTTAAGTTACACAATGGTTTTGCCAAATCTGCGAATTTATCAATAAATCTTCTATACCATGAGCAAGTTTGTAAGAAGGACTGGACTTGCTTCACGTTTTTTGGTGGAGGTATGTTCGCAATAGCCGCTGTTTTATCTGGATCCACATGTATGCCGTCACTGGTAATTATGTGTCCGAGATACTTTACTCGTGCACTCGCAAAAGTACATTTATCGCGGTTGGCTCGTAGTTTAAATTGTCTAAGTCTTTGCAACACTAATTTTAAGTCACTAACATGGGTGTCATAGTCTTCTGATAACACAATTAAATCGTCTAGATAAGCCAATAAAAGTACATTAGGAACACCACTACGAAATCTATCTATGAGTCGCTGGAAAGTGGCAGGAGCCCCACACAGACCGAAAGGCATATTACGGAACCGAAATGTTCCGAACGGTGTGACAAAGGCAGTTTTATCACGATCCTCTTCCCGAACACTCACCTGGTGATATCCCGATCGTAAATCTATCGTCGTCATGAAGAAAGTCCTTTTCGTGGCATGCAACAAATCATCCATTCTTGGGAGGGGATAGGAATCCATTTTCGTTATCGCATTTAAAGAGCGATAGTCGATGCATAAACGTGTTCCACCTCCCTTTTTCGGAACTAGTACTACTGGTGCCGACCACGGAGACTCACATTCCTCTATGATGTTATCGGATAATAGTTTGTCTATTTCCTGTTTCAAAATCTCCTTCTTTGCTGGCGTCATGCGATATGGCGGTACTGATATGGGTGCGTGAGAGCCTGTATCGATTCTATGTTCTGTGTATAGAGTTGGTTCTCCCCCTAAATCGAAGATATCCTTATGGTCTTCCAACAGACTGCACAATCTCACCCTTTCACCCTTTGTAAGCCTCGTACCTTCTTCCGGCCTTAGAGTATCAACCGCGTAAAGTTCCATATTTTCTAGCTTTTGCTTCTCCAACGCCAATGCAAACTTACAATTTGGTTCATCTGCGAAGTACCATAATTTCCCGTTAATGTCAAAGATAAGATTAGCATCCATCAGAAAATCAACACCAAGCAAAGTCACATCTGCATTTGGTAGAGACACAGAGGTAGTCGGTATACTTCTTTTCTCAACTTCTACATTTACTCTTGTTACAGGAACCACTTCACTTCTCATGGAACCATCAGCTAATTTAATACACAGTTTCTCTGTGGAAAATGTTTGCCCTTTTTCTTTCAATAATTGGGTTAGCGAACCACTCGCAACACTTAATCGTGCTCCGGTATCTATAACGGCAGTACCCCTAGAATCCAGGATTTGTACCAAAAGAATTGGTCTCGGTTTTAGGCCATGTCCCGAAGTGTCGTTGTCAATTGCCGAAAAACTAATTGAGGACGTATCAACAGTGCACGATGGACAATTTGATTTCACGTATCCCGGTTTTCCGCAACCGAAACATTCTATAGCAGATTTCGTATCAGTCGTTGTCGGAGAACTTGTATGTTTTACTTGTTTATCTCTCGATGGAAGTCGACGGCATTCGTCTTTACTATGCCCAAATAACTTACAATAGCTGCATTTAATACGCTTGGAACAACTGGAATTCGCTTTGTCGTCAAAACGTTCAGTAAAAGTTTCTTCTGCCAAACGGCATTCGTTCAATAAATCCGAAAAGTTCTTTATACTGTCACGCGACATTTTCTCTCTAATACGTTTATGCATCAAACCATACACCATATCAATCTGTGTAGATTCTGATAGCGTACCTACCGGTAATTGAGAAAGTATAGCCCTTGCCTGACAAATAAAAACATCAGAACTTGTTTTGAAATCCTGCTCTTTCGCAAATAATTCTCTATAGATTTTAAAAGCAGGTTTCTTAGGACCGAATGTTGTGCGTAACATGTCAATAGCATTTTGCCAAGTATTAATAGTATCTTTCACGCCTTGCCACCAAGTAGCGGCGAAACCATCCAATAACATCGATAAGCCACGCAAAGCATTGGTATCTGATATTTTGGTGCATTCTTTGTATGTCTCTATTGCATCTATAAAGGCGTTGACGTCATTATCTTTAGATCCGGTAAAGCGAGAAGAGCATGTTGAAAAATTTCCCTCCTGGACATTTACCGTACCAATTTGTTGTAAAAGTTGTTGAAATTGTTCCTGAGTAAGAGTCACTGTTTCGTTAGACATCGTGGTGTTACTGGAGAAACTCCTCAACCAGTACGTATTTTGACCTTCCGTGATGTCGATTGTGATAATAAAATAAGAGAAAAGTACTTACAGTTCAAACAGCACACGGTAGAATATTAAATATTTTGTAAACCCTCTGTGACTGCACGCCACTGGTATATTTGAAATTATTGTGACCGAAAATACTGCTGATAGGGATGTATAGCACTATTATATCTTTGAAAACCTTTCCTACCACTCTTATTTATTTATTTATTTATTGTTCACAACTAATATTATTCAAGCGTCTTTTATTTAAACCCTCATACAATTTTATAATGTTCCACTCACTGGATGCTTTTATAAAAAGGTGTTTTTCTTAATTTTAAATAAACGAAATCGACACTAAAGTTTTATATTGTCCACTCACGTAGATACTTATATAAAAACTACTGATTTCGAATATACGACGCAGAGAGTTCTCCACAGCAAGCTTGATTTATTGCTTAAGTAAACAACAACGGTTTTCTCTTCAACGTTCACACACGTGCATTCAATACCCCGCAAAGGCCACTCGTTAGGCGCCAGTTTAACAAAATAGATGTTCAATTTGTTTTATTTCAATTTTATTTCTTCGTAAATATCATATAATTAATTTGGGTTACACATTTGCGGAAAATAACGAAATACACATATGCTAGGTTAACACTTCTGACATCACTCTCGCACTGCTGACTCAATACTGATGAAAAATGTTCCATTGCATCATTCCCCACCTGCGCACATCGTCTTTCTTCCCAATATGAACATATGGAGTGTTACAATCTTCATTTAAAACCAAATTTTTCTTTTTCCACAGGACTTGCTTGAATTGCTCCTTGAATAACATTTCATGTGAATTTTTAGGTTCTATCAAATTTTCATTATGTCACCTTCATCTGCTTCTTCCAAATTTTAATAAAAAATACTATGTTCTATATCGCCAACCCCGTGTTTAAATACTATTGGGATGTTTTCTAAGTTTATAGTCTCTAAATTATCATTAATGGGTCCCTCATTTTCACTTATTTCGTACTCATCTTCACTTTCGGTTCAATTATCTATAATTCTCTGGAATTCCTCTGTGAGAGCCCCCCCTCCTTCTTTTTCCAGTTAGCCCATCTAAAATTAAACCGAAATGCGCCTTGTCTCATGTATGAGACAAAAAATTATTCGCTTCACCTTGAAAACAAATACAGCCGCGAAAATTTTTATAAACAACTGGGTTAGAAAGTCTAAGCCCTCAAATACACAACTTTTTTGAATTACATCATTTGAAACTCTATACAAATGGTTAGTTCGCACAAATGTTCACCCAATTCGCAACTCATGTGACTACTAGATGGCAACATATTTCACGACAAAAATCACGATAATATCGCCATTTTTTTACAGAGCAGTGAGAATTGGTATGTTTTAGATACAACATGTACTTACTGCTGTGACACAAGATTCGGTATACTTTATGTTTAATAGGTCATTCTTGTATGTATCAAATATGATACATTGAGAAGTGCAAGGATAATTTAAAACATTAATTTAACCGAGGTATTCTTCAATGTATTGGTTAGCTTTTGATTTATAAGAAAAAAGTGTATCTTTGTTATAGATTAGTGTCAATAGTTGTGTTTATTATTATTTAGTGATAAGATACTATTCTATTTAAACTTTTCCATTTTCAAATTTCATTTTAATTCTTTCAGTTACGACGTCCCTACCTAGGGACATTAAATTTGTTCAATCAAAATAATGGTACTATTACCATGCAATATTTTCATGCAGCAAATAGGATATTCATTATAAGTGACAAGGCTAACTGTACCTCGCTATCACTGCGCGATATAAGGCCGTCACATAACTTCGATTTACGTTGATGAATTTGATTCTGGTAACCTCAAAATATTAATCCTTATGTAGCGCCATCTAGTAGTACAATTATGTTCTAAAGTTTTTTAATATTGTTTATAACTTCTTGGTTTTTAAAAAATGTTACGGTATTAACGTAATGGACTGTATCGGAAGATTTTGAGGCTTTACTATTCCACTTCGCAATATTTGCCTCATAAAATATTCAGCCACTCTGGCACCAGTAGCATCTTTTGCACCTCCTTTATGCCTAACATGTGGAATCATTTCTTCTACAGAATCGCAACTAAATGATCGTGTTAAGACAAAATAACTTTGTTATACAGTATACTTAAATATTACATCAAACTGATACACATAGTAACACTGGTTAAAAAGATAATATTCACTAAACTCTTCAGCCCGGCAATTATTCCATTAGAATTTTATACATCTGCAAATATTAAGATATAAATTTAACCTTAAAATGCAATAAATTTTAGCTATTTAACATGAATTTTCCTAATACTACATTTCTAAAAATCAATTCTCATTCTTCGAAGTATCTTGCGAATTAATTGCCTTTTAGCTCAGACTATTTTGGTGGGAACTAAATGACCCAAATCAACGACGTGAGAAAACTAGATATATTTTCTATTGGTACTAAACGTAACTTCAAAAATATATTGTAGTAAATATGTAGCACACATTAAATTAACCGACTGAATGAAGAGAATATGGAATAGACAAAATAAATGTCAAATCAGCCAAATGTCAATAACAGTAGGTTTGATGTAATCCAATCATATTGCATATTTTTAGCACGTGATTTTAAAAATGCTCAGCGATGACCAAGTAGTTTATAATGCTTTAGGTAGATGGCGTCATATAAAAGTCGATATTTTGAGGTTATCAGAATCAGAAAAATCTTGCTGCGTAGTAAAAATATTGAGCTAAAATATGGATAGATAGATGACGCCATATAAAAATCGATATTTAGAGGTTATCAGAATCAGAAAAATCTTGCTGCGTAGTACAAAATATTGGGCTAAAATATGAAGATGAAACCCATTATGTATAGAATATATAGTAAATTTGTTTTTTCCAACGAGTTTTTGAATCTTTTGGTTCAATAGGCAAATCTTTATACCGCACAAGGAATTAAAAAAATTTCTTAACGAGATCATCTAGAATGATCAGATGGGTAGAGACTGATCTAGATGAGATTCGTATTTTTCTTGGACCACTTCCAATTACTATTGCGCTTTTGGCATTTTGTATATGTCTACTGTACGAGTTATGCGAATCCAATGGAATGGTTTCAAAAATTCAAATTTGTTGTGGTAAATCAGAAATTGTTGTTCATAAAGATGGACACGCTTTCAAAGTAGTCCTGCACTTGATGAATGATTTCTTAGATAAGGGATATGTGTTATACACAGAAAATTTTTACAAATCACTTACATTTACGAAGAATATAACATCTAAAAAAATATATTTGTGGCACTCTGCGCAATAACCAGAAAAGAAACCCAAAGGGAACAGCGACAAAAAAATTGAAAAAGACAGTGTGTATAGCAAAGAAATACGTCTGTGGTTCTGTGTAAGTGGAAAAATAAACGCGATGTCCTTACAGTATCGAACATGCATAAGGTGGATATCATCGAAGTTGGAAATAGAAACAGAAAAATTACTCAAAAACCAAATATAGTCAAGAATTACAATGCTGGAGGTATTGACCAGTCGGATCAAATGCTAACCTACTACAGCGCTTTGAGAAAAACATTTAGGTGGTAGAAAAAATAGCTATACTCATTTTTGAAATATACATATAAGCAACATTTAATCTATAAAATTTAGAGAACTATTCTTTATATATCTAACTGAAAATAAAATGCTAAAAAGTTGTAAAGAAGCGAGACAAACAGAATTTCATTAACTACTTGGAGAGCATACCTCCCACAGAAAAAGAATTGCGACCAACAAGGGCCTGCAGTGTTTGCATCATCCAAAAGAAACGGCGAGAAACAAGATATTTTTACCCAATATGTCAAGAGTATCTTGTGAAAAAACAAGAAGAATGAGTGCTTAAAACCACACGGCAGAAGTGAAAACTTCATCAAGGCGAGGTGAATAATACGAAATACAAGCGTATAATATTCAGCAACGTATTAAATAAAACGTATTCGCACATTTATTACATTTACACATGTACACACGCCTATAATATTCAGTAACGTATTAAATAAAACGTAAACCTCAACCATCCCCGTATCTAAAATTTCACATTCATACGTCAATTTTCAAAAAATTCTTCCGCATTTTGTTTTTTTTTTTGCCATTTTGACTTTGGATTCGTGATCGGCGATCTAAGACACCCCCGTATCTAAAATTTCACATTCATACGTCAATTTTCAAAAAACTCGTCCGCCATTTTGTTTTTTGGACATTTTGACTTTGGAATTGTGATCGGCCACCCTCAAAACCCCCGTATCTAAAATTTCACATCCATACGTCAATTTTCAAAAACTCGTCCGCCATTTTGTTTTTTTTGACATTTTGACTTTGGAATCGTGATCGGCGACCTAAGACACCCCCGTATCTAATATTTCACATTCATACGTCAACTTTCAAAAAAATCTTCCGCCATTTTGTTTCTTTTTGACATTTTGAGTTTGGATTTGTGATCGGCGACCTAAGACACCCCCGTATCTAAAATTTCACATTCATACGTGAATTTTCAATAATACGAAATACACGCGTATAAAATTCAGTAACGTATTAAATAAAACATATTCGCACATTTATTACATTTACGCGAGCGGCCATTTCGTTTGGTCGGTTCGGACGTATGTGTATGTATAAATAGACGATATAAATACTCGCGTACGGTCCCGCGCTTGGACTGATGGTAACGTGTCGGCTTCATAGTACTTCATACCAGTGCGGCTCGGGATCGAATCTGTTCTGGAACATGAATTTATTTATTCATTTAAATTTCAATCTAATTGAAATTAAATAGCTCTATATGATATATTTATTTATCTTGTTCCCTTAGCCGACTTTACCCGAACGAGCGTTACATATCGAAGCGTTGCAGTCAGTCTTGTTTAGTGCCTACAATCAGCGCAACGCACCTAAAGAAGTTTACACTTCAAAAATTCTCTTGCGACACCTCTTTCTTGTAGATGAACCTTTAACAGACGCCCATCCTACAGAATTCCTATGCATTTACAAGGTGTTAACAACCCATGATGGGCACCGAAAAGTTATTCTGTAAAAATGAGATAACGTGTGGCGGGCGCTTTTGCCAGCCAATATTTTAAATACATTTAATTCTATTTAAATACAGCTAAATTGCATTATTTATTATTCCTGTTTTATAAGATATTTAGTGTCCACAACAATAGGTAATATTTCTGATCCTAGAATAGACTTCAAGTTGAATTTAGAGAAACTTGTTGCACTAGTAAACTAACAAATTTAAACAAAAATTAAATCTGTAAAAACTAATGTAAAAGAAGGTTCACGTTAAACTGTCTAACGATATCATGATAAATTGACAAGTCAGTAAAATATTTTTCCTAACAAATACCCACATTCATATTCCAAATTTATGGTATTAATACATGTCGCATTTTAACACGTCGAATTTGTTATAATACAGCACACAACTTCGAAATTACCCTCAGGATAGATCCGTTTTAACTAACACGACGCGTAATGAATCAGTTTTCAACAAAAGTTTTCCGAAAACGTCTGCCTGCCCCGCCCCGACATAGCGAAGCGCCGCGCTATTGCCGTTTGGAAACTGTAATTATAGGAACCGCAGCCTAGAAACCGAACTTTACTAATTGTTGGCGTCTAACCCGTTCATACCGCGGAACGGAAGTGTTCACTTCGACGACTGACAGTTCCACTAACTTGGCGTGCTCACCTTCGGATTAACTCAGTTATAATCCGCTGGCTGTTTGTCATTTATATGACACTAATAAATTAATGATGTTTATTATTCTCGCCCCCTGAAGACACCTCGAGAGTGTTGAATTGCTAAAATGTTCCCTCTCGCAAACATTTGGTTACATTCATTTGATGTGTTCTCATTAGATTCATTTGTGTTGTAGGTATTACTGAAGGGGCAAATTAAAATTTATGGAAAGAAATGTCACTCATATATTTTTGAGGATCAAACAATTAATTGATTACTCAACTGCAGTGGCGGCTCGTAAGTTATAAAAGAGAGTGGGCACAAAAAAAAAACTTTCCTATTTTTTGTACATAAAATCCATGGATCCTGGAAAAGACGTACGACTCTGTTGTCAAATTCCGGGATAAACTTCCTTTCTATTAATATGAGCGCCAATGCATTCAGTCGATCTTCTGACATTGTGCTTCTCAGAAAAGTTTTAATGCATTTGAGGGTGGAAAAACATCGTTCACAGTATGCTGTCGACATGGGCGTTGTACAAATAATATCCAACAGTTTGTATAGAGGGTTAAATAGGGAAAGCAATATTTCAATATTTAGGAACCTCATGGAGCACAGAAGCTGGCATGATGTTTACAGTGAAACATGTGTCAATCGCCAGTACTCTAAGTTTATAGCTGGTATTCAACAAACTTTTAATTTAGCATTTCCCTTAAAATCAAGGAAAGTAAATAAAGCTGCTCCGCGGAATTACTGGTTAAAAAAAGGGTATCAAAATTTCGGCACAAAAATTAAAAGATTTGTATCTGTTAACATTAACTGGTAACGAGGAAATTAAGGAATATTATAAAAGATAGAAGAAGGTATATAGCTCAGTTATCAAAAAAGCTAAAGAATTATACAATAATCACTTAATCGTAAATTCAAATAACAAAAATAAAACGGCTTGGGAAATAATAAAAGGTAATAGTTCGAATCTTAAAAGTAAAGACATGAAAATAACACTAAATAATGAAATAATTTCAAACGCTGAAGTATTATCTAACTGTTTTAGTGATTACTTTACAAACATTACCTGCGGCCTGTCTCAAGGACAATCAAATGAATGTAATATGGAAATATCAATGAATGATCTGACGCTGTTCTTTAATCCCGTTCATGAGATTGAAGTAGAGAGAGCAATTATTCAATTAAAATCAAGTGTCTCAACAGGTTATGATGAGATTTCCTCTCTAATTATCAAAAAATACATAAACAGTATTACTACTCCGCTTACTTTTATTATAAATAATTCCTTGAGTTCTGGTGTATTTCCGAATGACTTGAAGCTTGCAAAAATAATACCTATACATAAGAAAGGAGATGAAAATCTGATGCAAAACTACAGGCCTATCTCATTACTTTCTATATTCTCTAAGGTTATCGAGAGGATAGTTGCCGATAAGTTGTTATCATTTCTGAACAGATGTAATATCTTGAATGATAATCAATATGGATTTAGAAAGGGACGCTCCACAATGCATGCAATAGTTGAACTACTAAACAATGTCTACAGAAACATCGATGTGGGCAATGAATGTTTGGCTATTTTTTTAGATCTGAGTAAGGCTTTCGATTGTGTTAACCACAAACGGTTGCTGGCAAAGTTATACAGGTATGGTGTAAGGGGAACACCCTTACAATGGTTTAGGAGCTATCTGGAAGGCCGAAGGCACTATGTGCAGGTCGGTTCGTATCGATCGCGAGAGCAGCCTGTGACTTCTGGGGTTCCTCAGGGATCCGTGCTCGGCCCGCTATTGTATATAGTATATGTAAATGACGTGCCCTCCAAAAATGCTATATTATTTGCCGATGACACAACGATATTTGTAGCCTGCGATAGGAAGGATAATGTGGCGGCACCAGCGAACGAAGAACTGCGAAACCTGGAGCTATATTTCAATGATAATGATTTGCATCTAAACTCATGTAAAACAACATTTATCAATTTTAACGTATCAAATAGAGAAAAGAATTATAGTTACCTAATTAAAACTAGTGAAGCTAGTATTACTCAAAAAGGCACGGCAAAATTTTTAGGTGTAACAATCGATTCAGGATGTAACTGGGAGACCGATATCGACGGCCTATGCAAGAGGCTGGGATCCGTGTGTTTTGCACTAAAACAGTTGAAGCTGTCAGTAAATTTAGATATTTTAAAAAGGTACTACTACGCAAGTTTTCACTCTTTAGTATCGTACGGTACATTGGCATGGGGCTCCTCAAGTGAGAGTGTGAGGGTCTTCAGGTTACAAAAAAGAGCAATACGGAACATGGTGGATGTAAGTGAGGGGACGTCATGTAAAGGTTACTTCACTAGGTTAAATATTATGACGGTTCCCTGTATCTTTATTTACCAATTATTAACTTACGCCAAGCAAAATCTGTTCGAATTTATGAAAGTTGGTGATCACCATGAATATGCCACGAGGCGGGGTGATGCTTTGGAGGTGCCCAGACACAGACTATCGATTTATAAAAAAAGCCCACAGTATTTAATGATAATTGCCTACAATAGAATCTCCAAAAGTTTAAAGAGTCTACCGATGGAAAAATTTAAAGTAGAGTTAAAAAAGTCACTGATTGCTAGATGCTATTACTCTTTCAGTGACTTTGAAAATGACAGGCAGATCTTAGATTTGCATATCTAAATTGTTTGGTCTGTTAGTGATTGTTGTATTCATTTTATTTTTATTTTTTTACATGTTGTACTGTATTGCACTGGTTAGTGCTTAAGCTTGTATCATATTTGTATTGTTTGACTGTTTATATTTACATTTACACTATATTGACTTGTTCTATACCATTTTTTTATGGTCAACTGAACGAATAAATATTATTATTATTATTATTATTATTATGTTTCCGTCAAAACCCTCTATAGGTTGTTGTTTGTTATGAACACTAAAAGTGGCAAAACACCACCTACGTCACACATGTCATCCCGCCCATAAATAAATTGCTGAAAGTTCACTTTTTAGCAATAGGATAAGATTTCACAGTTTCATCAAAATGTTTTTGTCGAAATGAATGACTATAAGTTTTAAAAATTTGAGAATGAAAATGGTTCATAGCTCTGCTAGGATACAATAGGTGGCGCTGTAATCAAGTTATTAGCAGATTCTAAATCATACAATACAATACACATTGGTTTAGTGCCCAAAAAGAAAATCACAAAATCTGGACTCGATAGGTAGTGCTCTGGCCAAGTTATTATACAGGGTTATCTAGAAAGATGTTACCACTCATATGGAACTACCTAATTTTTTTTTTTTTTTAGTTTGAAGACTAAATATAGCCACCCGACTTACTTTGGAAGAGAGAAGGACGGTAGCGTCTTGGATGGAAGTGTTTGCGTCACCCTCAGTAGTAAGACAAAAATTTCAACAATGGTTTCAGAAAGAACCTCCAAGCCGTTTAACTATCCGTCGAGTTCATGAAAAATTTGTGTGCACAGGGTCTGTCACTAATGACTGTAAAGGAAACAGTGGACGTCCCAGAAGTATTCGAACGGAAAATAACATCATAAATGTACAAGGTCGAATAATTAACAGCTCAAGAAAATCAAGTACGAGATTAGCATTGGAAAGCGGAATCTCGCGGACAAGTGTTCTGAGAATTCTTCAGCTCGCTCTGGGAATGAAGCCGTGTCACATTCAAATGATTCAGGCCCTTTCTGATGCCGATAAAATTGCTCGTGTTCGAGCCGCAGAAGTGATAGAAATAACGAACATAGACCCTAATGTTGTGTTCTTCATGTCGGATGAAGCCACATTTCATATCAGCGGCAACGTCAATAAGCACAATTGCAGCATTTGGAATACAGAAAATCCTCATGAACTAAGAGAGCACACTCGCTCCACACCGAAAGTTAACGTATGGTGTAGCATATCGAAGTTTGGAGTGCTTGGTCCATATTTTTTTAACGCCCAGACTGTAACGGGAGATGCTTGCCTGGATATGCTGCAGAATTTTGTTGTAGACAATCTTCCCGTCCGTATCTTAACATCTGGTTACTTTCAGCAAGACGGTACACCACCACATTATTCCTTAGCGGTTCGACATTACCTAGATCAAACATTTGGTAGACGTTGGATTAGAAGAGGTGGACCTTTGTCTTGGCCAGCACGGTCGCCAGACTTGACCCCTTGCGATTTCTGGCTATGGGGAATGTTGAAAGATCGCGTGTATGCTACAAAGCCTACTGACATTAATATCCTGAAAGAGCGCATAATAACAGTAGTCCGCTCTATACCTATGGAAATGTGTGAACGAGCTATGACCTCTATGGTGCAAAGACTTCACTCATGCATTGAAAATTAAGGAGTACAGATCGAAGGAGTGCATTAGGTCTATTTTGACTTGTGTACATAATGTGTTACTTATTAAGTTACTAAAATAAAAGTTTTTCCCATATAAGTGGTATAAGTGGTAACATCTTTTTGGACAACCTTGTATAATATCCGGTGTTCAAAAAAATTCGAAGTCAAAATAATCCTTAAAAAATAGAAGTCATGTCTGTGATCGAGTAGATTATACAATTATTGACAGACAAAAGTTAAATTCAATATTTAATACAAATCATACTCTTATGTTAAGACGTACGATTTTTTATTTAACACCTAGTTGACTTCGAATTTTCTGATAACCCAATATATATATAATCGCGCCAACTAGTAGTATTTAAAACTTAATTAAAAACAACTTTTGTGTAAAAAATTGAGATGACTCATACGTATAAGGAAGACGTGCAGTGCCTACACCATATTTTTTTAATTATATTATTTCCTGGAGTTATAATATAACATGTATGTATCGGTTTTTTGATTTTATAAGGAATAAATAATATTCAAGCATTTTTTGCGTGGATGATTCAGAAATGTCAGTTTTCATGGCTATTTATCTTACCTAAATATTTCAACCCTCGTACGAACTGCTGAATTTTCTTTATCTAATACAGTGTTTGCTCTAAACACCCTTTTTGCTTATAGAAAAGCATGCTTTTACCCAAATATTAACCCGATCTCGGCGAAAGATTCTTTTTTTGTTAAACCTTTTGCAAAGAGCAGACGTTTCAGCTTAATTCGCTATAAAATTTATTTTGTCGAAACATTATAAAATATGATGTTTTGACAAAATGAATTTTGTTATAACATATAATATTATAGCCATACTGTATTTAGAGAGATTTAGAATAATATTTGCATAAAATTAAAAAAATTGGACGGGAATGAACGGTTTATTAAAAAGGTAAAGATATTTAGAACTCAATTTGCCCATACCTCATTTTTTTATATTAAGCATATTGCAATCGGAAGTAGTTAAATCTTCAAAGTTCTTGTCAAAGATGATAAATGATAGGTTATTCAATTTTTTAGTGTGTATTCTGGTTGTAAGTTTAATTCTTGCCATTGATAATCCCTGACTTTTCTTAGGCCACAACTATATTATATCTGTCGAAAAACTTATTTACAGCCTTGATATACAAATAACTATTATTCAATGGATTCGGCCTTTACTTAATACAAATCCATATTCCAATAGAAATAAAATAAACAAATGTTTCAGATTTACACTATATATTTAAATTAAAAACACAACAGCTGTTTCGCTACACTGTAGCTTTTTCAGGTGATAACAAATTCTAACAAAATCTGATTTTCTACTTTTGTTTTGTACATGAAGAATTGTTTAATGTTTTAATGATAAATTTGACATTCTTCATGTACAAAACAAAAGTAGAAAATTAGATTTACTCCAATGTATGGAAATTAATAAATTGAAATATTCAGACAATTTATTAAACGTGAAAGTAAATCTGAATCAATCGCCTTTATTAAATCTATATCTTTCTAGTTCTTAGGTTTTCCCTAATCCTTTTAGTAATAATGTAGGTCCCCTTTTGTAAACTGCCGATATAATTAAGAAAACTGTCCTCTTTAAGTAAATACATTTAAATTACCTTTTGTAAATATTTTACAGTTATTTGTTAATGGTGTCATTATATTTTTCGATATAGGTATAATAGAGTTGTTCTCTGATTGTAATAATTTTTGAATTTGTTATCAGCTGAAGAAGCTACAGTATAGCGAAACAGCTGTTGTGTTTTTAATTTAAATATAGTGTAAATCTGAAACATTTGTTTGTGTTTTATTTCTATTATAACTGTTATTCATATAGCAAGCGCTAGTTGCATAGAAACTACAAAATTTGTATTCATTTAAGGTACTATCTTTCAGAATTCATAGAAAAAATTATTTTAGTTGAGTATTGCTTATCCTCAATATAGAAATTGCTATCATTGTTTCTAAATTTTTATTTTTATCAATGAATTTCTCATTATTGCACAGTAAATCTTGATGTTCTGTATATTTCACTTACGACCAAGGTTTTCATATTACATACCAATATATTCTAGTTTACTATTCGGTTTCTCATTCTATGTTAGAGCTTTTATAACACAAATGTGGTTCATGTTCAGATAAAGCAATTAAAATGTATGATACAACTGCCTGATGATGCATTTATATAGATGATAACCCAGAGACTTATAAAATTGTTTCACTATGGAATACAGTTTGCTGTGATTTCCCAGGATAATTGCGTTTGCAACTTAATGAAAATTATTAACGATGATATATTGCTTCACGTTAGCTAAACGCGAAGTTATCCAGATATGAATTAAATTTCGCATTCCAATTTTCTATGTATTTTGTTTAATAGTTTTTTTTGTGTTTATCATACAGGGTTGAATATCTTGCCATCAGTCGTGAAATCTTTTCTAAACATTGATTACTTCTTATTTTCCACTTTAGAATTTAAGAAACAAATAAAAAAACATTATTAAACATCTAAATTGTGGAGAGTTTTGAGCCAGTACATACCTACATTCAAATTCAAGTTTTTTTTTCTTGTCTCATATTGGGCTTATTACATTGTTCAATATATACTTCTCTTTTTTTTTTACTCATCAATATTACGCGAATAGCTCTTACTTGTATACTTTCAGTAATATGAATTTATAAGGTTAAATCGAGTCACATTATACTTGTGCGTGTTGATGGAGTTGGCTTAAATCGACATATTAAGCCAACTCCATCAACACGCACAAGTATAATGTGGGCTTATTACATTGTTTAATATATACTTCTCTTTTTTTGTTACTCATCAATATTACGCGAATAGCTCTTACTTGTATACTTTCAGTAATATGAATTTATAAGGTTAAATCGAGTCACATTATACTTGTGCGTGTTGATGGAGTTGGCTTAAATCGACATATTAAGCCAACTCCATCAACACGCACAAGTATAATGTGATTCGATTTAACCTTATAAATTCATATTACTGAAAGTATACAAGTAAGAGCTATTCGCGTAATATTGATGAGTAACAAAAAAAGAGAAGTATATATTGAACAATGTAATAAGCCCAATATGAGACCAGGAAGAATGGCTAGCTATAAATTAGTGTAACATGAGAAATTTGTTTTATATCTGATTTTTCTATCTTCTTCCACTCAACTAATTATGAAAAAGCATCAAATCATTACCACGTACGTCCAAAACGTCCAGGAATGACCAAATAGAAACTTAACGTATGGTAACAAGTGAATTAGTACGTGCCAAAAGCATCCTCTAGCTGGTATCTGTTTGTAGTTTTACCACTATGATTAATAGATTCTGAGTTTTGTAAAACACAGAGATCCGAATTAATTATTAGAAAACAAAAAAAAACTTTAATTTTAAAAGAAAACTAAAAGTCTTGGAGTAAATGTTAAAAACATTGTCCTTGAACATTTTTGCAATATACAAAATATTTGCTATTATTTTTCAAGAGTGATTTATAAACATTTATTGCCCCAATCTTTCAACTTTTCAGGTTCAACAACGTATAGGTACCTTACTTTTTAGATATCTTCACAGGAAATATTCGATATATATTTCCAATGACTTTCTCTTGAAAGCGACAGTTTGAAAACAGTTTTTTTGTGCCAGAATTGTTATACCACATCGCCCGTCATTATGACAATAAACAAAAAGTCTGACATATTTAATTTGGCCTATGACCTATAACTCTTTCAAAAAAATCCCAAAATTTATTATGAAAATATATATTTCCAATGACTTTCTCTGCAAAGCGACAGTTTGTAAAACAGTTTTTTTGTGCCAGAATTGTTATACCACATCGCCCGTCGTTATGACAATAAACAAAATGTCTGACATATTTAATTTGGCCTATGACCTATAACTCTTTCAAAAAAATCCCAAAATTTATTATGAAAATATATATTTCCAAGAAATTCTCATGAAAACGACAGTTTGTAAAACATTTTTTTGTGCCTGAATTGTTATACCACATCGCCCGTCGTTATGACAATAAACAAAAAGTCTGACATATTTAATTTGAGCGATTTATAAGTTTAGTGCCATCCCGTCAGTGCAGTTGGATGGTTCATTTTGGCGGTTCTATAAAGATTTTCTAAACAGTGAATGTGCAGTAAGAAAGCATAAGGTAAACACTCACAATACACAAAATATTGTTATTTTAAAATCATTCTACATACTAAAAAAGTAATAAATCACAACTGCTCGGAAATTCTAATTTTTTTTGAAATAACGAATTTAGAGAGTATGCAGAATGAGGTGTTTACGCATGTTTGTTTGAATAATATTTTTTATTGTTAACTCAATTTATTTTTTGTTGATTCATGGCAGACTTGACTGCCAAGAAGTGCCACGAATTGAAAAAAAAACATTTTTATCTACGGGTGTTAAATAATACATTCATTTTCTACGTATCCATAGATGCATAATTCTATTCATATTACGCGCTCGTGGAATATGGTTTCCACGGGTGTAGAATATGAATAGAATTACTTACGTAATTCACAAAGAAAAAAAAACAATCCTCAATATACCTAGACTAGACGAAGGTATAATTTGTTTGTCATCTGATGCGAGCAAGTATCCCTGGAAGAGAAAAACGCTTCTGTTTTGAATTTTGCATTGGATAAGCTTGGAGATGTGTTTTGTGGCCTCTTATTATCGTCAGATCCCTATAAGCTTACATTATAATTCAGTGATATCGTACTCAAAGGCACAGATAATAAACATTATGCAGTTTTTAAGGTCTTGGACAGAAACGTAAGCAGTTGTGCTTTCATTGTCAAAGCGTTTATCGAGTCAACATATCTAAGCGAACAGGCTATTTCACAACTAAAAGTTATAAAGAACAAATACAGAAACGTGTTGGCTGACGAGCATGTCAAAATTAGTATGATTTTAGGATACGCAACAGAGCAACATAAACCAGATTTTAAGAAGTTATCTGAAAATGTAAAGCGTCAAGTATTACATTAAGTTTATGTTTACTGTATGTATAATGTTCATATTATTTTGTTCACAATTAAAGAATGTGGTTTTTATATGTTTTCCTTTATTTTACCTAGCTGTATAAATTTTATTGATAAATAAATATATTAATAAGGATCAGCTAGCATATGTAGAATACAGAATGTAAGAAGAGTAAAACGAAGCTTGAGCAGCTAAGATTAAAGTTAAACTAGGCGTGCCCGCGAAGCATGTCACTGGTTTCAAAGTGGCCCTTGGTATAAATTCTGTTGGACATCACTTACCTAGAGAAAGCTTTTTGAAAACCTAAGTTAACTTATTTCTGAAATTTTTCCGAAAATCTTCCATTTAAATTTAATTTGGTAGTTTCCAGAATCTTTGGACACACTAAACTGTATAATGGAATATGGGCAAAAGAATTTGAATAAGACTGTAAATAATAGTAATAAATAATAATAATTTATTCGTACGTTTTATAATAAATCAGTAGTGAAAGCTGGAAATTCACCAGTTGAACGTTGATTAAAATGTGAGTTTTTGAACATGGCATATCGAAAAAAAGGTTACATTTTGAAATGTATAGTTTCGTTTGGTTGCGACGTAGTTATTTTTAAAAGTTAATAATCGACGAAGGAGATACATGTTGAAACTCCATTATATATATATAATAAAACACAAGTGTATAGTTTCAAAATTATTATAATGTTTAACACACTACATATGTTTCGCCACACTGTGGCTTCATCAGGTGGATGAAAATACAATTTCAAAATACAAATTAGCTCCTATATATATCAATACAAATTACAAAAATAATCTCATTCTAAGAGGGGGTGGACATGTTTAAATTTTAGATTTAGTAGGGGGGAGTTATTTAAATCTAGTTGATCATTCAATATTATACCTAATTTATTACATTTATTAATTTCTAAACTTTCTAACATATTAAGTTTTTTACTTTTTCCTAAAACATGTAACGTTGTAAAATTAGTATTGAATTTATGATTATGTTCTAAGCAATGATTAGCAAAAGTTGAGTCTGTCTTCTTATCCCTATAACATCTTTCGTGTTCTTTCATTCTAGTATCGAATGTCCTTCCTGTCTGTCCTACATACACTTTTTTACAATCTTCGCATGTCAACTTGTACACCCCTGAGTTTAATCTATTGTCCGTTTTATCTTTATTGTTTTTTATTGCGTTTTGTAAGGAATTGTTGGTTTTGAATGAAATTGTCTCTTCTCTACTTGTTTTAATTAAGTTCCCTACTGTGTTTGAAATTGTACCAATGTATGTGATGGAATTATAATTGTGCGTTCTATTGTTTTTTACTGTGGGGTAAATTAAAGATAGCGTTTTGGATTTCTGTAGTTTTTCTAAAATATTAAGATGTTAATCTTTACATAATTATATTAACACTATTCACCCAAACATCAAATTTACGATTGAAATAGAAGAAAACAAAACTATTAACTTTTTATATCTCACTATAACACATATAACTAATAAACATGAATTTTCAATTTACCACAAACCTACACATACAGACATAACTATACACGCACGTTCGTTTCATCCCATTACACAAAAATTATCTGCTTATCAATCAATGCTTCATAGACTAATTAATGTCCCTTTGAGTAAAGAAAACTTTGATTTAGAATTAAACAGAATATACATTATAGCGTTAAATAACTGCTTCTCTATAGATTTAATTAATAATATTTTAGAAAAACTACAGAAATCCAAAACGCTATCTTTAATTTACCCCACAGTAAAAAACAATAGAACGCACAATTATAATTCCATCACATACATTGGTACAATTTCAAACACAGTAGGGAACTTAATTAAAACAAGTAGAGAAGAGACAATCTCATTCAAAACCAACAATTCCTTACAAAACGCAATAAAAAACAATAAAGATAAAACGGACAATAGATTAAACTCAGGGGTGTACAAGTTGACATGCGAAGACTGTAAAAAAGTGTATGTAGGACAGCCAGGAAGGACATTCGATACTAGAATGAAAGAACACGAAAGATGTTATAGGGATAAGAAGACAGACTCAACTTTTGCTAATCATTGCTTAGAACATAATCATAAATTCAATACTAATTTTACAACGTTACATGTTTTAGGAAAAAGTAAAAAACTTAATATGTTAGAAAGTTTAGAAATTAATAAATGTAATAAATTAGGTATAATATTGAATGATCAACTAGATTTAAATAACTCCCCCCTACTAAATCTAAAATTTAAACATGTCCACCCCCTCTTAGAATGAGATTATTTTTGTAATTTGTATTGCTATATATAGGAGCTAATTTGTATTTTGAAATTGTATTTTCATCCACCTGATGAAGCCACAGTGTGGCGAAACATATGTAGTGTGTTAAACATTATAATAATTTTGAAACTATACACTTGTGTTTTATTATATATATATTTTTAAAAGGGTTATCAGCCAAAGAAGCTGTTGGCTCATATGATAGATATCTTAAGTCATTAGTGTTTTTCAGAAGCCACTATTAAAAAGAGAATTACGGAAGAGATCATATCATAGATCAACAATATTGCACAAGAATTGACATTTTCTCTTAACGTGTATTTTCCATCATTCCGAGATGTTTGAATACTGATCAAAAGCACATTTGATCAACAACGTACTGATCAGAAGCACAACGTCAAAAAAAACCTGTTGCCATTTTGGGAAAGATTCCTCACCTTTCATGGAACAACTTGTTACTATGAACGGAAAGTGGATTCATCCCTAAGATCCAGAAAGTAAACCAATGGACAAAGAGCGGAAGTATTTCGGTTACCCAAAATGTCTCGTATTCAAAAATAGTCTTGTTTCAGATTATTGGAACAAAGTCAGGAGAAATAATTATAATACATTATTTACAAAATATTTACGAAGAATTATAGCAACATGCTAAACTGAGTTGCGCATTGCAAGTAACACTCTACTTCTCACAAAGATGCGGTAACTTTCAATATATGCCATGGGATTGCCTACATTACTTTTTAAGCTCGTTGAACTCATTCAAATATGGTTGTTCAATTAATTATTGGATTTCTTTACATAGCTTGTCATTTTGTGAAATCACACTTTTACACAGCTAACTTCTACCGTTGATGTCAATTACGTAGAATTCTTACCCCAAGAAACATTTCAAGTCGTTGGATAGTGGGTGACGAATGAAGAATCAGCTTCCTTTGTTTTAGTGGTTAAATTCAACCAGCTTCTGAAACGTTAGGTACTGAGAAAAGTATCTATTCCCGGGCTAACCCTGTCTTGATGAAATCAAAAAATCTGAATACGTAACCAATTTCATCTATATGCCATGAGTTTTCGTACTTTCTCTTGAATAAGCTTCGAAATTATTTAATTGAAATAAAAAGATATGCTTTAATTTTAGTTCTTTAGAGTATAGTTGATAAAATTAGTTTTATTTGTAAAATGTTTGAAATATCTGTAAAGCTTGGTTTACACGGGTAAGTAAAACTATCACAAGTTAATGTCTGAGAGTACTTCTAAAATTGCATGTCTAAACAGTGTTTGAGAGTGCTCTCACAGTAAGTCGCAAAAGTGGCGGTAAGTACTTACGGCAAGAATCGCTTGCGTATTTAAACAGCTTGGGAGAGCGCTATAGTAAGTTGAAATTTATTCCGATTTCGCTGAAAGTTGAATGAGTAAGTGGATAGCACTAGACCCCAAAAATAGACAAAAACTAGGCCTGATCAAGAGATAAAACTATTGCTCTAACCAACATGTTTGAAGGTTTTCCCGAATTATGGCAGGTTAAATCGCAAGTATATAGGGATCGGGTCGAAAAACAAAAAACCTTAAAATACATCGTCGAAAAATGTAGTACAACCGAGAAAGAAATACAGCGGAAATTACACATTCTTCGAACCCAAGACAACCAGGAGTGGAATAAAATGGAAAAAAAAGTAGTGGTCAAGTGCATTATATTGATTCGCTAAAATTCCTTTTGGACCAATACATAACATCCTGTTTTAGCGAAATGTTTTATTTTTAAATGTAAACAATATTGGATGTTCAATAGAACAGTGTAAATCTTTAAGGCTATTACTTTTGACGTTTCATGAAAGCGAGCTTGGGTAACTAGTGATAAAAAATGACCTTCTGGATTGATTGTTCACTTGAAGACTCTACACTATAAATGTGTTGAATAAAAAACTTCACCTTTTGCCGAAACAAAATAATCAGGGAATTCTTCCCAGATTTCTATAGCCGATACTGAGTAATTGCTGTAGAAATAAAAGTTAATATACCTTCATTTGTTACTTTAATTTTAAAATTTACCTGGTGATAAAAACCTTAATGTCAGAGCCAATCTTTCTCTTGGTTTGATAGATTCATGCATATTTGTATCCACTTTTGCTATTCTATCCGAAACTAATTGAAGTAAAAAGTCAAAGTCGCTTTCTGACATAGGCAGAATTTTTTTTAAATTATTTGTATCTTGACTTCTTAATTCACTTAATAGCATTGCTTAAGCACTAAGGACAAGCCTTCTGCCCTTTTTGAACATTTCAAACTTAAAATAGAGAAAAATAGTATAATTTATGTTTATTGAGACTATTTGGGAACTCTCTCTTTGGAAAACTACGGTGCAGATATCTTGCGTTATGAAGTTTGTATTTTAATATAATATTTTCATTCCTTTTCTAATTACATGGTAGTGCATATTGAAAAATTTTCAATTCGTGCTTCAATTACATTGTGCCACATATTTTCTTGGTAATTATACCATAAACTCTCAAATCCTTTGCGTATATTATTTCTTTTTCAAGAAATACCGATACGAGGAAACCAACTTAATCTAACCAAAACTAATTGAGCAAGTTCACCTCTTCCGCTGATAAACTTTGTACTCCTCATGACTGCTAACTTTAATTTATCGATCTTTGTTTTAAAGTTAAGCCCGTAATAACTGCACAGCAACGTCTG
This sequence comes from Amphimallon solstitiale, assembly GCA_963170755.1. Lineage (NCBI taxonomy): Eukaryota > Metazoa > Arthropoda > Insecta > Coleoptera > Scarabaeidae > Amphimallon > Amphimallon solstitiale. The sequence goes on along the minus strand of OY720676.1, from coordinate 41,346,803 downwards.
CTCCTGGATTTCGTAGAATCAGCTGAACTCTGTCGGATATCATGAATAAATAACGGACGTACATACCTCGTTCGGCAGACCGGATAATCTCGCACCACATAACACTCTCTCTCTCTCTCTATCCCTCTTTCTCGAACAATTACCGGCGTCGGCGTCGGCCGGCCGCAAAACATTCGCCGGTCATCAGATAACAATAATATACGACAATTTCATGAACATTTTCCTCGATAGTTCCTGTACCCCATGCCGTACGTGACTTGAGACCCCTTTAAATTCCGACAGGACGCGGTGCAAACGATAGAGAAAGTGTGCTTCAGATCTAAAATGATTAACGACCCATTAAACTATAAATTACGTTCTGGTAGGGTTGGTTTCTCTTTGTACATCGTATGGCTTGGATTCTATATATATATATATATATATATATATATATATATATATATATAGAATCCAACGTACTTATATATATATAAGTACGTTGTTTTATTTTTTGTATGTATAACAGTATGACCATGTGCCCTTTTTAATATAGATATTAATTTTACCTCCTGAACATCTGGCAGCGATAACCTCACCAACAGATGCAGCCCTTGTTACGGTCTAAAAGTTCGCCCTGTATATATGTGCATTTTTCATGACAACCATTACTACCAACAACCATCTGCCTCGTTTCTAATCATTTCGAAATTATATTTAATATAAATTTCGTTGGTTTCTTTCAGCGCACGCTGTGTAATGTTTGTATAATTGGTTGCTGGATTTATATTGTTATTTTAAGAATTCTTTATGGCTAGAGGATGTAAGGGTGAAAAGAGGATACGAATTAGGCTCAGTTGAAGTTACAGACTTTAAGAGGACGACATAAAGTATAAATACTGGCAGGAAATAGATAAACAATTGAAAGAACAAGGACTTTTGGAGATAGAAAGTATGGAAGGACTATGGACAATTCTGAAGAACACACTTGTGAACACAGCTAAGAAGGTATGCGGAAGTACAAGATAAGGAAAAGCAGTAAACGTACGCCCTGATGGAGTGAAGAAATTAAGAGTGCAGTAAAAGAAAAGAAAACCTGCTGGACAAAATATCTAGAAACCGGTAACAATACTGACCATGAAGAATACAGGAAGAAAAGAACACAAGTTCAAGTATTGATTAAAGTTGCAAAACAAAAATCCTGGACAGACTTTGGAATGAAAATGGTAGAACAAGGAAAGGGAAATTCGAAACTGCTATATAGAACATTGAAAACCTTGCGTAAGTCAGCTGGAACACACCTCGAATATATAAGAAGTAAAGAAGGACGAATTCTAACCTCAGAACAGGATATAAGGGATAGATGGTACGAATATTTTTGTGATTTGTTTGAAGCCGAAACAGGGGGAGAGGTCGACGCAGAGGATTTTTCGCCTGAGAAGCTGAAGAGACAACAACAAACATACAACTGAGCGAGATCACAGAAGCAGTGGAAAAGCTAAAACCAGGCAAGATAGCTGGAATTGACAATTTATAGCCAGAAAATAACAAGATATTGATAATTTCTGGATGAAATGTTTAACCTTGTTTTCTGATCACCATGTATTATTTTGAAAAGTTTATTATACCGCATTTGAAGCAGTATACTTTCCAAAATAATTATCTAGAATTTTAAATCTGTGCATATATTCAATTATTGGAAATGTTGTTAGGAGTAATAGCCTGCAGCTATCAATTTTTTTTACAAAAATTGAAATACTTGGAAAGTGCACAATTGTTTTTGTGTTTCTTTTAATTGTATTACATTGTAAATGTATATTCACAATGTCAAAACTCACATGTTGGGTTTTATGACATATATAATTATAATTTTATCGGATACTAAAAAGGATTCATTAAGAGTAATTTTGTTCAGTTTTTCTTTTAGATACATTGATTTATAAACAAACTTTCCAATTATTTTGTTTATTTCCTTTTCTTATGTTAATCCTATAAATTTCACTAATGTAGCACTATAGTTGTTATTTTCACTATTACGCCAAACCACATATTTATTTTGAAGTTTACACAAATTCATGAGCAGAGGTTTGCAAGTTTCAGCTGCAAAAGCAGAATGGTGTCATTTTTCTTTTTAGTGATAAAGCAGACATTTCTGAATAAATTTATTAAGAAATAAATAGCAAACTTCTATCACAATTGCAAGGTCATTGATCAAGTTATAAGATCCTGGCGGATTATTTGTGTTTTACTCAAAGGTATTATAAGATTAATTATTGTTTTTTTGCATATACACGCTTCTAATGGAAAGAAGGTAAGCCAAAACTATTGCTTGCTAAATTTTATAACGGCACTCATTTTAGCTTTGTATATTCTTTTAACTAAATGTCGTCGTGCCATAATCTTTATATTATCTAATTGTAGAACAATGTTGAAAATTAACTTCCAGATTAATATCGTATTTCTACTTCAAACTGCTTCTTAAGTTTATAAGCTCTGTATCTAGATAAGAAGCCGTTTTATACATAGTGACAAATTTTATTCAGAGAAAAACTACCAAGAAAATTATGCAAATTACACGTACAATGTGCTAATTACCAGCGACATACTGAGATATTCAAATTGGGAGAAGTTTTTTTACATCTCAAAACCATTTAATCTAAATTTCAAAGGAACTTTTCCCGAGAACTTTTCACTCCTGCTTCGGTATATAAAAAATGAGGACCGCAAGGAATGATTAATGAGGTCAATGTTGAAAAATAAATTACTTTTTTAGTACCTCTTATTTGAGTATCGGTGTCCTAGATAATTTCGGTGTGGGAGAATTCAGCGTAATTTGCATCAGTATTTTTACGGCGGCGGTGTTCCGATGAAACATGACTAATGAAGTGTGTAAACGATTTTACCTTTAAACTACGGGGAAGTTTGGTGAAATATCGTTTTTCATATTTCATTTTTTTGTCTATATATCGCTCGGAGTTGAATTAAATAATAAAGGTGAACTATAGAAAGAGAAAAATACTAATGATAATTCAGGTCTGCGATAAAAAAATTCTTTCAAAAATACTTAATAATCAACTATTAATCGTATATTGATCTTTTGTGTGGAATGAACATGGGTATAGTATGTATTTATTTTAAATTTCGCGCGCCAGCTTCATCTAGCTTGAGCTATAGGGAAGTTTTGACAAGGGATGCGCTTCTGGCTAGTAAAATTAAAACTATTATAAATGGCATGCTTTTGTAAGTGCTAGATTCATATCAAGGTAAATTTTAATTACAATAATTGAAATAATACAAAAATGAAGATTGCTGTTTGTCTTTATGTATTTATTTATCTTGTGTACATATTGCTGTGACCTTCAAATTATATAAAAAGAAAAAGGTTAAGAATTAGCTTAATTGGTGAAAGTGAACACTAACTTTACTTAAAAACGTTTATTTTTAAGATGTAGGCATTAAATAAAAATGTATACTAGGAAGCACAATGTGTTGCCTATATTTAAAAAAGGGAACAATCTTACATCAAGAATAAGTATATATAGAAATTAAGTTGAATAAATACTAAAAATTTGGGTATAAAAACAAACACAAAATAAATCTATGCATTCTATATTTTGTAGAGAAGAGATACACGAAATATGGTTTGTATATAAAGAGACGGAACCAAATTTCCCACAAGCCGTTAGAACAGCTTTAAACATTTTAAGAAATGGACCATTATTTAAAAACAAAAATATATTGAAAGTAAACAATAGATAAAGAATTATGTTAAAGGATGGAACAGTCAAAAGAGTAAATCATTTAAATGCCATTAAGTTATATGAGCAAGATCATATTCGGTATGCTCGAGATGAGAATACGATTTTGACTAAATAAATGTAAATTTAGATATGCATAATGGTACCAATTCATGAGAAATATTTTATGCTATTGCTTAAGATATAGTAAATACCTGTACTTGTAACTATAAACAGAAAAAAGGATATAAATCAAGACATTTATAATACGATACATTCGATGGCAATATTCCATGTAAACAGTATTGGTATGAATTAGAATATACTTTTATTAGTTTCCATATGTATAAAACAAAGACTGTGGAAATAGCCATGTATGGTTTTAAAACCTACAAAAGAGAAAAACAGTGTTAATATTGTTTACAGCTTTCTGCAAGTAAACATACTGCCCGAAGAGAAAGCGTGGATAGAATCTGGAGACAATGTGACAGGGGCAACGACTGGTCTTTATGGTGTGGGGTTCGAGAGAAAAATTCCAGTTGTCTATAACGTTTTCCCCGTATTACCTAATCAAGATGTTCCTAAAAGAAAAATAAGGATAAAATTAATAAATGAAAAAAGATAATATGTAGAAAACAGTGAAAAGGGCAATGTGTTTATATACAATATACCTACTAAAGACGAAGTATAGCAAGTTCGTGAAAGACTTTCAGTGATAAACAATTCAAGTGCCGTCATTAGTATGAGAACTGTCAAGAACAGTGCGTGTGTATTGGTGTGGGGACGATAACTTGAAGAAAAGAAAGATTTCATCACAAACGTTCAAAATCAATGCCAACCTAAATTTTAGTTCGACAACAGAGGCGTTGCAAATTGTCGATGGCATTTGTTTTTTGATATATAAAGGCTAGACAGGAATCAACATGTTAGAGAGAAGAAATTTGTATTTCGAGCTAGGAAAACGTAAAAATCTTAAAAGAAATAGATTCTTCGTGGTAGCGAATATAAGAGTAGGGTGAACATACACTACTTTTCGACTTACCTTATGCTTAAAATTAAAGTAGCTGATATTATGCTTACATCGACAAACTGCTCTGCAAGTACAATGCATTATTGTTACATCTTTGTTTATGTTATACGACTCTTCAATAACATATGGATTAGCTTGTAAAGCATTTGTTTGTAAGCACAAGCTACATAATCAATATATGTTCTTATTTTTCTGTAATACTACATAAAATAGCGTGATTATTATTGAATAGTTCTGGTTCTGGTTTTCGTTACTAAAAACATCGAGAATTTATGTCACCAGATATGTATTTGAAATATTCCAGTATTGAAAATTATAAAGGAAGTTATTTCGAGTGCAAATCTCTAAATATTATAATTATAGCATACCGTAAAGAGAAACAAACGGAAACAAACGGCAAAACACTTTCAATGTCACTTACTGCAACTTCGAAGCCCGTAACAGAGGGCGCATTCACCTTAGCAAAAATCTCCAATATTTACTACTTTATCTGGTGGCGGCCATATTGTATCGGCCATCATTGATTTGCCATCTTACTCTGTTAAACATTATCTTTAAAACATTTGATTACTACGTGACAGAGCACCAGGCCATATAGCCTTTTTGAAAAAAAAACTTCCCATCCCGTAAGTTCTTTATTTATCATCCGATTTCAATAAATAAAAAAGTATAAAAATAGTTTGACACACTTTTCAACGCTATCTTGAATACGTAACGATAGTCAATTTTTATTTAAATGGACCTCCTGTAGTTTTTTCCTTTAGTCTGGTAAAATGTTTTTCACGTAAGAAATATGGCGAAAGCAAGTCCTCATCTGGTGGAGGCCACATTCTATACACAATCTTGCCATCGCCATCTTACTTTTGCGAAATATTACTTTTAAAACACTTTTATATTCATATTTGATTACAACGTGATGGTACTCAGTATCGTGTGTGTATTTATTTTCCAATTATAGGACATTTACATATTAATTTATTTTAAATTCTCGCTCTGTCACCAGTGCCGTCTATAAAATCTCGGTGGTGGAGTTTGGAAGTAAAAAGTGAAGGGGTAATACCTTCTGATTTTAGGCCGTGACCATGGAACGGAGAAAGGGTCTATAATAGGCGCATCTCTATAACTAACAGGCTGTCAATATTTACACACGATTAATTTTTAGTACCGTTTAGTATGATTTACTTAAGTGTGGTTTGCATCAACTATGATGACCTCCAAAAAACAGCGTAGAATTGGAAACTACATTAAGTAGATCTGTGTCGCAAATAAAAATCATATGTTGAGAAAAGAATATGCACACAAAGCCTAGGGAAGAATTTAAACAATATGGGAAATATGCGACGGAAGAAGCAGAGATATTTACTAACAAAACAAATATTTACTAGTAATTTAGGGGAAAGTGCGACAGATTCCAATGGGGTCGTTTGCAACTTCTGCTCCAAAGCATACGTAGTATCTTATTCGTTTTAAACAATGGATAGTTTGATGATATGCATTGCTTCCTCTAAATTATATTGTAATATATTGTGCGCGATTGTTGTAGGTATTTATGCTAGCTCTTCGGCCTTAAATCGGATAAATTCTAAATCATCATCATGTAAAACTACTAATATTTAATAGACGATTTTTAAAGAATATATTGACAGATTTAAAACAGTTAAAATGCATAAAAACTACTGTTTCAACCATATTAATAATATTAATAATAATTTTATTTGTGTATGTCATAGAATTCAGAATATTACGTACACACGGCATTATTTACACTGAAACATATTAACAAATAACGCAATACAGAGAACAAAAAACATACACCCATTATGCAGTAGATTCTTTATACAGGTAAGTATATACCGTAGTCGACATATTTTAATTTCTGATACGAAAGTAGAAAGAGTAAAAGAGCGCGACTAAATAAACTAACGATAAACATAAGCGAGGCTGCCAAGACAGTACACTCGACAAACGTTTCCTATGAAATGTAAGGCGTGAGGGTCACCCGACAGTGCGTTGCTCTCCCACCACTGTTAGCAAGCAGGCATCGCTGCATATTATAAGGTCATCTTCTGCATGGTATAGAAGTGTAAACCGAAATTAAAATTTGACGACTACGGTATACGCTTGGAAGGGCAAGTATTAGGTAGTGTTTACAAACTTCCCTACAGCTTCTTTATTGATCGCCAATCTTACTTAATATTCTAACAGCTTCCTATTGTTTCAGGAATACTTTACTGGGCGCGGAAGAATTGCCACAACGTAAAATTCCATAGACTGCCACGTTGTAGTAATAACTAAAATAGGCCACATAATAATAATAATAATAATACACGTTCATTTAGCAATTGCTATTATTTTACATTATCTTACACATATGTTGTTGTTTACATGAAACAGTTTGACCTCAAAAAAAGAATGTGGTACTTCACATGCTACGGTAAACTCCTTAAAATAATCGCCACTCCAATACATTTTTGTTTCCTATTCTCCAAGCAACTTTTACACAGCTAGAATAGTACACCTCTTACCTCGTAATAACACAGTTTATCTGTAAGAATTTGACGATCAGCTGTATCGAAAGCTTCACTTAAATTCAACATTGTTACTTCAGTGTATTCCTGTTCATCAAAAGATGTAGTATACTACGTACAATGCCAACAATTGCGGTTATTGTTGATTTCTTTTGGCAATAGTGTTGGCTTTCGTTGAAAAAATTTATTTTTGAGCAGTATATTGAGATAAAGCAGCCAGGATCAATATGGGTCTCTAATTTCCCATACTTATCTCAGGTGCCTCCCTTCTTGAATATAGGAACAACCGTGTCCAGCTTCAAGGCATCCGGAAGAACACTCTCCATTAAACATAGATTTGTGACATATGTCAAGGATTCCAGTATGTCCACTGCAACCTCCTTCAATACAGCTGTTGAAAACCATACATATATATCTTTTGCGATTTTATCATTTTATGAAACGAATGATTGCTAGTATCTCTTGTTGTGTCAGAGGATTGAAATAAAACGAGTTGCCATCATGTATCTTAATTTTTTTGAAATACACGTCTGGCGCTTCCACAGATCGATAAATAGTATCAAATATTTGTTGCCTTACAGAGCTAAAATATTTCTGAAGAGTTAATATCTAGCTTTTTCCAATCATTTCAGCTTCTTCTGATTTTTGCGCCTCTTTATCGACATTGAAGCAACTATGAATTTCTTAAGCGAGTACATTAAAGTATAGTTCGGCAACATGGAATTACACATCATTGGTCTTTCCAAGTTTAAATATCTGGCAGATATATTCGAAAATTTCACTATAATCTGTTCCATCCGTACAACAATTGATCAATCACTGATCGTATTAGATTTTGCAGATCTACCTGACTACTTGCAGAGAGAGCGACCAATGTGTCAACCATACCCATCACCACAAGCCTGCTTTTAGGTTTTTTATGAATATTAAGAATAGTAAGGGACCCAAAATGGACCCTTGTGGTGCTCCTACATTATTTGCAGTTTCTTCTTGTCCTTGTATAGTACGTTTTCCATTCAACTCACTTTTCCTGTATGCAGTAGTCCATAAACATTTTCCATGTACATTTTTACAATTAAAAGTATTTTTAAATGTATTTTCTTCAATAATTTACCAAAGCGAGGATGTAATATTTTAGAAGAAATAATTATTAATTAATAAGCGATAACTATTCATGGACTGCTGTTAGAGTGATAATGGCGTATTGGTTGTTTTGACACACGTGATTAGCAAGAGACAAATTTGATAGAATTTCTCATTAGGCAAGAGATTTTTAATTTAGTATTAGGAAACTAGTTCAATAAATACCATTTTAAAAGAGTTATTCAAAGCTAATTTAATTTACTGATGTAACGGCCACAAACAAATAATTAGAATTTATAAAAATAATAAAAATCCCCATGGTATATGCTATGAAAATTTTGTATGCTATCATACATTTTTACTGCAATACAAAGTAAAAAGAAGAGTAAATTAAGAATATTATGAAATACCTACACATTCACTTCAGTAATGTATGATACCTACGTTTCTTGGGATTATGAAACTGTATACGTTGTTAGCAATACTGAGTAAAATTTACTTTACGATAAAAAAGCTTTTATGGTATTTCTTTGCTGTTTCCTTGTAGGGTTTCTGTGGGTTTTCTGAAACGGGCAAAACGTATCTTTTATAAATGACGAATTGTTCTCTATTGTATACCGAAAAAGATGATATATCTAATACACCCACATTCTTTTTTTAGTATATCTTTCGCCAAATAGACCTTCAAATAAAAACAGAATATAATAAAATAATATCGCTTTTAGTGCTACCGCGTTTTTTGGACATATTGGTAAGTAATAATGTAGTTTTTTCTTGCTTACCGATCTAATATATCTGTATTGTATGTGTTGGAGTATATGATAAATGTATAGCTTCTCAATTTTAAGTTGATTCGCGAAGAGCATGTGCCAGGTCGTTCAAAGGAGATTAAATATATTGTTCCCACTTTCTAGTTTCTGCCGATGACCTTTCAAGCTGTCAGTTTAACAAGCTATACTTTTCATCAATGCTAGCAATTGAAAGTGCTATGAAATGTATTTTCGTAATACATTCCTTTTAGTTAAACATTTATAACAATGATTATTTAATTCTCTGACATATTTGCACTTCCGTAAGCTTCTTATTATGAATTATTATATTATAACATATTTTTGGTATAGTAATGAATATTAATAACGTATACATGATTGTTAAAGGTTTTGTTATTGTTTACGCAGTTCTTGATCAATACTAGGCTGTCATTATCAATAAATATCTTAACAACTTAAAACTGAATATTGTACCTGCTCTATAATTAACATTTATAAATCGCTTCCAGATTTCATCAAAAACTTAGACAGATTCTTAAAATCTGATGTGCTCATATAATTTAAAAAAATATTATCATTGCATACGTTGCAGTTGTCATTTTATTTTTATGAAAAGAATATATGATACATATAAAATTTATAATAACTTTTTAAGAATAATGTTAATATATTCCTGATTGTTTGATAATTATTATCACAATATTTACTTTACCATACTTATATAATATTACACATAACTAACCTTAAAATGTGATGTTATGTGTAATTTTGTGTGCTTCTTCTTGGTAAAATTCTTTATTGTTGTCTTCTATATCTTCCTGTTGCATTAATTGTGGGCGAGACTCATCTGAATACATCAGGTTTGTTAATATAACATTTAGGAAAAAATGAGGTGTGGCCACCACACGACTTTCTTATACGTATGAGCGTTTCAAACTATACAATTTTAAGAATTTTTTTATACAAAACTTATTCAAAATCCTATTCTAAGTACTTTCATTCTCTTAATAAATCGCTATATTATACTTTGCAAGATATTCGAAAAAAAGTGCTACTCGCTAAGAGTAAAAGTGCTACTTACGGTCCGAATTTGGAAATTTCATGTATACAAAATCTATTGCAAATCCAGTTCTAAATACTTTTGTACTCGTGATAAATATATATAGAGTGCATAAATTACGACATATTTGCAAAAAATCGCTATTCGATAAGAGTAAAAGTGGTACTTCCGGTCTGAATTTTGATATTTTTTTTATACAAAAGATATTGAAAATTATGTTTTAAATACTTTTATATTCGTAACTTACTTGTCTAAAAAGCATGCCTTGCAAGATATTCGAAAAAGACTGATTTTCGATAAGAGTAAAAGACCTACTTCCGGTTGGAATTTCGAAAAACTTTTTTAAGACAATTTGTCTCAAACTTAATTTTAAGTACATATGAATTCTTTATAAATTTGTTTAAACTTAGTAGTTGACGAAATATTTGCAAAATTAGATTTTTTCACTGAAGTAAACTGCTACTTCCGGTCTACCGATTTTACTAAAAAACTGATCAGATCTCAAGAGGGAGATTGTACACGTAAATACAAAATTTGGAATTGATATCTACAGCGGTTTGGCCGCTATCGTGGTCACACACACACAGACACACAGACATTTTTTAAAAACCACTTTTTCGGTATCAGGGGACTTCAAAACGTGGACATCTGCAAAAATCTCGAGGTCGAAAATTTTCATCATCACAATACTTCCTTATACTACGTATAAGAAACTAAATTGATGTGTAAGAAAGTTATGAGAACTGCATTGTGTAAACAGCCCGGACACCTATACACGTTTTATGATTTCTTGAAAGCTACTCTGTTCTGGAGAACTGCAAAGTTCTCTTTTAGATGAACTTTGCAGTTCATTCTACATCATTTTGTGTTAACATTAAAAAATTCGCGAAGCCATAATGATAGTTTTTCTGTCATAACTTAGGTACTACAATAAACTTCAATTGAGGGTGACTACCACTGCTGCATTTAACTAGATAGCTGGAAGGCAGTTCTTACATAGCAGTTACTCTAGTACGGCTTCGGTCGTTTCAGTCATACTTTTATAATTGCTATAATAAAAGAATTTATAGATATAATTTCTTATAAATATTTGCTTAATTTTTACTTTCTTATACGTAGTATAAGGAAGTATTGTGATGATGAAAATTTTCGACCTCAAGATTTTTGCAGATGTCCACGTTTTGAAGTCCCCTGATACCAAAAAAGTGGTTTTAAAAAAATGTCTGTGTGTCTGTGTGTGTGTGTGTGTGTGTGTGTGTGTGTGTGTGTCTGTGTGTCTGTGTGTGTGTGTGTGACCACGATAGCGGTCACACCGCTGTAGATATCAATTCCAAATTTTGTATTTACGTGTATAATCTCCCTCTTGAGATCTGATTAGTTTTTCAGTAAAATCGGTAGACCGGAAGTAGCAGTTTACTTCAGCGAAAAAATCGAATTTTGACAATATTTCGTCAACTACTAAGTTTAAAAAAATTTATAAAGAGTTCATATATACTTAAAATTGAAATTGAAAATAACTTTATTTAAAAAGTTTTTCGAAATTCCTACCGGAAGTAGGTCTTTTACTCTTATCGAAAATCAGTTTTTTGCGAATATATCGCAAGTCATGCTTTTTAGACAAGTACGTTACGGGTATAAAAGTATTTAAAACATAATTTTCAATATCTTTTGTATAAAAGAAATTTCAAAATTCAGACCGGAAGTACCACTTTTACTCTTATCGAATAACGATTTTTTGCAAATATGTCGTAAGTTATGCATTCTATATATATTTATCAAGAGTACAAAAGTATTTAGAACTGGATTTTCTATATTTTTTGTATATATGAAATTTCAAAATTCGGACCGGAAGTAGCACTTTTACTCTTAGCGAATAGCACTTTTTTTCGAATATCTTGCAAAGTATGCATTCTATAGCGATTTATTAAGAGAATGAAAGTACTTAGAATAGGATTTTGAATAAGTTCTGTATAAAAAAATTCTAAACATTGTATAGTTTGAAACGCTCATAATTATGTATAAGAAAGTCGTGTGGTGGCCACACCTCATTTTTTAATGTAAGATTAAATTACCACTGTTTGAAGTATCTGCACTTACACATTTATTTTATAATATACTAATAAATGCCAATGTTCTGCCGTAATTTATTAAGCAATATATCTGCAAATCCAAACATACTCGTGCAGCTTACTTGGGGAAAGCAATTCTCGTTCTAGTGATCAAAATGAATACGAATTATTTCTATAGGAAGTTCCATTATTCAACTTCTATTTATGTCTTCCCAAGGATGTTTGCTTTTAATTTCATGGATATGCGGAAGACTCTGTATGCGGCAGATATTACTGATGATATCAAAGATTCACTTCTAACGTAATCTGTTCAGAATATGATTTCTATTTATGAATATCACCCGCAAAACGTTTAATTTAATTTTTGTTTTGCCACAGCTCGCCATTCAATTTTAGTTTTTGAATTCGGGAAAAAAATGTGTTAGTTAAACGAATTTTTATCAATTAAAACAATTCATACAAAATAAAAACAATAATAATGTTAATGACGGCTACTTGCCATTAATATTGCCAAATTTGAATTAATTTATGTAGTAAAAAATTAAATAACAGACCCGAGTTCTTGCTGGCGCAGATAAATATATCAAATAAGTAACTCTCTTTGTATCACTATAAAATTAAAGTATTACTTTGAATATATTGAAATATTCCTAGAATTTATTTATTTCGCATATTGCAAATTCAAAGAAATTATAATAATAATCGGCAATAATCTTTTTGTAAAATACAATACTTCTATATATTTCAAATACTAGCTATTCCGGCAGACGTTGTTCTGCCCTTTACGGTAGGTGGCACCATAAGTCGACCACAGCGCCACCTATCGGGACAAGATTTTGTGATTTTCTTTTTTAGCACTAAACCAACATATATTGTGAATATAAGTCATTTTAGTGCATAAATATAAAATTATTAAAACTCGATTACGGCGCCACCTATCGGATACCAGCATAGCTATGAACAATAGTTGCGACAAAACAAATATATGTTGGTTTAGTCACATAGAAATAAATAAAGTAGTTATTTTATTTCCAATCAAAATTTATTTCGCTACGTGCGTAAATGACATTTTACAGCTGATTGTCAAATTGTGAATCAAGACAATCGGTTACATGATGACGAAAAATTGATAGATAAATAGAAATAACTACTTTTGTTGGACAGATAGCGAAACAACACAAAAGTAGAAACAAATGTAATTTTATTTTAATTTAGGCTGGAATGCGTTTTACCAGCTGTTTCTCCAAATCAGTCAGTTTTTTTTGCAATTGAAAACATTCAATTGAGTAATTTCCATCTCGGGAGCATAACAAATGAAACAAAAAAAGGATCAACCAAATATGTTCTTCCTATCGTCAGTTATGATCATGAGTGCAAAAATAATGATTTTTGTAGTTTGTCCTAATTTTCCGACTTTTCTTTGTAATTGTCAAGAATCTTTTCCTGAAAATCTTTCTAGGATAATAACGGCCTAAACAAAAAAGAATTACCCATATCCATCGTTCGAATCATCAGTTATGATCATCAGTTCATACAAAAGTCCTATGGAAAAAAGCACATCCAGTTTTTCCGATTTTTCCAATTTTCCGATCAACTTTTCCATTTTCTCTCTAAAAACCTTATTCGGACTATTACAAACAATTTTAAAAAAGGAATTTGGTCCAGCCGTTCTAGTGATGGGCTTACCAACACACAGCATTTAATATTTATTTATATAGATTTTGCTTACGAGATAGGTAAGTTGATCAGAATTAGTAAATATTTATATAAAACTTAATTCACAAAAACGGAGAAAATAAATTGGCGCTGAATGCTTTTTACATGCAAAAAAGATATTTAAACCCATAATATACGGGGTGGCTGATAAAAAACGCCCCACGCTGTAGCCCCGATATTTACTATCTGATTTAAAAAAACGAATTTCAAATAAAATGGTTAACCAAATACTATCAATTGGCATAATCAAAATATTATTAGGAACAAAAAGTTTGAACATGATATAGTAATTTTTTTTTTAATGGCAACGAATATTTTTATTAATGTTTCGGATAAAGAATGTTTTCCTGATTTTGATGATGTATAACACTTCAATTTTTCAACATAAGTTTCAAGAGTGCCGTGGTTAATAAGATTTTATTGGAATGGATATTTTAAAAAAATACAAATAAATACGAAACTTATCTACAAACATTGTTCAAATTGTCTGCCGCCTTGTTGAACACATAGTTAACACCTTCTAATTGCTCCATTAGTGGCGTTGAGTATAAAATTAGGAGCTATTTCGCGGCAAGAATTCAGAATTCTTTGCCGTAAAATGTCTATATTATTCGGAATAGTAAAATAAACGCGATCTTGACGATAGCCCCATAACCAAAAATCCAGCGGGGTAAGGTCGGGCGAACGAGCGGGCCATTGAATTGGTCCATTGGTCCCTATCCACCTCTCAGCAAATGTCGCATTTAACCATTCAACATTTATTATATATAAAGGACATTATGTTTAGCTCGGCAATTGGCAAATCATCTAAAAAGTTTGTAATGTTTTCACGCAATAGTTGATGGTATCTTGCTTGATTTAAGATGCCATTTATGAAAAATGGACCAATTAATCAATCAGCCCAAAAACCGCACCATACATTTAAACTAAATCTTTTCTGAAAATTATTCTCAATTATAATTCTTGGATTTTCTTGGCTCCAAAATCGATTGTTCTTTCTGATAAAAATGCCATTATTACTGAAACTGCATTCGTCCGACCAAATAATTATTCGATAAAAATTACGATCTCGTTGTGTAACATTTAAGAAAAAATTGCAAAATTGCATTCTTCGACCATGATCATTTTCCAATAGTGCTTGTACTTTTTGAGATATCTATGGTATGAACTTGTGCTTTTTGACTATCGCTTGTGTTGTTTTCTGCGATACGCCGACCTCATTTGTAATTCTCCGAGTAGAAGTCCATGGACTTTCTTCCACACATAAAAGAACATCCAATTCTGTATTGTCCTTAAACTGTCGACTCTTACTTTTTGGCAATTTGAAGGTTCCATATTTTCTTAAATTTTGTTCGATTCTTCCGAATTTACGACGGTCTGGAACCTCTCTTGTCGGATAACGATAACTGTAGAGTCTCACAGCTTTAGCACTATTACGATTACATTCAAAGTATACTTGCAAAATGTCGGTCAGTTAATTGCTCTCCATGATAATGATGAATTAAAATCACAGAAAGAATCAGAACGTTGAACTATCACACCGATACACAAATGTCACAATGACAATATTATTAACATTTACATACTAATTGACAGTACTTATTACTTGATGCATTTGATTGCTATCTACGGCACACTTGAAACTTATGTTGAAAAATTGACGTGTTATACATCATCAAAATCAGGAAAACATTCTATATTCGTAACATTAATTAAAAATAATCGTTGCTATTAAAAAAAAATTGACTATCGCATGTTCAAACTTTTTGTTCCTAATAATATTTTGATTACGCCAATTGATAGTATTTACTTAACCATTTTATTTGATATTTCGTTTTTTAAAATCGGATAATAAATAACGGAGCTACGGCTTGGGGCGTTTTTTGTCAGCCACCCTGTATATACGGTCTGCGAAGCAAAATGTCTCACACATATTGGCACTAAATATGCGGAAAAGTTTTAGTAAAAATGGGTCCGCAAATGGTGTTTTAAAGAGCTATACAAACAAGTAAGCAATATAATTTATTAAGATACAAAGACGGAAAAAACTAACTATGAGATGTTTAAAGTGCTCTCTTTCTAATTCACACGAGTTAAGACACGAATCTCTGCCCCACGAACCAACACACGAAAATTTCCGCAATGCCACTGACTGTGCGGTATTCTTTATTTACTAGCTGCGAGGTCGTTTGCAGGGGTATCCTACACTAATATTATCAAATGCCAAAGACAGAAATCAAGTGGGTTTAAACAGACGTAAATTTGCGTAGTATGTATTTCTTGCTGCTGTGTAAGTGGACCAATTGTTCTTATAGTAGATATAGCTGTGTTTAATCTTTTTTTAGTGTCTCTATATGATTGTTCCAAGTCAGATTATCGGCTATACTTAAACTTAAGTATGGGTCTTGTTATAAATTATGACCATTATCTGAGACTTCCCTTAATTCAATTTCAATTTATTTATTCTGAGCTAATTATCAGAATTTTCTATAGCTATCTCGTTGATCGCGTGTTCGTCATCACTTCTTTTCGCGGACTATAATCGAGTTATTATCTACATATATAATGGCTTTGCAATTGATGATATTAGCTGGTAGATCGCTTATATATATATATAATAAAAAGCATCAGTCCCAGAATAGATCCCTGTGGCACTCCAGCATTAACATTTTTTACTTCAGAGAGTACACTTTTCCACTACATCAGTTTCATTCTATCTTGTAGAAATAAACTTAGTAAATCATGAATCAAACGCTTCAAGCTATATAGTATAGATTTGACAGCAAGAACTCATATGACACACAGCAAATACCTTAGTCAAGTTGCATTTTACTATTGCAGCACGTTCTTCCTTCTCTTTCCATCCCTTGTTCCACGAATAGCTTCAATCAATTTACGCGTGTTGTAGTCGATTTTCCAGCAATCAACCTATTTTGGAAATCTCTCAATAGAGCTTGGCTATTCCATGAATAAAACAATTCTGTTTTTTTATTACATTTTGTAAACAGTGATTTATCGATATTTTTATACACAGATACTTGTTTAGCTAATTGTAGTTCATTTGGGTAAATTTCCAAATGAACTGAAGTTAGCTAGTTTTTATGCATGTGTCTAATAAGTTGGGTAGTTAATCTACTATTATATTTTTGTATAAAGCTATAGTGTAACCACATATATCTTTAGATTTTTTATTTTTTTGATTCTGTACAACATATTCTCTATGGTCTTTCATCATTATCTTCCCTTGTTTATGCTTTTTCAATACTTACTCTTTATTATAAAAACCTTATTTA
The DNA here is from genome assembly GCA_963170755.1 of Amphimallon solstitiale. Classification (NCBI taxonomy): domain Eukaryota; kingdom Metazoa; phylum Arthropoda; class Insecta; order Coleoptera; family Scarabaeidae; genus Amphimallon; species Amphimallon solstitiale. The sequence goes on along the minus strand of OY720676.1, from coordinate 41,329,541 downwards.
ACTCATCCGTAGTTAGATACATGTCCATACTCTGAGTACTTATTTTCGGTCCTGTTTCTCATTTGATGACATTTCACATCACCTGGTGTTTATTTTCGTAACACAGTAAGTAATTCTGATCGTGATTAAGTCTAGCATTCATTGTTAAGTTTAAACTCCACTTATCATTCTTTGTGCTATCAGGTGATCTCATGACTGAATATATTGTCTATAAAGCATCTAAATAATTTTTTACACATTACATTTCCTCATTTTGTGCTTCGCAGGAAAAGATCATATGTTTTTAATTTCTTTTTGTGAAGCTAATTGTACAGCCGAGATTAACAAATAAAAAGTAATAAACATGAAATACAAAATATTATATTAGTGCTAATGGTAGTATATGAAATATCTTGCGTCCTTTATAATTACTACTACTTCTATATACTGTAGTTTTATAAGATGATGAAAAAAGGTAACCTGCATTTCTAGTATAAAAATTAGAGGTGGTTATATTCAACACTTCACGCGTATACTTAAAAACAAGAAAAGACTACTTTCAAAATACAAATATCAATCACATTTAAAAAATTTAAATTTCTAAAAGCATCTTATATCTATTACAACAACAAAGCCAAAAGTAATTTACAATGTTCTTAATCTGAAAACACATTGAATATCACTGCAACCGCCTCAGTGAATTATTCCACGCTATAAAACTGAGTAGAAATTAGAATAGTAGAAAGCTTGAAGAGCATTAGTGGTATACCAAAGTTTTAAATTATCTAATGCTTAACACAAACTGAATAATCATATGCTAATACTACCAAATTATCCTCAATTGTTGAGATTAAAATCATAATATAATCAAAAAAATTAACATAATCCTCATTTAAAGTGAAACACTTTAAACTATAGCTAAGTCTGCTTTTAAAAGCTTAAACACATTTATTAATAATACTAAAAATGGAATTTTATATCTCAGTTTTGAATAATTAGATGTACCAGAAAATGCATTAATAAGGCTAATTTGCAAAAACTGTATTAAAAACAGAACTAAATTGTATCTCCATTAGAGCCCGAACGGTAGTTCTCCTTTTATAGTACTACATCTAAAGCGAATGTTTAATTCAAAATCTGTCGTACATAAAGTCTCTATCTCTATCCATAAAATCAAGAGCAAACGGGAGACTGCTAAACAGAACTACAACAATCGAATTTTCGATAAAAATTACTCGCATTTCCTTCGCATGTTGCAAATGGGCAATTGTTTTCTGGTTCGTTAATGTAACTAGATGTTATTGCATTGTGCCACGCTATACTGAAAATTACTGCCACATTGGCATGCAAGCGGGCACGCACATATGATCCGATAAATATCAGCTAAATGTTGTCCACTTTTATGAGATACATGACAAAACGTTTGATTTAGACACCAATAATGTCATGGCCGAACTATCCGGTTGCCTTAAATTATGGGACTAGTCGTCAGTCGTCCGCTTTATGAAAGCTAAATATTACACGTCGTGGTTGATGGTATTCAATTTCGTTGAAAAGTACGCGAGTAATATTTTTCATTATGGCGAGATAATCATGTTTGCTGTTGGTATAAAATGACAGATAAATAACTTGGGTTAAATATGAGAATGCTTTATGATATGAAACGTGAAATATTAAGCCCAATATACGTTTTTGACGTTACATGCTGTAACCCAATAAATGACACAATTTTTAAAGTTTGCGAAACATATTGTTGACATTACATATTAATGTGTATTTTTAATTTCAAGTAGAAATAGTTATAAGTTTAGTTTTGTTTAATAAAAAGTAAAGTAGAAAACAATAACCAGATAGAAATAATAAGAATAGCAGTAGTTATTTAAAACGGATTATTAAAGACCAAGGTTGATCACTTGTTGGCTAGGAATTTCACAGGCAGATGTCCACAACTCAGTTGTTATCGGAACATCCTCTAGTTTGGACAAATTACGGAATATAAGTAAGTAACAATATGATATGTACTAAAATGTATTACATTTCTTATATATAGATTCAATTATTTTAAGTGTTTCCATGAAATCTGGTTACCATAACATTCCAGATTTTCAGGATTTTCTCCAGCTTGTTGAAATCTAGATCTAGAAATTTAACTTGATATTTCAAATTAAATTTCAAAGGAATCATCACATTCACATGTGTTGTAGTACATATAAACCTATTTCGAAGAATTATATGTATTATTACAGTAAATTATAAACTTTGTAGTTTCATAAAATTCCAAAAACATATAATTATTGTGATAGTTTAAAAGAAGGTTAATTTGATATTTTTAGCAGATAATTTTTCTCAAGTTTGTTTACAGATGATAGTAATTCAATATCTTTTCAAGTATTAATTATTTCGTCAGTTTTATTGTTAATATTTTCAGTGTGTTAGATATTGCTTGTCAAGAGATTATAAAGATTTATATAAGCCAGCCATTCTCAAACTGTGAGGCGGTCGATATTCCTTCGCAATTTTTCCACTATATTTGCGTAGTATAGAAAATCATTTAAGATAGCAAACAATACAAGTGCTGTTGCTTTGCGTTTTATTGGTTTGCAGAATAGTAGTTCTTCTACTGCTGACATACAATCACAAAATCTAACATAGAATATTAAATGAGCATCTTTATTATCTTTATTTTATTTGCCCCATTAAGATGAAGTGAAGAAAAAATTGTCACGCAAAACTGATGCTGTACATCTTCAGCTATATCACCAATTCGACTGGCAAAATTTTGTATATTGACGCTTACGTTTATTACAATAGATTTCAGTACAAAACTAATTTGAATGTAATTTTTAAGTTTTTAGCGTCAGAATACAACTAAATTAAATAGAAACTAATATTACAAGTACAGAGATTTCAGTGAAAATTATTGCATAAGGGGGGGATTGTGATTAAAAATTATGTCGCAAATACTAAAAGGTTGAGGACCCCTGACATAAGCAGATCAATAAATAACATATCTCTTCTTTAGTAACTATTTTCTCTCTTTCAACGTATACAATTCAACAAAGAATGCATGTTTGGACCACTTCACACAAACCCTTTGCTAGGAGCATTATAAGTTAACACCTTCAATTGACTGGTAACTAAAATAACACTGGTCAACAATGAAATTGCTTCTTAGGTGAAAGTACCCAATCCTGAATGAATTCAACGTGCTGAACACGAATATCACATTGAAAAAAGTTGATTGGCTCACGTTCAAGAGATATTGACGTTTTGTCCATTGCATAGATGCTATTGCATAATGTAATGCAATTTAGTGAGAAATTACGAAATTTTGCGTCATATTGCATCACCCCTTCATGCAAAGAAGTTAATGCAGCATTTACTGTAAGTTTCCGTTGAGAGTGTTGCGAAATTGATTGCGCAATATCAAGCAATAGCTAATTATAGTTTATTTATAAATGGCCGACGTGACAGTTAACTCGTGCAATGTCCGTTCATTCGCGCATATTTTTCGAAGCTCTAGCATACATAAGTGATTGCTATAGTGTAAAGTAACTAAACAGTAGCAATGCCTCGTAACTGTGTTAATAGTGCAAATAACTTCTGTTATATTTGCGGAGAAGTGACATTTGCTGCACAGAAAAAGAACATCAGTGCAACAGTTAAGAACGCGTATCATTTGTATTTTGGTTGCAAGATAGGCGACCAGGACAAAGACTGGGCCCCACACGTATGCTGCCGCACTTGTGCCGTAAATCTTTCACAGTGGCTTAATGGCAAAAGAAAGGCAATGCCATTTGCTGTGCCCATGATTTGGAGGGAGCCCACCAATCACGTTGACGACTGTTATTTCTGTATGGTACGACCAGCTTCTGGAGGCATCACCAAGAAGAAGAAGTGGACAGTTGAATACCCTAACATACCATCTGCTCTGCGACCTGTCTCTCATGGCGAAGGACTCCCAATTCCAGAACCTCCTACAGATTTTCTATCAGTTCAGACGATGAGGATGGCCATGCGTCGGCGAGTTCTCCTCAACGTGGCAGTAAGGATGATGACTTTTCGTGCTTTGACGAAACATCTGCACCACATAAAATTACCCAGGATGAAATGAACGATCTTGTTCGCGATTTGGATCTGTCGAAAAGCAAAGCGGAGATACTGGCCTCAAGACTTCGACAGTGGAATCTTCTGGAACAGAATGTCCGAGTGACTTCATTTCGCACTCGCCATCAGCTCTTCGAATCTTTCTTAAGAAAGAAGAAAGCCTTGTGTTCTGCTGCGATATTGATGGTCTACTACAAGCTCTCGGTATTGCACATGATCCCCACGAATGGCGGCTGTTTATAGACGCTTCAAAACTGAGCCTAAAGGCGGTTTTGTTGAATAATGGGAACCAGCTTCCATCCATACCTATTGCACATGCGGTCTACATGAAGGAGACTTACGGCAATCTAAAGCAGCTACTGGAGACGATTAACTACAGCAAGTATGGCTGGCAGATATGTTCTGACCTGAAGGTAGTATCTCTGTTGATGGGTTTGCAGCAGGGATATACAAAGTACTGCTGTTTTCTTTGTCTGTGGGACAGCAGAGCAATCGATTTGCACTACATCAAGAAAGACTGGCCTCCGAGAGCATTTTTTAAGCCTGGAGAAACGAATGTACAGCACCCACCATTGGCACAGCCACACAAAATCATCATTCCTCCTTTACACATCAAACTCGGTCTTGTCAAAAACTTGGTAAAAGCCATGGATAAGAATGGACCAGCATTCAAGTACCTGCATGACAAATTCCCTCGACTCAGTGAAGCCAAAATTAAAGAGGGCATCTTTGTGGGGCCTCAAATTAGACAGCTCTTCCGAGACCCCAAGTTTGAGGAACTTCTTCAAGGTAAAGAAAAACAGGTTTGGGATGCATTCTATCAAGTGGCAGCAAACTTCCTGGGGAATGACAAGGCAGAAAATTACAAGTGTCTGGTTGAGGATATGTTGGCTTTGTTTCATGAATTCGGCTGCAATATGTCCTTAAAGATCCACTTTCTTGATTCCCACTTAGATTTCTTTCCTGATAACTGCGGGCAGGTCAGCGATGAGCACGGCGAACGCTTTCATCAGGACATTGCCACCATGGAGCAACGGTACCAAGGCAAATGGTCTACGTCAATGCTAGCTGACTATTGTTGGACAATCAGTAGAGATGCTCCACAAGTCCACTACAAACGGCAGGCCAAAAGAAGTCGAAAGCCGGAAGCAGACTAATGTTTTCTTACCATGTATTATAATATTGACATAAGTACACTTTTTCTGAAATATGCGTAAATGTTTTCTTACCATGTATTATAATATTGACATAAGTACACTTTTTCTGAAATATGCGTAAATGTTTTCTTACCATGTATTATAATATTGACATAAGTACACTTTTTCTGAAATATGCGTACATATTACAGAAAACCCGTAGCCAATTCAGCTTTTTCTTAGTCATTTTCGTGTTCAGCACATTGAATTCATTAAGAAATGACTATTTTCAGCTTGGAAGCATGAACTTTTCGAAAATTTGTTGCTCAGTGTAATTATAAATATATTTATTTGAGATGCAGCTGTAACTGCAAAACAAAAAAAATTGCCGGTAAAAATGAAGTATATATTTTTAATTAATTAAAAGAAATTTCTTTAAATAAAAACTCTATTTAGCTTCGTGACGTTTCTGTTAGAAATTCTAACTTTCTTCAGACCTGTTTATTTATGGAACGAAAGGTGCGGAATGATAAAACACTATTGGATTTGAATAAAGTTTGTAAGCAAAAAGTTTTTATCAACTTACAGATGTCTAATTTAGACAAATATTAGATATGTTGAGAGATATGAAAACATCTTACTTTTGGAAGTGTTATGTAATTTGTTTATTTTGACACATGGTATAACTGAAAGGGCCTTCAAGATACTTGTTACAAATTCACATAATGATAAAACAAAATAAAGCACACGTATTAAAAATTTACTAATGTAAAGTGTGGTAAGTGCACCAAGTTTTTTCAATAGATGAACTTCAAACTATATTTTCTTTAAAATCCTACGACTTTTTTTGGCTTTGGGTCACATGCAGGTGTTTGTTTCAGGGAACTAAGTAGTAAATTTTCAAAAGTGACTGCAGTTTCAACCATTTGATCTCTTGGAATTGCAGCTTGAATGTAATTAATCTTTCCATGATTATCAGGAATGTCTGGTTCTACATCTTGATTATATTCTTCTGGATGCAATTCTTTGTATGGTTTGAGAGCAGCTGGTTCAAATTGCTCTTCTGAGATCACATTTTTATTAAAGGGTATGATTTCACCTTTACGGAAACCATTGATTATCACTTCTGGTTTTATGTCCTTCCATGTTTCAGCCAGAATTTTGGAAAACTCCACCTTCGGTATTTTTTCCCAATTACCAGTTTGGAGTCCCAAGAACTCTTCAATCCTCTAAAAACCGATAAGTCTAACGGTTGTAACAAATGGCTTGTGTGCGAAGGCAGTTTTAAAATTGTCACATTCTCCCTCAGGGCCAGTTCAATTACTTTTGCTGAAACATGGGTGCTATGTCCGTCGTATATTAGCAGGACAGGACGTTCCTCACCGAGACATGGAACAAATGTTTTTTCCAAATAGTTGCAAAAAACATCGGATTCCATCCAACCATTTAATGTTGCTGCATATACTGTTCCAGGAAAGATTTCATCCATTGGGATCCATTCTTTCCAAATACATTTTCCTTTAAAAATAATTAAGGGTGGCGCTTTTGTGCCTGCAGCACTAGCACCTGCTATAGTATTGTTGTGTTTTCTCTACCGGAACTACTTATGGTTTGAGAGCATGGCTTTCCTACAGCTCCTACAACTTTTGTTTTTGATGGATCCAAGGAAATTGCAGATTCATCTAAATTCCAGATCTGTCCAGACCTATCTAATAATTCTAAATCTTGCAACGTAGTTTTCAGTAGCTTGAAATATTCGTAAATCACGAAGGTATTCAACGTTCTTGAGTTTTTTAATTGATAGGCGGTGTCTCTTTTTAAATAACAAAAACCAGTCTTCCCCTGGTTTGTTATTTTTAAAGGGAATTTTAATATTGTTGCCTTCAACAAAAGTTTTGACCGACTAAAAAATGTCTCGTCTAGACAATCCGAAGCCCCATTTTTCAAGAACTCGCAGATACTCAGCAAGTTGATTTTCTAAATGCAGTGGAATGGCTTGAGGTCTGCCATAAGTTTTGGTTTTAATTCCTCTTTTTTGTCTAATATGGTCTCTTAGGGTACTCTTTGGAATGTTATAATACTTAGCTGCTCCCGAAACATTTTTCACAGCTAGTCGAACATCTCGAATCGCATGCTGAAGGTCTTCGAGGTTATACGAATTACCTCTGTTGAATATCCGAACGTAAGTGCGAACCATTTCTTTTCTTTCCTGAAATAACAGTGCTGATTTTACATGACGTATTTTTCGGGGCAAGTTCGTTATCCAGAGCGCACTTACCCCAGAGGTTGAAGGTGCACTTACCCCACCTTCAATTTTGCTGCGGCAACCTCTAATTATCAAAGACAAGACATTACACCAAATTCAAATGTTTACACGTGAACTTTAAAACAATGGACGAAACTAGTTGAAAGAAATCCTTACCTGCTTTTTAATTTAGACACGCCACGAATTTTCTAAAGTTGGACTACCATCTCCTGCGCAACGATAAGTTTTAGCGGGAGAATAAAATCGTCAATGTGCCAAGCGGCGCATTAGAAATCACTATATTATCGACTCTATGCAAAACCAACACTGCTTATAACCGCATAGTAGAGATGGCAGGACGTATGTTATTAGAAGAAATATATTATTTATCAAAAACGCTCTTACCCCAAACACGATCTTACCCCATCTTACCTTAATTAAAATATTGTTATTTTCATTCATTATATAAAACAATCACTCCATTTGTTTAATTTAAAACGTCAATGATTTTATTGATACAGATGGGTTCCTTATTTGTTATCGTCTTTATTAAACAGAAGTAAGTAAAATGGTAATTGATAGGTAAATTTTTGGAAAGAGCTTTTTCATTAAAAGCATAACAACATTTGATGATAATTATTTAATCATTTAAGGCTTTCTTAGATATGCAAATTACTTTGCATATCTAAAACCCAGTTATGACAATTACAGAGAAAAATATTAAAATAAAATTTAGAAATCGTCGTTACTTAAAAGTGATAACACTGCCTGTGTATCAAATAGAAAACATTTTACGTATTAAAGTGTGAATGTGGTAAATGTTAATATTGGGCAGTAAGTATGCAAGTGTGAATGTAGGTCGATATTTATTCATTAAATAACGAAAAGTAAAAGTTATTTGCCGATCAGACACAAATAAAACACATCCGGATAGTATTTCCTGTGATATTTCTGTGATATTTTCGAAGACACTCCAATTGGAAAAGAGCGCTTGAAATATTATTTCCCATTCATTGCGTTTCTAAAAAAATCCTACTGTTGTTCGCCTAAACAAATATATGTGTCGTATATTTTCGCAAATATTCATTTTTATTAGAAATCGCCAAGAAGTCGGTGTCGTCGATATTGAATGCGTCGCAATGAAATAACACCGGTAACCTATAAAAATCTGTCACGTTTAGGATATTGCCTTTCCACCACAACAATATATATATATATATAGTTGTATATGTATATATATATTTATTTAACAGTCTACACAGACCCGATCTGCTACATGCAGTAATCGTTGTCAGGCCCGCAAAGACGTTGTCAGTCCCGGTTTCGGGACTGACAACGTTTCTTGTGTTATTTCGGTCTATTATTCAATGCTTATGACAAAAAATGATATTTCAAAAAAAATTTTTTGGGTGTGCTAACGCGGTATAATATCAATTTGTATACAAGTTTAGTTCAAGCATTTTCTGGGAGAAGGCCAGGCGTATTTGTGTAAAAACCTTTACTCTTACGTTGTCAAGCCCACCATATTATACCGACGTTCCCAAGCCCTAAACTTGGCAGCTACGTAAATGACGATAAGCAAAACACTTCTAGGAATAATACTTGTAGAACTAACATATTGCCTTTCTTTTAATACTCTTCATTTGGTCGAGTAATGCAAAATAATATTTTGAAACACTTGCTTCTAGATTCTTTGGAATACTATCCTTAACTATATTTCGAATGAATTAATGATGTAGAGCAATCTACTTATTTATATTATATTATGTTTACCTATCACTTAAAATCATATTTTCTATAAAACAGTGTTAGATTTTATGTCACAGCAAATATCTCGACTGTTGTATTAATGATTAGAAAATAATAGGTATATAAGAAAGTTATTAGATTATTTATTCTTAATAATGTGTCAAAATCGGCAAAAACAATTATACATCAAATGATTCAGGTAAAGCAAACGAACTTAATATTTTAAATGGAGTACTCGGTATTATTACATATTCTTCACGAATTTATCTTTACAACCGTCTACCATATGTTGTACTTAATTAATTTACCACGGAATACAATAATAAAACTGATGCACAAATTAATAGAAAATATGTGTTGGAACGTGCATTCCCGAATTTCATGACGATTCTCTGTATCCTAGAAATGATGTTTTATTTTGCTAGAAATACCGTTATTGTTGAAATTACATTTATTACTCCAAGGAATGACATCCACTAAATGCTGATTATTGTTAAACCATTTCCAAAATATTGACCTCCTATCAGAATACCCAACTCTTAAAACGAGAATCAATTTAATTTTATAGGATTATTTTATGTTTTTTTAGAGTGGAAAATACTTTGTAGTGACTTATTGCTCTATCGAGTACTGCTTCACGTACTAAATTTCTTGGATGTGCTTTAAAATATGCTAATACCATAACATCTTCTTCATTTGCTGTACGTTAACTTCTTGGTCTTAGCATTTTAGCACTGAAACATCCGTTTCTTCGTAAATTACGTTCAATTCTTGCCAACGTGCGAGTATATGGCTGTACCCTTTCTGGTTACAAGGTTCGCTACAATGCAGAAGTTTCTCCACGATTTACATTGCATCTGACGTACGTTCTCAACATATCCATTTGTTGATTATGTGTCACAAGATGAAAATGAACAATGTCAATTTACTGTCACTTCGACACGCTAGCAGTAACAATTGAGCTCATACCATCTTTTTGTTGAACTGTCTATGTTTTGAACGCGCTCAGTTCTTTATTCTACTACGCGGTAAATTAATGATAAGATGTGGTATAACGTATTAAAGATAAAATTATGTAGTTTCAGAATAGGCAATAATAATGCGTACGTTCCATTTTAAATATGAAATTTATTTTTTTATTTATTTTTAATTCTTATATTCAATTATTTGATGTTGTTTTTCCGACTTTAACACATTATTAAAAATAAATAATCTAATGACTTTCTTATACCTCACTTTTTCATCATTCATACAATAGCCGCGACATTTGCTGTGACATATAAATTCTAACATAAAGATTAAGTAATAAATTAAATAATAAATTAAAAACATTTAAAAACGCTGCATAAAAACGCAAGATTATTTAAGAAAATCAACATGCCCAATATCGTATTGACAATTGTAGAATTATTTACCAAAAATTAACGTCTTTTATCTAAGGCTGAAAATAGAAATTCCACATTGAACATGGTCTAGACCTCTTTGGAATTAAAGTAAATAGAAGAATCATTGAGGTTTGAAAGCTTTATCATCGAATTTATATAAACCTTTATTTGCTGCGCTAACATCTGATTATAAATATATTATTATAATGGACTAATTATCTAAAATCGAAACTATTCCACCATTTAATTATAAAGCCTAAATTTAATTTTTTTAAATTTTATCAATTCGAAATACTGTATTTCTTGAGACTTTCTTTTTTTTTATTTAGCTAACGAATTTGACGTATTTTAATCGTCGATATAATATAACATAATTTCGGATTAGTTCGAAGTTTCGGCATTAGTTCTTTTCAAAAGCAGGATTTTTAAAATACGTAAGCATTAACATAGAAGCTATTGTTGTAATGGGATTTAATAAACTAAATATTTGAATAAATCCTTTAGTAACCCTAAAATTGATTATATGTATAAAAGTAAATAATAAAAAAGGCAAATCTAGTAATTTTGATAAATCAGCTGTTCTACGATGGTTATTAAAGAAGGATTTGCTTCTTCGTAATAGTCCAGACAATCTCAAATATCAGCTGAGTTGAATAAATAAAATACTCGACTAATAAATAGGATTTTTTCTAAATACAAAACAATAAATCTTTGGCGGCAACGTAAGTTGTGTTTTATTGTTTGTTATTCTTTCAGATAACATTTGGTTGATTGCTTATGTAATACTTTATCTACGTATAACATAGGTATCTGTTACATATTGAGAATGGAGACTGCGCCTTTTTTGGGAGTCCTATTCTTTTTCTGCCGGGTTATTTAATTATAATTAGGTACATGTGTAGTTCTAGAATAATATACCTCTGCTTACAATTTCTATAGTTGGTCTTAAAGTAGTCTGCAGTAAATAATTTTCTAATTACATATACAGGGTGAGTCAGTAGCAGCCGCTTCTTCGATTGCTCTTTTGTGTTTTAAATAAAAGGAAAAACAGTTAGTGGAAAATTAATGGTAGCTTATGGCGCACATTCTAAAAATACTGTAAGCTCTGACGTGTTTCCGGTTTCACCGGAAATGGATGGAACTTAATATTTTTAACGCATTCTATATATTTTTGGATTTTCTAGTACTGTTTTAAATTGTCTATCCAACTAGCGGGCAAAATCAATAACTGGTGAGAATAATAAGTTTATGGTATTTGCGAGTGTAGTCGAACACCCCCATACTAGTACTACGAAAATTAGTCATCAGTTAGATGTAAGTTAAATTTGAGAATCCAGAATAATTATGAAATATGTAATTCATTCGTATCATATTCATATACAGGGGTAAAAGAAAGAAATTTTCAAAATCGATTACATGTTTTTCAACGGGCACCAGATAAATTATCCCGACTTTCTCAATTTTTTGTTGTTTACCGACGAAGCCATCTTCTATTAAAATGATACGTTAATCATCACAATTTTCATTATTATAACACATAAAAACTCTCACTTTATCACACCTGCTAACTTTTGAAAATCGTTGGTCATTAAATGTGTGGGGAGGAATAGTGTGTAGTTACATAATTGGACCTTATTTCTTTGATGAAAATGTTAATGGAGAGGAGTATCTTCGTCTTCTACGGACGGACTTTCAAAACTTTTTGAAGACATAAACATTAAATTCAGAAAAGCGTTTACAAGAATATATCGACGTTTTACGCAACGTTAGTACTTCTTCTGAAAGCAGAATACTCGTGCATCGCACAAAGTTGTGGTTGTGTTAAACATATTCTTTAATGAAAGTTGTTTTTTATGTTTGATTGTTGTTACGTTGCTCAATAGTTTTAGGTTATCTAAATTGCCTTATTTTGTTGCAAATTTTTTTTCCTATTAAAGTTTTAGGACATCAATTTATAGTTTTGAAAAACTACAGTCATCTCTTATGAAGAGCTTCGACAATAAAGTAATACGAGCAATTAGGCAAATGAAATTAAAGATAGCAGCACTGTTTCATGCACCTTAGTGGGGCGGCATCTTCAAATATGTCAGTAAACATAATCTTTATTTTATTTCGTTGTTAACCAACAGTGTAAAAATTAAAGACTGCAACTGGACATTGTCGGAATTAAAAAATCATCTTGTAAAGCTATAACTTTTGGGATAGTTGGATTTAACGTATACTTTGTTTGACAATTTCGGGAAGTAGGCTTTGAAAAAACAAAGGTTTTGAGGTATTGTCGAGTGCAACTTTTACCAAAGGAAGTAGAATTTTTTTGGCTATAAGCACCACTAAAGTTAATGTTTTTACTTTTAAAAAGAATGTGAAAATATTTTTTTTCTGAACGCGCTTTCTGGTCAAATATTTTCAAAAAAAATTAATAACTCAAAAACTATTGGCTCAGTTGTGAAAAAGAAATAACAGTTGAATAGACAATTTAAAGCATTACTAGAAAATCCAAAAATTTATAGGATGAGTCATTTAAAAAAAATTAAGTTCCGCACACTTCCGGTGAAACCGGAAGTGCGTCAGAGCTTAGGGTATTTTTAAAATATGCGCCACAAGCAACCATAAATCTTCCACTTCTTTTATTTAAAAGACAAAAGAGCAATCGAAGAAGCGGCTACAATGACTCACCCTGTACATAAAAAAGCAGGGTTTGCAGTATCAGATGTAGTATCTGTACAATAATTCCAATTATCTGAAGAAGAATATTAATTTATTATGACTTTTCAAATCTCAGCCAAATGAACTTGTTAAAAGAATTAATAAAAGTAACAGAATTATGTAGTTATGTAGATGTAAATTGATGAATATGTTAGCATATTCTAAAAAAACGATAATGGAAGAAATACACATTGTTTACATTATTTGATATATTTAGAAGAATCTAAATATCTAAGTGAAACAACCAAAAATAACGGCAAATATCTGAATTACATTTAACACAATCAATTTTAAAAATTTTTATTTTAAAATCTGACTTTCCTCTTACTATTAAAACATTTTAAATATATCGAAGCTGTATTTCATAGCACAAACAGGACTATCCAATTACATTGTTTATATATGTATACTTGGCAATGCTGCCGGGAATGACAAGGTCTGATAAATGTCGCTTTTTTACACACTGGGTTTGGAAAGACGGTGGAATCGCTGGGTTTGAAAACGTCGATTTATAACAACTCGTGTGTTATACACTGGGATTGACTTGGTAGCATGAATATAGCGGGCCTGGTTACGTCGGTTGAATAAATATATATATATATATATATATATATATATATATATATATATATATATATATATATAGTTAGATTAAAGATATAATTACTGATAATTAGCAAATATAATATAATATGAAATAATTACTACTTTAATAAAAGTAGAATTTTGGGCTGGATAGTTGATTCAAAACACAATTGTTGGCTTAATAACGTTTCGGAAATATATTTATTCCTTCATCAGATCTACAAAATACTTAAATTAGGGACAACTGTTAAGTTAACTATAAATTATCTTACAATTGCCACACTAGGACATAAAATATATGGGTTTGACGAACATTAACAATTTTACATAATATGAGAGTGACTTATAAGTATAAACGTCAAGATGACATATACAAAATTGTAAACAAAAAAATCTTTTTTATTACAAAGCGCACATCAGGTTTCAAACCTCAGATATATCACACTGTTAAATTTATATGTGTCTTATTTAAAAAACAATATTTTATATACCTATAATATTTGAAAAACTAAAAGTGGTAATCATGTATATGAAAAACATGACAATTAGTGAATTTTAATTTTATTCAAAATTTTGTCATTAACAAATTTTAGTAAACCTGAATAAATGTTGCTAAAATTTTGGGAGTCTGATCTAGAGTTAATATTTGGTGTAAAAACATTAATACAAAGAGTTTCTAGAAATAATCTCTTAGTCAAATTAGATTCTTTATACAAGATGTTAGTTCGATCAAATAGTATGGAATGACCAGTAGTATATACATGTGATGCTAATTTACATGCATTAGGTTTATTTCGGGCATCACTTTTATGTTGTGTATTACGTTCTCTAATTCTTTGTTTAGTTTGACCTATGTAGAATTTTTTACAATCATTACATACTAAATCAAATCAATCAGTTCAACTAAATAATGATAACATTGAGCCTCTAAAATATAAAAAAATATCTTATATACCAGGCCTTACTAACCATATTAGGGATTTATTTAAGGAAAAAGTATCCATAGCATACACATCAGCTAATTCTGTCTCAAAATTATTTACACCACTTAAAGATAAATTAGATTTGACATATAATAGTAATGTGGTTTACGGTTTAGTATGTAATGATTGTAAAAAATTCTACATAGGTCAAACTAAACAAAGAATTAGAGAACGTAATACACAACATAAAAGTGATGCCCGAAATAAACCTAATGCATGTAAATTAGCATCACATGTATATACTACTGGTCATTCCATACTATTTGATCGAACTAACATCTTGTATAAAGAATCTAATTTGACTAAGAGATTATTTCTAGAAACTCTTTGTATTAATGTTTTTACACCAAATATTAACTCTAGATCAGACTCCCAAAATTTTAGCAACATTTATTCAGGTTTACTAAAATTTGTTAATGACAAAATTTTGAATAAAATTAAAATTCACTAATTGTCATGTTTTTCATATACATGATTACCACTTTTAGTTTTTCAAATATTATAGGTATATAAAATATTGTTTTTTAAATAAGACACATATAAATTTAACAGTGTGATATATCTGAGGTTTGAAACCTGATGTGCGCTTTGTAATAAAAAAGATTTTTTTGTTTACAATTTTGTATATGTCATCTTGACGTTTATACTTATAAGTCACTCTCATATTATGTAAAATTGTTAATGTTCGTCAAACCCATATATTTTATGTCCTAGTGTGGCAATTGTAAGATAATTTATAGTTAACTTAACAGTTGTCCCTAATTTAAGTATTTTGTAGATCTGATGAAGGAATAAATATATTTCCGAAACGTTATTAAGCCAACAATTGTGTTTTGAATCAACTATCCAGCCCAAAATTCTACTTTTATTAAAGTAGTAATTATTTCATATTATATTATATATATATATATATATATATATATATATATATATGTGTACACATGTGGGATGGTATCAATTGTAGTATGTATTTCATTTCATATAAAAATAAATATCTAAGGGGCGAATCTGTGATTTTCAGGAAATTCTATCAGTTAAGGTCTTCTATTTTCCAAGTCAGTGAGTGTATGTAATGCATATAGACATATCGCAACATTATGAAATTTATTTGTAAATATTTTCATGTACATGTTTTTGTATTTTTGGTATAATTTCAAAATTATGATCTTTTTAATATCTTAATTGTATGTTTAAATTTGTATTATTTGATAGCGAAACTTATATTTCTCGATTGAATCGGCCGTTACTTGCTGGAACTCCAAAATAATTAGGGTTAAAGTAAAATACAATTTACAACTAATATCCAGTATAATCACACTTTATTTAAAAAATACGACATGTTTCGCTACAATGTAGCTTCTTCAGGTATTGCGTTACTACTAAATACATTCTACAAATTTATGATTTTTCCAACACATTTTCTACACGCTTGTTCATTACCTAATTACGATAAATCTCGCAATGACTATACAATGTACTCTAAATATATTCTTAACAACTACCTACGTCTTTAACGCTACCAGTTTAAAAGCGGGGAATTATTTAGATCTATCTGACCATTTAACACTACATCTGAGTATTTAAGCTTATTTATTTCTAAGGCTTCTAGTAAATTTAATTTTAAACCTTTTTCTTGTGAACGTAGTATCTCAAATTCGTTGTTGAAATTTTGATTATTTTCTAGTAAGTGAATTGCATAATTTGAATCTGTCTTTTTATTACTAAAATTCTTAAAATGTTCGTTTATTGTTTTGTCAAAGCACCTCCCTGTTTGGCCTATACATGTTTTAGGGCAATCCATACATGTTAATTTATATACTCCTGACTTTTTACCCTTGTTCATCTTTGATTTATTGTTTTTTTATGTATTTCCCCAAAGAATTATTTGTTTTATATGCTACATTTATATCTACTTTATGTAATTCTTTTTCTATTTTTTGGCTTGTTTACCTATATAAGTTAATACTTTATAATTAGAGATTTTTATGGATTATTTAGAAGATCAAATTAAAGAACATCCAAATTTCAAACACTTTGTTTATTGGCATAGATACGTAGATGATATATTGGGTTGTTTCAGTGGAACAGACAGACAATTAAAGCAATTTTTAGAATATATAAATAATCTACATAAAAATATTAAATTAAGGATAGAAAAAGAATTAAATAACAGTTTAAATTTCTTAAATCTTATAATCTCAAGAGAACACAACAGACATGTTTTTTCAAACCATCACATACAGATATTACTATTGACAATAGCTCTTTTAGTCAAAAATTAGCGGCGTTCCACTCTATGATACATAGATTGATATCAATTCCATTAAATAAAGAAAATTTTCTTAAAGAACTAAACATAATAAAACAAATAGCGACAAACAATAGCTACAACCTAAATATAGTAGATCAAATCTTGAGAAAAAAGAAATATAAAAAGGCACTAGAAATGGTTTACCCAATAACAAAAGAGAAGAAACTAAACTTGGAGTCTGTGGCTTGAAACTACACAAAAACACTAAAACACCTTACCACACTAAAGCACAAAAATGGCTAAATACGTATTTCAACAACTAAGTTGTCATCATCAGTAGCACTGATTAAAAATCGCGCTGTCTACAGTACAGAACGTACAGAACTACGTACAGAACAACACAGTGTTGTTCTGTACGCTACGGTGATTAAAAATCGCGCTGTCTACACACCGTAGCGTACAGAACAACACTGTGTTGTTCTGTACGTAGTTCTGTACGTTCTGTACTGTAGACAGCGCGATTTTTAATCAGTGCTACTGATGATGACAACTTAGTTGTTGAAATACGTATTTAGCCATTTTTGTGCTTTAGTGTGGTAAGGTGTTTTAGTGTTTTTGTGTAACAAAAGAGAAATTAAGTAATTATTATATATCTGTGTCCTCTTTTGCCGTTAGGCGTCGAGGCGATCTGCTTAGCAGAATTTTTTCCATCCTATCCTATCCCTAGTAATTTCTTGAGCTTCCCTCCAGGTACTTCCCCGGGCCGCCAGCAGCTGCGCTATCCCCTGATTCCATATTCTTCTTTGTCTACCTCTGTTTCTCCTCTTGTTCCAGCCGGATGAAGATGAAGAAGAAGCAAATATAACAATAGATGGTTATCCAATAAAGGTGACAGAAATTAAGTAATTATAAAGTATTAACTAGCATATAAAACAAATAATTCCTTGGGGAAATACATAAAAAACAATAAATCAAAGATAAACAAGAGTAAAAAATCAGGAGTCTATAAATTAACATGTATGGATTGCCTTAAAATATATATGGGACAAATAGGGAGGTGCTTTGACAAAATTATAAACGAACATTTTAAGAATTTTAGTAATAAAACGACATATTCAAATTATGCAATTCACTTACTAGAAAATAATCATAATTTCAACAAGGAATTTGAGATACTACATTCTCAAGAAAAAGGTTTAAAATTAAATTTACTTGAAACCTTAGAAATAAATAAGCTTAAATACTCAGATGTACTGTTAAATGACCAGATAGATCTAAATAACTCCCCGCTTTTAAACTGGTACCGTTAAAGACGTAGGTAGCTGTTAAGGATATATTTAGAGTACATTATATAGTTATTACGAGATTTATAGTAATTAGGTAATGAACTTATGTGTAGAAAATGTGTTGGAAAAATCATAAATTTGTAGAATGTATTTAGTAGTAACGCAATACCTGAAGAAGCTACATCGTAGCGAAACATGTCGTATTTTTTTAAATAAAGTGTGATTATACTGGAAATTAGTTGTAAATTGTATTTCACTTTAACCCTAATACTTATATTTCTAGTAAAAAGCATATTTATTATTTATACGCTTATTTCTATTTGTTTTAACAATGTATTTCATCTTCATATTTGCAGTTGTAAATCACTGTCGAACATTGATCAAGATGCATATTTTTACTTTACATTTAGTTACTTTCTTTCACTCTGAGTGTATCTAAAATAGGTAGCGAGATGTATTCGGAGTTCATTTCATGTCTCGGAATGCTTCAATATTGTGTAGGTATTTTTACTGTAAATGTAGATAACGCATTATTATAAGCAATTATATGTTTATTTAAACCTATAAGTATAGAAGAGTTCAATATGTCTAGAAGTAAATACACAATGTTACAATTATTTTGTTGTATTTTATCTCTTAATTGATTATTTTAGTTTTATCGTTGGATACTTAAATTATCGTGCTTAAATAAATCATCATTCTGACTCCTTCTTCCACCTAGCGGAGAGAATTCCATAAGAGTCCTACCGCTGTGCGTTTTGCATTACTCATGTGCGTAATGTATACCTTTCCTGGCGGGTAGATGGCGTACGATGTTTTTTTAATAGATTGGGTATTTTAATTATTTCTAATTTAGTTTTGGAGTTTCTTTTTGGGCTTAGAGTTATGTAACAAATTAATTATAATTATTTTCCACTTTTCTATTGTCATTTGAATCTGCGTTTATGTCGTGTGTGTAAAATATCAGTTTAGGTCTTGTGGGCTTTAGTCCTAATGTGTTGATAACGCTTAAGATCGCTAGATGACAAGTGGATTCTTTCTCTTTTGAACGATAACTGTCGTAGAAGAAGCATTAAACATCACAGAGCAGATGCAATCTTCTTAGTCACTAACTACTTGAGAAATGTTGGATGTTAAGTATATCGTGTTTAATCGCTAGTAAAAAGCGGATAGTATAATAATTCTCAAGGTTTATTATGGATTTGGCGTTATAAGTATAATCTTGTTGAGGATATTGCTGTCGTGGCTTAAGAATTGTTTAACTGCTGTAAGTATATTTTCCACGTGTCTGATCGATCTTAATTGTGTTGTTTCTATATTCAAATATAGCTGTTAGTGCATGGCATAGACCTCATTTGAGCACTTTAGTTGGGTTAAGTCTAAGAACCACGTGCCTATGGTAATTTTATGGTTCCACGGGAATTAATTGCTGTATCCTGCGGTGAAGACATAATTTGAGGTGCAGATAAATGAAATACTGTAGCCTTCCTACGCTAATTTTCCTGAAGATGTCGTTAGCCGAAGATATGTGAGGCAGTTTTCCTTGTAACGAGTGGGATCCGTAGAAGGTATCGTGTATGGTAGCTGTGGATGTGGTTTTCTTTAAGGTACTGTGACTGTGTAATTTTCCTGATATTACCCGTAACGCGGGAATTATTGGCCAAACAGTTTTGGTAAAATTTATGTCAATTTCGAGTACTTCGTACAGTAAATTTCAATTTTCCGGCCTAGCTAATCAAATAAGTCATCGTAATTTCTTAAATTAACTTCTTGTGGCATGTGAGCCTTTATAATTTGAATTTATTAAATTAACGTAGTTTTATTAATAACAGTGACCCCAGTTTGGAGGTTACTTTGTCATTTTTGGAGACGTTACGTAGCGTTTTTATTTTTGGATTTAGAACTTGAACAAATTTTGGATGTGTATTGGCGTTGTAACCTCACATCTGTCTTGTGTAAATTCATAGCTTGCTATTTAGTGTAATTAGTCAACCATTTAAATCTATACTTGTACAATCTTGTAAGAAATTATTGAATTTAATTTTAATCACGTTCTCTTATGTAAAGCATAGTTAACTAGCGCTAATATTTATAGTATTAGATACCATATAACTTAGAGTCTGCACTCTAATGTCGAATAGATTGTCGGTTGCCTCTGGTATACAGAGTGGTTTATTTTGGTGTTGACGTGTTGCAAATCACGATCAAACTGTTCGGCTTTGGAGGGACTTTCGGCAAGTTGCCTTATAACTGTATGCTTTTGGTAAGAATATTGTCGGTTAATTATTTTAACTTTAAGGTTGTTTCATGTGTTCTCCATTTTGAATTTCTTAAATTTTGTAATTGTACGTCATTGATAATTTGAAGTTGTGGATCACCTTGGGTGACCATTTAAGATTTTATTCATTCCTTCAGAAGTTTATTACTGGCAACTGAGTTGCGCTTTTGTGACGCATATTTCATTGTTTTGTGCCTTTGAATATCTTGTTGGACAAGATTAGTTAGCAATAGCCGGTTTTGTGTTCGATATTTGAAACGAACTGTTTGTTCCAATTTATAGTTTTCAATAAACCGTATGTTAAGTTTGAATGAGTGTGTGTTGGTCTTATTTTTCTTATCACCTGGGGAATATTATATTGGATCTTGTCCGGGGTCTGAATATCTGTTGGGCTCAGCATATTTTTACGGATAGGCGCCCTGACAACGTAACCTTCGACTTAGTACTGTGTTCGAACTCGCCCTAATTCTGACTGTAGCTGGAGACGGTGCTGACTCCCATATTTAACATCGACCCCTGGGAAGTAAGAGGTAAAGACTTGAGTGTTATAAGGTGGTGATTATTTAATAGACAAGCGTCTTCCTAAATTTAAATAGAAGGTTAATTACCGTGGTGGTGTCTGACTTACTACCTTCTTGGAATTTGGGTACCGAATCTGTTTAGGGCCTTGGCCATTTATAATTTAAATACAAGAGGGTAGCAACAATCATAATTATATTTTTGACTCTGTTAAGAACAGGTTATATGTTGATTGTACACATCCAAATTGAAGTGTTTTTATAAAGTATTTACTTTTTAAAATCATGTTGAGTGGTTTTTGCTTTTGTAACATTCTTTTAATTGTGTAGAACTTTATTTTCATGTATATAAACATTAGCGTCAAATTGTTGCCACAACACGTTTTACTGTTGTTATTGTGTTTCTCTAGAAGCTTCTGGAATATTGGATTAGACATTCGTTTCCTGTTTAGAACGGAAATAATATTAAAAATTTCATACTAAGGAGTAGGGGAAACTTACAAAAGACAGACGTACTTCTTAATCGCTCTCTTATACATTTAATTTTACCGAATAAAACACTTTTGTGAAAACAAGATTTATCTTTTAAAATAATTTGAGTACATGGAAAAATACATGTCTATCTTGCTAATACTCAGAGAGTATATTTAGTTTATTGTATATAATTAGTCAATAAAAGTTTAAAATGAACATGGTATATCAGAAAGAATTTAAGATTCAAAGGCATTTATTTTAATATTACTAAAGGCTTTTAACATGATAAAATACATTTTTTTGTACTTTCTAAATTAAATTAAAATTCATCGTAATAATATGTTACAATTATTTTGTTGTATTTTATCTCTGAATTGAGAGTTTTAGTTTATCGTTTGATTAAATAAATTATCTTGGCTTTTTGGATTAAATTAATGTTATCAACTCTTTCCGCCACCTAGTGAGAAATTTCATAAGACTCCTACTGTCGAGCGGTTTGGCATTACTCATGTGCGTAATGTATACCTTCCCTGGCGGGTAGATGGCGCACTTGTTTTATTTAGTGGTTTCGGCAGTTTATTAATAAATAATAAGTATTATAATTATTTCTAATTTAGTTTTAGAGTTTCTTTTGGGGCTTAGAGTTATGTAACAAATTAATTATAATTATTTTCCATTTTTCTATTGTCATTTGAATCTGCGTTTGTGTCGTATGTTTAAAATATCAGGTTAGGTCGCTCGGTCTTTAGGGCAAATGTTCGTGTTACGCTTGAGGTCGGTTTTTGACATGTTAGAATCTGTCTCTTTTGAACTTTAACGGTCATCGAAGAAGCATTAAACATCACAGAGCAGATGCAGTTCCTTAGACACTACTTGAGAAATGAAGAATTTTTGAGTTATATCGTGTGCAATCGCTAGTACAGGCGGATTTTAATGTTGTTTCTCAAGCATTAATGTGATTTGGCGTTATTATAATAAACTTGTTGAGGATATTGTTTGTCGTGGCTTGGGAATTGTTTAAGCTGCTCTGCTAGTGTTAGTGCATGGCATAGACCTCATTTGAGCACTTTTGTTGGGTTAAGATTTAAGAACCACGTGCCCATGGTAATCTTACGGTTCCAAGGGAATTTATTGCTGAATCTTGCGGTGAAGACATAATTAAGGTGCAGATTAATGGAATACTGTAGCCTTCCTACGCTAATTTTTCCTGAGATGTCGTTAGCCGAAGATATGTAAGCAGTTTTCTTGTAACGTGTGGATCCGTAGAAGGTATCGTGTATGGTAGCTGTGGATGTGTTTTTCCTTAAGGTACTGTGACTGTGTAAATTTTCCTGATATTATCTATAACGTAGAAATTATTGGCCGAACAGTTTTGGTGAAATTTATGTCAATTTCGAGTACTTCGTACAGTGAATGTCAATTTTCCGGCCTAGCTAATTAAATAAGTCATCGTAATTCCTTAATTTAACTTCTTGTGGCATGTGAGCCTTTATAATTTGAATTTATTAAATTAACGTAGTTTTATTAATAACAGTGATCCCAGTTTGGAGGTTACTTTGTCATTTTTGGAGACGTTACGTAGCCTTTTTATTTTTGGACTTAGAACTTGAACTAATTTTGGATGTGTATTGGCATTGTAGCCTCACATCTGTCTTGTGTAAATTCTTAGCTTGTTATTTAGTGTAATTAGTCAACCATTGTAATTTATTATTGTACAATCTCGTAAGAATTTGTTGAATTTAATTTTAATCACATTTCCTTATGTAAAGCATAGTTAACTAGCGCTAATTTTTATAGTATTAGATACCATATAACTTAGAGTCTGCACTCTAATGTCGAATAGATTGTCGGTTGCCTCTGGTATACAGAGTGGTTCATTTTGGTGTTGACGTGTTGCAAATTACGATCAAACTATTCGACTTTGGAGGGACTTTCGGCAAGTTGCCTTATAACTGTATGCTTTTGTAAGAATATTGTCGGTTAATTATTTTAACTTAAGGATGTTTCATGTGTTTTCCATTTTGAATTTCTTAAATTTTGTAATTGTACGTCATTGATAATTTGAAGTTGTGGATCACCTTGGGTGACCATTTAAGGTTTTATTCATTCCTTCAGAAATTTAATACTGGCAACTGAGTTGCGCTTTGTGATTTACATTTCATTGTTTTTTTTGTCGTTTGAATATCTTGTGAAAATTCAGAGATTAGTTAGTATAGCCGGTTTGTGTACAATAATTGAAACGAACTGTTGGGTCCTAATTTATAGTTTCAATAAACTGTTTGTTAAGTTTGAATGAGCGTGTGTTGGTCTTATTTTTCTTATCACCTGGGGAGTTTTACATTGGATCTGGTCCGGGGTCTGAATATCTGTTGGGCTTAGCATATTTTTACGGATAGGCGCCCTGACAACGTAACCTTCGACTTAGTACTGTGTTCGAACTCGCCCTTCTCTGACTGTAGCTGGAGGCAGTGCTGACTCCCATATTTAACATCGACCCCTGGGAAGTAAGAGGTAAGACTTGAGTGTTATAAGTTGGTGATTATTTAATAGACAAGCGTCTTCCTAAATTTAAATAGAGGGTTATTTACCGTGGTGGTGCCTGACTTACTACCTTCTTGGAATTTGGGTACCGAATCTGTTTAGGGCCTTAGCCATTTATAATTTAAATACAAGAGGGTAGCAAATAATGTTAATAATTAAATAACTATTTTGAACGAAATTGATTCTTGGACAGGCACTTATTAAATAAACCTGTTAATGGTTTATGAAATAAGCATCTGTCTAAGCAACAAACGTTTTATGTGTACTGGAGACAAAGTTTTTACAGTGAAGAACTTGATTATGTTATCAATATCACTGCATATAAGAAAAATAGTTACGGGTTTGTGAATAATCAATCAGTTTTTAATATTTTTTAATAAAATAAATCATAACGAAAATGAAAAGTGTGAACACATGGATGTTAAAACTAACATCAAGCAGTAAATAATTACTGTGGCTTACATATATACCTTTATACGTAAAACGTATATGTATATATGCATATGCGTTTTGATTGGTGACGCCACCTAAGGCTCTATTACACGAGATACACTATTAACATACAGGCCTCTGTATAGCAGAACATGCTGTCAGAAGCCATCGCTTTTTTCCGTGTCATCTTTTGGGTGTTAGATGTCGCTGTGATACTCTCACTACATTTAACATGCGAAAATGACATAAGCAGCGATTTAAGTCTTGAAGCTATTGTCGAGAATCTCCACGTACACTGATGAGACCTCATAGGTCGAAACACCGGTGTCTGTGCGTTCGATTATCGGCAATGGCACTTAATGTATGTGTGTATCTCAAACACATGCATATATACATATACGTTTTACGTATAAAGGTATATATATGTAAGTCACAGTAAAATAAATCATGTTAAAAGAAGTTTCTTTTTCTTTTGTATTAGTTTTCTTTCATTTATAAATTGAATTATTATCTTTTTTTTGTCTTATGTTATATTTATAACTCTTAGAAATAATGTATATGTAAAGTGTAAAAGAAAATTTTGATTTGTATCATTTTTTTAAAGGGAGATTTTATACAAATAAAATTGTACTTGTTTTGAAATGTTTCGTTTGCTTTATGTAGAATCTCTATCTTTAAAAAATTATAAATCTACACCCTGAGAAAAAGAGTCAGTACTGGGAAATATTAAAAGGTAACAAAGACAAATAAGTGTGTAAACCACTGTAAACCCACGATACATGTAGTAACATACAGTGCGTTCGTAAATGCTTAAGATGAAATTCAAATTAACCGCCCAAAATTTGAAATTTAAGTTGGTAAAAAAATAAATTGCCCTATCTGTACCTATGTCATATGGCTTATGCAAAGGGCTTATGTTTATTGTGTTCATTTTCTGTTAAACTTTATATTTTGATTTTTAATCGTTATTCCTGTTTCTTCTTGTTATATTGCGTATTTTGAGAATCTGTAGAGGTATAATTTTATTATAATTCAAGAAGGTAATATAATAAGGTAATGTATACATCATGTTTCAATAACGTTTACGTTTCAGTTTTAAAATGGTGTTTACTTCTGAGGAAGATCCTTCATTTTAATGGCCCACTATCGCAGTGGAACTCAAAATCCAGATGGATCTTGGTCATACAACTTGGAGTTTTGTATTCATCAATTTAGACATCAGTTTACAGATATAGATTCTAATCGTCATAATTTTGTGAATCATAAAAACATTAAGCGATTTCAAGAAAAAACTTGCATTTGCAAGGGGAAGACTTCTGGAAGACTAACAGAATTAAGACAACCAGTAATGTATGGATGATATTGTGCAACGTATGACAATTAGTCCAAAAAAATCATTAAGAAAAATTGGTATGATTCATTCATCATTAAGAAAACTATCAGCTGAGACAGGTATTAAGCATTTACTATAATATGTTTATTTATTGTAATTCTAATAATTTTAGGGCTGTCGCTTGCCACTGTCCATAAAGCTGTTAAGAAAAAACTTCATTTCCACCCTTATAAAATAAGTGTTGTGCAACAATTATTGTTGTTCACGATGATGAATTAAATAATGATTACTTCCAACAAGATAATGCACCAGCACATACAGCAAGAGAAACAATAACATTTCTTCAGGAATTTTAAAATAATAGGCTCATTAGTCAAGGCATATGGCATCTTACACCGCTTGATTTTTATTTGTTTGGTCGACTAAAAAATAGTGTTTTTAAGAACAGGCTCCATACTTTGGAAGAACTTCAAGAAGCAATTAGATATGAAATCTAGCAAATTACGGTAGGAGAACTACAAAGAGTGTTCGAAAATATGAAATGAAGAATAATATATGCATAGAAAAAGTGGGACAACACTTTCAACATTTAATGTGATTGTTCTACTTTTAATGTAAATATTCTAATTATTATACTTGTGCTACTATCTCATTTTTAATAAACTTTTTATTTAGTTTATCCGCTTTATAATTATAATTATACTTAGGTTTTTTTTTTTTTTTGGAAGGTACCAATCTGTATATTTGGTTGCCTATTGTTCTCATCTCAATCATTTACGAACGAAGGGTATAGACTTGTTGTCAATTATACTAAAGTGCAATATTTAACTTTTTAATTATATTTGTAAGAATTAAGGTCACAGCAATATGTTTCGTATTATCGCTAAATATCCCACGTTTCGAGTTAAGGGTTAAAAGAGCTTTGATGTGAAAAATGCTGCTGGTAATGTCATAGCGCAGGGAGAACCAAATTATAAACATAAGATTGAAGTACCAACATCCATTTGCAGAAAAGGTAAATCTCTTATGCACATTAATCTCGACAAAATGGGATATTGGAAGAGTTAAGGTGAAGCCAGAAAAAACGAAAAATATCACCGAACTTCTAGTTAGTGATTTTAGTACTAACTGGAAAAAAGAATATTTTGACTTGAATTTTAAGAATGTTTTCGAAATGCATTATGCAATAACTAAACCGGTGTCCATAGAGGAATTGTGCGAATTGCAGGACAATCGATTTGTCTAGAATTTTTAACAACTAGTGAAGAACAGTTTATTTTGTAGTTAATATACAATAAAACTCCATGCAAAGTCAGAAAATACAAGTTTTTTTTTTATACAATAATACTTGAGTATTTTCAAAATCGACTATTTTTTTTTATAAATAATAACTAATTATTGTTTACTAATAACTCATTTTTCTTCCTTAATGAAAATTATGTGCTTGCAGCACGTTTTTTCTTTTTTTACTGGATTTTTTACATGTTGATATACTGACTTTTGAATTTAGACACCTCGTATAAAATTATATCAGAGTTACAATCGTATGATTACTGCTACACAGTGTCTACCTTTAATTAATCCCATATTATTCGTGAGTTGGTGACGCAGGTGAAGTATATTCGACTTTCGAGAATACAATTAGATCATAAGTGACTTTTACGAAACAAGAACAGTGATAAATTTCATTCCGCTCGTGTGAAATTAAGTTTGATATAATTGACAGACATTGAACAAGTTTCCGACATCTGGTATCACGTCCTTGTATCGTTTGGATACGCGCCAAGCGTTATTCTGAGGCGCTCAGACTGAGGCATTAACGTTTTCAATGTTGCATGTCAGTTTGTAACGCAGCAAGTTCTGAGCCTTTCACGTCCACAAAGTCGTCCCCCAAATAATAACTTTTCGATATACAACATAGCGCGAGAGAGATAGAAGAGCCTCATTTAAATACTAGGCGAAACGACGACTGACATGTCTCTTATTGATATTAATGTTATACCGATTGTTAAAACAATTGAACAGCCACAAATATCGAGAACTACTGGAAATTGTGTACGGTTCTGTTAATGATATACTCGCGCACTAACGACTCTATGGTCGTTTCTAGATGGGGGCACTAATTCAATATCCATTGTTGTTTTGTCTAAAGTGAGTTTCCGAAGATAGTTGGCACATCACGGAATCGATAAGCTTCTGTCTAATTTGAGTTACGGTTTTGAAATACATTGAGTGATATGTATTTATAAAAAGTACTCACTAATATCAAAATAAACAATTCTCTCAGGAGTAACTAAATTTAAAGTCAATTATACTCAAATCTAACAATAATCCAATAGTTATTTACGAACCAAGTGGTGGAAAGCTTCCGCATGAGCGCATTTTTAAAACACAAGCGACTGAAAGGAGCGAATGCCATTGGCACGGAAGTGGTTTGTACTATATTTTTTGTACGAACATTCAATTAAAAGTATTTTTGATTAATGTGTTTAATATCACACGTAACCTAAAATAGATTTACTTAATTAATTTAAGCATTTCATGTACGCGCCAATTACATACATGTACGTTGAATTAATTATTATATTTTGTAAATGACGAATTTATTCTTATATTTATAGTTGATTTATGACCTTTTTAGTTTAATCATAATTAAATGCCAATGTCAATGTGGCTTGAGCGGTTGTCAAATAGATGGCGCTTACACAGTTGTTGGGAGAATTTTTAGCAATTACTACTATTTCTCTAACTTTTTATAGAGGAAAATACAGATTAGTATTTTATAAACTAAATTTTATTAGTATTAAGGTCGGTTTTTTTTAAATGCCCCAAATGTTTTTGCAATTTTTACAATCGAGTCATTTAAACTCTTTGATTATTATTCTTTAATATGTACGTAGGTGATGGAAAGTAATTAATTAGTTATAAATCCTAGTACATTAAATAACAAAACGGTGAGCAACAAAAAGTGATAAAATTATAAAATATTTTATCTTAGTAAATGTTCGAAAGTATGGCGTTGTTGATCACTACATTTCTGAGCTCTTCTGAGAACACTTCTTGTCACTTTTAAGATAGTTCTAGCGGGGACGTTATTTATTATGTCTCTAATTTTGTTTTCCAAGGAATAGTAGAGAAATTTACAATTGAACATATCAATAACTGCAGTTATTGATATGTTCAATTGTAAATTTGTCGATAACTGTTGAGTTTGGGTACAGGACATGGTACATGATACATACTTAGAATTCGATGCAGAATTAACAAATTAAATAAAAAATATGTTTCCATTTGAAAAAAAAAAATTGGTGGTAACTTATTTTTGGAGCACCTTTTGTACATCAATTTACCATAAAAAAAACGCAGCTAAAAATAAAAATCGACCTATCCGCGCGTTTTATCATAAAACAAAACCAAAAATTTTAAATAAATTTATTCCAACCCGCGCGTCCTCAATGTATATAAACGATACCCAGTATATACATACATATATGTATAATATAAATAAAGCAGCATAAAAATCCATCTTTAAATTTAAAAGTGTAATGTTATTCGTGAAATGCCGCTGTACTGGAAAAGAGCAAAAAAAGGTGGAAAGTATCGATTATTTCTTATTTTAAATGCAGCGACTGATGCTTCGTTTCAAAAGTTCGATAAAAGTGGTTCACGAGAGCAGAATATACTTGCATTAGACGCGGCGAGGGCCAAAGGCTGTTCCCTATGCGATAATGTTCAGGAATTTCAAACTTCACGGTTCGTTTGTGGGTCGTGTTTTCCTCCGTACCTGTGGAGTTCTTAATCTAATTCTATCCGCTTGTTTAAAATTAGAACATTGGTCTTCAGAATTTCGACACTTTCCGTATAACAAAATAAGGAACGAAACACTTCTTTCGTGAAAGGAATAGCAATAACGAAGTTTATTTTTACAAAACATTGGAAATTTATTTTTGTTTTAGAGAAATAACGAATAAAAATGGTTGAAGAAACGCAGCAAAATAGTTATTATTACTATAAATTTAAACAAGCTTAAGCTCTCATACACACCTGAGTTTAATCTTTCGTTTGTTTTACCATTATTGTTTTTTCCTTATTGGTTTTGATAAGCTGCTATTTTAAATGAAATAAATTCGTTACCAAGTGATTTAATTATGTTTCCTACTTTTTCTCAATTTTTTTTCGATGAAAGTAAAGAAATTAGGTGTGTGTTCTAAATACTTGTGTAATGTTGATAAATTTGTATAGAAAGCACAACTTAGAACACATTTGCGTAAAATGCCATTAGATAAGAGTGAACGTGCTACTTCCGTTCCGAATTTTGAATTTTGAAAACATAGCAAAAAGACGAGAGTAGTACCTTGTCTTTTGCTATGTTCTTACAGGAATCTACTTGCAAATTAGGATATCAAACTTTTTCCCTAAACCAATAGATGGCCTCACGTTCCAAACAGTTTAATTGAGAATCTTTGTTTTCTGAGTGGTACCCTGTTTTACAGCCCAACTCTCCACAAAGTAATCCAAATATTGTTTCTTATCCTTTTGACAGAATCATACCTTATCCCTACACATAAGGGAAATAATCAACAACCACACTAACCACAAACGCAACGGCGAAGCTAAAATATACTGGAATTTAGAAGGACCATGGAGCAAGAGCAGACGGACAGTCTTTTAATTGACAGTCAATAGGGTCAACGCAAAGGTGTGCAGTCAGTTGCCAAGATATCAACGCGAAATATGGTCTGCTTAGTCATTACTGGTATGCCAATGTTTTACCATCGATTGACCATTGTGGACTGCAAATTGCCAGATTACGAGAATTCCCATTTACGTCATGGCAATGAAGAGATTGTGAACTATATCTAACATTGTCCCAGCACTTTACCTTTAATATAAATGTCTACTACATATTCTATACCGTTAAACCACAATGGTCAAATGGTAGCTGACAGTTGCCAGCAATATACCAGATGTAGCGTTAATGTGTATTTGATAGGGAGTAGTGTCATTATATGAGGTTCCGATTGAAGGAGTGCTGCAACATGACGGAAGACTTATGTTATTCTTAAATCAAGGTAAAAATTAACATTAATTATTAATAATTGAATCCCACTGTGAGACAGTCCTTATTATATGTAAAAAGGAAGATGGCCGAAAACCCTAGTCGTATTCCCAACATTTTTCTAGTAAATTCATCTGCTTAAGGACTTTGAATTTCTCATACTATCGATATCGTACTTCAATGAAGTTGGAATAAGCATGCAAACGGTTCCTAAAACTCTGTTGTTTTCGACTCCGAGTCTTTTTTGGCCCTCAAAAGCTTTAAAACTTCGAATTTCATGCTGAAAAGTGAAAGTTTAGAAATTTACAGACCACCTGTCACATTTGTGTTATGTCAATATTTTGTGTCTAGTCCTGTTTTTTCATTTACGTAATGGCCTTTCTGTAGGCACGTCACGAGTCAATTTCGTGTGTTTTTACAAATTCGTGGGAACACGATCACACGTACATTTTAATTTTTCACGCGCCACGCGATATTAAAATATGCATTTGCGCGCGTTGAGTAGAAGAAAGTGCGGGCTTTTTAACCGTATCCTTTGCTATACGTCGGTTTGTCTCGCTTATGAGGAGATAGCAACAGAAAATTGAGTAAGTCGAAAACGCATCTTTTGAGTTTGTCCGTAAATATCCGGCGATCGAACAGAGTTATAAAGCCCAAATTTTAACGGTAATTAGCTCGGACATTCCCCTTCACAGGACGATCGGTCCGAACGCGCTACCTAGAACCACCTTCGGCTAATATTAAGGAGAATGTTTTGTAACAGATAATATATTAAAGAATAATAAACACATACAAATATACACCTAAAAATAATTTTGACCTTATTCTTCTACTTTTTCCAAATTACAAAGTGTACTTCAAATTGCACCAAAAGAACTGCTTTTGCTCTGCCATTACACCTTGGTCAAAACTAACGCCGAGAATCGAATATCAATAATTCAATTATCGGAATATACTAATTTCAAAATAAAATGTTTCGTATATTTGAAATTAAGTCGTGTCTAATTTCCAAATGTAACAAATAGATATTACTTTAGACCAGTAATGTATGATAAAAATTTTCGACCATAAGATTCTGTAGGTTTCCAAATTTTTATAAAAAGCGTTTTTTGAAATTTCTACCGGATGTAGGTCTTTTACTCCTAAATAATTTTTCGCGAATAACTCACAAGTCATTCGTTCTATACATAACATATTAAGACTAATTTAGAGTATGAAAGTGTTTAGAGATAGATTTTAAAAAATTTATGTTTAACATTTTTTCGAAATTTGTGCAGGAAGTTAAAACTTTCAATTTTATCTAATGACAGTTTTTTTTTTTTTGCAAATATATTGCAAACCATGCATTCTCTACAGATTTATCAAGAGCGCGAAAGTATTTACTGTATTTAGAACCCGATTTATTTTTTCCAAATTCATGAATATTCATGAATTTGGAAAGTAAAGTATCAGAATACCCCATTGTCCCAATTTCTATGATATCAGTTCTCCGATGTCAGCCTGCCAGAGTGTGTTTGTGATAATATTATCACAAACACACTCTGGCAGGCTGACGTCGGAGAACTGATATCATAGAAATTGGGACTCTGCCAGAGTATGTTTGTGATAATATTATCACAAACACACTCTGGCAGGCTGACGTCGGAGAACTGATATCATAGAAATTGGGACAATGGGGTATTCTGATACTTTGGCACAGTCAAGTAATAAACTTTATAATCCATATTAATATACTTTATAACATTCCCAAATTTCCTTGCCCCAGCGGCAATAAAAGGAAAATATCCGTTTTACTTCTGTATTATAGAGAAGACAGTTCTGAAGATGAATGAACGATTATTACAAATATTGTCAAAATATTGGAATCCTTTGAACTTTATTGTCAGCATAATATCAACCGATGACTTCAGTGGTGATGTCCATTTTGCAATTTTTGATGGAGAATTTCATTTCAAAGATTGATAACAGTGAACCAGAAGCGGTAAAAGAAATGAAATCTGTCCAACGGGAATTTCAATCAAGGTTCACAAAAGTCTTTTCTAGAAATCTTTCGGTTAGCGGTGTTTAATCAATTGTAATATTTGACTTGAGTTTAAAAAGAAAGAATATTTTTTTGGATCTCTGCTTAAAACAAAAAGGTACCTAAAAGATATTTTGCAAAACGAAAGAGAGTCATCAGGTGAATTTGATAAGAGTCCAATAAATCAAGCAAAAGAAAAACCGCTGTGGATATTTTCTTTCCCAATGAATAAGTAGATTGTGCTACTAAAGTCGATTCATATTCTTGGAATGTTGTTTACAAAAAAAAAAAAACTAATTAGAATATTAAAATATTTATCAAAAGTACAGTAAAACAAACAACCTAAAATTAAACATAAATCTAAAATCTGTTAGGACTATAGCATTTTAAGTTTTAGTTAGAATTAAGACCATAATACCTCCAGATACGAGCAACTTCTACAATTAGCAAATTCAAGACGTACACAAAAAGAAATATAATAAAAAAACATCACACAATTAGCAGATAGTGTTCGAACTGGTTTGGAAATATTAATCCTGGCAAACACTTTAAGTTTTCCGGAATATCGTTATACATTTTTGACCATAAGGCGAACATTACCAAATAAGAATTCCTTGATATCATGTCTCGCAAATAATTTTACAGCCGACTTAGAAAAGTATTTGTTACTAATCAGTGTCGAGATGATGGTCAGACTAGAAACGTCATCAATTACTAGATATGTATAAGTATCATCAGCATACATTTGCAGTCTATATGTTTTTATAAAATGGCGGAAAGAAAACGTATAAATGGTAAAAAGTAGGGGACCCAAAATTGAGCCTTGTGGGACTCCACAAAGTAAAGAACATTATTTCGATGTACAGTTAACCTTCTAATAGTCTAAAATCTGTCTGTCAAATATGAATGCATTAAATCATTTGCCGATGTGCTCCACTTGATATAATATAAAACATCTGCAAGTAGTCTTTAGTTAAGATTATCAAAAGCCGTAAAAGTACGTATTTATGTATTATAATTCAATATGATATGCTGGACAGTGTATATCTATAACGTGCAGTGATATTGGTCGTTATAAAGATTATTAAAATACTCTCACTACTTTATTTATTAATACTTAAAAGCTTATTACGTTTTATCGTACTGTTCGGAACCAGAAGCAGCATTCTAAGTGTAATAAAATTCTGTTGTCCAAAGGAATAAAGGAAGGCATTTTACGACACCTTCAAACGGTTACTACTCGACAAGGACTTTTCATAAACTTTACTGTTCAAATAAATATATATGTTTAACAAAGGTTTTTGAGCTTTTAGAGTCTCTTAAATTAAGTGTCAACCGTGTCGTAAAATAAGGGAATCGATCTTTTTTTTACATTACACATGGATTTATATAAAATCACATTTCCCAAGAAACGTATGTATCTATATGTGTGTGGTAGTCTGTGTCTGTCTTTGGAAACAGCCTTTCCGAAAAAGAAGATAGGTACTTCTAAATTGAAACCTCCGGCTCTGGGATTTATTCCCCGAGTGTTTGGAAATTACTTTTATGTGATTTTAGTTTCGAGAAATAAGATATAATGTGAAAGTACTGGAAAGGTATTTCTTTAATCTCATATCCTGCGTTTACACACCGACAGAGTCGATATTTTTATGTGGATCACTTTAAATTTTCTTAAAACTGTTCGTTATGGTAGGAATTTTTGTAGGTAGGAATTTTTTATGTTAAAATTGCTTTAGTGCTTTTTAAACTTGTTGAAATTATTGGATAATTATAATTACAATAATAATTCATATGATTTTTTAATACTTCATATAATGTACCAAAGTACAGTAAAAGTAATTTAAAATTATTACTAAAATCCTGCACACTATAACAACACATTTTAAGAAGACAGTCCTTCAATTTTCTTTTAAAGATTTGTTATACGGGACATGCTTTGATTTCATTTGGCAAAACATTGACTATTTTTCAACCCACAAAAGCCAGTCAGGGTTTTCTGAAAGGAAGTCGTTCTATGTACAGGAGTCAAAACATGATCATAGTGGCGTGTTTCATAGTTATGCGGCAAACTAAAATCAAAGCTGCTGTGATTTCTATATACATAACATAGAACCTCAAAAATGTACAAAACATAAAATGTAAAAATCTTGCTGACCCTGAATACATTCCTATACGAGTCGCTCTGTCGGAGATTAAAAATAGTTCTAATAACCCTCTTTTAAAAAATTAAAATGCGATATACGTCACTACCCATACCCCAATGAACTATTCAGTAACGCATCCTTGCATAGAAGTCAGAATAGTAAACAAATTTATTGTAGACGAATTACAAGATTTACCCAATTTTAAAAAGAACGTAAGGATTAAGATTAGAACACTTTAAGTCCTCATCGACAATGTCACCGAGCAACCTACAACTGCTAACCAAATCAACTTGTGAATCAGCCATGGTAAACCTTGAGATGTGAAACTTCCTTTCGATATAAGAAAGCATACACTGTGTTTTACCGATATTTAGGACGATCCTATTAAACTTTACACTCTTATTTATTTTAAACATAGCCACATCAGGAACATTAATAACATCGCCATATTATGCGATGAAATTACTAAATTTATGTCATCGGCATATAGCATTACCTTAGCACTACCAATTAGGTACTTAGGAAAGTCATTGATAAAAATTAAAAATAACGTTGGCCCCAGGACAGATCCCTGTAGAAAACTCATGCGTACATCAGTGCTACCAGAAAAATTCCCGTCGATACTCACTCTCTGCTCTTTTCATGCTAGGATATGTATAGCTTTTTTATTCATTTTCTCTTAATGTTTGCATTTAATCAGATGTTTCGTTTTATATCTTATAGCGATTTGGTAATTTATTTATATTAATATTTAAGTTGTTTAAACTCTCCGTGTACAGAATGGAATGTTACCTGCTACGTCACTTCTGCATACGACAGAGCTGATCGTGCTTTCTATTATCGAAGTGGGATACATCCAGGCCTATATAAGCCGAAGAGTTAAGGTTTTAAGATCACTTGTTATCTCCCGAGTCCTCTAGTCCTCCCCTGGTGGAAGACTGGTACCCTTCCTGTCTTAAAAGAACCGTCCCCTGGTAGAAGGTTCTTTCCAGCAACAGAGCACCAAGTTTAGACACTTTGGGGTATTTAACAAAACCACCAATCTTGGCATTGGAGTATGTTAAATATTTTATCCGTTCCTCCAAATTGCAAGGCAGGAGTTAAACAGTCACTAATATGATTTCTTCTGTAATAAATCAATTAGCTAATCGTATGAAAGTCTCACATCTATATGTACGAATTGAAAAGTATTTCTTAAAGTTATGATATTAAATTTTCTTATTCATGCAAAAGGTTATTATAAAGTAATGTTCATTCTATGTACCGTAAAAATAATTTTTGATAAAGTAAAACCAATTTTGATAAAGTAAAATTTGCTATTTAAAATTAACTTTTAGACCTGTCGCGAAAGGTTATGTTCAAATCTTGTATACCGTTTTCCGAATTGTATTTTTCTTCTCTTTCCAGAACAAACTCATACTTTGTAAATATATTTCATTTGAAACCGAATGTGTGTTCTATATATGTAAGTATATAAATTACATGTGTGTATATATTTTACCTTTTCACGAAACATGTTAAATAAAAATGATTAAAAATACACGTGTGTTTCCATTTTCAAAGTTTGTGAGCAATACTAATAAGCAATGAGTTACTAAGAAACAATACTCACTTGTTAATATATTCTCAGTTCACCACTGTAAGCTACCCGTAAAAAGGTTTTCTTTGGCACCGTTAACAAGCACATCACCTTTACCGTTAATTAAAACTTCATTTCATAATCCGTAAAGACCTTGATTGTAATTTGAACGCAAAGTCAACGCGTTGAACTTGGCCACAAATCGGCAAGGCGCGTGTTCTACCAGACTCCACGTCGAAGGATATCACGGCGGCGACACGCCTTGTGATATAGGCAACTGGATGTGCGTCCGATTTCAATTGCCGAGAGATGGAATTTTTGTATGGGCTTGCTACCTGAATTAGTTATATAATTAATTAGGAGCAATTACTGCGGATTAGCCCGCAAATAAAGCAGGCAGATTACACTTAGACATAGAAGACTGTTTAAACACAGAAATTAAACATAGCAGTTATCTGTAGATTTACCTGGGGAAAAGCCATATTGGTTTTCGAGTTTAAAATGAAGAAAATAATTCATTAGTCTTTTATTTAGAATAAATTCATACACTTTGAAAAAAAATGACAGTATACTTATGAGACGGTAATTGTTAATATTATTTTAATAAGCCTTCCTGAACTCGGGTATCCTCTGGCATATTTTAACTTGTATATGTTTTGTAATGTAATTAATGTTTCTTCCAGAAATTGCTTAGTTTGTTCTTTATATATTTTGTTACATACGTTGCATTAGTATTAGCTCGATTACCATTAATGTATATATTTTACTTTCTTAGGTATACGTGATATAAGAAAGTATTGTGATGACAATTCTGACCTTTTTTTTCCCTAGATGTTAACGTTTTGAAGTCATCTGATACAGGAAAAGTGATGGTTAAAAAATATCTGCTGTGTGTGTGCCTCTCTCTCTTTTTCTTTCTCTCAAACCACGAGAGCGATAAATCAGATAAAGCTTATCAATTCAATCTTTATATTCACGAGTATAATCGCTCTAGGGCCAGCTGGTCCTTTAATGATAAA
The DNA here is from genome assembly GCA_963170755.1 of Amphimallon solstitiale. Lineage (NCBI taxonomy): Eukaryota > Metazoa > Arthropoda > Insecta > Coleoptera > Scarabaeidae > Amphimallon > Amphimallon solstitiale. The sequence goes on along the minus strand of OY720676.1, from coordinate 41,291,732 downwards.
AAAAAATCATTTAAGAGTAGACAAATCAAATAAATTAAAGTAATAAGAGAAATGCCCAGGATCAAAAGTCGTATAACATACTCTGAACTATTTTGGAATACTCCCTAAACTAAAGCAACGACATCTTGAGGTACTGCCTGATAGTCAATTTGATTTACTTAATCTGAAATACCACAAACGACATTCCTCGTTGTTAAAATAGTATAAGAATTTTCAGGATTTGAAAAAGTTTTAGCAATTCTGTAATATTTATTGAAAAGTTGATGATTTCTAATATTTATTATTAGTAATTATTATTATCCACCATTGACCAGATCTTCACCACTCGCCAATACTGGAAAAAGCATGGGAATATAATGTACCAATCTATGAGTTATTCATTGACTTCAAGGAGGCCTACGTTAGTATAGACAGGAATAGGCTATATGATATAATGGAAGCTTTTGGCATACCAGGCAAATTGGTAGGATTAACCAGAACATCAAGGACAGACTCGAAGACCATATTTAGAATACAAGACGAAATGACGGAAAAGTTTTCAACCACCAAAGGCGTTAGACAGGGAAATGGATTTGCACCGATCCTGTTCAACATTGTACTGGAGAATGCAATAAAAAATGCCAGTGAGAACCTTGACAGAACAATAATGCTCAAGTCACATCAGATAATCTCCTATGCAGATGATATTAATCTAGTGGCCAAAACAGAACGAGATATCTATGAAGTGTTTAACAAATTAGAAACACAAGCCAGTTAGATCGGGCTGAAGGTCAATGAAACAAAGACCAAACTATTACCAGTGAAACCAAGAAGAAGTATTGGCCAGAATTACACAATAGGAAATAATAACTTCGAAGTGGTGCAGTGATTTAAATATCTGGGATCCCAAATTAATAGTGAAAACGACATCCAACAGGAAATACAACAACGCATACTAGCTGGAAAGAGAGCCTACTTCTCACTCGTACATATATTCAAGTCCAAATCAGTCACAAGAAAAACAAAAATTACAATCTACAAGGCCATGATAAGACCAGTGGTGACATACGGAAGCGAGACGTGGATAATCACTAAGCACTCAGAGAAGCTACTAGCGAGATGGGAACGGCGAATCCCAAGGAAAATATATATGGTTCGGTGATGGAGGATGGCGAATGGAGAATCTGATACAACTTTGAATTAAACAGAAGTACAAACAACCAGATATTGTCGAATTTATTAAATTACAAAGATCGAAATGGGAGAGGCACTTAGAAAGAATGGGTGGGGACCGAATCCCAAAGAAGGTATACAACGGTCAGATGGAGGGCGCCAGAAGAAGAGGAAACAATTAGTGAAAGTGCGCAATTGGTAGGCAACAGCAAGGCAGCGAGCGAGATGTCTGGAGGCAGAAAGTATGGGAGGCCCAGATCCAAATGGGACTGTAGTGCCACGAAGAAGAAGAATATTTATTATAGGTATTTTATATACGTTCTTTGAAAGAAATAGGTTCTTGGTGTACATATAAAGATACAAAAACAAAAATGTTACTTTAAATAGTAAGCCCAGGTTGTTTTTGATTTGCATAGATTGAATGAGGTATAGAAATATGGAGAGGTGTAGTAAAAACAATACTTTGCATGCTGTTTGTCATTGCTGTGCTCTCTTTATAAAAACATAACAGTTCAAATTTTTGGATAATATGATACATTATTGGATCATATTTTAATTTTGTCAACAGGACATACACATCACAAAAAATAAAACGTCACTTCAAAAAAAAAAATAAAAAACGAGCACATCCAATGTGCCATCGCTAGGGGAAGAGGAAACAATTAGTGGAAGTGCGCAATTGGTAGGCAATAACAAGGCAGCGAGCGAGATGTCTGGAGACAGAAAGTATGGGAGGCCGAGGTCCAAATGGGACTGTAGTGCCACGAAGAATAAGAAAAAGAAGAAGAATATTTATTATAGGTATTTTATATACGTTCTTTGAAAATATAGTTTCCTGGTGTACAAACAAAGATACAAATACAAAAATGTTACTTTAAATAGAAAGCGCAGGTTGTTTTTGATTTGCCTAGATTGAATGAGGTGTAGTAAAAACAACACTTTGCATGCTGTTTGTCATTGCTGTGCTCTATTTATTTTTGGATAATATCGATGGTATTTTGCCAAAAGGGCGATTGCACCATTTCGTTGTTTTGAGAAAATTGGAGAAAACTGTTCTGGAAATATATGGGCGACTAAATTGAAAAAAAATTGTACTCAAACCTTTCAAATTGATAATCAAATGGATAAGTAATCAAAAAATACAAAATTAAATGTACTGTTAGTTTAAAATTTTAATTTTTGTGGATATTCGCCCTTTATCCAGATTAGTGCTGGTTATGTGGTGCATTGACCCCAAGTTCGCCCCTTGGTTAAGTGTTATATTCATTGCCCAAACCTCTAATTAAGATTAATAATCGACGAAGGAGATACATGTTGAAACTCCATTATATATATATATATAATAAAACACAAGTAGTGTATAGTTTCAAAATTATTATAATGTTTTAACACACTACATATGGGTGTACAAGTTGACATGCGAAGACTGTAAAAAAGTGTGTGTAGGACAGACAGGAAGGACATTCGATACTAGAATGAAAGAACACGAAAGATGTTATAGGGATAAGAAGACAGACTCAACTTTTGCTAATCATTGCTTAGAACATAATCATAAATTCAATACTAATTTTACAACGTTACATGTTTTAGGAAAAAGTAAAAAACTTAATATGTTAGAAAGTTTAGAAATTAATAAATGTAATAAATTAGGTATAATATTGAATGATCAACTAGATTTAAATAACTCCCCCCTACTAAATCTAAAATTTAAACATGTCCACCCCCTCTTAGAATGAGATTATTTTTGTAATTTGTATTGATATATATAGCAGCTAATTTGAATTTTGAAATTGTATTTTCATCCACCTGATGAAGCCACAGTGTGGCAAAACATATGTAGTGTGTTAAAACATTATAAAAATTTTGAAACTATACACTTGTGTGTTATTATATACTCTAATTAAGAGTTGGTGAAAACTTTTAATGATCAATTACAATAAAATCATAATAAATAGTTCTAAAATATTTCAGTAAAAGTCAAATAAGGAAAAAAAAATTGTTTGTAAAAAAATATGAAAATAGAAATGAAATTAAAGTAACAAAAAACTACAATAATACTCAAAAAATTAATAGTAGGTGCAGTCTTCGTCTTCGTCATTGGTTTCCAAGAGGCTATTTTCCACGTTTGGTCTAAATGACATAAGATAGAGATGCAGTTTGTTATTTTATTCTTTGTACCATTAGGTATCCTGTCTATTACGAAAAAAAAAAAAAGATTCTTGTAAATGAAAGATAAAATATGCGATTGGTTCTATAATCTGACAGTTTGTTTAACTGTTATTCAAGAGAAAAAATGAGGTGTGGCCACCACACGACTTTCTTATACGTATGAGCGTTTCAAATTGTTGAATTTTAAGAATTTTTTTATACAAAAATTATTCAAAATCCTATTCTAAGTACATCTATTCTCGTAATAAATCTCTATAGAATGCACACTTTGCAAGATATTATCAAAAAAGTGCTACTCGCTAAGAGTAAAAGTGCTACTTCCGGTCCGAATTTTGAAATATCATATATACAAAAAATATTGCAAATCCAGTTCCAAATACTTTTGTACTCTCGATAAATATATATAGAATGCATAACTTAGGACATATTTGCAAAAAATCGCTATTCGATAAGAGTAAAAGTGGTACTTCCGGTCTGAATTTTGAAATTTTTTTTATACAAAAGATATTGAAAATTATGTTTTAAATACTTTTATACCCGTAACGTACTTGTCTAAAAAGCAAGACTTGCGAAATATTCGCAAAAAACTGATTTTCGATAAAAGTAAAAGACCTAGGGTAAGCCAGACAGTTGTTGGCACCCATACAGTGATTGGCACTCAAGAGAATTTCTTCTTTTTGTAAGGGTTTGGGGCACTGGCGGTAAAAATGTAGTGATAAACGACATACATTGGACACTTCTCTGTCACGTGACCAATTATTCCAGTCCAGACAAGTCAGTCTGAATTGTAAAGCGTCACTCAATGCACCTATGCTCTACAAGCTTCTAGAACTCGTGTATTTCTATAAGGTGTGAACTCAAAACAAGTGCCCTATTTTTTGTTTTTATGCAGCGACATTTAGCAAGGTAAGTTGTATGTAATCAATATAGTTTGTTCTTAATTTTCAATAAATAATTCAGTTGAAAATCATGCCATTTCTTATATTTTTAACATGCCAATAACTGTATATGGAAAATGCGGTTGAAGACAGTTATTGACATGGGGTGCCAATAACTAGCTTGTCAAAAAAAACTGGAAAACAGTTATTGGCATTTCAAATATACATTATTTCTGTTGTCATAATAATTTTACAAACCAGAAATATGTGTTTTTTAAGTCATTACCCATAAACAATGTTTTGGTCCGGCACCGTATACCTACTTAAGGGCACTTAATTATTATTCTCTCAAAAAAAATTTTTTACAGGAAGGGACACAACGATGCCTAAAACACCAAGTGGTAAAAAATATGACAAAACATATGAGGAGGAAACAATACAAAAAGCGCTTGATAGTATTAAAAATGGAATGTCGAAAAAAAAGGCATCTGAAGTATTCAACGTACCTCGATCGACTCTTCAATTTCGCCTGAGCGATAAATTTACCAAAGTTTCCCATGGGCCATCACCAATTTTAACACATGACGAAGAACGTGCGTTAGTGGACTGGGTGAAGGACTGTAGCAGAAAAGGATTTCCAAGAAGAAAAGAAGACCTTCAAGCGTCTGTAAAAGATTTTTTAGACAAGGAATCAAGACCAAATCCTTTCAAAGATAATATGCCTCAAGACGGGTGGTATTATTCTTTTTTAAGAAGAAATCCTGAGCTAACACACAGAACGGCAGAAGGTGTCACTGCATCCAGTTCAAATGTGTCCGAAAGAGACATAAGAAAATGGTTTAATCAAATCGAAACTTACCTAAAGGAAAAGAATGTATACAATGTCTTACTTAATCCCGAAAGGATATATAATGGCGACGAGACCAACTTTAATTTATGTCCCAAAAATAAGAAAGTGTTAGCACCGCGTGGCGCAAAGAATGTTTACGAAATTGAACGAGGACCTGCGAAATCAACTTTAACTGTGATGTTTACATTTTCAGCAGAAGGCAAAATGGTTCCACCGATGGTTGTATACCCTTACAAACGAGTCCCGGAAGAAGTAGTTTCCTCATTGCCTGTAGGATGGAAACTTGGAAAAAGCGATAATGGTTGGATGACCTCTGAATTATTCTATGAATACATAGGAAATATTTTCTATCCATACCTTATTGATAACAAAATCACTTTTCCCGTAATACTTTTTGTGGATGGTCATACTACTCACTTGACATATCATCTGAGTCAACTTTGCACTAAATTGAACATTATTTTGGTGGCGTTGTATCCCAACTCAACCAGGATTTTACAACCTGCTGATGTATCTGCCTTTAAACCGATTAAGTCCGATTGGAAAAAAGCTCATATAAAGTGGAACAGAGATAACCCTAAACAGGCTGTAACAAGAGAAAAGTTTGCCGGTGTGCTTAAAACAGTAATAGATGAGGTAAAGGCCGAAACTCTACAAAATGGTTTTCGCACCTGTGGTCTATTTCCATGGAACCCTGAGGCAATAAATTATACAAAATGTCTAGGCATTAGTAATAATGCTAAAACTGACTTAAAAAAAAATGATAAACATACTCGTAATGTAAAACGACCCGAACCTTATGACACTATTGACTTCAAAACGTTTGAAAGCATTGTAGGAGCAGAAGTACTTAGTACATTGGAAGACAATCAAAATGATTTGACTAATGAGATGAAGATTCTGAGAGACATATATCAAAATTTTAAATCAGATCAATTTTGTGATGTTGATAATCAGTTTGGTACCGAGCACAACTTCCAACAAGACATTATCTTTCAGAATAACCAAAATGAGTTGGAGCAGCAGGATAATCAGCCTGTTTTATTTCCAAGTGAAAACCTAAGTTTAGGGCAGAAGAATGTGGAATTTGATTTTGTAGGGCTTACCAAAGATGATTTTGATTTAAGTCAAGCTAGTATCATTTTTACAAGCAACTTGACAGATAATCTGGAGATACAGGAAGACTTATTGAGTCTAAGTAAAGACACACTAGTACATGACTTTTCCACGAAAAGTTTTTCTAGTGAAAAATGTAGAGTTACAGGGGATAAAATACTGAACACTGACCAAGCAGGGGAAATAAATGAGATTGATATCTTTACTAATGGCAAACCTGTAGAAAATGTCGAAGAAAATTTGAATAAAACAACTTCAACAAATAATATTAATATTATAAAAGATTACTTATCATGGCCTGGAACTCCACAGAGAAAAGGGAAAAGAAACACAGAAAAGGAGTCATTCGTAATCTCATCTTCAAGTTGGAAACGAATGAAGGAGAAGAAAATTGACGCAAAAAAAGAAAAAGAGAGAAAGAAAGAAGAAAGAAAGCAGAAGATTCTGGAAAAAAAAAACGTTGCCACGGAAAGGAAGTTAAAGATTCAAGAAAGAAAAAACGTTACCACGCAAAAAAAGTTAAAGGTAAAAACGCAGACAGAAAACACTATGGAGCAGAAAGCTGGAAAAGCAACTTTGCTTTGTGGAAACGAACCAAAGGTTAACATCCTCTCTGATGTAAAAATCCCCCATATTCGTCAACAAGAGAGTCATGTAAGATTTTTATTTAGAGACGAAATGACTAAAATCGAACCCGATTCAGAAAATGATTTTAAAGACAATAATAGAGTTTTCAAGGGCCTATGTTACATTTGCGTTAGTAATATACATGTAAATAATGTTGGAATAAATTGTCTCCATTGCGTTAGAACTTTTCACCCACAGTGCATAAGAAAACACAACAATATGCCTCCGATTGTGAATAAATTTGTATGTACGACTTGTGCAAAGACTAGGAAAGAAACAAATTGAAAACATTTTTGATAATACCATGGAATTTTTATTTTTTTTTTTATTAAATATTTAATACCCGTGAGTATTAATTTTTATTTTGCAATAAAATAATTGTTCTTGATAATGTGCATAATTTTATTTCCAGTCTTAAAATTTAATAAAAACTTTTAAAAATTTCTTCGCAGTTAAAGAAAATTTATTAATTCCTGGGTGCCAATCACTATAAGGTCCTATGCCAATAACTGTATGACGGTATGTCAATTACTGTACATCTTGTCATTTATAAAAAAGTAGATTATTTGTTATTATTTACTTGCCATTAATAAATTTTTTTTTGGTGAAATTTAAAGATAAAATATTCAGCAGTAAAATACAAAAAACAACAGCATTGTCGGGCCGCTCATTGTTGACTGAGATAAAATAAACCACCTCACCACCAAACATTGCCTCTTATGGTGCCAATAACTGTCTGGTTTACCCTACTTCTGGTTGGAATTTCAAAAACATTTTTGAATAAAATTATTCTCAATTTTAATTTTAAATACATATGAATTCTTCATAAATTTGTTTAAATTTAGTAGTTGACGAAATATTGGCAAAATTCGATTTTTTTGCTGAAGTAAACTGCTACTTCCGGTATACCGATTTAACTGAAAAACTAATCAGATCTCAAGAGGGAGATTATACACGTAAATACAAAATTTGGAATTGATATCTACAGCGGTTTGACCGCTATTGTGGTCACACACACAGAGAGAGACACACAGAGAGAGAGACAGAGACATTTTTTAAAAACCACCTTTTCGGTATCAGGGGACTTCAAAAAGTGGACATCTGCAAAAATCTCGAGGTCGAAAATTTTCATCATCACAATACTTCCTTATACTACGTATAAGAAAGTAAAAGTGCTACTCGCTAAGAGTAAAAGTGCTACTTCCGGTCCGAATTTTGAAATTTCATATATACAAAAAATATTGCAAATCCAGTTCTAAATACTTTTGTATTCTTGGTAAATATATATAGAATGCATAACTTACGACATATTTGCAAAAAATCGTTATTCGATAAGAGTAAAAGTGGTACTTCCGGTCTGAATTTTGAAATTTATTTTATACAAAAGATATTGAAAATTATGTTTTAAATACTTTTATACCCGTAACGTACTTGTCTAAAAAGCATGACTTGCGAAATATTCGCAAAAAACTGATTTTCGATAAGAGTAAAAGACCTACTTCCGGTAGGAATTTCGAAAAACTTTTTAAAGAAAATTATTTTCAATTTCAATTTTAAGTATATATGAATTCTTTATAAATTTGTTTAAACTTAGTAAAATACATAATTTGGAATTGATATCTACAGCTGTTTGACCGCTATCGTGGTACACACAGAGAGGGAGATACACACACACACACACAAACACACAGACATTTTTTAAAAACCACTTTTTTGGTATCAGGGGACTTCAGAACGTGGACATCTGCAAAAATCTCGAGGTCGAAAATTTTCATCATCACAATACTTCGTTATACTACGTATAAGAAAGTAAAAGGACTTGTAATTATGTCAGTTACATCGAATTTCTCAATCCTACTGCCGGAATGTGACCCGTAATTAACGTCCAAATTCTCTAATGCCATATAACATTTAGCCGGCAATGGTACATCAATTGAAACACTACTTGTTAGCTTATTAATATTACGAGCCAATTTTAGTATTCGCTCTGTCCGACTAGAGATAATTAACAATTTTTTCGACCGTATCGCGTACGCACCATACAATCAACATACAAAACTCTTTTTAGGTTATGCTGCCTATAGTAAAGCAATGCATGTTCGCCCTTTAGAGTTTTAGCTTTGTTACATTCGTCTTTTTGGACGGATTGTTCTGAACACATTCGCACAAAGGAAAAATGTATTTTTGATTATCAATAGGTACCCTATATTCCACCAAATACGTTCAACCTTTTGCCAACATCATCTTATAGTAAGTACTTATTTTTTGGTACATAAAGATCTTAATCGTAAAATTGGCGCGTTCGCCCCTTGGGCAAAATACCATCAATATGATACATTATTGGATCATATTTTAATTTTGTCAACAGGACATACACATCACCACAAATAAAACGTCACTTCAAAAAAAATAAAAAACGAGCACTTATCCAGTGTACCATCGCTAAAACACACACACACACACACACACATTCATTCTTTATTAGATTTGAGTAGAACGCGCGCACGTAAGTAAATTATCACAGGTTCTGTCGGAACATCGAGTTCGCTAATTGAAAAATAAAAAAAAAGCGCGGACCACATTATCGCAGTTCCGTTTTATGTCATGTGGAAAGTATAAATCTCTTTTTGTCGCTCCACAAATGGAATACACGAGCAACAGAAGATAAAACCGCTCTTAAATTTGCAGCCGATATTTATTGATCCTTGATAAAATGGACTCGAATTTGGATTTGCCGAAATAAAAACGATTTTTGCATTTTCAGCGTCGTATTTTTCCACTTACTCACGTGCAAAACGGATATATCAAAGCGTTTGCATATGCGACTGTTAACGCTCGCAATCTGAATATGCGTCCTGCTTGCTTGAAATACTGGATAACCTTTCCGTGTAAGCGGAATTTGGTGAACAAAGGAAAATAAACGATATACCACACGGTACGACTTTGTATAGGATGTTGTTGTTAAAGGATATTTTCATCAATTTATTTATCATTCTGAATACAGCTAGGAACAAGTTAAAAAAAGAAAAAAACAAGAAAAAGAGCACAGGCAAATCATCTTTCGAAATTGAAAAAATATCAATATGTTACGAGATAACACGATTTCTTGAAAGATATTGAAATATTTTGATGTTGGATATTGTTCCGTATCGACAAAAGCATGCTTTAAAATTATCTTGCTTTGTACAGAGTGCTCCAAAAGAAAGTGACGGATTTAAGTTTCATTTATTTAAGATGAGCAGTTTCGAATTTTAGGTCAATTTTAGGATGGTTATGAGTAAGTGAAACTATTTCGAATTTATCTTACTTTTTTTTTAAGTAAAAGTGACACTCGCAATGCTTTACGCAAAATATAAACTTGCGGTTTTTACTCTTTGATAGGTATAGGTAATACTTTAATAAACAGAAATTGTTTTAGCATCAAATAACCATGCAAAACCACTTGTCTAAGCACCATTTATAAGCATTTCGACAGTCAAAGTCGTCTTTTCTAGAGATAAAATAAAGTTCGAAAGCCGATTGAAGACTGATTTGTGATAAGTAGTAGATTGCTTGTGGATAGTTAAGGGACATATTGTTATAGTATTAAGCTTGTATTTATAAATCTTTGAGGATAATTTTCTTTAGCTGGAGTCAATATATTGTGATGTCTAAATAAAAAATGAGGTGTGGCCACCACACGACTTTCTTATACGTACGAGCGTTTCAAACAATACAATTTAAAAAAAAAAATTACAGAACTTATTCAAAATCCTCTTCTAAGTACTTTCATTCTCTTAATAAATCGCTATAGAATGCATACTTTGCAAGATATTCGAAAAAAAGTGCTACTCGCTAAGAGTAAAAGTGCCACTTCCGGTTCGAATTTTGAAATTTCATTTATACAAAAAATATTGCAAATTCAACACTAAATACTTTTGTACTCTTAATAAATATATATATATAATGCATAACTTACGATATATTTGCAAAAAAACGCTATTCGATAAGAGTAAAAGTGGTACTTCTGGTCTAAATTTTGAAATTTTTTTTATACAAAAGATATTGAAAAGTATGTTTTAAATACTTTTATACTCGTAACGTACTTCTCTAAAAAGCATGACTTGCGAAATATTCGCAAAAAACTGATTTTCGATAAGAGTAGAACACCTACATCCGGTTGGAATTTCGAAAAACTTTTTTAAGACAATTTGTCTCAAACTTAATTCTAAGTACATATGAATTCTTTATAAATTTGTTTAAACTTAGTAGTTGACGAATAATTGGCAAAATTCGATTTTTTCATTGAAGTAAACTACTACTTCCGGTCTACCGATTTTACTGAAAATAATCAGATCTCAAGAGGGAGATTATATTTGTAAATATAAAATTTGGAATTGATACCTATAGCGGTTTGACCGCTATCGTGGTCACACACAGACACACAGACACACACACAGACACACACACAGACAGACACACAGACATTTTTTAAAAACCACTTTTTCGGTATCAGGGGACATCAAAACGTGGACATCTGAAAAAATCTCGAGGTCGAAAATTTTCATCATCACAATACTTCCTTATACTACGTATAAGAAAGTAAAATGATGTTATGCAAGGGATATAATTATAGTGACAAAATCACAGGTAGCATACAAAGATAGTAATGCGGATAACCATATTAAATTCAAGCGATTAACTTAATCAATAATTATGTGTATTATTATTATTGTACCACCGTACAAAATTGTGGAATCTATCACAAAAGTAACTCCCACCGTTACCTAAGACCTAGTTGCGATATTACTTACTTAGTTGATTTGACACATCAATAGTATAATTATAATAATATCTCTTACCTTTTTCTTTATTTGAATATACCATGGAACAAATTTTCAAAAAAGTCTATTTCCGATTTGACATTATTGGTTTTTGTTTAATTGATCAGCAAGTATGTAGAAAAGAGTAGATATACCCCTAATACTTCGCTTTTGTGGTAACAGCGAATTGGCATTTACATAGCTGCCAGTTTTTACATTTTACTTTCTTATACGTAGTATAAGGAAGTATTGTGATGATGAAAATTTTCGACCACGAGATTTTTGCAGATGTCCACGTTTTGAAGTCCACTGATACCAAAAAAGTGGTTTTTAAAAAATGTCTGTGTGTCTGTGTGTCTGTGTGTCTGTGTGTCTCTCTGTGTGTGTGTGTGACCACGATAGCGGTCAAACCGCTGTAGATATCAATTCCATTTTGTATTTATGTGTATAATCTCCCTCTTGAGATCAGATTAGTTTTTCAGTAAAATCGGTAGACCGGAAGTAGCAGTTTACTTCAGCGAAAAAATCGAATTTTGACAATATTTCGTCAACTACTAAGTTTAAACAAATTTATAAAGAATTCATATATACTTAAAATTGAAATTGAAAATAATTTTATTTAAAAAGTTTTTCGAAATTCCTACCGGAACTAAGTCTTTTACTCTTATCTAAAATCAGTTTTTTGGGAATATTTCGCAAGTCATGCTTTTTAGACAAGTATGTTACGGGTATAAAAGTATTTAAAACATAATTTTCAATATCTTTTGTATAAAAGAAATTTCAAAATTCAGACCGGAAGTACCACTTTTACTCTTATCGAATAACGATTTTTTGCAAATATGTCGTATGTTATGCATTCTATATGTATTTATCAAGAGTACAAAAGTATTTAGAACTGCATTTGCAATATTTTTTATATATATGAAATTTCAAAATTCGGACCGGAAGTAGCACTTTTACTCTTAGCGAGTAGCACTTTTTTGATAATATCTTGCAAAGTATGCATTCTATAGAGATTTATTAAGAGAATAGAAGTACTTAGAATAGGATTTTGAATAATTTTTGTATAAAATAATTCTTAAAATTCTATAATTTGAAACGCTCATACGTATAAGAAAGTCGTGTGGTGGCCACACCTCATTTTTTTTAGTTATTTCGGTACCCCTTTTACTTTCTTATACGTAGTATAAGGAAGTATTGTGATGATGAAAATTTTCGACCTCGAGATTTTTGCAGATGTCCACGTTTTGAAGTCCCCTGATACCGAAAAAGTGGTTTTTAAAAAATGTCTCTGTGTGTGTGTCTGTGTGTGTGTCTGTATGTGTGTGTGTGACCACGATAGCGGTCAAACCGCTGTAGATATCAATACCAAATTTTGTATTTACGTGTATAATTTCCCTCTTGAGATCTGATTAGTTTTTTAGTAAAATCGGTAGACCGGAAGTAGCAGTTTACTTCAGCGAAAAAATCGAATTTTGCCAATATTTCGTCAACTACTAAGTTTATACAAATTTATAAAGAATTTATATGTACTTAAAATTAAAATTGAGAATAATTTTATTTTAAAAGTTTTTCGAAATTCCTACCGGAAGTAGGTCTTTTACTCTTATCGAAAATCAGTTTTTTGCGAATATTTCGCAAGTAATGCTTTTTAGACAAGTACGTTACGGGTATAAAAGTATTTAGAACATTATTTTCAATATCTTTTGTATAAAAAAAATTTCAAAATTCTGACCGGAAGTGCCACTTTTACTCTTATCGAATAGCGATTTTTTGCAAATATGTCGTAAGTTATGCATTCTATATATATTTATCAAGAGTATAAAAGTATTTAAAACTGGATTTGCAATTTTTTTTGTATATATGAAATTTCAAAATTCGGACCGGAAGTAGCACTTTTACTCTTAGCGAGTAGCACTTTTTTGATAATATCTTGCAAAGTATGCATTCTATAGAGATTTATTAAGAGGATAGAAGTACTTAGAATAGGATGTTGAATAATTTTTGTAAAAGAAATTCTTAAAATTCTATAATTTGAAACGCTCATACGTATAAGAAGGTCGTGTGGTGGCCACACTTCATTTTTTAATAGAGTATTGTATAATATAATTTAATCGTCGAAAAGTCCTATTTGAATACTAATTACTGCCTGTTTCCTAAGTCTGATACTTATAACGATTTCTTTTCTATTTTCAAGGTAGCCACAGTCAATAAGATTTTTCCCATAACTGTTTGACTGTTGATTCAACTCAGATATGGCTTCAAGAAATTGCACGTATTCAGCAAATACCTTCTGTTTTATTTATGGAGAATTTATTAAAACGAGATGGAAAAAATCCCATTACGTCATTAGTTAAGTTGTGTGAAGCGTACAGAGCTAACTTTGGGATGCTTGTTGGAGACCAGGACAAATCGTGGGCCCCACATGTAACTTGTGAGACTTGTAAGAATACTCTGGGTACCGAGGGGGAAAAAGCGCTATGAAGTATGGTGTCCCAAGAATTTGACCAAAACCCACGGACCATTCTACAAACTGCTTTTTTTTTGCATGGTAGGCACTTCTAAACGACGGAATGAGAAGAAAGCACCTGCAGTCATTTATCCCAGCATACCATAATCACTCCTGTGTCACATGGCCCTGAACGCCTGTTCCTAATTCTCCACAGGGAGGTAAAACTGGTGATGACAGTAATAGCTCGGAAAGTACGGAAGATTTTTAAAACCCTAATTACAGTGCTGAAGGTGAAACCCATAAAAAGAAGCCATACTATCTCGACCAAAAGAATTTGTGTGATTTGATCAGGGACCTTAGTCTTGCAGAGTTCAACGCTGAGCTTTAAACATCTAGTCTGAAGCAGTGGATCTTGTTATATGAAACTGTGCAAATGTCGAATAACAGGAAGTGGCGTCTATTCTTATTGCTCCAATCAGCACAGATTCAAAAGAGTAGCGCAATGCGAAGAGATTGTCAAAAGCATTGAAATCTGAAGGATATGGTTGGGAAGTTATTGGAGACTTCTTGATGAATATTCAAGGAGGGTTTACTAAGTTTCCGTGCTATCTTTGTCTGTGGGATAGCAGGGTCACTAGAGCACATTACCATAAACGATATTGTTTTAGATGTACTGAGTTTACTGCGGGGAAGCACAACATTAAATGGGAACCACTTGTAGACTTTCGAAAAGTACTAATAACCATTTTGCACATAAAACTGGACCACATGGAGCAATTTGTGGTAGCGTTAGATAAGGAATCTGCAGCATTCAAGCTACAGGAACCGTTCCTTAGGTTTTTTGAAGCAAAAGTTAAAGCTGACGTTTTCGTTGGCCCTCAAATAAAGTTCTCAAACTACATTATTTTAAAGAGCATCTTTATTTGTTCAAGCAGTCAACGTAGATCACACAGTTAATCCAAATATAAAATAAAGAAAAATGCTCCATTCACGGGCATAAAAAAGGCACACCACTATTCTAGAAATTTAAGATGTGTGTAACGGACATCGTAGGATCCTTTTTAAATGAACAATGCTATTGGCAATTGCAGGTTCGCCATGTAATGGGCAACGCAATGTCATTAATAACCTATGCAATGCTGGTATAAGTATTTTATATTTCTTCTTAACTGATGAGGATAAATGTTAGACAGGACGTTGAGTCAAGGAAGTGGAGTAGATTTTATTGTGCCCGTAATAATTCGAAGTGTACAATGTAACTGAATATCTACTTTACCAACATGTATGCTATTCATCCAAACTACACTACAATATTCAGCAGCAGAATACACCGATGCAAGAGCGCACGTACGTAAAATGTCTGTATGATATCCCCAATTTGAACCAGTCAACTTCTGTATGATATTATTTCTTGTTTTAATCTTCATACGCAATATATCAATATGTTGTTTATATGTTAACGATGTATCCAAAGTAACTCCTAGGTATGTTGGATTAAAATTATGTCCTAGAACAGTACCATTAAAAGATACTAAAAGTTTTTTATGTTTTTCGTTATTCTTAAGATGGAAACAAGAAACTTCTGACTTAGATGGGTTAGGACATAACCTCCATTTTCTAAAATAATCATTCAGAATCAATAGATCTTCGTTTAAATTACCTTCAATTTGATTGAAATTATTGTGTTGATAAGCAATTGCCATGTCATTAGCGTAGACGAATTTTCTAGAAGTCGAATCTGGTAAATCATTTGTATACAGATTAAAGAGAAGAGGAGATAATACCGATCCTTGAGGTAAACCATTATATAATATTTTAAATTTACTACTTTCTCCATTGATAAAAAGTCTAATTTTACGATTTGTAAACATAATTTCCATAAGTTTAATTAAATTTCCATTAGGCAACACATTATATAATTTTAAAAATAATCCATCGAACCAAACTGTATCATAAGCAGCTGTTAAATCAATGAAACTAATTCCTGTTTTCAAATTCTTTAGAAAACCATTCTCTATATAATTTGTTAAAGCTAATACTTGATCACAGCAATTACGATTTGGTCTAAAACCAGCTTGCTCTATGGAAAAGATATTTTCCATAATCGGAGAAATTCTGTGGTATAATAATTTCTCTAACATCTTGTAACATACTGATAATAATGAAATTGGTCTATAACTAGAAGCAACATCTGCTGGCTTTCCTGGTTTCAAAACACTTACATTTTTATAATGTTGTTCGTGTGCACTGCTCTATATTCCCACGGCTCTGCTCAGATACTTTCCTTTTGCTTCATAACATTCGTGAATTTACTAATATTTACCATTAGACGCGAGCGCTGCGAGAAATTGGCTGAATGCGTCTATATTTGATGCAGCCCCGACAGATCGCTACAACTCGAGGACGCACCTGTAAAGCTAATCGGACGTCTTAACAAAATGCGTGCAGCGCGGGGTTTGTGAGAATTAAACAACAACTGTCAATCGCAACATTATATTTTGAAAAGATTAAAACTTCGTCTGTTTAATTAAATTAGTGAAATGTGATAATGATAGTGTTTTAATCATGCGCAATACTGTAGTTCAATCGGAGACAACGTCGATGGATTCTCTTAAAAGGTATTTATACGTTTTGATTAATTTATCGTGACAAAATAAACATATGCAGAGTTTTTGTTTCGTGTATTTACATTTATTTACACACACAGATATTTACAGCATAGACAAGTTGTATCAAATTTATTATTCCACATTAGTTTTATATATACATCGGAGAATTGTATGACAATTACTAAATATCTCGGCAGCATGACAATTTCAAGGGGAATGCGTAGCTTTACCTTTTATTAGCCCTTGAAATTTGCCGTGTACACTGTTAAAGTAATTACGGTTACGTTTTATATTACAGCACATACAAATTTGATGATAACAAACAATAAAATTATTTCCTCGAACAAAAGCATGAAAATCCCGTAAACTAATAAAATGTTTCCTTTGATAATAAATTAAAATTGTGTATAGTTCTAGTTGCAACCTTCACATAGACAGTTCATGCGTTTTTCGGTCGGTAATCTAGTTGAGCACGTTGACTTTGAAGACGGAAACAAATAATTGATTGACATGAAATGCAGTGTTGATAAATTACTGAAATTAAATGCTCTTTCCTTATTTCGTGACCAATTAACCCACTAATTTATTGCAACGAATAATGAATATTTTTTTTTAATTGGATAAATTAGGCTGCGTGTGATAGAGAAAAAAAAGAACTTTTAAACTAGCAAGACGGAATCTTTCAAACAATCTGGCCTTTAAACGTGAATATTTGAATGTTAATTAAGGATTTAGTAATTTGCTTTATTAACAGACGGTATTTGAACGGATTGAGCACATGAACTTGTAGTTAGGTCAGCTCTAAATGGAATTAATGACAGGTAATTAATTTAGCAGCACCTATTAACAGACGGTATTTGAACGGATTGAGCACCTGAACTTGTAGTTAGGTCAGCTCTAAACGGAATTAATGACAGGTAATTAATTTAGCAGCACCTGAACTTGTAGTTAGGTTAGCTCCAAACGGAATTAATGACAGGTAATTAATTTAGCAGCACCTGAACTTGTAGTTAGGTTAGCTCAAAACGGAATTAATGACAGGTAGTCAAACCAATTATGGGAATTAGAAGACTGGACAGTTGAATTTGAAATTAAATGAGCCAGCCTAGACGGAATCTCAAATAGGGGTCTCCCTTTCCTGAAAAAGGCCCCTGCTTTTATAGCCCCCCAGACGAGTACGTCACATCCAAAAAAAGACATATTTTACACGACAAAATTACCCACACTCTAATATTTATCTGAAGACGCGTTGAATTTTGTCACGTCCGCATTCGTGACGTATCCAAACTGAAAATTTTCCATAGAAATTATACCAATACAGATTCTTTTAAAAACTATCATGAATAAAATTAATTAGCAAATTACGTGTACCATTTATCAATGAATAAATGAATATGAACAAACAGTGATTTAAACACGTAACGGACGAGAAAATGCCTCACTAAATTATAAAAATATTTTATATTTGGAATTAATTAATGTACAATGAGCATTTTCTCTGTCTTAACGACTCAAGTTCGTTACAACTTATGCTTTTTTAAATTCAGTAGGAACAATACCATTATTTAAAATATTATTATAGAAACACAAAAGCCAATTACGTATTATATTCCAACCATATGCTATAATACCATCTGAATTTATCATATTTAGTTCCATTACCAATAGATCACAGTTAATGGCACAATTTTTCATTACATTGGAATATTAGTAATATTATCGTTATTGAAGCACTTGAATATTTATGTACGTAATTTGTGTCTACATAAATATCTATGTAGCCAATAACACGAATATAAACATACAGGTTATTTAAAAATTAACAGATTTAGTGTTGCCAATTAATTATAGAACTGTAATTAAATTACAACGCAAAATGACGGCGCTAGCAGGCAAATTATTAACTAGATTATCCCCATATTATTAAAATAATTCATTCACGTAATCGATATTTCATCGTACGTAATTCCATTCGGGCGTGGACTGTGCAGGGATACGGCAGGGACAGGGAACGCGCACACGAAATAATTAAAACTAATTGATTTATATCGGGCGGCAAGGTCGTTCTGATGCAAATTTGTCCGCGAATTAATACACGGTTGTATATGATAATGAGAACTTTGTGTTCTCTAATTATTCACCCTCATTCGCGGTGCACACTGTGGGTCGTGGGAGGAATCGAAGCTGCCACTCGCCGTGTTCGCCGAGCTAGATTGACTGCGAAACACGTCAAATTGATAGCACACTTGACGGAATACGTGTGTGCGTGCGTGTGTGTCACGTCACGTGTGGAAAAATATTTGAAAGTTCAATTTCCTAGTTCGTGCTGATTATTCTCTTTTGTTCTCATACGCAGTTCGTAAATCAAGCTACTGAATCATATTATAAGTATCTATTTGGTCTAGGATTCATCTAAATATATTTATAAATACTTAAAACGCATTGGATAACATCACTGCAGATAGTAATTAGAATAAAATTTTTGGTAACAGTTAATAATGACATAATAACTTCACAATGGCTTCTTCAGATGCTTCCAAGACACCAATAGTAGGTTGTGATAGCGTGTTTTACAATGACCAAAATAATATAAAATGCAGTGTGCAGTACGAGTTACATTGCCACCTTCTCCCGTGAGAGAGAGCAAGTTTTGCACTTCGCAAAGCAATCGTCTTGTAATTCTAATTTTTTGTGCTACGAGCTCTCTATACTTCACCTGTGTGAACTACTCAACTTGTAACAAATTTTCGTTACTATAGAACTGGGCAAAAATTGGAAAATGGAGATTGGATTTATTCCATTAATCAGTACTTAGAGGATTTCTGGCAACAGTTTCCTAATCTGCTAGTTACTTATGCACAACTGCAAAAACATATTTATGCTTGTGTTATTAAATTTGGTGAAACAGGGGCAATAACTCGTAAACGTGGCGGTGGGGCCCCTAGAAAACCAACAGCAGATTCTATAGAGGATATTCAAAGTCGAATGAACAACTCACACAAAAAAATTAATAGATTAGCTCTCTCAAGAAGTGCAGTTGTCACGGGAAACGTGTCATACTATTAAAAAAGGACTTAAAGTTGTTTGCATATAAAATTCAAGCAGGTAAATTTTGATGCGCCAACACAGTCGACAAATGCTTCTTTTCACATGAAGCTTGGTTCCACCTTCAGGTTATTTAAACAAGCAAAATATGAGAATTTTATCTAGAGTAAACCCTCATAAACTTCTAGAAACTACGCTACATCCACAAAAAATGGGCGTCTGGCCAGCACTTTCAAGAAGAAGAATTATTGGGCCTATATTTTTTAATGAAACTATAACAGCTAAAAGACATCGAAACAAATTATTACAGCCCTTTATTAATTAACACCATGATGTTGAACTTACGGAAGTATATTTCCAGCAAAATAATGCATCAGCGCACAGATCTCGAAACCTAAATTACTAATTGTTACATACATTTACATGACATAACCAAACTATCCAAATTGTGCGTTTGTGTCTGATTACCTGCATTGTCACCAACAATAAAATAAAAAGCATGTTCGTCTCCAACAAGGGAATTATTTGAAGGTACGGTGTTAATTTCGCATTAATAAATTCGTCATTTCTATACGAATATAATTTCCAGAATATGTAAAATTGTAAAAGCATGTGTATTGCAGTGAATGTCTTCAAAGCTGATTAAGAGACTTTAAGAATTGTTTGATCTCGTGACATACGCACTCGAGGTGTGCATTAGCACAAGACGTCTACGTTATCGAAGCATGTTTTCTCATCAAAATTACTATTTATTGTTATTATTTATATCGTTCAGTTATTATAAAAGCCGAGAAATTTTCGATATAAAGTTAATGTGCATAGCTGTTTTCTACTTGCTTGCATGTTCACCTGACTTCTTCGGCGTTGCATTCACCAGCTTACCTGATCCTACTTTGGCCGTGCATTCACTAGCCGAGTGGTAATTACAACTCGGCAATTACATGATATTGCTTCATCCGTGCATTCATTAACCAAGTACTAATTAATTATTCCGAAATTACCTGTTACTCTCTTGGCTGTGCATCCACCTACCGAGTAGTAATTAATTACTTCGCAGTTACCGGCATTTCTTGGGCCGTGCGTTCACCATCCGAGTAATTATTAATTATTCCACAAAAAACAAAACCCATAATAGTCCAATTTAAACGACGTGTTTCACTGTTTATATGCATAAATAATATAAATTCTTATGCGAACGTGGAGGAAATTATTTTGTAAGGCATCCGAATAGATATTATGTGGCCATGTGAAATTAGTCAAGACTTCCATAAATCGCAAATGGTCAATAAATAAGCGTTTCACAAGTTTAAAAGTGCTTTATGAGACTTAGACTAGACTCTTGAATTTAATTTATTAAATTTGTATATCATGTGTAAATACAAACAAATATAATTAGATGTCAATGACCTTTCTTAGTTTTAGTGCAACAGAGAAAGACATCCCAAATAAACAAAAGAAAATAAAGGGATTTGCAGTAAAAGAAAAATCTCCTGAGTGATAATGATGAGTTTTACATGACATTTCTCTTTCATTTTTTCTTACATTCTCTAAGCACTGATTGAAGTAAAGCAGTTAAATCACACAATAATATCCCTGACGATTACGGGTGACAGCTGAGGAAGATAGGAGTGCAGTAATTACATGTCATGCGCTCCACACGTGCGTCTATTCCTATGATTTTTTAGAAGTGTACGTAGTACGTTACAAACTATCACCGTGGTAGAAAGACTCTTGACCGTCTATAATACAAGAGAGCTCGTCGCCGCTATGCCCAATGCGGCGAGATGTCGGTTAAAGGTATTCCCTAAAATTACCATAAAATATGACGCCACCACCCATTTAGCTATTTGACGAACTTTCTGAGGATGGTCTCACCCGGGAGGATGAAAAGGAAGATTTAAGGGTGTTCAACCACAAATCATGATTAAGAAACAGTAACAAGATTTACTAGAAATTAAGTACGAATATCATATGAGGTAAAATGTAATGATTTTTTTAGAAGTTCAAAAATTTGGGGTTGTCCCTTTTGAAATAGAACCCCTTTTAAATTAATAACGTCACCACATTGGTAAAGCTATATTATAATTAAACCCCTATATTAATGCTCTGTATTATTTAATATTTTTTTTATAAAATAAAATAATATAATTGAATTGTTTTACCGGGCTAGCTCATATTCCCAGGACGATCCAGGTTAATATATATCAACACAAAACAATTTTCGAACATTAATTGGCACTATTAAATAAACCAAAATAATTTTAATTTAAATAACATTTGTAATAGAAACCAAGATTTTTGTATATATTAATACAAACATAAAAAAGAAGAAACATACAAAAAATATTATCAATTTCAATTTGAACAAATACATTAATAGAATAATTTCATAGCGTATATAATACTGGAAGATTAGTTATGATTTATTTGTATATTATCGTTTTTCTGAAATTCATCATACACCGTTTGTTTTCCACCGCCTCCTAGTAATTATATCAATACTAACAACGTAGGCTTTAAGAGAAACACAAACAATGCTGATAAATACCTTTTATATATTTTTCTCTTTCTTCAGCTAAAGAAGGTCTTCCTGTTGTCAGTGTGCTTTCTGGGAGTCCTCCTACGACGGTAGAGACACCTTCTTTAACTGCTACTCGCACGATAATGACTTGTTATATGAAGATATATAACTTTACACATTTACACTTAGCGATCTTTAAACAAAGAACCTATTTAATTACTTTTAAAGTTCAAACAACAACAATTTA
This sequence comes from Amphimallon solstitiale, assembly GCA_963170755.1. Lineage (NCBI taxonomy): Eukaryota > Metazoa > Arthropoda > Insecta > Coleoptera > Scarabaeidae > Amphimallon > Amphimallon solstitiale. Next base: position 41,269,264 of record OY720676.1, on the reverse strand, counting down.
ATACATTATCGACCGCTGTGTGTGGGTCGACTACTTATTAAGTAGATGACCTTATTACTTTTACTTTAGCGGTTATTTAAAAGCCGGGCTAATACATCGGTGACCGACCTCTTCAAAGGACCTCAGTCGACCTCTTTCTTTCATCGGAATTCACTCTGCCTGAGACCCGCATTCTCCCTTTTCTCCTCTGTCCATGTATCCTAGTTATACTTTTCACACGTTAATATCACATTTCACCGGCCATAAGATAAACACGCGGCATGTCAAGTCTTATAATACAGGTGTCCCAGAAATAAAACGACGGAATAGCAGGTGTGTAAAGTCCGAACAGAAACAGGCCCAAATATACCGCAATAACGAAGAAATTAAAAATTAAATTTTCTATGTTGTTGACCTGGCACAGAATGTATGTTTATAAATACACGTAAGAATGCTCATTTGTAAATAGAAACGAACACGCATTCATAGAAAAATACGCTTTTATTTGTATAAAACGGGAAGAAACGTTAAATCGTACTCATTCATACAAAACATATTTTTTTGCCAGATGCGTCTAGATAACGCAGCTATGTAGTCGGTTGTTGAGCCAGATGGGCGATGCACTTTATTGCAGACAATAAAAGATTGTTTTTATTTTTAAAATAGGAAGGTTGTTGCTCTTTAATGTGTTTGTAGTCGGAAAGAGCTGATTATTATTATTTTAGAATATTCAATAAATCGTAGCAAATATCAAGAATGTCATTCTTTTTTTCTAGCAGGTGTAAAATTAAAGTAACTAATGGTTTGATATTTATTATGAAGTATTTATTTCTTCTCCTTTTTTTAACACAAGTAATATGGTGGTCCTGAAAAGGACCGATTGTGAAAGTGAAGCAGGTGAATATTTAGTCCAGGGTCGGCGTAAGGCCAATTGTATTCTTTATTATTTTTTTTCTGCCGTCAGCGCACGAATAAAGACCGATTTCTGCTACTCCGTCTTTTTCTTTCTGGGACACTTTGTATAATCAATACAAACATTAACTTATCTAACTAGTGCTTAAATCATACATTTAGAATAAACAGTTCAAAGAAATATATCATTTTGCTTTCTAATACATAACTCTAAAAATGCAGTTCATACGCGTACTTAAAATTTATAAAATCATTAAATTATGCCGTACCGTTATATTTTGTATTAACTAAAAAAATTAATGTAAGCGTTAAGAATGAAGAGATAATACAAGCAGTGCATCAATAATAGTAGCATCTCGAAAAAAAATTACAAAAGCGATCGTGTACAGTATTCCCTTTAAGTTGAAAATTTCATACGAACTTCTCAACAAGTGTTCTTATATTAATTAAGAGTATATTAATATCTACGAGCAAGTCCTATCTGCATCTTTTGTCTACATTTTACTTATTATGGATCAGTTTTGTCACGACTTTATATGCAACATATTCAAATAGACAAAGAAAAGGTTACGTAAGAATGAAACAATTTTAAGATCATTTGCGTGTAAAATGCAGATTTCTTACAGTCGAATTTTTATGCATATAATATAAACACTGGTTGGAGTTTTGTGCAATATATTTTTTCTGTAAACTTTATCTTTACGATATAATATTTAAATTCAGTATTTTCGTAAGATTTCCTGAATAACCATCATCCTTCAACGACAAGGTAATCGCCAAATAGAAGTAACTTCAACGACGACGAGCAGCATCAGTGGAATTAGGAAAGGTAAATTACTCGGAGATAATTTCGGAATAAGTAAATTTACTATAGTTAAATGAACGTGAAATAGAGTACGCAAAGTCGACTTCAATTTCCAACAACGAATGAAGTTTGTATACGTAATACCATTACGAAGTAAAACTACATGTTTTTGTAACTAAATTATAAATTATAATGGTTTCGTTAGAATGTGCCTATTTTGGAAAGTGTTTTGGGAGTTGTTAACGTTATTAATTCCATTTACATGCTTAACTAAGGGATTAAAACTTCAGGGATATGTTAATTAAGCAATTACTCACGAAAATCTTGTTCCGCTTTCATTTATTTATTAGGAAAGAACACTGTTGTCTTCATATTTGACGATAATTGCCTATGTATTTTAATACTATATTCAAAAAAAAATGTTTCATTAAAACTGTAGTTTGACAAATTTTTGTCAAAATTAAAACCAAAGAATTACGTATTTTTTAAATTAGAATTCCATATTGGCCTACCGTCCATTATGTCATATTACAGTAATATAATATTACTGGAAGAGTTATATTTTATTCGATTCGTTTTTGATTATAATTACTAATTTCATTTTTATAATATTTCGTATGAAATCATTTGAAAAATAATAATTTGGAGGAAACGTGTTACATTCAATTGAACATCACAGATCCATGACGATTAGTCTTGTTTATGTTGCCGAATCTATTTTTATTTCTTTCAGTGACATTTCATATAACCTGTGGGCGATATTGCAAAAGTTATAAGATATTATATCTGAATAAACCCGTGTACGACTAAAAAATATGAGTTGGCATGACTTAATTACACATAGCATAATTAAAATTAATCGAAAAGAGTTATTTCTAATCTAATATTATATATCTAATATTTTTTCTTTACAAGTAAGCAATTTTCATTAAAATTTTAAGACTCATAAACAGAAAAGTTTGGAAGTTCATAAATTAACAATAGTTAAAATACCGCAATCGATCTGTGTCATAAAATAGTCTATCGTTATATTTAGACTAACTTTTAAATTACTTTAAAATTAAAGAAGGCATACTTACATTTATAACTTCATTTGAAAAGCAAACCGTCAATACAAATATTTAAATGTACGTTATTGAAAACTTCTATAGCTTTCGCAATATCATGAAGAATGTATAAGTTACACCACAGTAATTATAAGTTATTATATAACAAATTAAAAAATCTCTTTTAAGGTTCTCTTAATAAAGTTTTTGCTAACATCAAGGGCTCTAGAAAGTTTGCGCACGCTTGTACGAGGATTTTCTTGAACGCATAATAAAAGAACCTTTTGTGCATCTGCGTTTTCAACGGCAGGAGTAACACGGCTCCTTTTTCATACACAATACTATCAGTTTCTTCAAATCGTAAACAATTTTTGAAAGGCGCTCATCGATGGCAGTCCCATATTTGGATATTTTTGGTGGTATATCTTTCTGGCAGCAAACAATCACTTTCCCCAAACATAGATCATATCTTAATTCCACTTTAAAATATTTCATTTCGCACTTAACGAGTATCATCTCCCTCTTGAGATCTGATTAGTTTTTCAGTTAAATCGGTAGACCGGAAGTAGTAGTTTACTTCTGTGAAAAAAATCGAATTTTGCCAATATTTCGTCACCTACTAAGTTTAAACAAATCTACAAAGAATTCATATGTACTCAAAATTAAATTTGTGAAAATTTTTTTTATAAAAGTTTTTTGAAATTCCTACCGGAAGTAGGTCTTTTACTCTCATCGAAAGTCAGTTTTTTGCAAATATTTCGCAAATCATGCTTTTCAGACAGATACATTACGAGTATGAAAGTACTTAGAGCTTAATTTGCAATATCTTTTGTATAAAAAAATATCAAAATTCGGACCGGAAGTAACACTTTTACTCTTATCGAATAGCGATTTTTGCAAATATCTCGTAAATTATGCATTTTATATACAGCCTGTACCACTTAAAACTCCCAGGGCAAATATCTCGGAAACGGATAAAGATATTTGAATTTTGTAAAATGCAGTTACTAAGGAATCTTATGGACTCTAGTTTGCTCTCACAATTGTGTTTTATTACGTGAATATATAGATGGTGCTGCGATGAAAAGAATTTTTTTGATCGCCTTAATTTTAATTTGTTTTTTATTTGAAAGAGTATTAAAATTAATGTGAATTTTATAATTTGTGCTAGTTTTTAAAATTCAACGGTTTCATAGATATTCGTGTTTAAATAAAGTAAGAGAAATTTCAATTTTTGTCTTTATTTGGTTTAAATATTTAAACGGATCAAATATAACTAGCAAAGATGTTCAAAATTGTTGCCTTCTTCTGAGGACGCCATTAGTACCAATCCAACGACGTGGTAACGTTTGATTAAAGTAGTCAGTAACTATGTTGCCATTATGAGCAGGTGCCCCGTCTTGATGTAATCACATATTATTTCGCAGATCTATTTTAACATCTTCCAAAAGTAGTGGTAACTTATTTAGCAGGAATTGTAAGTAGCGCATAAAAGTGGGGGCCTATGATACATCCATTTAAAATTCCTCACCAAACTTTAAAGCCAAAACCTGTTTGATTTCTTGGTTGCCTGCTACCTTTGTCATTCCTAATGTATTTATGTAGCGAGTTATATGTTTTAAATGATATTAATTCATTGTTGGATTTTTTAATTAGATTTCCGATCTTGACTGAAATTGGACCTAAATATGTGATTGAGTTATATTGGTATTTGTTATTGTTGGCAACTTTAGAATAAATTATATTCATTATTGACTGCTATATTGTATATTTTATTTAGTTCTATGTTAAAGTTATGATTGTTCAAAGGTACATTTATTAGTCTATGTATCATAGATTGGTATGCTGCTGGTTTGTAAGAAATTGGATAAAAAGAACTTATGTGTACAGTTGTGTCTCTGTGTGTTAGTTTATGGTATATAGCAAATTCATGTGTATCTGTTTTGTGGGATATTGTTAAATCTAAAAAAAATGATTGACTTATCTTGTTCCTTTTCTGTAGTGAATTTTATTTTTGGATAAATATTGTTAATATGATTTTAAATTTTTTTAATTGTCTATCTGTACCTTTAACAAACTAAAATATAGTCCACGTATCTGTACCAATAAATGCATTTGTAAAATGAAAGGCACTACTTATCTCATTTTCAATATGGTGTATAAAAATGTCTGCCATTAGAGGACTTAAGGGATTTCCCATTGCTAAACTTTATTGAATTGAAAGTAGTTCTGTTTTAGGCAAATATTCAATAAATTTAATATTTCTATTTTTAAAGTTCGGTTAACTTTTTTAGTTCGAGTCTAAGCGTGATTAAATTTATTACCTCCCCGGATGGTATGTTTGTGAATAGATTTGTAACAGTTTGCTGTTATGAGGAACTTTTTATATTTAAAATCATGTTAGTTAAATTTCGTATGTTCTAATATGAGATTAATTGATTCTTTGCAAACTCTTTTACATAAGGCTTTGACATAAGAGACTCCCGTTATGGGCATGTCTGTTTACGTAGTTTAATTAAGCCATATACTTTGTGAGTTTGTGGGTTCATAACTGCTAGGAAGTGTTTTTGATTATTGATAAATATCGTTTTTGTATTATTTAACGTTAATTTGGGTTGCTTCTGAAATACGTTGGTAGGGTCCGATTTTAGTTTTGAAAGATCATTATTATCTTGAATTTCAATTACTTTTTTGTTATAATCTGGTTGGTATATCGCAATTACTGTATTTCCTTTATCTGCTTTAGAGAAGATTATATTATTGTCTAATGATTTTTGTTTTATAGAAATAGTAATACTGATGTATTTATTGAAATTTTGAGTAGTTTTGTTATTTTTAATTGTATTTACTGTACTATATTTGTTCTATACAATTTTTATCTATTATTCTATTTAACGTTATAACCTGCAAACGCCTGACAACACAATGCTCTCACTAGGATAACTAGAACCTTAATGAATCACAGATTACTTGATCTAACAACGGTTGCACTTCGCCGACTAGTACTACTGCCATGCCACAACAGAGGTGACTTTTCGAATTACCCTCGTATTTATGTAAGTATCTAGTAACAAACTATATACATAATACGTTATACATACAGTGCTATTATTTTACTATGCAACATATCCATATGTTGCATTTTAAAATAATCGAGTCAAAGCATTATACGATAGGCAACCCATTATACATACTACCCTAGCGTCAAGAATAATTATTGTTTTGTCAATTTATTGACATACGTCAAATATTCTTTCGCGTTTCAAACTAATTTGCAGTACTTTTTTAATACTCTTCTGTGTTGTGTTCTAAGGGAAAAATGCAAATGTGTTTAAACTCTAAAACCAGACAAAGAGTAGGTCATTTATTGATATACATAAGGAATTAAATGTTTAATTGTTTTTATTATAATTATTTTTCAAAATGACCGCCTACTTGTTCTAAACAATAACCTAAACGATAATAAAAATTTCGTATAGAATTGGTTATTTTATTTGGTGATGCTCTGAGATTATTGCATTCTTCTGTGATCCTTGTTTTCAATTCCTGTGTTGTTAATATTGGTATATGCGTATATACTTTTGATTTGAGGTAACCCCAAATGAAAAAATCATTTGGGGCTAAATCTGGGGATCTTGCTGGCCATCTTATCGGCCCGTATCTTCCAATCCAGCGATCAGGAAAATTTTCATTGAGGCAGTTCCTTACTTCAACTGTTGAATGTGGTGGAGCCCCGTCGTGTTGATACCAACAATTTTGTATTGCAAGTTGCCGAATTTCAGGAAGTATTGAGTTTCGCAAAAGATTCAAATAAGCATTAGAATTTAAAATACCATTTATAAAAAACACTGTCAGCGACACTGTCAGCGACACATCCTTCTGTTTTAAATCTATTATACACTCTTAAAATTGTCGAACGTGTAGGTATTGGTCTATGGGGAAATTCTACAGAAAATAACTCGCTCACCATTTGTAAACTTTGATGGTTTTGATACCATAAGCACATTTGAATTTTTTCCTCCTTGAAATACATTTGTGAAAGTGTTGTAACTTAGATAATGTCACAATAGGGAAAATAATAATAATATTTGACGTATTTCAATAAATTGACAAAACAATAATTATTCTTGACGCTAGGGTAGTATGTATAATGGGTTGCCTATCGCATAATGCTTTGACTCGATTATTTTAAAATGCAACATATGGATATGTTGCATAGTAAAATAATAGCACTGTATATATAAAACATATTGTGTGTCAGAGAGCTGTTATGTATAAAAGTATTGGAATTTGCAAATTTTTATTTGTCATTGGACTTTTTGAGAAAGATGTTATAAACATTGAAACGTCAAAGTAAATGGATCGTATTATTTTAATTTTGTAATTTATTTTTACCCAATTAACCCAAGAAAAAACAAAAAAAAACACATATTTTACAAAAAATGGGTAAAGAAAAGCAACATTTTATATTTGTACTATATATATGTGGGTTCGGATTGTGCATAAGCAGCAAAACTAACACTTATTTTTTAAAACTGTTTATTTAAAAGATATTTAACAAGAAAACACTATAACTTAATTTCGTTTGACAAAATAATATTTACGTCGTTCCGTGTCACGCTCGTTGTTTAGGATAACTGTAACAAAATACACGTCTTTACCGAAAATAGTTTACTGACAAATACGTCTTAACATCACAACTTACTATTCTCGACTTATTCGTTCGCTCCTCTCTCGGCGCTTCCAGGGCCACCCCCCCTTCGGAATTGAATCCTACATCTCGGCCTTCCTGACATCCATTCGCCTCGAATGGATCCTCCTCGTCGTCGACCTTGGACCATGGCTTCATGAGATCGGCGCTGGACTTTGTTTTTCTCGGACCCGTATGCTCTCCCAACTTCTTTATATCATACCTGTCTGGACCAACCCTTCTGAGGACACGATACGGACCAAGGAACTTTGGTAATAGCTTCGATTCATTTTGAAACTGTGTCCTACGAATTGCCACTAGGTCTCCAATTTTGTACACTACTGGGATCTTCCTTCTTTTATTGTAACTTCTTCGGTTTTCTTCTTGCACTTTCTTCATTTGTTGTCTTGCATCTTTTCGCAGTTCTTCTCTTTCTTCAGCAAACGCTTTTGAATATTCTTCTTCGATAATCTCTTTCAGTTTTGCATCTTCTGACTTTAACATTTCCACTCCAAAAAGTAGCTTAAAAGGCGACATGTTTATACTACGCTGATATGTGCTATTTAAAACTTCTTGCAATTTCCTAACATGTTTGTACCAATGGTTTGGGTTCTCAATAGCTAGTTTTGTGAGAGTGGGAATGATAATTCGATTTATACGCTCCACTTGTCCATTTCCTCTAGGTACGCCAGTTGTAATCTTAATGTGAGTTATATGCTCAGTGTCACAATATTGTTCAAAATCTTTAGAGGTGAATGCGGTTCCTCTATCGGATATTATTATTCTGGGATTTCCAAAGATTCCTCTTTGAAATTCTAGTTTTTCTAACACTTCTTTGGTAGCAGTGGTTTTAGTGGGATATATCCACACAAACTTAGTAAATGCGTCGATAACAACAAGTAGATGACGATATCCTTTCCCAGTTGAGGTCAATGGTCCCAAATGATCTATGTGATATGTTTGCAGGGGTGTTTCACCCTTATCAATAGGATTCAGTAACCCTTCTTGTTTCCCTTCCTTTCTCTTGGCTAGTATAAAAGGTATGCAATTTGTCAATACCTTCTCGATCTTTCCTTCTAATTTTGGTATATAATAATCCCTATTGATTAGTTCTTTAGTCTTTCTTACTGCAAAATGTCCATTTTCATGAGCATTTCTTATTATTTGGAACTGCATGGCTGTCGGAACAACAAGCAACTTCCTACCATCTTCGTTCTTGTATATAATACCTTTATCTAATTCGTAATCTTCATACGTTTGGCTTTCCAAAATCTTCGTTATGGTTTTCAGGTAATCATCTCCATTTTGAGCCTTTTTTATTGTTTCCAAAAACTCGTTGTGAATTATATGAATGACTGGATTACGGCTAAGAGCGTCGCAATGCCTCATCTGGTCACCAGGACGATGTTCTATTTGGTAATTAAACTCCTCGAGAAGCAAGGCCCATCTCGCTACTCTCGTACACAAGTCCTTCTTATTCATTGTTGCAACGAAAGCGCAACAGTCTGTGATAATTTTAAATTTTATTCCTAAGAGGTATACTCGGAATTTCTTTAATGCTTCGACGATGGCTAACACCTCGAGTTCGTAACTATGGTATTTTCTCTGAGCATCGCTAGTTTTTCTACTCCAAAAATAGACTGGATGCATCAACCCATCTTCATCATGCCTCTGTAGCAACACTCCTCCGAACCCATCCTGACTTGCATCGACATGTAGTTCAGTCTCCCGTTCATAACTAAAAATTTTCAACACTGGTTCACAGGCTAATTTCTCCTTTAACTTATTGACAGAAACCCTTTCATCGTTATCGAATTTAGGTTTCTTCTTTCCCTTTAAAATATCCGTTAAGGGCTTAGCTATCAATGCATAGTCTTTAATATACTTTCTAAAATACCCTGTGAGTCCCAAAAAGCTTCGTATCTGTTTTTCTGTACTTGGTTCTGGGAATTGAACAACAGCACGAATCTTACTGTGACATGGTTTCACAGTACCATTTTCTATTTCGTGACCTAGGTATTCCACCTTTGTTTTCAAAAATTGGCATTTCTCCCATTTTATTTCCAATCCGTATGATTCAGCTGTGTGTAACACCTTGCCTAATCTAGTGAAGGCTTGTTCTTCGTTTTCTGCCGGTATGATAAGGTCGTCCATGTAGGATAATACTACACCTTCGTGCATGAGTTCTTTGAAGACTTCATTGATAAATCTTTGGAAGATTGCAGGCGAATTGCACATCCCGAACGGAGTTTTAAGAAATTCGTACTGATTGCTTGGTGTTACGAATGCAGTGTATTTAATACTGTCTTCGGCCATAGGTACATGAAAAAAACCATTCCGTAAATCTAAAGCCGTAAATATTTTTGCTTTCGTCAATTTGTCTATCTGATCTTCGATAACAGGTAGAGGATATCTATCTTTCACTACTTTCCTATTTAGTCTTCTGTAATCAACACATAGGCGATTAGTGCCATCTTTCTTTTTTACCAATACAATGGGACTGGCATAATCCGAGGAACTCGGTCTTATAATCTTATCACGCAGCCATTCCTCTATCTGTTTCTCAACTTCTTGTTTTTCAACATTCGCTAATCTTCTAGGTCGTTGGTAAATCGGTATCTCATCTTCAAGTATTATTTTAGTCTAGTCTTAGTATCATTTTCGTTACTGCTTTTACATATTGAGGTTTTCCTATATTTAAATCGTCATTTACATTTATCATAAATATGTCAGGTGGTACCTCATTCCGACTTCTCTTTAGGACAAAATCATTACTCTCTTTGGCCATATGTTCCACAGGATTAGTCATGGTAATTACATTGGAGTTTATTGTAAGAATAACCTTTTCAAGCATTGGTTTACCCACAATCATATTTACAGACATGTGTTCGTCAGACACAATATGGAAATCCGTTCTTACATCACAGTCGTCTACAATTACACGAGTTGTAAATGTTCCTATCGTTTCTATTTTATTCGTACCAATTCCTTTCAGAGTTATTGGCGTTTCGTCAAATTTGGGTGCTCCTATGTTTAGAAAGCTAGTAGCTTTGATCAAATTTAGATCGCTTCCTGTATCCACAAGACCAAATATAGGCTTGCCATTAACTAAAAGCTTTTTGTGACCTGGCAATTCATCATTTTCTCTTATTAAGTAGGATCGTTCTGTACTTTTGGGAATTTCGGTCTCTTTGTTTCTCTTGTCACAATCTTTGGCTAGATGACCATAATTATTGCATGAAAAGCACTTCAATCCTTTACCTTTTTCACGACAATTTTTGGATTGGTGTCCTAATCTACCACAATTAAAACATCTAATATTAGTCTTTTCATCTTTGTATTTAGTCGTAGTGTTATACTTTGGTAAACTTTCTTTGAAGTCTCTCTTTTCTTTCGTCTCTTTTCTCTCTATAACTTGTTTTTCTTTCAATCTTTCATAGAGTTTTAATTTATCTTTAAATTCTCTTAAGCATTTTGCTCCGTACAAAATGGTCTTATTTGCCTCATCGTCAGAAATTCCTTCTATAATATATTCAATAAGAGCATCATCTTCGACTGTCCCTTGAGCGGCAATTTCTCTCATTGCTAAAAAATATTGAGAATAGCTTTCATCTTTTCTTACCTTACGCGTAGACAGCATTATGTGAAGAGTTGCACTATTTACAGATCTTCGAAATTCATTTTCTAGCTTACTCTTCAATATTTTACATGTTATTATTCCCTCTTCAGCCCTGATAAAGGATAAAGCCTGCCCTTTTAACAATCTTTTACCATAGATTAATTTTTCAACTTCATTCCAACCCATTAGAAACGAGGTTTCCTCAAATTCTGTTATCCATCTATCAATTGGATAAGTTTTCCCACCATCGAAAATGTGCAAGGTTTCTTCGACATCTTTAAACGTCATCATAAATTTTGGCGTCATATTCTGAGAGCGCGAATGAGATTCTACGAGGCCAATTCCACTAGCACTAGTTACGTCGCTTAAATCTTCATTATCGTCTTGCTTGTCACTCTCATTTTGTGCCAGATTGTTTACGTCGTCCTGTTTTCCGTCGTCACCATCACTAGGTATTTCTTTCCTAATTGGAACAGATAAATCATTTAATTGTTCGCACAAAGTATCTATTAACTCCTCTTTATTATTCGCATTGTTATCCGTACCCAACACCTGACAAATCAAATTCAATTCTCCCAGTGTCAAATTGTTCATAGCATAATCTGTTTTTTTCTTTATTAAATCGTCTTTTTCCTGTTCGACATCGTTAAAATTGAATCCTCTAAATTCTCGTAATCTTTTCCTATTATTTCTATCGCCCTCGTATTCAAATACGAATTTATGTAATGCCTTTATTTGTTTTGTACTTGTTTGTGAAATATCTAAATTTACTTGTTGTCCTAAATTTTCCATATTAATTTATTTGTAATTTTTATACTAAATAATAAAGATTTAATCTATCTTAAAAACTCTGGGAAATATTTTCGTGAAATAGAATAAATAAAAGATGCAATTTACTTGTATATAGCAGTCCTTCTTGAAATATTTTTCTTATATTCTTTTTTCGCAACGTATTCAATAATTCTCCAGACGATGATGTCACTTCTGGCTCGCATACATATGTTTCGCCTTGCTGCGTATGTATGTATATGCACAATCGTATGTCTATCTTCTTTCCATCTATCTATCCATCCATCCCGAACGAGTTCCCAATTTTATGTGGGTTCGGATTGTGCATAAGCAGCAAAACTAACACTTATTTTTTAAAACTGTTTATTTAAAAGATATTTAACACGAAAATACTATAACTTAATTTCGTTTGACAAAATAATATTTACGTCGTTCCGTGTCACGCTCGTTGTTTAGGATAACTGTAACAAAATACACGTCTTTACCGAAAATAGTTTACTGACAAATACGTCTTAACATCACAACTTACTATTCTCGACTTATTCGTTCGCTCCTCTCTCGGCGCTTCCAGGGCCACCCCCCCCCCCCTTCGGAATTGAATCCTACATATATTTGTATGTTTTTTTTTAAAGTTTTTTCTTTGCCTTGTATTTTTATAATTTAATTTTGTTTCTTCGTATTTTTCAGCATTTTTTATAAATGTTTTTAACAAAGAGTATTTATGACAATCTAAACGTTGGTGATGTCCACTATAAATTGTAAGTGTTTTACTTTTTTACCCTCTAATTTTAAAATAATTGATAACATTATATAAAAATATTATATATTTTTTGAAAAAGGCTGGAAAAAAAGAGCCGAAACGTCAAATATAATTAAACATTTTATGATGAAATAAGTGTTGTAATTTTCAAAAATGCCGAAATATACTAAGAAATAAAATTAAATTATATATTTGTATGTATGTATATTTTGTATATACATAGGAGTTACTCTATACACAAGAGATATACTACACCAACGAGTTTATGTTACAAAAAGCTTTCTACCCAGCGGTCATTCTCTGACGTATAATTTGGTAACTAGTTCGACATAGAATTTCAACTGAGCACACATTACACGTGTACCCTTTATATATCCATGGAGTATACTGTAACAAAATGTTCATTAGGGTTATGATATTTAATTACAATTGTTCCCGTTTCAATATAAATACGGATGTTGTACGTTTATGCCCCAGGCTTATACACATCAATATATCAGTTAGGTACATTAAGGAAGATGGAAATCCTGTTTGAAACTTTAAAGCAAACTAACCGATATATTTGATTATGTATACTATAGATATATAACCGAAGGTTAGTTCGCGACAGTAGCCACCAAAGGGATCGGAAGTAGAATGTGCCCATTCATGAATTTCTCCCGCTAAATTTGTGATAGTAAAAGTAGTCTTCTTGTAGTAATAAAAAGAAGAAGGATCTTAAAGTAAGTGACACAATTATCCAATTACACCAATCGTGTTTGTTACAATTTTATAGGCGTTTTGCTTTAGATTTAAATATCTTAAAATATTTTCAATTGAGGGATATGATAAGTCTACTGACTATAATTTTTTAAATTCCAAAAATAAGTAATGATGTGATTGTGGATGGATGTTAAATGTTATTCTGAAATACATATTGCAAGACAATGCAACGAAGAAATATCATTTTTCCTATATATTTTATCTTACAATTGACAATGATATTGCAGTACAAGCTGAAAAAGGTTCAAAGTGCTAACCTTTAATAAAATCTTTGCTTGGTTGGAAATTAGTTTGTTTGTATAACTTGTTGGGTGTGTACTATCCTCAACAATAATTGATGATTATTCATCCAGGCTTGCATCATAGCAGTTGTTGTTACGATTCAGGCTTGGATAAAATAAAAATAACTAGAACCATAATAAAATATGTAATGTCATTTAATTGTGTATCTAATTACCTTTTACGAAGTGAAAGGTTATAATTACTTTATACCTTACTTCAATGACTATGAAGGCTAAATTCTACATATATCACGCAATAAAATCCATAAAGATTTCACACAATTGCAATTGCACGTGTAGTCCAGGATTTTTAGATATTCGCTCCACAAAAAATCCTATCACTCCATTTTTCGATTGGATTATGTCAGAGGGTGTCCCCTAAGTATAAAACCAAATTTGTGTCGTCTAAAACCGCGAGCGTTAGCCGCCATCTTGAAAAACGCCTTTTTGCAAATATCTCGAAAACGGTGAGTTTTACGTTAAAAATTGTAAGCACCTTTTTTATAGAGATTAATATTTTCCGTCTTTTTTGTTTGAAATTCTTTTCCCTATTGTCAATATTTGCCAAGATATAGTCGATTGAAGAAAACGATTCTTGGTTTTTGGAAAATATCTCGATAATTTTTGGAAACACAAAAAAAATGTAATTATCGAAGTTGTAGTGCATAATATTTTCTACAATTTTTGTATGAAACTTTTTTTTGTTCAATCGATAGTTGCTCAGTTATAGCGCATTGAACGTTGCCGTCAGGTCTAGGAAAACAGCGATTATTGGTAATACGTTGCGCTAGCATGCCAAGAACAAGTAGTGTAATCGAAGAATTTTATAATAGAGACGCTAAAAATAATATTTGTCATGAATAGGAGGGATATGGGCGATAGGAGAAAAGTTTGCGCAATAAAAACTGTCTGACGAATCGTTTGAGAAAGACATGAAAATGTATTCATCTACTGTTCATATTCATTATTCGTTATAATAATTAAAAAATTCAATTTGTGAAAAACGGTCTCTAGGACCTTAATCTAAAACAGATAACGGAACATTTTAAGCCACTCTTCCGGCATCCGCAGGCAGCTCCGCAATTTGTCTTGTATTTGCAGGATATTCTTCAACTTTGGACCTGATGATACACCCTGAAGGAATGGTAACGGGCTGTATCCTGCGTCGGTGGTAGAATGGATAAGTTCAATTTGGTGTTCCGAGCTAACTTGCCGAAGTTCTTGTATCGGAGAGAGTCGATGGATGGTTCGGTTTTATTACCTCCATACAAAGCAATAAAAAAAATGAGGTGTGGCCACCACACGACTTTCTTATACGTATGACCGTTTCAAACTATACAATTTTAAGAGTTTTTTATACAAAACTTATTCAAAATCCTATTCTAAGTACTTTCATTCTCTTAATAAATCGTTATAGAATGCATACTTTGCAATATATTCGAAAAAAAGTGCTACTCGCTAAGAGTAAAAGTGCTACTTCCGGTTCGAATTTTGAAATTTCATATACACAAAAAATATTGCAAATCTAGTTCTAAATACTTTTGTGCTCTTGATAAACATATATAGAATGCATAACTTACATTTGCAAAAATCGCTATTCGATAAGAGTAAAAGTGGTACTTCCGGTAGGAATTTCGAAAAACTTTTTAAATAAAATTATTCTCAATTTTAATTTTAAGTATATATGAATTCTTTATAAATTTGTTTAAACTTAGTAGTTGACGAAATATTCGCAAAATTCGATTTTTTCGCTGAAGTAAACTGCTACTTCCGGTCTACCGATTTTACTGAAAAACTAATCAGATCTCAAGAGGGAGATTATACACGTAAATACAAAATTTGGAATTGATATCTACAGCGGTTTGGCCGCTATCGTGGTCACACACACACACAGAGACAGACAGACACACAGACACACAGACACACAGACACAGACATTTTTTAAAAACCACTTTTTCGTTATCAGGGGACTTCAAAACGTGGACATCTGCAAAAATGTCGAGGTCGAAAATTTTCATCATCACAATACTTCCTTATACTACGTATAAGAAAGTAAAACGCTCGCCAGCTTGAGCAATCATGTTGGGATCGCTCCTCCTATCTTTGAACAATGCCACAGCCGTCAGCAATTCTTCGTGGTTCTTCAATGTCGTCAGAGTTTTGTACTTTCCAATTTTAAACGGAGTTGACGTTGTGTCGCAACCGCTGAATGCATGTAAAGATAGAATGTTTTCTCTTAACTTTTCACCATACTCCGGCTTCAGACAACGTGGGCTGTATAGAGATTCTGGAGTGCGTCCTTTTCCGGGCTTGCTAAAATAGATGTTTTTTTATGTTTTTTTAGGCATAGACAATGTTGGGAGACATCCAGCACCGTGCAGCTGCTTACTTTTCTATATACCTGTATTCTCTTGAAATAGAATATTCATGGTTAAAAATCGATGAATATACATGTATAAATGAATATCCATATATCCTTATTGTTAAAGAACACACAGACGTGTACTAATTACCTCCTGCAATCCTTGCCGCCAAATGTCGCGTCTCCTTACACTTGTTCTTGGCATGCTAGAGCAACGTATTACCAATAATCGCAGTTTTCCTAGACCTGACGGCAACGTTCAATGCGCTATAACTTAGCAACTGTCGATTGAACAAAAAAAAGTTTCATACAAAAATTGTATAAAATATTATGCACTACAACTTCGATAATCACATTTTTTTTGTATTTCCAAAAATTATCGAGATATTTTCCAAAAACGAAAAATCGTTTTCTTCAATCGTCTATGTCTTGGCAAATATTGACAATAGGGAAGAAAATTTCAAACAAAAAAGACGGGAAATGTTATCCTCTATAAAAAAGGTACTTACAATTTTTAACGTAAAACTCACCGTTTTCGAGATATTTGGAAAAAGGCGTTTTTCAAGATGGCGGCTAACGCTCGCGATTCTGGACGACACAAATTTGGTTTTATACTTAGGGGACACCCTCTGACATAATCCAATCGAGAAATCAAGTGATAGGATTTTTTGCGGAGCGAACCCCGTTTTTGGTGCTAAAATTCCTGAACTAGTGGGTAAATGAAAAATTAAGTAGTAGAAATACAAGTAAACTAGTTATTAGGAATTACTTATTAAGAATTACTATTATTAAAATCAATTTTTAAAATCGCAAGTAAATATAAATTGAAGAAACGTCCATATACAGACCACGTGTAGGCAGTGCTTACTATATTGATAGTTATCAAGAATGTAAATGTATAATGAAAGTTGCTGCGACTTCCCTGATGAGATGAAGTATTGTGGGTGTAAAAGCAGGATTAATTATAATACTTCTGCAGTAAGCACGATAGTGTTTCTATTATAATAATAAATCTATTGTATCAATAATATGATTTACATACTATTTACACAATAGCACATTCTAGCAAAAAATGTGATGATAACGTCAACAGAGGTAATCAAAGGACCAATTTATGTCATTGCATTATAAAATGCTTCTTGAAGCAGAATGTCCTTTATTTTATTTTAGATACGAAAGTAGAAAAATGTTTCCACATAATTTTGATTTTGTTAAATAATTACCATTGACGATGTTGTACTGAAGTGGCTTTTGTCCTATGAAATGTCGGATGTGCAACAAATGGTTATGAGGGGTGGAGATTTCTATAATCTCACTCCTAGTGATCAGGTGTGGTAGCTTTTTCAAAGCCCTCCATAGTTGTTGCAGAATATGTGTCAAATCTAATGGAATTATCATAAGCTCTCTGAAAAGAGGTGCACAGTGGATAGTTTGTGAAACACAGACAATTGCTCGAACAGCGTTCTTCTGTAGAATAAACACCTTTTCTGCGTAGGCCTATTTACCCCATATTGGTTAAAGATAGTTGATATGTGATTTGATAGTCCATAGTATGTCGTTATTCCAGTACACTATCACTTATAAATCTGATACGTCTAGTTGCATAAGTAGTAGGAGCCAAGTGTTTGACTAATTCATCTATGTGTAGCTTTCATGTAAGTCTTGTGTCTAGTCTAATATCAAGGAATTTTTTATTCCTACAATATATGTTTGATCTATGTTTACTAGTAAAATAAATTGTGTCACATATATCCTGGTTAAGTGATATACGATTGGATGTGAACCATTTAAATGTCTAAATTCTGAAGATACCAAAACTTTTTAAATAATGTTGTCTTTAAAATGCATTTTCTTTGCAAAACATACTACATTAATGGTTTTAATGCCTCACATAAACCAGTAAAGCTGATAAAACCATGCAAAGCCACTTAATAAAGGTTGTTGTTTGGATAGCATTTAATTATACAAAATACACAGAAGACTGTTTTAGACATATCGGTTGGACACATATAAGAAAATAAGAATAACCCAAGCTCTGAACCCGAAACAGGCCGATATTTCATGTAGGTATTTAATAAAAATGCTGGCTTCTTAATACCATTTCCTTGTTATTTATTTTCTTTATTATGTTATAAAAGTGTAATTGTCAGTATAATAAGGGAAAAAAGTAGTAATCCAACGATTCTTCAATACAAAATTTACTTAAAGCTACTTTATCATAGTAATAGTTATATAGATTATGTTGATATGTAATTTAAGGGCAAACGATGTGAAAAGCAAATCTAACAAAATATACTCTTATGTAAAATTTTATAGAAAATATATTTACATTTCTTATTAACTTCCGGATTAAATTGTGAGAGTGGGGATGAAAATCTGTCCAATAATTTCATTAGATTATCAGTTTTCATTCATACATATTAATTCATTAGACAGATATCAGAGGACGACACTTTACTACTTAGAAATATTTTCAGTGTTCTTTAGGTTGTATAACTATAGCATTAATGAACAAGGCCGCTATGTAGTGCAACGATATGGAATGTAAGGAGTTCGGATTTGAAGGGATTTATAATACTATGTGTGCAAATAACTTATTATTGGTTGCTTTTCATTTATTGGTCTTCAAGAAAAGTCTTATTTAGACCGCCAAAAAAAAAACATAAAAAACAAGATCTGCTATATATGAATATCCATTTTGACAACTAAAATACAAACAAATATATATAAAAAAAAGGCACTCAGTAATCAAGTGAAGACCATATAAAACGAAAAAAAAAACAAGACATTAAAAACCGTGTATTCATATCGACAAATAAAAATCTCCTACGTAATAAACAGTAAATAAAATTGGTTGAAATTCAAGAAGCAAATAATTTGACTTGAAACGTTGCTATACCGTATGTGTCTATTTTCATTAGCTATAGGGATTCAATGTGTACATGCGATTTATACGTATACAAATAATACGTGGCAACGTGTGTCTCCCGGCAACAATCGACATCACAGCGACTTTCTCCGATCTTGCCAGATCTACATTAAATGTTTAGCTGCATCAAATGGCCGGCGCGATCTAGTTGTTTATTATTATTTTCAGAATCCTTTTTTATTTACCTTATTTTTAATTTTATTAGAATTACGCTTTTGTTTGTGTCATGCTTAATAATTCTCTGCATTTACTGAAAGGAAAAAGAAAAATCCTTGCAAGGCGTAAATATTATTTCTAAGTGCAGTACAAACATCCAAGTCAATAGTCCAACAGCTACTGCTAATTTGAGCTTGTATCGGTCGCGCTCGCATTGAAGAGAAAAGTAGGGGTGCCATGTTGTCACGTATTGCATGAATTAATCGCCTATGGCTAATGAAAATTGACACGTGCTGTATGTGTACTCTGCATTTTAATTTTGTATTCTTATTTTATGTTTAAAATAGAAGTATCAAATTATATAATAATAGTTTATTGGCACAGTTTATGATTTACAATAAAGAATAGCAATATATACATACAGGCTGCGGCACCACAAATGAAACAGATTGAATATCTGCAAGGAAATCTTCTGTGACAAAACGTATGAATAGCTCAAAAAACACTGCCTCTGCAGGGAGTTTATTGTTGGTTTGTACAAGAATATGGCGTTCTTGGACTTCAACTATTTTACATATTTTGGTTACATCTTGTGAATGACGTATTAAACCACCATTATTTTGTCTGTTCAAAAGATGAAAACTAGCATCATCTACAGATATTTGTGCGATTTCGTCTAGTATTGACACACATTTAGCATACTTAACAATGCGCCTCAATTGTTTGACAACAAATCCAGAAATGTAGGTAACAACATTTAATCCTATAATTATGATTCTTTTCAATGTCTTCCGCATTTTCCTTAATGAAAATACACCAAATATATAAACAAAAAGCCAGTCTGTTGACATTGGCGTTCGGAATTTTAGTTATTTTACATTCGAATGTCAAAAGACTAGGGACTGCGCATGCTCGCAGGACCCATGTAAGATATTCAATTTGGCATAAAAATTTGACGCGCATCCTATCACATTGCTCACCCATTTATGATATCCAGATCAGTGGCTTCTTCTGATTTTGGTGTTTTCTTTCGGGAGAGAAACGGTTACATATTCCTAAACGTGACACATTATTGAAAGTTCATTTAATAGCAATTATATACGTAATATTTTTGACATTGAATTGTTATCATTGTCAAGTGCATACTATTAGAATTAAAACAAATTTTAATAAACGAAACATAAAATGATTTACTCTATTCAGGAAGGAGTAGAAATATTTAGATAGTGTGTTAAAAATAATGAATGGGCCAAAAGAACGACTGAAATATTCCGTGAACAATATCGAAACAAACATCTAAATAGGAAGAATGTTTCGCAACTAATTTTAAAATTTCGCGAAACAGGGTCCGTACAAAATAAAAAAAAAACGCTTCATTGAAAATCCAATAAGAAACGAAGCTACAGAAATAGCTGTTTTAGAACAAGTTGTTGCGGATCTAATTCACAAAAGATTACTTCTTCAAGATATTCAATTTGTTTCATTTTCGGTGCCGCACTCTGTATACATCCCCCACACATACATATATACATAAATATATCCAGGCTTACACACGAAACAAAATAAAATTGCAATAATATAGTGTCTAAAGGGAAACATCATCAGATATGCAGAAGCTCCTTGTTCTGCCTGACGCTCCCAGTGGAGAAGGAAGCGTAAAACATACTCTTATAATATTATATTAATACAAAAATAACTAATCCAAAGCAAATACATTACAAATATACAGAAATACGGAAGAAAGTAGCAATACAAGTAAAAAAAGTTAACAGTATAACAAGGTCTGCTCATGTAACAAGCGCTTCCTCACAGTCGACCTAGTTGCGATACAACGAGAACGCTTGAATGCCCGGGAGCAATCTGTATACACTCTATCCAAAAGCGTATAAACGTAACGTAACGTATAAACGTAGTGTATCATTTTTGAAAAAAAAAATTAAGCAGGTGAATTAGTATTTTCAAAATACTTCTTGTTGATAGTACCTGTTTAGTTTTTTGATCACTTTGAAAGGTTAAGTTCTTTTGAGAACAAATTATGTATTGCTTTGGTAAATAACACTATTTGTTTAGTATATGTAAGGGTGTTTCATCGGTTGGGGTATCGCGAATTAAAGTGCCTAAATATAAAAATATCGACTTCAAATTTTAACCACTTATAGAGCTTTTAAACCGCTACCAGCAGGTTAGGTTGTTTTTGATAATATTATTTTAATTAATGCGTAAATTAAAAAAAAACGTATTATCAAAAATTAAAAGTGCTCAAAAAATGTTCAAATTTGAATGGTGATACGTGGAAATATCACCCATATTAACTTCACAATCAGAATTTTTATAAACGAAACCGTTTGTCAAATAAAGTCAATATTAAATAATGTCGTTTTTCTTACGACAGATTTATGGTACTTAACTTTCTAATTGTGCTGTCCGCAAACAGGTAGTCCTTTTAAATTTATGACGGATAATAAATAAAAATTTATTATAAACTCAACACACAACACTGTAATAAAAAACCCATAAATTCTTCAACGTCCGCAAACAGGTAGTCCTTTTAAATTTATGACGGATAATAAATAAAAATTTATTATAAACTCAACACACAACACTGTAATAAAAAACCCATAAATTCTTCAGCGTCTTGCCTTTAATTTTGAAATTATTGTAAAATATTCAATAATTGATTAAGTTTTAATTTTTTTTTCAATTGCATAGTTGATTTTATAGACATATCTTTTTAAAACCTGAATTTCAATAAAATCTGAGTACTTTTGATTTTTTGAACGAAGGTTTTTTTTTATTTACGCATTAAATAAAATAATATTATCAAAAACAACCTAACCTACTGGTAGCGGTTTAAAAGTTCTATAAGTGGTTAAAATTTGAAGTCGACATTTTTATATTTAGGCACTTTAATTCGCGATACCCCAACCGATGAAACACCCTGTATATTAATTTCGAATTTAGTGTATTAACGCATTTCGATTATCAATATTTTATTAAGGTAATATATTATTTAGTTTTAGCAGTTTACAAATAAGTTTAAATGCTTCTCAATGTTCCCACCGCTCTTTATTCAGTATAGCAACTATGTAAAATTCAAATTGATAGTGGCACAGGTAGCACTAAGACTAATATAGGGATCAAAATATGGAGATGCGGAAGTACATTAATGGTTATTATGTTAAAAAATATATAGCCTGGTATTGTCGCAAGACTAATTTGATGACTTATAATACATGAATAAATCCACTGACTCTATTTAACTCTCTTTATATGATTTAATAAGCTAACGGCTTACGACTTAGCTTAACAACGGGTTTGGATAAGGATCTTGAAATTAGGCAAAGAACAAGAGTTAATAACTAAATATATTTAAGAAAGAGTTAAGTGAACATTTGATTGGTTATTATTAGAGCTAGCATAATTAGGCAAATTGCCTTGTTATGCCTTTTTTAGGATTCTGCCTTTTGTTAGGAATCTCCTGTTTTCTTGCCTTTTTGTGTCTTTTATTGTATACCAAATTACAATTTTAAGAAATTTCGTTCTTAAATTTTCAATTTAAAGAAAAATCCTAATAGCAATTTTCCTAGAAAAATGCACGTTTTAAATTTTTGAAATATATTGTAAAAAACCATATACAGCTTGTGTAATGGAACACTTGAATTAGCAAGTCCAATATACATTAGAATTGCAACGTGGTAATATCAAGTGTTTCATGTTACATGAAGAAAAAACGTTTTATGAAAATCCGTCTAGTAGTATTTGCATGATGCGCGAACATGCATTCTGAGATTTACAGTTTTATATATCTGTGAGATTATTCCCAAATGTAGAGGTTTAGTGGGTTTTACCCAGTTTAATTTTAATGAGGGGACAGACCAGATTGTTAGGAGATAGTTTGATACTGAAACTGAAAATCACAAGAAGCCTTTAATGACAGTGAGGTATTACATGTCTTAACGTATCTTCAAACAAATTTCTCTTGGTTGCCCCATGAAATAAAGAAATTGGAATTGGAGTTGGATTTACTCTTGTGGAATCCCTAGATATTGTATAAAAAGCAGTAGATTTCACATCGAGCGCCCCAGGACCAGCAGGAATAAAAATAAAGGATAAACTTAAAGCTGTTTTGCAAAAACGTCTTAAGAAAAGTTAAAAATAATTTCAGAAATTCACCAGGGGATTTCCACTCGAAATTCTATGTTTGATATATTGTTACCACAACAAATTAATTCTCTGAAATACGCTCCGATAACATCATACGACGTAGAAAGGTCCTTTTCAAACTACAAACAAATTGTCAGCGACAAGAGAACTTGTTTGACTTCAGAGAACACAGAGAAATTACTGGTGACTAGTTGACAGTGTAACCAATGGTTGAAGAATCATGTGCCTACCTACAATAAATAAATAGTTAATACTGTATACACGGTGGCCAGAAAAATGCGGACAAACGCCACGCAGGCCAAATCTTTGTTTAATTCTGAGTTGACAATCTTAATTGAAAAAAGTAGTACAGTGCTTTTTTTTTTTTTTTTTTTTTTGTAAACCATTGGTATTAATCGATTAGTTACATCAATGCATTTGAGATAATTCCATTTCTAAATTTCACCACAATGATTTTACATAGATAAATTTGACGAATTTTGCTAAATTTTAGCCGTACAACTTAATGTTTGATGGTCTCGTATGCCGTAAGGAAGGACCGTATAACTTTTTTGGATTAAGATTATCGCCTCAGAATTGAACAAAGAATCGTTCTACCTGGCGTTTGTCCGCATTTTTCTGGCCGCCGTGTATACATACTTACACTATTTTTTTAAAATAAACAGTTTTAGTTTTACGTTTTTCCCATTTTTATATTTTCTTTATGCCTTCTTGGTGCTTTTTTGAATCATTTTTTGCCTTTTTGCCTGCCTTTTTCGAGACTTTATTTTGCCTAACTATCCTCTAGCTCTAGTTATTGTATAATAACGTTTTAAGAACATAATAACATAAACAAGTTTAGACACGAGGCACATTAATTTATAGGCCAACACCATTACAAGACAATAAATAACTTATTAAAATATTTAGTGAAACTTACATATTCTTGTAGACACTAGGCACTTTTGCACTGGTAAGTAATGACTGATGCAAGTGAAGTCTTCAGACGCTCCCAAATCTTATATACATTGGAGGTGCTTCTAATCATTGCTATTCCTACTCTTATGCGCAATTAGAATTAGGTGCCCTATTTACTTAATGTGCCATGTGCGCATAGAAGCTAGTTTTGCACACGACTTTGTGGTTAAGGGTTTTGGCTAATTTTCTAAAGGCTCCACGTGTGGTGGCCGCACGTGTCAAGGTTAATTCCCAGAATTATTACTAACACAAAGAACCATAAGCAATTTCCACATCCTTGACTTTATCAGTATGACTTTCTAGTTAATGTACCAATTAATTTACTAAAAATTATTTATCTTGATAAAGAATTACTTTTTAAAGTAGAGTATATAATAAGTGGACTTTAATGTAATGAGAGTTTAATATACAGGAGGTCAATTAGTATATTTTCTTTTTGTGACAATATCATGTAGAACGAATACAGTCCGACAAGGGGGTTACAAATGTTTTGCGGAGTAATCAAGCGAGGAAAAGGGAAAAAACTAGGTCAAAATTAAGTTGAATGGACGAAATAACGACAGATTTGAGTACTATAGAGGCGGCACGTTAGAAAGAAAACGCTAAAAATAGAGCGGTATGGAGATGGATAGAGCCCATTGCAGTAACGTTGGCGGTGGAGTGAAAGATGTAGTATGGAGAAAAGCAAAGACTGCAGAATCCTACTTAGACATCTTGCAAGAGGGCTGGGCGCCAGTAACCAATGCGCTGGGAAAAGACTGGCGATATTCCTTTACGAACTATAGTATCATGCAGTAAAAAAAAATAAACTCTTATCATCATGAAATACCGTCATTATTCGGATAGTCTTCCCTTTATTGATTCCATCACCAACCTTATTCCTTTGCTAACCATACTGATGATGACTGACGAGTCTGATACACGTGTCTGCGGTTGCTCTACAGCAAGTAGGTATCTATTTATTTACTGATTAAAAAATTTAAAATTATGATCTCCACTTGTTTTCCTTAACGATCACCTTGATGTATATACGAGGGCGTATTTTTATGTTATCTAACTAGACATGAAAAAAAGCACATAAGAGAACAAAAAAAAATATTTTTCTACATAACTCCCTTCAACACTAAAAAACTTATTCCATCTTCTTTCCAGTTGCCACATACCCTCAGAAAAAAATTGCTTCGGTAACCCCGCCAAATATACTTCAACAGCTTCTTTGAGTTCTTCATCAGAAAAAAAATGAGGTGTGGCCACCACACGACTTTCTTATACGTATGAGCGTTTCAAACTATACAATTTTAAGAATTTTTTTATACAAAACTTATTCAAAATCCTATTCTAAGTACTTTCATTCGCTTAATAAATCGCTATAGAATGCATACTTTGCAAGATATCAAAAAAGCGCTCCTCGCTAAGAGTAAAAGTGATACTTCCGGTCCGAATTTTGAAATTTCATATATACAAAAAATATTGCAAATCCAATTTTAAATACTTTTGTACTCTTGATAAATGTATATAGAATGCATAACTTACGACATATTTGCAAAAAATCGCTATTCGATAAGAGTAAAAGTGGTACTTCCGGTCTGAATTTTGAAATTTTTTTTATACAAAAGATATTGAAAATTATGTTTTAAATACTTTTATACTCGTAACGTACTTGTCTCAAAAGCATGACTTGCGAAATATTTGCAAAAAACTGATTTTAGATAAGAGTAAAAGACCTACTTCCGGTAGGAATTTCGAAAAACTTTTTAAATAAAATTATTCTCAATTTTAATTTTAAGTATATATGAATTCTTTATAAATTTGTTTAAACTTAGTAGTTGACGAAATATTCGCAAAATTCGATTTTTTCGCTGAAGTAAACTGCTACTTCCGGTCTACCGATTTTACTGAAAAACTAATCAGATCTCAAGAGGGTGATTATACACGTAAATACAAAATTTGGAATTGATATCTACAGCGGTTTGGCCGCTATGGTGGTCACAGACAGACACACAGACAGACACACAGACAGACAGACAGACAGACACACACACACACAGACATTTTTTTAAAAACCACTTTTTTGGTATCAGGGGACCTCAAAACGTGGACATCTGCAAAAATCTCGAGGTCGAAAATTTTCATCATCACAATACTTCCTTATACTACGTATAAGAAAGTAAAAAGGCTTTCCTCTGAGATGCTTTTTTAAATCTTTGAATAAGAAGAAGTCTGACGGAGCTAGGTCGGGGCTATAAGGTGGCCTTAACTCTATAAAAGCACAGTCATTGATTACCTGCTGAACTTTGTTTGCCTTATGAACCCGACAATTGTCGTGCAGCAGCAAGTTTTTTTGTGGATAAGAATGCGGGCGTTTTTCCTCCAGAGTAGTTTTTAAATTTTTAATTGTGTTTCCGTAGGCCTCTCCATTTATGGTAGACCCTCTCGGCATATATTCAATCAGCAAAACTCCTTCAGCATCCCAGAGACAGTTGCCATCAGTTTTTTTCCAGAAAATTGAGTCTTGACCTTTTTTGGTGGTGCAGAGCCCTTATGAACCCACCGCATGGATTCTTGTTTAGTAGGAGGGTCCCAGTAATATACCCAAGTCTCATCCCCGGTAAGAATTCGAGATAAAAATGTTTTGTCCCTCTCCAGCTTGACTAACTTTTCTTGAGAAAGTTCTTTTCTGTACAGTTTTTGTTCAGGTGTAAGAAATCTGGGTATCCACCGAGCAGACACCTTCTTCATACCCAAATCGTCATGCAAAATTTTGAAAACACTTGTTTCGGACATACAGATTTCATTGGCAATGACAGAGATATTTACACGGCGATCTTTTAGTACCAAATTTTCGACATTTCGCACAATGTTTTCAGTTCGAGCTTCAATGAGTCGTCCGGACTTTGGGTCATCATTGATTGACTCTCGGCCCCATCGAAAGAGTTTAGACCAATATTTTACTTGGAAATAAGATGGTGTATCTTCCCTATATACAGCAACCATTCTTTCATGAATTACTTTTGGACCATTGCCTTCCTTTGTCAGGAACTTTATTACCCTGCGATGTTCAACTTCAGTTTCACTAATTTTATCGAGAAATGGACCGTCTGAAATCTCTATACACAGCATAAACTAGTTCTAACAGTGACAGCAATTTTTTAGTAATTTGTTTGACATCGTCACTCTTTTGTTTCATGGCTAGGTAGATAACATAAAAATACGCCCTCGTATTAACGTTATATTTTAACACTAACGATATATTTTCTTAAATAACCTTACTATTAAAGTAATAGTTTTCCCGAATGTATGTACTTCATAAAAGAATATATAGTTCTTCTTTAATAAAATCCATGGAAGCATTCTAAAATTTTAATATCTGTTTGACCGAGATCTTTCAATTTGTAAACCAATAATTAATTATTAAAAATGAAAAGTTCATAATATTTAAATGATGTAGTTCTTATATATCACTAAATGATTTCATATTCATTAAAATAACGTAAGTACTCAAATTGAAGTTATTGTAGTAGTAGTAACTAGTTATATTCTAAAAGTACAAGAGCTATTATAATTTACATGAAATTATAAATGAGTTTTACAAACAAAACGTAAGCACTAAGTTTGAATCAAAGACTCACCGGCACGAGGAATCGACGAACTTCTGCTAATGCGTACGCAATCCTTGCGTGAGCCTCAGCGGGTGTTGCAAATGCGCTTATTTCTACGTGAAGTTCCTCGCTCAGGTGTTGAAATTTCGGATCCCCACTAGCTCTCAATTCTTCTTCCTGTAATGGAGAGACGTGTATAAATATAGGTACATGTTACATTTAGGAAGGTAGGGAAGATATATAGGGCACATCTTTCGCAGATGTCAAGATGGTAGTTACGGAAATTGACATATATAAGCGTTTTGCGTCTCCCTATTTACGTTATGACAGACTATAGACAAAGATGAAATTAGTTACAATACAATTTAATATTCGAGAATTATACGCTAAAATTCGACAACTTCTTTTAATAAAATTAATATTATTATGAATATTAAGAGAATAAACACTAGGTAAACTTTGTTTTACAAATTTTATTATTCTCTGATACGTTTTTCGACACTCGGTCATTTTAGAAAAGTGTACGAATACAAACTAAACTCACAAAGTTACCATTACGTATTCATATGTTCGTGTCAATAATGGGAGTATTTACGAAAGTTACATTAATTTGAGCGGTGCTGTATGTTTTAGAATTTGTACTTTTCATTTATTTTGGTAGAATTATTGTTATGTTTCCTGACGCTTTGACGTTAGCAATTTTGAATGATTTATTTTATCCATCACGTTATTATATTCAGTTGTGAAATTTCTGTATTTTTGATATAAATACGAATTAATTTAGTTATTCTAGTGGGTAGAAATTCCAAATTCTTCATCGTTGCGACATTTGTCGTCGAACGGTGTTAACGGTTTGTAGGTGCTTAGTTATCATTTATTTAAAAGTAAATTTTGGTTAAGTATTTTTATTTCGTGCTTTTGGGTTTTAGTATCGTGTTTGTAATGATTTCTCCTCTTCTTTGTAATTAGTAAATTCTTTTGTACAATTAAATGTGTGTTACCTAATTGAATTGTTCCGTGATTTTCGCGTTCCCCGTTTGGCGCTGCTTCTGGCATGCGTGATCTTCGTAAAGTTGTAGCGACATTTTCACTTTCCGATTTTCGTTCTATTGAGTACAAGCAGAATTGATTCCAACCGTCTTATATTTTACTGGTAAATTTGTGCTATATGTACTGCCGAATTATGAAAAATTTAGGCTTAAAAAGAGCCGATTAAAGTGCAGTAAGATTAATGGACGTATTTGCTGAATCATTCTGGTAAGCTCTCTTGTAATTAGATCATTCCTAACGTGTGTCGTACCTCCTTTTGTCTTATAGCTTTTAGTTCCATGCCGAAATTCTTGTAAAATTATCGACATGAATATTTGAACACGTGCTTGGCCGGTAGACATTTTGTCGTATGTAATCGACTTTGATGTGCGTAATCCTTGCTAATTAAACAAAGTGATAATTTTCTTCACCAAACAAGAGGGTTAAAGATTCCATCTCATCGCACACGGAGTATTTTTGATTCTTGGAGTGCGTACAGCAAGCAAATTCCAGGATTTTTCCGTTTGTACCGGCAACATCCTCATGTCCAACAGTTAAGTCCTATTTTATGTTATTTCTGTAATCATTTGCGTGTTAGATTTTAATTTACATTAGTTTAATTCTAGTCATATATTTTTGAAACTTAATTTCTCAATTTCGTGGAGCATCTTTGCCAAAATTGTTAGTTTTGTCCTGAAGCATTACTGTGGCTCGGAGGGCCTGAATTATTCGGAGCCTTTTGTCATGTCTTATTACCTGTAAAGCTAAAGATCGTTGTTCTAAATTCTTATAATAAGTTGATTTTTAAGTATTTGTAGAAACTTACCGGTTATTGACCGGTTTGACTATAATTAATTCTCAGTTACGAGGGGTTACGTCTAATTTTCATTTTAATTCATGGTTAATTTTTGAGTTGAGGGCCTTAAGCCAAGTTTAATTAATTTGTATTTTTAAAATTTTTTTGTGTGTGTAATTTTCTATAACTTTAATTAGTGATATATTTTCTTACTAATATACAGGTTGAACCTGCTTGATATACTTGTAAAATCTATGTAAAGTGGAGATCTCAGCTATCCTAGTTTAATACAATGTTAACTAATAGTATTGTCTAACAATATTTAGGTGTAATACAGGCTGTCCGAATAACTCGGTCATCTTATTTATATCTTTTTTTATAATCTAATTTCCTTATCTTTAAATTCCTAATTACACGTAACTAGTGTAATTTTTTTTGTAGTTACAATTCTTATTTTTAAATTTGTTTTCTTTAAATCTAAATTCGATTGTTTTTTTTAATATTAGAACAATTATTAAGTAATAAATTTGTTGTTTGAAATTTCTTGATTCTGTCTTATCTTCTGTTACCTTGGTATTTTTAACTGATTTTCCCCTGGATTAAGGATCATATTGGATTGGGAAATATTTACATAATAGGGGTCCCGTCCGACAATTCATCCATCTGAGGTTCTATGTAAACCCACGGCCATCGCGACTGAGCATGAGGCAGTTCCCATCTCCATCTTTATCAACTGTACTTAAGGGAAGTGAAAGGTAAGGCATTCCTGAAGGTGTAAGCACAAAACTTTCCGAAACCTTAGTGAATTATTTTGCAGTGTTACAATTATTTTAGCTTGGTCAAACGTTTTATGCTATGAGTGTCGAACGAATGAATCACTTTAGTTTCCGTCGACGCCATTTTTACTGCGCTTTTATTTTGGCAGTTCATGTTTAATTTTAATTTTTAACCCGGGAACAACGTAGCACGAAGTCTAGTTACGTGTTTATTATCTGCCGTAGCTTTTTTTAATTTCTAGTATTTATATTATGTCTAATTTTCTTCCTTTGTAGCTAATGTGTAATAATTTGTAATTGTTAGTATTGAAAAACCTTTGTATAGTATATGCAATGTTCAGCAAATCCTGTATTTATGTTGTTATTTAAAATAACTTGTTTGTGTTCGTTAATGCGTTCCTGTATGGACCTCCTTAATTATTGACCAATGTAAATTGCGTCACAATCACTGCAACCCACCTCATAGGCACCTGATTAGTCACACAATTTTGTTTTTTATAAATGAGATGTGATGAGATTAGAATTTGACCTGCATAGAAAACCAACTACCACAGGCACTATAATTACAGCTAAATCTAACCAGTCATGGAATATAAAAATGGCAGCCTTTCATAGTTCAATACATAGATTACTTAAATTCTCGCCAAACACTGATAACTACAAAAAAGAAAGGAATATCATAAAAACAATAGCAAATAAAAATGAGGTGTGGCCACCGCACGACTTTCTTATACGTATGAAAGTGTTACTTCCGGTCCGAATTTTGAAATTTCATTTATACAAAAAATATTCCAAATCCAACTCTAAATACTTTTGTACTCTTCATAAATATACATAGAATGCATAACTTACGACATATTTGCAAAAAATCGCTATTCGATAAGAATAAAAGTGGTTCTTCCGGTCTGAATTTTGAAATTTTTTTTATATAAAAGATATTGAAAATTATGTTTTAAATCCTTTTATACTCGTAACGTACTTGTCTTAAAAGCATGACTTGCGAGATATTCGCAAAAAACTGATTTTCGATAAGAGTAAAAGATCTACTTCCGGTTGGAATTTCAAAAAACTTTTTTAAGACAATTTGTTTCAAACTTAATTCTAAGTACATATGAATTCTTTATAAATTTGTTTAAACTTAGTAATTGACGAAATATTTGCAAATTTCGATTTTTTCACTGAAGTAAACTACTACTTCCGGTCTGCCGATTTTGCTCAAAATCTAGTCAATTCTCAAGAGGCAGATTATACACGTAAATACAAAATTTGGAATTGATATCTCCAGCGGTTTGACCGCTATCGTGGTCACAGACAGACAGACAGACACACACACACACACAGACATTTTTTTAAAAACCACTTTTTTGGTATCAGGGGACCTCAAAACGTGGACATCTGCAAATATCTCGAGGTCGAAAATTTTCATCATCACAATACTTCCTTATACTACGTATAAGAAAGTAAAAACAATGGCTATAACATAACTCATTGATAGAGTGATTGATAGGAAACAACGTAAAATCTTTTTGAAAAATTTCTACATTAAACAAACATAACAACCAAATAACAAGCGTTGTTATTCTCTCAACTACTTACCGGGAGTTAGCAACAGAGTTTCTACCTCGATTAAGCTAAGCTTAAATATTATTCAAGTAAATAACAAAAAAAAATTAGGAAATACTTAGCCAATAGTAAATATTATGTGACAAATCAAGTGCCTTCGAGGTGGGTTGCAGTGACTGTGATGCAATTTACATTGGTCAATCGGGTAGGTTCATAAAAGAACAAATACAAAAAAGCTATTTGAAATAATAGCAAACATACAGGATTTGCTGAACATTGCATAGACTATTATATACTACTATATACATTACACATGTTTGTAATACTAATAATTACAATTCATTACACAATAACTATAAAGGATGAAAATTGATTAGAAATTAAAAAGGCTACGTCAGTTAATAAACTTGTCAAAAACACATAACTAGACTTCGTAAACACCCCCATTCTTGACACTGTAATTAAGTCATTGACACGCACATATAAATAGGTAGTAGTAACTTTGTAAGTTTAGTTTGCATTCGAAAACTCCTCAATAATAACCGAAAGATCGAAACACGTGTCAGAGAATAATAACATCTGTTAAGTGAAACAAAGTTAACCTTCTGTTTGTTCTGTTATAACTCCTTTAAAAAAGATTAATCTTTTTATAAATATACATTATGTCATTGGCTTGCTTCTTTTAATAATGACTGAAACATATAATTATGGTAGCACACCTAGTTAATTTTTTATGTTTAATCTAGAGTATGGATTTAAAATGGAAATGTCTTTGTAGAAACAATAATCAACTAAAATTGATCGTCGTAACTGTCTTGGATTCGCATGGCAAGGTGGTTCTACTTGTTTGAACACGACTGTATTACTGCGCTGAAATCTTTGATACTGATTAAGAGCATATTATATTTATGAACACATAATTCCTCCTCCTTCTATCATAGTGATGCATATAAAATATTCAGGACACCAAATCATAGAATATTTATGTTTTAACTTGGTAAAGACATTATAGAATGCTATTACGACGAAGTTATTGAAGACTTTTGTTTTTCTACACAAAGAAATAAGTGTCTTAAAAGATTTGAGACATGTGTGTTGAACAAATTTAACACCCAAATCATTATAAATTAAACAATACCCTTATGAAATGCTGTTCATATTGTAATCGATATGTTGATCTCATGGATATGTTTATCTCAAGAAATATAGCCATAAATTTATGCAAGTTGAAGAAGGAGAGGGATCATCATCCGATCATTTTGCTCACCACTTAGTAAAAAAGTAATAAGTAATATAAATAGAAATATCTGCCACTAACAAACAAAGGCCCTGACTGGTAAGGTTTTAAATTACAACTCAGCCTAAGAAATAACCTGAATATTCCAGTAAAAGAGAACAGAAAAGCTGCAATATGAATCAGAAAAAGTTATGATAGACATACAGCAGTCAGCAAGGATTAACAGACCAGAAATCAAAAGGTAAACAAGTATAATCAACCATCTAAAAGAAATACGTGATCTGATAAAAGACAAAAAAGAATGGCAAAAGTCCAAAACAAAATAAAATACATATTAACTACATAACCCGATACAACAACTAATAAGAAAAAATCATGAAATTAAAAATGAAGCGCAGATTACTCACTTTGGAAATCTATAGAGAAGTAGAACAGAGCTTTTAAGCCCATCGCGCTCATATGAGATAAAAATAGTACCTAGGCTAGAGACAACAAACAAAAAGGCGGGTATCTTTGCCACGCATTTAGAAAAGACCTTCCATGCCAATAATTATTTGAGCAACAAGAAACCACAGAAATGAAACTAGTTACACTTACAGATGTAGCTAAAGAAATCAAACGAAAATCAAACACAAAAGAGCTCCAGCATTTGACACAATTACTGGAAAATTTTAAAGCAATTGCCTAGAAAAGCTATGCCTAATTAATGCATCTGACAGCAAATCTTTAAAGTTAGTCAAGAATACGAATACTCGGGTCTCAAAAGAATATACGCAAGAGTGCCCTAAGGCAATGTGCTGGGACCAGTACTCTTCCTGTTATACACGTGCGACTTTCTAGTAACAGAAAACAACAAACTAGCTACATTGATAGATAATACCGCAATCCTTATTGTAGGAAACACCATAGAGGAGACAACTGTCAATCCTCAAAGCGCAATAAGCAACATAAATGTATAGTTCAGACAATGACGTATAAAAATAAACGAAAACAAATTAACTTCAAAAACAGAAAAATTAATTATTTTCCAGTGGCATTGAACAGAAGGACGATTTTATTAAAAAAAAAACAGCTAAATAATTGGGTTTTAACCTAGATACGAAACTTAAATGGATGGAATATGTGAGAAAAACTGAACAAGTGAAATTGAAATATAAGAATATGTATTTGCTGATTGGATGAAATTAAGAGATGTCTA
Organism: Amphimallon solstitiale; assembly: GCA_963170755.1. Lineage (NCBI taxonomy): Eukaryota > Metazoa > Arthropoda > Insecta > Coleoptera > Scarabaeidae > Amphimallon > Amphimallon solstitiale. The sequence continues at coordinate 41,234,855 of OY720676.1, read as the reverse complement.
TTAAAAACAAACTAGTGGTCTACCAGCCTATATAGACATGTAGTGCCCAGCTGTGGGGCTGTAAAGAACAAATCACAGTGCCAGAAGTCATGAAGGCAGGCTCTATAAACATCCCAACGTTGAAGTGGTTCCTGTTAGGCAATCCAAATTTAGTACGACGACTTAGAAGAATCAAACATTTTGGGCTTGTTCAATAGTAGACTTATTAGTAAAAATCAGATATCGTGTAAGGAAACCACATCAGTAATGTTAGCAGGATAAGTTAAAGACTACGATGGACCAATGCGAATATCTAGAATTAAGTACCTTCAGTACTTTTATATTGTAATAGTTTTTCATCTTGCAAACGTCAAAGTTTGCATTAGGTTGTGTTTAACTCCAAGTGGTATATGGTACTCCAGTGCTAAAGATCATTTTGTAGAGATTTAAAATCTTCAAGTGGCACAATCTTACGAAAAAATTATAAATTATAAATATATATGTGGCAGTCTAAGAAAATGTATTCAGAGAGAGTATCTACAGAAATAAAAAATGATTAAGAGACTAAATCGGATCCTCGTAGAACACTCATTCCTGACAAATAGTAGATTGATAAAAGGCCTTGGCAATTAACAAAATTCGTTAAGATCGTATTACCATAAAAAGATTCGATAGCATGCCATAGAATATTATCAGAAAAAGTTTAGTTAATAAGAATTTATTTAAACGTTTTGGTTGACTAATGAAACTGTCACTGTCAAACCAAAAAATCATGTTCGACTTTAATTATTTCATAAGTTTTATTAGATTTTTCTAACACATGTTTCGGTAAAATCACTTACCATTATCAAAGAGACAGGAATTAAAAGTGAATGAAAAACAAATCAAATTAAATGTTCAAACTGTTGACCACTAACTATTATCGACTTGTTTTTTAATTTTCTTTTGTAAATCCAGCAAAACATTTAAAATCTCTGTTCATTTGGCTTTTTTTTTGATTGTTGACTTGTCACCGTTTAGTCACATGGAAACCCTATGACAATGTCACTTAAAACAAGTACTTGTCAAATGCAGTTGCAAAGTTTGACACAATGCCGCGTTTAACTGAGAATCAACGTATAGAAATTTTGATGATGGTAGGATATGGCGACAGGACTCGAACACAAGCTGAAGTTTGTGAATTGTTTAATGAGAAATACCCAGAGAAGCCTATTACACGATCAGTGGTTAGTAAGATAGAAAAAAGTTTAGAGTCTTTGGCCACATAAGAGACAATTACAATACCAACAATGTTACAATTCCAGTAAACACACAATTGAATGTTTTGCTCGATTTACAAGAAAATCCTTACAAATAAAGTCGACAAGTAGCTGCAGAACTGTCAGAAAGTAAATCTTCTATTTTAAAATATTTACACAAGAAGAAATGGCACCCATACAAAGTGCATTTAGTTCAGGAACTTGTTGAAGACGATCTCGACCGCATATTAGAATTTTGGGAAATAATGATGGATAGATGCAATACCAACCCACTATTTTGAAGTAATATAGTTTTTTCCGACGAGGTAACATTTTGTTTGAATGGTTCGGTAAACAAGCAGAAAACCCACATTGAAGAATGGAGAGTCAAACACAATTCCCCCAGAAAGTAAACGTTTGGGCCGGAATTATGGGTACCGCAGTTGTGGGTACCCTTTTTTATTGAGGGAACACTTAATTCTGAAAAATATTTAGACCTATTACAAAATTACATAGTACCCAGTGTAAGTGCACTTAACCAGAATAATGAGAACCCAAATATACCGGCAGATTCGGTATGGTTCCAACAGGAGGAAGCGCCCTCACACTATTCGAGAACAGTACGAGAGTACCTTCATAATATTTTCCCAAATAGATCAATCGGTAGGAGAGGTTTTATCGAATGGCCAACTAGCTCTCCAGATCTAACCCCATTAAATTTTTATCTATGGGGTTATCTAAAATCCAAAGTGTACTTCAATTAACCGGAAAATATTAATGAATTGAAGAATAGAATTATAATCGAAATACAACAAATTAAGCTGCAAACGCTAACTGCCGTGTTAGGAGAAATTGATCTTCGGCTTGCCTATTGTCAGGAAGTTAGTGGTCAACAGTTTGAACATTTAATTTGATTTGTTTTTCTTGTTTTTTAATAAATCGGTCCTTTTCAGACAACAGAGTCAAATAAATTTTGTGGGATATGATCTGAGTTATTGATATGTTCAATTGTAAATTTCTCGATAACTGTTGAGTTTGGGTATAGGGCATGGTACGTTAAATATACTTAGAATTCGATGCAGAATTAAAAATTAAATAAAAAACATACGTTTCCATTTGAAAAAAAATGTGATGTTCGTAACTTATTTTTGGACCAGCCTTTGTACATCAATTTACCATCAGAAAAACCACAGCTAAAAATAAAAATCGACCTATCCAAGCGTTTTTCCATAAAACAAAACCAAAAATTTTTAATGCATTTGTTCCAACCTGCCCGTCCTCACTGTATAATGTTTCACGAAGAACCTACTGCAAAAACAATTAAAATTTAATTTCAATGGGATTTATTTTAACTTTTAGTGATTAAAGTAAAAATTTCCTACAGAAGTTAACAAACTAAAAAGGCATTCTTCATATTTTCTGTTCGTAAAATTAACGATTTGACGCGGAACTAAGTAAATAGAAAGAGATGTGCTAGAATCATCAGTAATTATTCATAAATGCTCGAAATGCTTTATAATCGGTGCTCGTTTCTCGCTGTTTCATTTACGCTGAATATTTATCATACTGCAATGCATTTTCTCAACCGTTGACTTATTTAGTAGTGTTCTTTCCAAATACTACTCTCATCACATTTATTCCTCGCCAACTGTTAATACCATTGTGGAAATTTAATGTGGCGTAGACTTAATTTTCAAAGCTTGATAATAAATTGAAACAGACTTGACTATTAACTTATGGTATTTCGAAGTAGAACAGCTGGGAGTATTTCTGGAAGACTGACAGTTCAAGTTATAGACAATAATTTTAGGAGTTGTCTCGTAATTAAATTACTGTACAAGATATACAGGGTGAGTCATTAGTAGCCGCTTCTTCGATTGAAACTTAATTTTTTTAAATGACTCACCTTATATAATTTTGGATTTTCTTGTACTGCTTTAAATTGCCTGTTCAACTGTTTTTTCTTTTTCAAAATTGAGCCAATAGTTTTTGAGTTATTAATTTTTTCTGAAAATATTTGACCAAAACACGTGTTCAGAAAAAAATCACTTTCAACTTGTTTTTAAAAGTAAAAACATTGACTTTGGTGGTGCTTGTAGCCAAGAAAATTCTGCATCATTTGGTAAAGTCATTTTGTTCCTTTTTTTATTCTCTTTCATTTTCCTTAACAGTGTCATATACCTACCTTTTCTAATTTTTGAGATAATCACTATACGAGCAATTAGAGGTCAATTAAAGAACTACGGGCGCTGTTCTCTGCACCCAAATATTGGTCCAATAAAAGCTGGAATGCGGCTGACTGCCTGAGTCAACTGTTAAAGAAAGTCGGTATATATTAATGTCAAACTTATAAAAGCATCGCTATTAGTTATCATCCAAATGAATTATTCTTATGAAGAGTTAATAGATATGATTGACATTTTGGGTGAATCTGAAAGAAACTCTTTGCTAGCATCCAGACTTTACGCACAGCGATCCCTGGTAGAAGTCAACCGAAGCCAGAAACCTTCGAAAATATAAAGTGGACGGTTTGAGTGAACAGAAAGCATTGAATATGAAAGAAAGAGTGGAAAAAGCAATAACTGGTGATGATAAGACGTTTATGGTACTTGCGAGTGTAGTTGAATACCCCCATACTAGTACTACGAAAATTAGTCGGCAGTTAGATGTAAGTCAAATTTGAGAATCCAGAATAATAAGGAAATACGAAATTCACCCGTAGCATATTCATACACAGGGTTAGATGAAAGAAATTTTCAGAATCGCTTACATTTTTGTCAATTGGCAGCAGATAAATTATCCTGGCTTTCTCAATTTTTTGTTGTTTACCAAAGTAACCTCCTATTAAGTGAATACGTTCAACGTCACAATTTCCGTTATTATAACACATAAAATCACACCTGTAAACTTTCAAAATCGTTGCTCATTAAAACTGTGGGAAGGAATAGTGGGTAGTTACATAATTGGACCTTATTTCTTTGATGAAAATGTTAATGGAGGAGAATATCTTCGCTATCTATGGACGGATTTTCAAAACTTTTTGAAGACATCTTCAAATATGTCAGTAAACATAACCTTTATTTTATTTCGATGTTAACCAACAGTGTTAAAAATGAAATACTGCAACTGGACATTGCCGGAATTAAAAAATTGAAATGCGATGCTCTTCATTCTATAAAATTATTACTTTTGGGATAGTTGGATATAACATTTACTTTGTTTGACAGTTGACTAAGGAAGTCGGGCGCCATCCCTGCCTTCCATTGGTTGAACGAATATTTTGGTGCATAGAACAACAGCGCTCGTAGTTCTTTAATTGACCGCTAATTGCTCGTATAGTGATTATCTCAGAAATTACAAAAGATAGGTCTAGGACATTGTTAACAAAAATGAAAGAGAATAAAAAAAGGAACAAAATGTCTTAATAGAATACTGGGTGTTCCAAAATAAGTTTTTGGTATGTGAAAATTTCAGGAAGTAGGCTTTGAAAATACAAAGTTTATTGAGCTATTGTCGAGTGCAACTTTACCAAATGATGCAGAATTTTGTTGGCTACAAGCACCACCAAAGTTAGTGTTTTTGCTTTTAAAAACAATGTGAAAATGATTTTTTTCTGAACACGTGTTTTGGTTAAATATTTTCAAAAAAAATTAATAACTCAAAAACTATTGGCTCAATTTTGAAAAAGAAAAAACAGTCGAACAGACAATTTAAAGCAGTACAAAAAAATCCAAAAATATATAGGGCAAGTCATTTAAAAAAATTAAGTTTCGTGTATTTCCGGTGAAACCGGAAGTGCGCTAGAGATTAAAGTATTTTTACAATATGCGCCACAAGCAACCATGGATCTTCCACTAATTGTTATTTCTTTTTTTTCAATATTCTATGCAGAATTATCAAAATTTACAATAAATATTAGTGAAAGTTTTACAAGGGTATGTCACTTCCTCCTGATCGAAAATAGACAATAACTTTCTTATTTTAAGTACATATTTTATTAACTCAATGAATTCTGCTTCTAAATTCCAAACATATTACTTTAGTCTACCTTATCTTTTAATTCAATTAGTCTCAAAATACTTGCAAGTTAAAAATAATTTCAAGATGTATTTAAGAGAAGCCTTTCTTTTACATGGCAGAAGACAATCAAGCTTTCGACAAATGTCACAATTACAACTATATTTTATTTTCAACGTCGGGAGTTTTGCAGATGTCCATTTTTTGATATCGCCTGATACCGAAAAATTGGATTTATGAACTCTCTCTCTCTCTCTCTCTCTCACACACCTTGATCGTCCAAACGGCTAAAGCTATCAATACAAAACATTATATTTACGAGTATGATCTACCTCTTGAGATCTGATTTGATTTTCAGTAAAATCGGTAGACCACAATTAGCAGTTTACATCAGTAGAAAAAATAGAATTTAATCTTATTGCTCCTTGAACACATTTCTACACGAGTCTCCCTTTCGCAGTTTAAAAATAGTTCTAATAGCCCTTTTTTGTAGGATAAAAATGTGAGAAATGTCATTACTCATGCCCCAATGCACTATTCGGTAAAGCATCGTTAAATATAAGTGAGAATAGTAAAAACTTTTTAGTGTAGACAAATTACAAGAATTGCCCAGTTGAAAAAGGGCGTAGCACGATCTTGGAGAGCTTAAGACACCAGTGGTCTATGTGTTCCGACCACTTTAAGCCCTAGTCGACACTGATATCGAGTAACTTACAATTGCTAACTAAATCAATTTATGAGTCAGCCATGGTAAACCTTGAGGTGTTAAACTTCCTTTCGTTATAAAAAAGCATATATCATGTTTTCTCGATATTTACGACGATCCTATTAAGCTTTACTCGCTTATTTACTTAAACTTACGTATAATGCCTTACGCGCTCTGTCGCTTGCCGAACAAAAATGGAGACTTACTTGCGTGAAGATACTGACAGTGGATTATGGTCGTCATAGAATTTGCATTTCCTTTTACTGAATACATGTATACACCTGTAGTATTGTTTGTAATTTTGTTTTGGGCTTTGCCTGTTGGGTAATAAAAATGATTATTGTTATTAATTATTATTCTAAACATGGCCATATCAGCAGCACGAATATCATCGTCAGCATTATTCGATTAAATTATTAAATTTATATCGTCGGCATATAGCATCATCTTAGCAGTACCATTTAGGCAGTTAGGGAAGACATTGATGAAAATCGAAAATAACGTTGGCCTCAGGACACAGCCCTGTGGAACACCTATACGTACATTAGTGCTACCAGAAGAATTCCTGTCGATGCTCACTCTCTGTTTCCTACCTGACAAATATGACTAAAACTACTTCATATACACACCATTTACACCATATCTACCAATATAAGCTTATGCAGTAATATTAAATGGTCAACAGAATCAAAAGTTTTGGAAAACACTATTAGCATACTTAGACAGGGAAGATTGTAGTCATTCGAAGTGTAAACACTGATTAAGAAATTAAATATAGCAGCATCCGTTAATTTATATTATATAATATTCCGGTTGTGTCAAATACCATTAGCCATAGGGAATCAGTTTATAGGCATGTATGTACGATGTATACGTTTGTAATATGCCGCAATGTGTTGTCTATACATCGTACGTATATATACGTATACAACGAATTCCTATTGCTAATGATATTTGACACATGCGGTATAGAATGCAAAAGTACTAAAAATAAATTTTAGGAAGATATAATAAAAGAAGTTTTTCGAAATTTCTACAGCAAATTAGTCTTTTTGTTTTACTGAAAAGCAGTTTTTTGCAAATTATGCATTCTACACAGATGTATCTAGAATTCAAAAGTATTTAGAGCCACAGTTGAAACAATTATTGTATATAAAGAATTTCAAAATTCTTACCGGAAGTAAGAATCTTTACTCTTATCGAATAGTAGCTTATTGCGAATATCTCGTAAATTATGCATTTTATACAGGTTCATTATAAAAGCAAAAGTACTTAGAGCTAGAATTGGAACAAGTTTTGTATAAAAGAAATTTTAAAATTCGGACCGGAATTAACTTTTTTCTTATCGAAAAGAAGTGTTTTGCAAATATTTCTCAAATTATACATTCTACAGATACGTATTTATTAAGAAAAGAAACCTATTTTGAACTAGATTTAGCATAATTTGTTTTAAAAATTTCAAAATTCAGTCAGGAAGTATCACATTTACCCAGAGCTTTATTTTGTTAAGGAGATACAAAATTTAAAACTTACTTTGGAAAAAGCTTTATATTCAGGTCGCCAATTTTCTATCTCTCTATAGGAATAATTTTCTTAATATTGAAGTTCGGTTAAAGTAGCGAAGTCGTTCAGAAATTTGAGGAGTATTTGATATCATTTTCAGATTAGACATTTATTGTCAACTATTGAAGGTATTTAAAAAAAAACTAGAATAGTCGAAATTTTCAGTTGTCCATATCTTCGTAAAACTAAAAATGGCAACTGGTAGTAATTTTTATATAGAATTTAACAATCTTAATGAAAAATTCACGGAAAACTTAATTATCAAGATATGACATAAAACTTATGTGTTCTTAAATGTCAGTCGCAGTTGGTCATGACTTCATTAATTTCTTTTTTCTGATTTCAGAAATACAGGGTTTGGTACGGTTATCTTTTTAAAATTTAAGTGTACCATGATTTTTTAATTAATATTATTAAGTTCTACGTAAAACTTACTACCAGGCACTATTTTTACTTTTGTTTTATCTTTAATGGTTACGAAGGTACGAATAACTGAAAATTTCGGCAATTATTAATTTTTGTAACATATCTTCAAAAGTTGACAATAAATGTCAAATTTAAAAGTGCTATAAAATATTCCTTAAATTTCTTACCAACTTTGCTAATTTAACCAATCCTGTATTTTCAACATTAAGAAAGTTACCCATATGGGAAGATAGGAAATGGGCACCTGTATACATTTCGGAACGTGCATACATATAAGAGAAAGGCACATCTCATGACTTTCTTATAAATAAACTCTGCGTCGAATTTTATTAAGTGAATATACACCAAGAAATGCAACACTTTATAAAACTCGAAAAAGATAAGCTGTAACCGTTCTATAGTCTCGTAACAGTTGTGTTGCTAGATTATGTTATTTATATTTCCTATAATATAATAACTATTTTAAATAAAAATAAAAATAAAACTCTTGAAAACTTTCCACAATTTTGTATTTAGTCTTTGCGACATATTGATGTGGTATTTTTCTGCATAAATAAATAAATAAATAAATAAAGAAAACAAACAAATAAAATGCCAACAAAAATAAAATACCAGCACATTTATTTTAAATAAATATAGATTTACATATTTGATATAAATTATAACTTAATATTTCATCAGATAAATATAGAACAGTCCATTAATTTATATAAATACATATATAATTTAAACCATTGCATGACAGGAAATATTCGAACTGATGAACATGCAATAGAATACACATCAATGCAATGTGCGTTGCATACCCGTAAAAATGAAAGCATTAGCAATTCAAGTAAAAATTGTATTAAATATTGTATAAAACAACGTGAAATAAATAAAAACTAACCTCAATTTGAATAAATTAGAGCACAAGAATGGTGTTAAATATCATACAAAACATGATGTTCAAATACTGACCTCAGTCTAAAAAAAAGGATATGTAATGATCTAAACAGTATTATTAGTAATTAATAGAAAGTAGGTCATTCGGTAATACATTCTTTAGCAGCAATAATAATCAGTGAATAGAAGTCTGCATTCAACATATTGCAATAATAATAAACACTACGGCAAGAACAAAGGTCTCTATACATAAATAAATATATTCCACTCATTTCTCGATCACTAAGATCAATTGTATTTTCTTCCGTATGGGACATAGAAATGCATATAAAGGTATATATGATTTATTTGTTTCGATATACACCAACACACCCAGAATGTAAATATTGTGGCCTGGCTCATTATTAAAAATAAAACATTATGTTGGGTATCCAATTTTTCACTGATATTTCCAGAATAAAAGATATTATTGAATGTACATTTAAATATGCGATTAGTACATAATTTCCCTCATATAAAAATGCTTCAAGAGATTCCAAGCTAAAAACAAATAAAACATTAGTCAGTATATAATATAGTACAGCTTAAAAATACCTACCAATCGATAAAATCAATCGATGTTCATTAGATATGCAAGTATAGGATATGTAAACAACAACAACAGTAACATGGCGGAAGAAAGGTCACGTGACCACATGACATCGATAGTTACCATAACAAACACGGAGGGCGCAGTAGAAGAAAATTTAAACTGAACGAAAATAATTTGAAACAAAAGAAAGCGTTTGTCAATTGTTGAAGGGTATATAAACGCGTGCATTTGCAGAAAATAGGGAGTCCATCCGAAGATCTTAAATACTCAAGAAGAAAAGGAAAAGTTGATCAGCAGTCCCTTAAACTTAAACCAGTGCTCCAATTGTTGTAAAATAAAATCTAAAAAGGCATAAACGCTTTTAAGATCTAGACGTTGTGAAACAGAACCAGTGATACGCTTCTCAAACGATAAGTGCGCGCTAAATACAGTAAAGCGCGGGATATTATTATTCGACTCTACAAAGCCCGCCATAATAAATTTTCAAAGGGATGGAAGGCCAGAATTATCAAGAAGAATTCGAAATGTTATACAGTCAAGAAAAGTAAGTACAAGCACTAAAAATAAAACTCCATTTTGCAATCTTATAATAAATAAATAAAGGAATCTTCATGTGTGTGATATAAAATTACCGGATAATAACAATTTTAAGAATATTATTTAAATATCTAATAAATCCTTCTTTGAGTATGCCTTGGATTGACGTGAAAATCTCAAGTTAAGGCGATTCAACGGAGTATCAATAATTTTCCTGGATAGCAACAATTTTAAGAATATTATTTAAATATTTAATAAATCCTTCTTTGAGTAAGCCTTAGGTTGACGTGAGAATCTCAAGTTAGGGCGACTCAACGAGGCATTAACGTTTTCATTTGAATAACAACAGTTTTGAAATATTATGGGAAACATCTAATAGGTTCTTCATTATTTAAATCTCGATTTTGACGTGAAAATCTCAGGTCGAGATGATCCAATGGGGATACGTCGGTAAAAAGGTAAAGAAAGTGAATTTAGTAATTTCCTTGAGTTGTAAGCATACATGAAGAAGTAACTCAGTAGATTTTTTTCAATTTTCTTAAAGCAACGAAAGATTTGCAAGGTGCTTGTACCATTGATGAAAAGAAAACACATCTAAATAAAAAATAAACTATTGTATTGTATAACAATAATAATAATAAAAAAAATATTTTTCATGTTTTTGTAAATCTATACTGTAAATAAATATAAGTTGTGCTGACATTCACTATTTACTTATTTATACCCATCCCAAAGGAGAACATAAGGAAAGTAAACATCACAATCACAGCTAGAACTCACAATAAGGAAAAGCTGTGACATATTCCTTGTCATAAAAACAAAGAAATTTACCTTTTAGACCCTGAGATTATTAAAGAATATCAATTTATTAATTTGACTATTGGTTATCAACCATAGTACAGCAGGTCACAGCAATATGTTTCGGTATTTTTCATACCATTCTCGAGCTAAACTAACAGGTCAATTTGTATGAAGGGTGTTATATATGCCATTGTGTTTATTGCCTCTTTGTACACAAGTGTCTCTTATGGGTGTGTGTGTGTGTCTGTAAAATCTGTGTGTGTGTTCGTTACTTTCTCTTTTCTTTGAATTGATTCTTTAATTTTTAATATTTCTAACAAATTTGATTTCGGTCCTTTGTTTACATTATGCATAAGTTTACAACTATCTATATCGGAGATTATCTTTACAATGTTCGGCAAGGCCTGTATTTCTAATATTATGCAATATTGATATTTTATGTTCTTTTAATCTAGTTTCGATATTTCTGTCACTTTGTCCGATATAGATAGCTTTACAGTATGTGCAACTAATTTTATATACACCCGATTTGTCGGTAAGCTTAGTTATTTCCTTGTTATTGACTAACATAGCACCTAAATTGTTTTTATCTATGTTAATTGTTTTGATTCCTATTTTATTAAATATTCTGTTAATTTTATAATTAATATGTGGAGTGTATTGTATAATGTGCCATTTCGTGTTGTCTTTTTCTATTATTTTAGGATAAAAGAGTATTTTGAGTTTTTCTCTTTGTTTATGTTTGATAATGTCGTCTACTATTTTCTCTTTAAATCCATTATTTCTAGCTATAGTTTTAATAATGCGTAATTCTGTGTTGAAATCTTCTTCACTTAGTGGTATGTTAATTAGTCTGTAAGCGAAACTATGTAGAGCTGCTGTTTTTGTGCGCCAAGATTGTTTCGAATTAGCTGGTATTATCGTATCGGTGTATGTAGGTTTCCTGTATATACTGAATTTTAACTTTTTATTGTCTTTTTTGATAGTTAAATCTAGAAAGTTTAATTTTGTTTCTTTTTCTATTTCTATAGTGAATTGGATCTTTTCATGAATACTATTTATATAAGTTAGGAAGTCGCGTGCCTGTGTTTCAGTACCTGACCATATACAGAAAATGTCATCTATATACCTGACCGAAATTAAATTTGTTAGAAATATTAGAAATTTAAAAATCAATTCAAAGAAAAGAGAAAGTAACGAACACACACACACACAGATTTTACAAACACACACACACCCATAATAGACACTTATGTACAAAGAGGCAATAAACACAACGGCATATATAACACCCTTCACACAAATTGACCTGTTAGTTTAGCTCGAGAATGGTATGAAAAATACCGAAATATATATCGCAAAGATTAAATAAAAAAAATGTGGAAGGTTTTCAAGAGTTTTATTTTTATTTTTACTTAAAATAGTTATTAGTAAAATGTTCCACCAAGAACCGTCTGCTAACTCGATTAATAGAATTCCTATAATATATTTTTAAATATCCATGTTACCTTAATAGGGCGTTTGTTGTATGAAGAAACCGAAGGTGATATGTGATGAAAAATTGTGTTATTTTTTATGAATAAGATAAATACAATTATCCTAGATGTTAAATTTATTATTGTTCTGTAACTGTAAGTGCGGCGTGGTAAAAAAAAGCCTGTAGTTCAACTGCAGTCTAGCCAAGTTAAATGTACTACACAGGACAAAGTACCCATGGGAGAACTAAAATTAAAACGGATAAATCCTTGATGTAAGTTTTAGAAATTCCTCACTTAAGAGACTTACTATACAAACTATTGAATGCATACGAAGTCATGCAAAAAGCTATGTTAGAACATTTGTTTGTAGAATTGGCTAATGCATGTCTCAAAGTAGTTGAACCAAAATCCGTTTATGAAGAGACTTGAACAAGAATGATACCAGAATAGATATGGACCGACCAGATATATTTACAATGGATATTAAGTAACACTTTTACTCTTATCGAGTTGCAGTTTTTTTTTTGCTTATACCTCGCTAATTATATTAATATTAATACAAGTTTCACAAGACAAAATTTTTACGCTGGTGTTCAAGGGTGATTTCTAAAGAACAAGTGTGTGCAATATGTCTTACGAAACGTGTGTTTTATCCTATTCTTCTTTTATTTCGCATATTATAAGCTCAAAAAGAATTACATTAAGAGAAGTACTTTAATTTTAGAAATGCAGTTTTTTTCAAGTTGGTTACATTGATTTTTAATTAGAATGTTACAAATATTTGAATATCGGCGGTGTCGAGAAGTATATTTTAATAATATTATTAGAAATTTCACAATCTAAACTCTCTTTAATGATTTAAATCGTCAATTAGTATAAATAAAATGTTAGCATTTGTCCTTTTTCTATTTTCTTTTACAACTTCCACTGCACATGGTTGATACATTAAAACGTTTATACATTACATTGAAATATGGTTTGGTTTCATTTACTATTTTGCAAAAAATAAAATTAACGTGGTATAAAATAAGACTTTATGCTATCAAAACGAGCGTCGTAAAGTGAACTTTGTAGTGTGAAATAAAACAAACAAATATTTAAGATTTACACTGTATTTAATAACAACTACAGCTGTTCCGCTACACTGTAGCTTCGTCAGGTTGACATATACAATAATAACTATCTACATACACTTGACTCTTATATATAGTGTGTGGATATTAGGAATTCTAAGAACTGATATGTAAAGAACAATTTCTTGTCTAAAAGTGTCGGGTCTATACAAAAAGTACGTGGAACTAAATCTATTGCAAACAGATGTTATGTGTGAAATTAGGTAAACTGTATTACTAACTAAATATATTTAACAATGGTGATGAGTTTAACTATCTACATACACTTGACTCTTATATATAGTGTGTGGCTATTAGGAATTCTACGAACTAATATATAAAGAACAATTTCTTGTCTCGAAGTGTCAGGTCTATACAAAAAGTACGTGGAACTAAATCTATTGCAAACAGATGTTATGTGTGAAATTAGGTAAACTGTATTACTAACTAAATATATTTAACAATGGTGATGAGTTTAACTATCTACATACACTTGACTCTTATATATAGTGTGTGGCTATTAGGAATTCTACGAACTAATATATAAAGAACAATTTCTTGTCTCGAAGTGTCAGGTCTATACAAAAAGTACGTGGAACTAAATCTATTGCAAACAGATGTTATGTGTGAAATTAGGTAAACTGTATTACTGACTAAATATATTTAACAATGGTGATGAGTTTAGGTCTACTTTATCGTTTAATAAATTGTCTGAATGTTTATATTTATTGATTTCTAATGTCTCTAGTAAATCTAATTTAATACTTTTATTTTCAACATGACGGATATCAAAATCTTTATTAAAAATGTGATTATTCTCTGTCAAATGATTCGCGTAAGTCGAATCATTTTTTTGGTTTATATAAGCGGAGTAATGATCAGCAATCCGTGTTTTAAATGCTCTTCCTGTTTGACCTATATATCCCTTAGTACATGTACCACAATTTAACCTATAGACTCCCGATTTATTATTGTGATTAGTTTTTTCTTTATTGTTCTTGATGTATTTTGCAAGGTTATTGTTAGTTTTGTATGCAATATTAATTTCCTGTTTTCTAAGTAATTTTATTAGTTTTCCTTGATTCTCCCCTAAGTAAGTGAAAGATTTAAACTTTTTAATTGTAGTGTCTTTTGTAACTGGATAAATTTCTTGCAACGTTTTGTTGAATAATTTCTTAGAAATTAATTTATCTATTAAATTTGGGTCGTATCCATTGTTATAGGCAATTTGTTTAATAATGTTATATTCTTTACTATAGTCTGAAGTAGACATTGGCGTGTTAATCAATCTTTGGATCATGCTGTGGTAAGCCGCTAATTTATGTTGATATGGATGGTTGGATTTGTTGTGAATGGTATGTCAGTATGTGATTCTTTGTGGTAAATGGAAAATTGTACTTGGTTATTGACTCTTTTTAATTAGATTTACTAGAGACATTAGAAATCAATAAATATAAACATTCAGACAATTTATTAAACGATAAAGTAGACCTAAACTCATCACCATTGTTAAATATATTTTACATACATCTGTTTGCAATAGATTTAGTTCCACGTACTTTTTGTATAGACCTGACACTTTGAGACAAGAAATTGTTCTTTATATATTAGTTCTTAGAATTCCTAATAGCCACACACTATATATAAGAGTCAAGTGTATGTAGATAGTTAAACTCATCACCATTGTTAAATATATTTAGTTAGTAATACAGTTTACCTAATTTCACACATAACATCTGTTTGCAATAGATTTAGTTCCACGTACTTTTTGTATAGACCCGACACTTTTAGACAAGAAATTGTTCTTTACATATCAGTTCTTAGAATTCCTAATATCCACACACTATATATAAGAGTCAAGTGTATGTAGATAGTTATTATTGTATATGTCAACCTGACGAAGCTACAGTGTAGCGAAACAGCTGTCGTTATTATTAAATACAGTGTAAATCTTAAACATTTGTTTGTTTTATTTCACATTGAAAATGGATTTACATCAAGTAAAGACCAACTCAATCCAAGATTTGAACTTTGTAGCACCGAAAGAGAAAAAAGTATCTAAAAATTAATTTAAAAGTACCTACACATATTTTTAAAAGAAATTTTTTCGCATTTATTTAAAATGACCATCGCGGCATCGTTCTAATACAACACTATTAAATTTTTAAGACATCACTAAAAACACCAACAGATGACGTTTTTAATATGTATTAATTCATGATGTCTTTAAATTAAAAGTGCGCCATTTATGTATTTCAATGCCTATACCTAAATAAACACTTCGAGCAGTTTTGCAGACCCTTTTAATGTCTGTAGTATGTTCATAGTACATATATCTATGCATGCTGTGGGCTAATTCATTTTGAAGTTGTCTATTTTCCATTTAACTTAAATCTGCTTAAGAGATTTGTGGGTTGAATATTTCGGAACTCCACAACTAATATTGTTTGGAACGGACGGAAATATTTTGATTCGAAGCGCTCGTATAGTGTGGAATTTCAATGCATATATTAAATAGCTTTCCTCTCACTTATGCTAACAACACCATTATTAAATTAAGTCGATTTTAGTTTATATAGGCATTAACTATTCTAGTCGACAGTTATATTAGTACATACTGTACAGCGTAATTTGATAAGATAATAGTAACAATGAGTTTATATCTACTTATAATGAAAGTTTCAGTAATGTTCTTTATGAAATATCATGCTATAACTTGATTAGTTTCTGATTTAAGTTTGTACGTGGATTAGATTCGGCACTATACCATTCTATGACGCTTTCTATGTTTTATATTATAATTAGCTGCTCTGACAAACGTTGTTTTGCCCTTTCCGGTAGGTGGCGAAATAGTATTCTCTCAAAAAAATAGCGCCATCTATAGGACGGCAACACATTCCAAAACGATTTTGTTGACCACGCAAACAAATTGCGTATTATAAATCAATAAGGGATTATTTTTGGTTGATTATCTCCTTTTAAAATGATCTTTAGCAAATCATAAATATTTGGCTGTTACAATTGGTTATATTTGTTAGAAATTAATTCCGAAATGTTCAGATGAAAATAGATGTCTTTTTTAATAGCGCGTGTATGGGTATTAATAGTGTTTCTCAGTTCTAATTATTATTATCTCCTTCTTAGAGTTTCTTCTTGTTCGTTACGTACAAACCATCTGATTTCAAATACGTTTGAAAATTACATCATAGTTACGACGCTGTACAGAACTTTCAATTGCCGCCATTTTTGCTGCCGGTTCCTTTCTTTGCAGATGATAAAGCGCTTAATGTCAAATCTTCACTCAATACGGTCACGAGTATTTGGTATTTGTGTTTGTACTGTTACATACTATTGCTTCAATCTGTCACGAATGGTTATTTTAAAATTGCTAATATTAAGGGAATATAATTTAGAGAACGGTGAACTAAAATTTACGATATTGAAGAAGATATGTAATGTTTATTTCAACTCCGTGAAAGTGTTTAATTTTATGATGAGTATTTGATAACTTAAACTGAGGGTGTTCATCATTAGATCAGAATCAATAAATATTATATTATTATTACGAGCATGTTAGTCCTGCCGATCCTTAAAACTTTTTCATTATTTTCCAATAATTAGGGGTAGCTATAGTTTATGTAAAATGACACTACAAAGCTCTCGTATATTATTGCATTCTCAATTACTGTATTGCCGATAGTAACTTAACTCACAATAGCATCAAACGCTCATAGGTTTGTTATCGAGAAAAACCATTTCACATAACACACGTTTTTAAAGAAATATTCATATTGTTGAACCATATCAGTAAGCCCGGAAGTCATTAACGCTTTACGATACTAAGCCAATGAAACGAGATTATCGATATACGCTATGATTTTGGGTGAATTTCCAAAGGATTATGTTATCCGTCAGTATGCCATCAACTTCAACGTTACAGGGTGTTATTTAATTTATCTAACGAGAACTAGTTTCCAATATATCTCATAAATCCTAGAGTTCTAAACACACCATACACCATAACAATATATGTATACAAATTAGAATTAAAACTAGCAATATCAAAAAAAAAATATATCGAAAATACTAATTTTAAATAAAGTAAGTGATATTCTGAATATGTTTTGAGAATTTTTTTTTCCAAAATAAGTACAAAAAGTCATAAATTTGTAAAGTTATCTGAAATTTGGACAATTATTTGAATACATTTAGTCGACATTCTACTAACAATAAGATTACTCAATAAAAATAGACAGACTGTTTAGTTTGATTAAATCGAATTACTCTGTCGAATTATTGGTTTTCACATTCAATTCGTAGACGATTACGTTTCAATTCAATGGTCGTTCGACCTAGTTTAACTTCGGTACGTAAATGCGTCCCAAATCGTTTTCTGCGCTCCCCCATAAAAGCAGATACATGTTCAATTTGTTCACAATACAATACGTGCTCGTGTTCATCTTTTCATCGTTCCATATTTTTGCATTTTAGATTAACTAGAAAATATTAATGTAAGACAAGTAAGCCTTAATTAAAAATTTAGGACTTTGTCAATCAAGTAATAATAATAACAATAATATTTATATATTCCATTCATATATTACAAAGCATCAACGGCAAACCACTACTCATTTTGTGCAACATTTTTTCTTTTGCTTTTTTAACTTTTGTTATAAGAACCGTCATATAATATTATATATAAGAATAGACCGGACACGAGAGGCCGATGTATTTTTAAAGAGGTTTTAATTTTATTTATATAATTGGATAACAAACAAGTGGGTGGTGATCTATGAAATACAAAATACGTTATTATATGTTCATTTTGTAGTTCAAGTCGAGTAAAGGAGTATTAATATTTACTAGCAATACTTTCTAAAGGTTCTCTTCTGTAAGATTTGTTTTTTTTTGAATGAAGTACTTCCATGTAGAAAACGTCCTTTCTATATCGCATCTGGTTATAGGTGCATACTGGAAGTATTCTTTTATTTCAGCGTATTTAGCAGTTAGATTTTGTGTCATTGACCCCATACGCAATTGCCGCAATGTTATTAATGGTAGGATTCTGAAACCCTGTTGTAAGCTCCGATTATCGTAGTCCCTAGCAACGAAGTGACGATTTTCGGAATTTTTATAGTTAGTGACGTAGAAGTGTCAAAACGTTCACGAATGAAGATTTTGTAAGTTATATTTTATCTTTATTATTGTTCTTGTTTGCAAACATGGATATGACTTTATAGCTTTATTGTTAGATGTAAAATATATGTATAGAGTGTAATATATTCGCTTTATTCCAGATCCCTAACAGGCATTTTAAGCAAAAGTTTAGGCGTTCAAAGTTTTATCCAGGTAATGGATACATATATTCATCAAAATAATATACATATAGTTACAATTGAAGATTTTGTGAAATGCTTCTACCTATATAGTGTACATAATATCTTTGTTACAGGTCTTAACAGTATTAAGTTGATATTTTACATTATGTGGTAGATACCAGAATAATATTGGTGCTAATAGCTTGTTATATTTGGCCAGATATCAGTCAGTCGTATAATTCAGAAGATCTGTTGCATGATTATGAGGAAATTTGTTGAGCGGATAAAATTTCCAGTAAATTGTGAATCAGAAAAAGGTAATTATGTTGTACAAAAACATTCTAATAATGTAATCTACATATTTCAATGCAGGTGATATTGGTTATCCGATGCAACTATGGTTATTCACTCCAATTAATAATTCATCAGGAGCGTGCTTAATATTGAACTGAATATTATCGAAACGACAATAATATAATTATTTGGAAATTGGAAGAATGTGATACATCACAAAGAGACTGCAAGCATGCATTTATATTTTTAATATGTATACAAGTGTTTAAAACTAATTTAAAACAAACGGGTTGTCTTATGAACCAAACCCTAAGCATGAAAATAATGTACATATTTAATATATGTATTAGAAGTAGGATATGTGCAGTGAAACTTGTGTAAAGGATTTATTGCAAAATCTTGAATTATATTGAAAATCCGTTGAAAGTATTTGGTAAAATATTAAATTTACCATATAAATTTAATAACTTCAGAGCATTTACATAGTAACAAAACATACTCATGAGATATTTAAGAAATTTGCCACACTATGAAATATGCCTTTACTATAATTCACATATATCTTATAAGTTTATTTGCTTTACTATGTAAATACTTTTGCTTGGAGTCTTTCATTCCTTTGCATATAAATATATTTCTTTCCTAAGTATTGTTTATATTCCAGGTACTATAATTGCCTTTTTTTTAATTTTTGAATTATACCTAATACGCTTTTATAATAGTGTTAATAAAAAAAAATAGTTGGCAATAAAATGTCTTATTTTTCAAAGTTTATACAAATATCAACTTCAATGTTCACATATTCCAGTTAAGTAATAGTTGTCCTTTTGAGTTATATTGTTAAGATATAAAAGTAAACATATAATTCATATGTACTGTTAATATAATTATCCAAGTCCAATGTCTTCTTTATTTTATAATACATTTTAGCACACTTATTCATCCATTAAACAATAAATTTTCATATTCCTATCTTTCTTTTGGGTTGAAAAACTGCAAATAAAGAGAACGTTCAATTACTATAATTTCAGAGGCTCAACAACGAATAATTTGGTGTACCAAGTACAACAATACATCACAGGATTGGTCGATTTTCTAAATACAAAATCATCTATATCCTTCAACCATTTATTTACTTTACCCTATGCTTTTAAAACTTAATGTTACCTTTTTGGAGCCTTAAACATTAATCGTTCAATATAGTTACATATTGATAAAATTTTTGCGGTTTGACTTACAAATAAAGAAAGTCATTGACTAAACAAGTAAATTTCCTCTTATCTACTTGAACATAATATAAAGTTTAACATCCTCTCAATTTGATGTAGTTTTATTATTAGAAAATATTATGAAAAAGTCAACTTTAAATTGTAAAGTTATTGTGAACACGATACCATGATCGACTTTTTCGAACATTTAGTTTGTGCACATTTCACATGCTTTATGTTGTATGGATATTGTCTGCTGGGTTTATGTATTTCTTTGTGTTTAGGTACTCTTGTAAGAAAAACAATGTCCACTTTATAGGGATACCTGTCCTTGTTGGCTTCATGGAAAAATCACATTTCATCATCCATAGCTGTGCCTGAAAAGACATTCATCTGCAAATTCACTATATACTAGTACGATACTACGTCCTCTAAAACTCTCCTAATGGTAGCAGTTCTTGCTGAAATGTTCCAAAGTGCTTCGTGCTATCTTGGCAACAGTATAAATAAACATATGTTTATACTATGTCTTGGCATTACAAAATTTTCCGTATATTTTCTTTTAAAAAAATGTTAGCAATCGCTATATTATATT
Source organism: Amphimallon solstitiale (assembly GCA_963170755.1). Taxonomy (NCBI): domain Eukaryota; kingdom Metazoa; phylum Arthropoda; class Insecta; order Coleoptera; family Scarabaeidae; genus Amphimallon; species Amphimallon solstitiale. Next base: position 41,214,106 of record OY720676.1, on the reverse strand, counting down.
TAAAACAATTTTAAATTGAAATATTTTGGTATATATTTACGAGATTATCGTAAATTGACACTTCTATGTCACTAACTGAAAATTTTTCGAAAATTGTCATATAACGTCACTTCGTTGCTAGGGACTAGGATAATCGGAGCTTCCGAGAGGGTTTCAGAATTCCACTATTATATCTGGATTTCTATTAAAAACTGCATCTAATTTTTGCCGAAGGTCACATCCGAAGTCATTTGGAATACTTTTGAAATTATTAATAGCCACATCTAATGTGGTTAATCCAACTTTTAATTTGAGATTTTGATTTTCAAAGTATGTGATTAGTATAGGTAAATTTCCAAAGTGTTTCTGAAGGAATAATAGCCTCTGGAGTTAAATTATTAATTATTAATGTAATCTATAGATAGGTAGATAGAAATGGAGGATATTATTATAGTTATTTATTTGTCATCGACATTGAATATAGAAGTATGTAATTGAAATATTATTAATATCGATGTTTTTAATCGATAATAGTAAAAATGAGCCTTGCTTTAACACTTCCCAGGAGCTGAATATTCAATCATTAATTATTATTACGCACCGGTGTTGACCGATCACTGTGGATAACCATACTAACTCTCCTCAATTTTTACTTCTAATAATAATCTAAAACTCTTTCATTTTATTGTTGTTCTCTTGCTATATTTGTTTCCATTTTGAGCATTTTAATTAATTTAATTCATCGTTTAAGTATTTTCATGTTTCTACTTACAACCATTAATAACGCCTCGCACTGTTTTCATAATTTAATTTAATAATGTTTTTTTTATCTAGTAATTTTATTAATTGAATTTTTTATCTTTAAATAATTATTACTTTTATCACGTTTTATATAACTCGTTATATTATTTTTGTTCTGTAATTGCAATCATTTTGAATTCTGTTGAATAATAGTATATTAAAATACAAGTTTCATAAGACACGATTTTTGCGCACGCGTTCAAGTTTAGAAAACGAGCCGCTAGGGAGTTTTCTAAAGAACAAGTGCGCAAAATGTCTTATGAAACGTGTATTTTACACTATTTTTTTTATTTCGGTTATTAAAAGTTCAAAAAAGCTTAAAATAAGAGACATGTTTGGTTCGAATATTTTAGAAATTTTGCTTTTTTGAAGGTGGTTACTCTGATTTTTAAGTAGAACGTTTTAAGTATTTGAATATCGGTGGTGCTATATGTAATTGTGTTTAAAATTCAGACTGATTTATACAATAAATTATTTCAAATTATCAACAAAAAGGACGAAATAAATAACTGTACGCCCCCAGAGATTCGCAAAATAGCAGAAGACATTTTACAAAATCTTTCGTCCACAAACTCTCTACATATTTATCAAAACAAACTTTTATAACAGTTGTACTATTCAACATGGTAAGTAAATGTCAATAGTAGCATCCGAAAAGTTATCATCCAACTCTGCTTAACAATTTATATTGCTAATTAATTAGTAAGTGAAATGTTAGCATGTGTGCTTTTTATTCTTTGTACAATTTTAGTGCACATTTTTGTTACTTTAAAGGCTTATATTTTGACATTTAAATACGATTTGGTTCCATTTTTTTTGTTACCAACTTCAAAAAAATAAAATTAGCTTGCGATAAAGTAATACTTTATGCAACCAAAACGGGTGTCGTAAAGTGAACTTTATAGCACTCTCATACTTTAATTGTATTATTAGATATGCCGAACCTGTACTTTAATGATGTCCATTACGAAACAGATTTTCATTATGATACAAGTTTATATCCAATAGGAATACAGATTTTTCATTACGATACAAGTTTATATCCAATAGGAATGCGACATTCCAATATAAACAATATTCAATATGGCGACTGCATATATGACAGATATACAAATTAAATAAGTGTGACAGTTCTCTGCAATTTACAAGTAAGTACTTAAAATTTGTGCGTTTTTGAAAATATAAACGGTAAAAATGAGGGATAATGACAGTGAAATGTAAAATTTGAGTCCACCAGAAATTATGGAACAAGCCTTAGTAACCACAAACAATTTATTACCAGCTAAATGCGCAAAGGTGCATGGAAAATTTTAACCTCAATATATGAAATGGAATGTTCAAAAAATAATGTTTTATTATGGGGTCGTAGAAAAAATAGTGTATGCAACTCGCATTTAATGGCTATTAAGACACTCGTATTCATTACAATACTCGGCTTCGCCTCGTATTGTAATTTCCTTACTCGTGTCTTAATAGCTATCATTAAATGCTCATTGCATAATATACTATTCTATTATTTTTATAATGAAACACTGAATATTTGTTTATTTTTTCTGTTTTCTTAAAGTTTTGAGAATAAAAAAAAATTCTCACAACGTCACTATCACTAAAGAACTTTAAACGCATGGGCAGTATTTGCTTAAAATGAGTTAGATAATTACAAAACTTCCCAAACATGTTCAAACGAATGAGGAAATTAATTATTCATTGATGGAGTTTCAGTAAATTGTTTAATTTTAAATCGATTACCCACCAACGTAAGCAGTATTGACATATTTTTTGATTTATTGTGGCTTTAATTAAAGGCAGGTAATTCCAGTTTAAAATGTTTAATCTGACTCGATTAATCATCGAAACACAATGAACAAGAAGTTTCAAAAAGTAATTAATAACACGCAATGTAAAATCCGGGCGCGCTTAACAAATCGTGGTAATTTTGCAAATTCAAAAAAGTCTGGGAACCGACGTTTGTAACATTTTTTTCGTCGTAATCAAACAAAAGTTTTTTCCAGTTAACATCTCAAATTTTAATTACACTTCGGGCCTAAAATGCGTGTGTGCTTTCAGCTTTAGATTTAATGAAATGTTTACATGAATTAAATTTTTGTTAATTATTTATTTGTGTACTTTTATGAAAAGAGAAATATGAATTTAAAAATATTTAGAACCCATTTATAATGTACATGTTATGTATTTATTACATTTGCTTTTAAATAATATAACAAATAACTATAATAATATTCTATTAATTGAGTTAGTAGACGGTTCTTTCTAGAATTTTTTATTTAGTTTTTGCGACATATGTTTCGGTATTTTTCATACCAGTTTCGAGAGAACTCAGCAATTTTTAGATCAAAAGAATCAGGATTTACAAAATAATAAAATAATCAATTTGTTAAAACTGTGTCTTGTCATTTCAGACATGTATTCTAATACTTGTTTATGTTTTTATGTATATGTATATATATATTTGCAATTATTCTTTGTTGCCGTGATAATTCCCACAAAACTCGCCAAGAGTCTTTAAACAAGATAATGTATATATATTGACAATAAATAGAAATAAAATAATTTAGTAAAATAAGTGTGTGGTGTTCAGTTTTATTACTAATGCAATCACCTTAATAAAAATGTGTGGGAGAAAAATTACCTATCGAAAAGAGGGACGTGTTGGGTAATCTGGAGACAATTTACGGCTGTCCTTTATACAGCAGGTAGAACTGTTAGTTTCGAGAGACAATTTTCTTACTCTGGATTTTGCAACTTAAACATATTGAGCTTTGGTTTGTTTTTTGTTGTCGCCTTGCACAATGATGAAAAGCATGCTGCTTGCTCTATTTTTAAGTCTCATAAATCTACAATACCTGTTAAGTCTACCAAGAGAAAAAATATAAGAAAACTGTATTACTGTATTGTATTTATTATATAATCAAGATTTTTTTTTATTCTTAGGAATTTAATATTTATATAATATATCATCATCATAAGAATTCGTAATTATTTATTTAACCGAAATGAAATTAAACACATACATCGACTAATATATAGGTGTTTTAGATTCTAAAATATCTAGATATATTCCTCAAATAAAGTCAAGGGTGAGCGTCTTCCAACAGGCGTATAGCAGAACAAAACGACGCCACGTAAGTCTGATAAATTCCGGGCATTTACTGGATTTGTGGGCAATTTAAAAGCGATGCTTTTGAATGACCGCATTACAAGAACTCTTGTTAAAGAATCAGGCGAACAATTTAAAGCGGGTAACTATTGTGCAAGTAAATTACTTGACATTAGCCATTCTTTAGCCCCTTTCAATGCACATATTTTTAACACAAAATAAAATATCAAGTTGACGTTTACCATGTATAATAATATGTCTGTAATTAATTTACGTCATCGCCATTTGTATTTTAGCTGATTTTTATTACAGTTTTCACCCCTGAGTGAATTTAAATTAATAGTCAAATTTGAAAGTAGATTTTCTAAGTTCAGTTGAAAGGGTTTTCTAGATGTAATTTTGAAAATTATCGACCATAAACTAATGAATTTAGCAGAATATGAATTCGAAATTACAAGATATTAATGCTATTTCACGATATTGACAATGTTATAGTTGACGTAAAGCTGGTCATATGATTATAAACTAATGTTTATATGGTAAATTTAATATTTAGGCACAATACTGGCCGTAGAACAAATAAAGGAAGACGCTTCCAAGTTTCCAATATAATGACACGAAAATTTCGAAATCACAATGCGTAAGTCAAATACAGGGTGGGTCATTAGTAGCCCTTTCTTCGATTGCTCTTTTGTGTTTTAAATAAGAGAAACAAAATAGTGGATGATTCATGGTTGCTTGAGGCGCACATTCTAAAAATACTATAAGCTCTGACGCACTTCCTGTTTCACCGGAAATGCATTAAGCTTATTTTTTTAATGACTCACCCTATATATTTCCAGATTTTTTTAGTACTGTTTGAAATTGCCCATTCAACTGTTCTTTCTTTTTCAAAATTGATCCACGAGTTTTTAAGTTAATAATTTTTTTTTTAAATTTTTTACCAAGCACGTGTTCAGAAAAAAAAACCATATTCGCATGGTTTTTAAAAGTAAAAACATTGTTTTGGTAGTGCGTGTAGCAAAGAAAATTCTGTAACATTTCGTATAAATTGCATTTGACAATACCTCAAAAAACATTGCTTTTTCAAAGCCTACTTCCCGAAATTTTCACCAACCAAAAACTTTTTTTTTTAATGGAACACCCGTATTTTATTGTGGTATTTTATTCCTTTTTTTCCTATACCTATCTTTTGTAATTTCTGAGATAATCACTATAGAACCAATCAGCAGTCAAATAAAGAACTGAGAGCGCTGTTGTTATATGTACCCAAATATTCGTAACCAGTGGAAGGCTGCCTTAGTCAACTGTCAAACAAAGTAAAGGTTAAATACAACTATATCAAAAGTAATAATTTTATAGAATGAAGCGTATCGCATTCAGTTTTTTAATTCCAGCAAGATCCAGTTGCAGTATTTAAATTTTTTCACAGTTGATTTACAGCGAAATAAAAGAAAGCTTATATTTACTAACATTTTTGAAAATGCCGCCCCACTAAAAGGTGCATGAAGCAATGCTGCCATCTTAATTTAATTTTCCTAATTGTTCGTATCCTTGCATTGTTGATGCTCTTCATACGAGATGGATGTTGCTTTTCAATTAGAAATTCATGTCGTAAAACTTTAATAGAAAAAAATGCGTTACAAGAAAATATATAAAAACGCAATTTAAATAACCTAAAACTATTAAGCAACGCAACAACAATAGAATAAAAAAAATTCATCAAATAATACTGTTCAACATAACTATAACTTTGTGCAATGCACGTGCGTATTCCAAAGAAGTACTAACGTTGCGTAAAATGTTTCAACATACTCTTGTAAACGCTTTTCTGATTGTAATTTTCACATCTTCAAAAAGTTTTGAAAATTCATCCATAGAAAACGAAGATACTCTTCTCCCTTGACATTTCCATCAAAGAAATAAGGTCCAAGTATGTAACTACCCACTATTCCTCCCCACATATTTAATGACCAACAATTTTGAAAGTTTGCAGGTCTGAAAAAGTGATGATTCTTATGTATTATAATAACGAAGATTGTGACTATTAACGTATCTATCGTCAACAGTCTGACAAAGTCACTTTGACCAAAAATAATAAAAATAATAAATTTTATTAAAATTTAACTCATACATTTTAAGAACAATGAAAAAAAATGCTTAAATTGTATAAATAATTTATGTTACGACATTTGCTAAAAATGCTCTCCTTTAACTTCATGACAGTAATGAATGCGTTGAACAAAATTCTACGCGTCACTCAAAGAAATCATGGGAATTTCATTGCATATACCTTCTTGCAAATCCACGATATTTATTATGCAGAAAAATATGATACTTGAAGTGACAACGAATGAAAATAAAAAATAATAATAAGCGAGAAAATGTATGCGAGACCTGGGCGTGGGAACATATTCTGAGGTATTTTATTGCTCATTATAAAACAAGATCCTGGTAATATTCAGAACTAGGACTAGGTATCTTCTATGGGCGTCAACGGAAGACAATTTACAATTGAAATGCATAAATTATATTTAGAATAATAGGCGGTGCAACTGGAAGAGAATTGTTTGCTTTATTGTAGTTGCTGAAGTAGATAATGAGACGGCAACAAAATAAAACAAGAGAATTAACGTACTAGTTTCACGTTAATTAAAACAAACACCAGTGGGTAATTTGCATTGTTTACTTTTAACAAGAAATTTCAGTGCTATTAAAAATAATAATTATTGTTCTTGTTTGAAATAAAATGCAAAAGGAAAATCCCTTACCACAAAAAATATATATCAAAAAATCTAAATACGTATTTCGGCAACTAAGTTGCCATCTTCAGTAGATATCTGTATAAAACAAAAAAGAGTGTTAAACGTGGTATTTTTGGCTAAGGTGTAACCTTAGAAGATATGCTCTTCACCAAATCACCAGTGGGATAACACTGACTTCTCAAGAAACGACATCCCTATATATACTACTCTAATCTAAAAACTAACGGACTATAACAGTACTCTCAACCGTGACAGACTAAACCACTAAATTACAATAATCCGTACAAGCTGGACTCGGGTAACGGTCCATTGTCAGAATTCATTAACTTACCTCTATTTCTATGTATGTAAATACTTTCGTAACTGTCTAATTCTCTAAAATTATTTACACTTTTAATTAATCTAAGACTATCTGTAGGCATGCCATGGCCTGTATCGAAAATATGTCGAGCAACACTAGATTTTTCCGGTCTGTTGTATCTGAAATGTGCAATGTGTTCTTTGTAACGAGTTGAAATTGAACGCCTAGTTTGACCTACATATTTTTGATTACAGTCTTTACAGGTTATTTCATAAATACCAGATTTTTGATCTACCTCAATTTTATCTTTAGTGCTCCCACTTTTAGGGAGCACTAAAGATAAAATTGAGGTAGATCAAAAATCTGGTATTTATGAAATAACCTGTAAAGACTGTAATCAAAAATATGTAGGTCAAACTAGGCGTTCAATTTCAACTCGTTACAAAGAACACATTGCACATTTCAGATACAACAGACCGGAAAAATCTAGTGTTGCTCGACATATTTTCGATACAGGCCATGGCATGCCTACAGATAGTCTTAGATTAATTAAAAGTGTAAATAATTTTAGAGAATTAGACAGTTACGAAAGTATTTACATACATAGAAATAGAGGTAAGTTAATGAATTCTGACAATGGACCGTTACCCGAGTCCAGCTTGTACGGATTATTGTAATTTAGTGGTTTAGTCTGTCACGGTTGAGAGTACTGTTATAGTCCATTAGTTTTTAGATTAGAGTAGTATATATAGGGATGTCGTTTCTTGAGAAGTCAGTGTTATCCCACTGGTAATTTGGTGAAGAGCATATCTTCTAAGGTTACACCTTAGCCAAAAATACCACGTTTAACACTCTTTTTTGTTTTATACAGATATCTACTGAAGATGGCAACTTAGTTGCCGAAATACGTATTTAGATTTTTTGATATATATTTTTTGTGGTAAGGGATTTTCCTTTTGCATTTTATTTCACATTTTTAGCCACAGTCTCCACCCATTATTGGATTGTTCTTGTTTACTTCATTGCAGTTTTGACCAACTTAATTAAGTAGTCGGTACAACTTTTAATTATTAGATATCCAGTTTAATATACAATTTGGCAATAAAGTGGTGCTACTAGAGCCAACTAAAATAATATCTTTTCTTCTAATTGGTTTCTGATGCTCATTTTTAGTATATTAATAAAAGCATATATAAAAGTATTCAATGCAAATGGTTTGAATGTTAATATTTGAGGAATGCTATGAAGCATTCACACGGTAGATAGATATACAGGATGAATCCTCTCTTCGGGGGTAGATTGTGACTTTATGAGAAAAGATATTTCGAAGCGGTTTTTTTCTATAATAGCCACGTATTAAAAGCTCATTTTAAAATTATTTTGTATTATACTGAGTGTTCCTGAACTGACCATAGTTATAGTTTTTTTTAATGGAACACCATGTATATTATTACACTTTTGTATTTCCCGTATATTTTTAGTCAAAAAGTTATAATAATAATAATAATAATAATAGTTTATTTGTTGTAATTACCATTACAAGAAAGTCAGTAAATTAATTAAAATGCACAGTTAGCTGTAAATGACAATAAAACAAACAACAACAACAAAACAATAATGTGTATATAATGCACCTTTCTAAGTATTTAAAAGCCATTAATGTTCTAAGTCACACTTTAAGAACTCTTCTATTGAATAAAAACTGTGATAACTTTAAATATCCTCCACTCTTTTTATGAATAATTTGTCCCTCTCTTCAATATGGTTCTTTATTTTGTTATACAGTTTGGGCCCCCAATTGTCTATATAGCGTTGTGTCGTTTGCGGTGATATGGAATTTGGAACCCTTTTCTGTGGCGGGTTTCGTAATTATGATGCCCTCCATTCAATATATACTTTTCTTAGTTTTTTCTAACGTATTTTATACATGTAAGTATAAATAGGCAAGGCAAGGTCAGTATTCTTTCTTTTTTAAAATGTTCCTTACAACCATCCGTATATTTCAAATTACAAAGAGCTCTAATCGTTCTTTTTTGCAAGCAGAAGATTCTTGTTGCTGCAGGTGATGTGCCCCAAAACAAAATTCCGTAGCTTATCCTACTGTAAAAGTTCGCAAGATAGACAGACTTTGAAGCGGCATGGGTAGCAATAGTCTTCAGCCTTCTTATGGTATATATAGCTATCGTTAGCGAGTTAGCTAATTCTGATATGTGCATGTCCCAGGTGAGTTTATTGTCAATCGTGAGCCCCAGATATCGAATGGCGTGGGATGACTGTTTATTTCTTGCTGAGAAACAGAGATACTGAATTTTCTCTTTATTTAATTTTACTTCATTATCTTGGAACCTTTTTGTTATTTCTTCTATTACCCGTTTGCTCTCTTTTCCAATTTCGTCAATCGACTTTCCAGTTACTACGTAAGATGTATCATCAGCATAGAGACAACTTTGTTTAGGTGTTATATTTTTTGGGAGATCATTAACATACATCACAAATAAAATTGGTCCCAATATCGATCCTTGTGGTACCCCATTATGTCACAATCTGCCTTCCCAGCGAAGATGACTCACCCTGTATATTTATCTTTTTGCCAGTGGCATTGAATACAATATTCAGGTGTTAATAATTAACCACAGGAATATTTTCAACCACGAATTTCAATTACTCGCCTGTGATGCGATTTTAATCTGGGCTGTTTTGTAGTGTATGCCTATATGTCGATTTTATTTATTTATTTGTAATTGTGGAACACCGAAAGAACTAGAAGACCATTAGAGTGAAGCCAATTTAATCGAAGTAATTAAGTATACCAGATGATAAGATGATGAAAGCATTATTAAGTAAGTACATGATAAACCAAATAAATACAATTTTGGATGTAACAGAAGATACTTCTATATTGGCAAATACACTTACGGAATTTTAAATATAAATGTTTTTGAAGTTGTAAATTCTGAAATTTAATACGTGCATTTTCGTAATCATGTACGTTTATGAGTTTAAATATTATGTACATCATGTCGACACTTGTTCCTTCTTTAATCTGCAAAATTTAACTGTTAATTCTTCCTATCATTTTTGAAGCTGCAATATTTTGGGACTAACTAAAATTTCTTCAAGTAACATTCCTTAATATTAAAAACGTCTATGTAGATATTTTATAATTAAATTAGTAATTCAGGCATTGGTAATAGTAATACTAGCGACGAAATTCGTCGAATTTCTGTTCGTTTCCCTTGAGTTTTCTGTTCCAAGTGACGCAACGGGTACATGGAAAATCAATTACAATGATGTAACTCGGGTTTCTGCGGTCTATACGTTAATTTCAACGTACAGTGCGTACAATATTATACGTATATATGTATACATAACAGGAAGACCGCATGCGAATCCTTAGACAAGTATTAATTAATTTTTTAATGAATGATATTGTGTAACTAATGAGCGGGTCTATATAATGTAATTAATATCTTTTATTTTGTAAATATCTATAAATCGGGGACGGAATATAATAAATTAATGTTGGAAACATAGGACCTTTTTATAAGGGCCCAAATTTGAAAAATAAGTTATTCCAGTGGCGAATTTAGCGTTTGAGAATCTACAGGCACAATTCAATTTTGAACCCCCTCCATATATTTTCAGTACTCAAGCACTCTACACTGTGCTTTTAACGTTCGCAAATTTGACTCTGATCGGCACTAAAGGCTGATTTATTTTTGGCCCTCACCATGAGGATCTCGCTTATTATTGGATATAGAGTATAGGTTTAAGATTGGCGAAGTTATTAAATTTTGTTTGTTATGACAAATGATGTTCTTTTAAAAAAAAACGCATAAACTCCATTTTGTTCTTAGCACTGTAGCACTTACATTTAGCCTTGTAGAGAAAAAATAAAAACACCTTCTTATGGCTACTTTTAAACCCCTATCCAATGGTGTACTCGATTTTTTTAGGTATATGAAGTTTCGTTTCTTTCTGGCCATCACCAACTCTCTAATTTCTTATAGGCGCCATATTGGATTTAAACACCTTCAGAAAGCGTTTTTTATCTAATTTCAACCATGTACTACATGATGAGAGACGTTTTTGATATTATGCTTTATTTGAAAGAATGGAAAACTGTCAGCCTATGTTCTCGGTGCAAGAAATTGCTCTGCGATCAATTTCTTTTCGCTGGAAAGGGGGGAATTTGTTACGTTGTAAAATTTACTTTTGTATTTCGTTCTCGAAAGATTATGTGTCTTTGTTTAAGTGCGTAGAATTTATTGGTCACGAGACTTTTGAGTGAACCCTGTACATCGTTCGTTTCACCGGCTGGAAGACCGTCTGCCGTATATCTATGTGTGTGTGCTAAATCGACTATTGTACTCTTAGAGCCCTAGGTCGCGAACCGTGAGATTGATCGATATGTAATATGTATTATCGAGCAAATACACTCTTTATGTGAAGGAAACTCTGTATCTTGTGAACTAATTCTAATTATCTTATCTCTAGCTTATTTTACCCTACCTGTAGATGCGAATAATTTGCATTTGCAGTTACTTTTTACGCCTTGCTTCAGTTTTTTTCAATATCTACTTATTTATTACGTCCGATCTCTACGTAGTGCTTTTATTTGTGTCTTTAAATCCTTGACACACACATCAGACAGCCACGTTGTATTAACTGTCGCCTGTGTTTATGTGTATTCCTAGACATAGACCCTCTAGCACGTCTGAATAATATTTTCCCTCGTATTTATGTCACTGAAAATGTAAGGAGTATTAAATGAGGGAATCTTGTGTATTAACGGGCATACGTGTTTTGTTCCCGTGGACTGATTTGTTCATAGCAAGCGTTCATCTTCCCTGACTGCCTTGTTGCGCTATTATTAACATCTTCCTTGGAAGGTTATGGCATTGCGGATTTAACTGTAAAATATGTTATGGTCGGTTTTTTTTACCGCCGTTGTAGCGTGATTTAAGATTTTGGATATGTCCATAGTTACCTGCAGTGTCCGCTTTCTTCCGTAATAAAATTGTATCTACGTTGGAAGTTTTGTTTTGTTGCTATCCGTCAAACTCTTGGTTATGTCGCTCAGCTGACCGTGCGCGTCACGTTTACCAACTGTTTAGTATGTGAATTCCCTCTCGTACTGCCGACTTTATATTTTCTACGTACAATTGTTGAGTATTTCGCTTATTTTCTTTTCGTCTAAGTTATGTGTAGGGTTGCGTTTAATTATATTTAAGTCACGATGTCGACTCCCTTTATTGTCAATTTAGCTGTGTGCCTATGATGTTTATTTGAAATCTCCCGCCTTTCGTTCAGTGATATTTCCGGGCTTGCTCTTTGCGTGGAATTGACGCGCATTAGATATGGAAGAGGTTCCCGCTTTTTGACGGCACTTGATAGTCATATCTTGTGTAAGAACAGTGTGTGCAAATTGCTTATCTCCCTTAGTAATTTGATTACATTATCTATGTAGATATTTTCGCGAATGCGGCTTAAATTTGAATAAGCAGTAATTACCGTTACCTTAATTTTGGTTTCTTTCGTGAATTTTTACCGATATATCGTTACCTCAAATTCACGCATGGCCACGTGCTGGTTTTTTTTTTAATCTAAATTTTGCACCCTTGAGTGACTTGTGAAGTCGTATATCGCGGGATCTCCATTTTTCATATTGGGGTAAGTGTTTGAAACTTTGTGTTAATTTTCGGGATTTTATCTTTGTTTCTTTTCTTCTCTAATTTGATAGGATTCTTTTGACGGGCACAAAAGCCCACAGTAGCCATATTTCTGGCATTATCACCCCGCATTATCGCTGAAGAGCGCGGTGGTTTCTAACGTTGTCGCAGTAGTTGCATCTCTACATCTATCCCGCCTGTTGAAGTGGAATTTTCATCAAGGGGGCCTACGCCATTTTGATTATCGTTGCGGCCATCCGACGTCCATTTTGTCAGATAAGTGCAACTAATGTTGTAATTTTACATCTTAATTTACGACTGATTTTCGACGATTTTATGCCAGAGTGCAGGACTTTATCTCACCTAAATTTGACCTAAGAATTTTGAGTGGCTTTAATAACTATCGCACCACTTAGGTTACTGCAAGGTCACATATTATTCCTAATTAAATTACCGTTATCTTTCTTGTTATTTTTATGTAATATTCAGTTTAATTAAAATTTTGGTTATGTCATTACCGTAATTATGTAACTCTTTGTTGAGTCGAATATTTAATTAAAAACTTATTTTAGTACATTCATTATCGTATCCCTATCACTTTTGGGGAGACAGTATTTAAATTAGTAATATTTCTAGTATTTTCATACCTTTAGAATAATTGTATGTCTCTTTGACGTGTTGTATATTAATCTAATTTTGATAATAATTTTTGCACGTTTTTTTTTGCCGTAAGTTAGAAAATTTGTCTTTCACGTTGTTCATTTAAATTTTCCTGAGCTAGTTAAAGTCATTTCTGTAAGAGCAAATTCTTGTTCGGGAAGCTCAGTGTAAGTTGTTTATTATAAAATTTCCTTTCTAATTTTATCTTTAATTATTTGACATTTGTTAATAAGTAACCTTCATATAAATTAATCATGTACATGTAATCAAACCCTGTGTTTGGTATTTAACGAATTTTTCACTTTATTAGACTAAGTCTTGTGTACTGGTCGATATTAATTTTCTTGTGTATATAATGAGTTACATTATGTATTAACATTGCCGTAGTGGCGTTTTCATGAAATTACTTGTATTTTATTATGTGAGGTAATGAAACGTTTCTGCTACCAACCATCTACTGCTGAAACGCAGAGGTTATGATCTAGTATTAAGACTTGTTTTTTTTTCCTTTTATAATTCAGTATTATTACCTAACGCTTTGTGTACAAAATTTATCAAACTGTCTAGTTTTCATTTTTTTTTTTTTTTTTTTTTGTGTAAATCAATTTCATTCAACGTTTGCTAATCTTCTTTCTTACATTTAAACTGTTCAGACCGCTTTGTGTCACTGGAATTATTCTGTTATACTTTATCTTCTTCTTTTTTTTTTATAAAAAAAAATATAACAACCAACTTTTATAATTAAAATTTAAAAAAAAATAACTTAGTCATTATTTCTATTTAATTAAATCTTGCTACTTTCCGTAATATCTTTTCTTTTATTTTACCTCTACATAACTCATATAATATTGTGACAAGCACGTACATAAGGTAGGGTGCTTCTTCATATACAGGGTGATCAATAGGAAACCCGCTGGAGGGACACAGCCAGTGGTAGCTCATAGGAGGCGCAGGTAGGTTATCGTAAGGTAACACAGTGTCAACGTCGCTAGCGTCGTTGCCGACCGACGCTCTACTTTTAGGTGTTTTAGTTTTTCTGAACCGTCACGCCGTCTGCGACAGAGTTAGCTCGGCCCTGCGATTCCCACCTTTTATCAACCCCTATTGTGATTCTCCGTTATCTTTTCCTTATTTTAGTCAGTTATCTTAATGCGACGTAGTTCCGGTAGCAAAAATTTGGCGCCCAACGTGGGGCCTTTCTTTCTGGTAGAAGTGAACAAATTTTAGTGCCTTAACGTCTGGCCTTTCTTTTGGGGAATAAGGTAACAGATTTGGTACCAACGTTTCGACCAACTTTCCGCCATCTTCAATTTTTTTTTATTATTGTTGTGTCAACCAAGTTTCGGCCAATTTTCCGCCATTTTCAAAATTTCTTTTCCTGTCTCCTAACATTTAGACAAGTTTTCTCCCCCTTCCGTACAAATTTGGTGCACTAACGCTTTGGGACTTTCTTTTGGAGATTGTATTAATAAATTGTCGGCCAACGTTTCTGCCATCTTTTCGCCTTCGTCCGGAATAAAATTTTCCTTTGTTACCCAACGCTCCAACGAAGTTTACGCTACCTTCATAACAATTTGATGCCATCGTTGTGGGCCTAACGAACAACATTTCGCACCTAACGTTTCGACTAAGTTTTCGCCACCTTCAAATTTTCTTTTTCTCTTGTGTATCATCCATCAACTAACAAGTTTACATCTAACGTTTCGACCTAGTTTTCGCTACCTTCCGGAACAAATTTGACAACCGACGTTTCGGACAAGTTTTCTCCATCTTCCGGAATATTTTCCTTATCTTTAAGTATTTCTGCCACTAACATTTCGTCGTACCGCACAGTGGTGCTATACTTTGGAGAAGCTACTTGTTTTGTATCAACGTTTCGGACCTGACCATCTTCAGGCACAAATTTCGTAATTTTCTCGATTTAGGCTTTTTCTCGACTTGTGTGAGTGGCTACTGAGTGGAGCACTCTTATCGCACTGTTTTCTTTGGTCTTGCCTATATCTATATGTTTTTCCCGATTACCTTCCAGGCAAGCCTTAGCGTGCGTTTTGACTTTTCATAGTTTTGCAATCAATCAAGATTTTTCTTTTGTTACCTGGTACGAACCATTTAAGTTATCGACAGGTACACATTTATGCCTTGTGACCATTTCAAGACCTAGTAGATCTCTGTAATTTTTCTTAAATAATTTTCTTTTTTTTTGTTCTTCTGTACAATGGAGCCAGTTCGGTTTAAAGTTCTTATTGAACAACTTTCCTTTGAGGATTTGAAATATCAACTTGCTCTTTATGGTGGCGAGCCAGATCCAGGGGTTACGCTGGAGAGGGCGCAAGTGATTTATTACTTGATTCTGAGAGGGTGGAAAGATATGCCAGCCGATGGGCCATTTATCTCCCCTTATCCTTATCCGGAGGACGCTGAGGCGGTCAGGTTAAAGTTCTCTCTCCTAGAGTCTCTTATCTCTCAACTTGCACGTACGTCTACACTCTCGGAATATCGGAGAATATCTTCCACTCTAGCTTTTGTCGCTGGCCGCATAGTAAATGCGCAACCGCGAACTGAGGATGAGAAGAACGAATGTAGCTGGTTTTCTATGCGTAGTTTTGAATTGGCAGCCAAATTTCTCTCGAGGTTTCGAGCTTTCGGAAATTTTACCCCTCGTGACCTTATCGATACCTCTTCTTGTTGTGCTGCTATTGAGGAATATACGGCATGGAAGGCCGAAGAGTATGTGAGTGACGACGAGGATTATAGGAGTGACGACGAGGATTATATGAGTGACGACGAGGTTGACATGGGTGACGATGAAGATATTGGCCGGCCTTCTCCGTCAGTTAGTGTCATGCCGGATCCGACTCTTTCTCCAATTGCTACCTCCCCACCTATGATAGTCTCAGTTGCCTTCACTGACTTGTATACTTCCGAAAACCCAATCAAAACTGTGTCAGAAGTCTCTCCCGTATTGGAAACTCCCGAGCTCGTTGATAATACAATTTCTGATATATCTCCTGACTCAAAGCTTACCTATGATTCAGTTCCTGATGTATCTTTTGATTTAAAGCTTACCTATGATTCAGTTTCTGATGTATTCCCTGACGTAAAGCTTACATATGATACGGTTTCTGATATATCTCCCGATTTAGAGCTTATCCATGATACAGATTCTGTTGTCTCATCTGTCTTAGAGCATTTGGTACGCCCTAATAATAATTCAGATTTTGTCACTTCTTCCGATTTAGAGGTTTTTGTATGCTCGAATGGCACAACTTCCGAAGCTTCTTTCGACTCAAAGCTTCTTGTATGCGCAAATAACGCAGATTCCGATGTCTCTCTGAACTTGGAGCTTTTCGAACCGACAGATGTCACAGCTCCATGCGTATCTTTAAATCTGCATATATCTGATCTGGCTTATGATAAAAACGCTGTTGTTTCTTCGGCTTTGGATTTCTCTGTTCCGTCGGGTGAAGCGGATCCATTCATTTCGCTGGACATGGGATCTCTTGAAGTTGATGAAGATAATTCTCTGAACATCTATCGAGAGCGTTCCTCTAAAATAAAAATTTCTCGGACTTCTTCTGTTTATCTTAGCCCGGCTATGGTCTTGTTTGTGGGTTACGTTTTGCAGTGGTACCTTGTTGATATACCTTCTTCCGCCATTTGGTCAATGTTACCTGATGAATTGCGAAACAGACTTCAGACGATAAACGTCGACATTCGTCTGTTGAATAAATTAGTTTGTCTTCTATCTCGCCTTCGTTTTCGCTACGTGTTGCTTCGTGCATTATCTTATCGCTAACTCCTTCCATCATGGCCTGTAGAGAGTGCCTTGGCTTGCAGCCGTAACACCAGAATTTCTCTACCGTGTACCTCGCGTGATGTAGGAGGCATCTAAAGGGGCTTTTTGGCCTGTAGCGAGGGCCGAAAGAATTCTCCTACCGTGAACCCTGCGTGAAGTAAAAGTCTTCTAAATGGATCCTCTCTAATATTGTTCCTCTACCACCCCGGGACAAACAATTTCCTTTTATCGCCCTTTCGATAGTGTGATTACCGGCCCCATTGCACAGCTTGTATCTGTGATTCTGTCTATGCATTTATCTTCCTGTATCTTTCTCGCTTCCGTATGTTTCGGATCTTCCGTGTCTTTGCATATATGGAGTGGCAACCTTGCTAGGGGAGTCCACACTACATTTCCTTTACCTTACCGGACATGACTTACCTTTAAGCTAACTAATATTGCTTAATTACCGGATTTGACTTATCTTATTTGAGAAGGTATAAAGAGTGATGGTCCCTTTATGTGTGATACTCCTCAGCCTTCCAAGGGTCGTGTCCTGGCGACCTTTTTGCTTTTCTTACTGTCAAAATGTTACCTCCAGGAATTGATTATGACTTCTGCCTTATGGTTTATCGTTCGCCTTCAGCGTTTCAGTTGGGACAACGCCGGTCCAGACTTTAAACTTTTGCTCCCTATTATCTATTTTTGTTAGGCGATCTTCTCTCGTTTTGTTGTTACCGGATGTTACGGTTGTCGCAACGGCATATCCGTACCTCTGAGCAGTTGCACCATTTTTCTTTTGTTTCTTTTTCTATCCCGTACCGGCCGAATGCCGAAGGGCCACGTGGTGGTTTTGGCCAAGCTGTTTGGTGTTGCTGTGACTGAGTGTGGCTGTGTGCGTTCGTGTAGTGGACAACGTCCGTTTTAGAACTCTCGCTTACCCTTTTCACTACCTTTATCCCGTCAGCCTATGTTCTCGGTGCAAGAAATTGCTCTGCGATCAATTTCTTTTCGCTGGAAAGGGGGGAATTTGTTACGTTGTAAAATTTACTTTTGTATTTCGTTCTCGAAAGATTATGTGTCTTTGTTTAAGTGCGTAGAATTTATTGGTCACGAGACTTTTGAGTGAACCCTGTACATCGTTCGTTTCACCGGCTGGAAGACCGTCTGCCGTATATCTATGTGTGTGTGCTAAATCGACTATTGTACTCTTAGAGCCCTAGGTCGCGAACCGTGAGATTGATCGATATGTAATATGTATTATCGAGCAAATACACTCTTTATGTGAAGGAAACTCTGTATCTTGTGAACTAATTCTAATTATCTTATCTCTAGCTTATTTTACCCTACCTGTAGATGCGAATAATTTGCATTTGCAGTTACTTTTTACGCCTTGCTTCAGTTTTTTTCAATATCTACTTATTTATTACGTCCGATCTCTACGTAGTGCTTTTATTTGTGTCTTTAAATCCTTGACACACACATCAGACAGCCACGTTGTATTAACTGTCGCCTGTGTTTATGTGTATTCCTAGACATAGACCCTCTAGCACGTCTGAATAATATTTTCCCTCGTATTTATGTCACTGAAAATGTAAGGAGTATTAAATGAGGGAATCTTGTGTATTAACGGGCATACGTGTTTTGTTCCCGTGGACTGATTTGTTCATAGCAAGCGTTCATCTTCCCTGACTGCCTTGTTGCGCTATTATTAACATCTTCCTTGGAAGGTTATGGCATTGCGGATTTAACTGTAAAATATGTTATGGTCGGTTTTTTTTACCGCCGTTGTAGCGTGATTTAAGATTTTGGATATGTCCATAGTTACCTGCAGTGTCCGCTTTCTTCCGTAATAAAATTGTATCTACGTTGGAAGTTTTGTTTTGTTGCTATCCGTCAAACTCTTGGTTATGTCGCTCAGCTGACCGTGCGCGTCACGTTTACCAACTGTTTAGTATGTGAATTCCCTCTCGTACTGCCGACTTTATATTTTCTACGTACAATTGTTGAGTATTTCGCTTATTTTCTTTTCGTCTAAGTTATGTGTAGGGTTGCGTTTAATTATATTTAAGTCACGATGTCGACTCCCTTTATTGTCAATTTAGCTGTGTGCCTATGATGTTTATTTGAAATCTCCCGCCTTTCGTTCAGTGATATTTCCGGGCTTGCTCTTTGCGTGGAATTGACGCGCATTAGATATGGAAGAGGTTCCCGCTTTTTGACGGCACTTGATAGTCATATCTTGTGTAAGAACAGTGTGTGCAAATTGCTTATCTCCCTTAGTAATTTGATTACATTATCTATGTAGATATTTTCGCGAATGCGGCTTAAATTGGAATAAGCAGTAATTACCGTTACCTTAATTTTGGTTTCTTTCGTGAATTTTTACCGATATAGCGTTACCTCAAATTCACGCATGGCCACGTGCTGGTTTTTTTTTTAATCTAAATTTTGCACCCTTGAGTGACTTGTGAAGTCGTATATCGCGGGATCTCCATTTTTCATATTGGGGTAAGTGTTTGAAACTTTGTGTTAATTTTCGGGATTTTATCTTTGTTTCTTTTCTTCTCTAATTTGATAGGATTCTTTTGACGGGCACAAAAGCCCACAGTAGCCATATTTCTGGCATTATCACCCCGCATTATCGCTGAAGAGCGCGGTGGTTTCTAACGTTGTCGCAGTAGTTGCATCTCTACATCTATCCCGCCTGTTGAAGTGGAATTTTCATCAAGGGGGCCTACGCCATTTTGATTATCGTTGCGGCCATCCGACGTCCATTTTGTCAGATAAGTGCAACTAATGTTGTAATTTTACATCTTAATTTACGACTGATTTTCGACGATTTTATGCCAGAGTGCAGGACTTTATCTCACCTAAATTTGACCTAAGAATTTTGAGTGGCTTTAATAACTATCGCACCACTTAGGTTACTGCAAGGTCACATATTATTCCTAATTAAATTACCGTTATCTTTCTTGTTATTTTTATGTAATATTCAGTTTAATTAAAATTTTGGTTATGTCATTACCGTAATTATGTAACTCTTTGTTGAGTCGAATATTTAATTAAAAACTTATTTTAGTACATTCATTATCGTATCCCTATCACTTTTGGGGAGACAGTATTTAAATTAGTAATATTTCTAGTATTTTCATACCTTTAGAATAATTGTATGTCTCTTTGACGTGTTGTATATTAATCTAATTTTGATAATAATTTTTGCACGTTTTTTTTTGCCGTAAGTTAGAAAATTTGTCTTTCACGTTGTTCATTTAAATTTTCCTGAGCTAGTTAAAGTCATTTCTGTAAGAGCAAATTCTTGTTCGGGAAGCTCAGTGTAAGTTGTATATTATAAAATTTCCTTTCTAATTTTATCTTTAATTATTTGACATTTGTTAATAAGTAACCTTCATATAAATTAATCATGTACATGTAATCAAACCCTGTGTTTGGTATTTAACGAATTTTTCACTTTATTAGACTAAGTCTTGTGTACTGGTCGATATTAATTTTCTTGTGTATATAATGAGTTACATTATGTATTAACATTGCCGTAGTGGCGTTTTCATGAAATTACTTGTATTTTATTATGTGAGGTAATGAAACGTTTCTGCTACCAACCATCTACTGCTGAAACGCAGAGATTATGATCTAGTATTAAGACTTGGTTTTTTTCCTTTTATAATTCAGTATTATTACCTAACGCTTTGTGTACAAAATTTATCAAACTGTCTAGTTTTCATTTTTTTTTTTTGTGTAAATCAATTTCATTCAACGTTTGCTAATCTTCTTTCTTACATTTAAACTGTTCAGACCGCTTTGTGTCACTGGAATTATTCTGTTATACTTTATCTTCTTCTTTTTTTTATAAAAAAAAATATAACACAACCAACTTTTATAATTAAAATTTAAAAAAAAATAACTTAGTCATCATTTCTATTTAATTAAATCTTGCTACTTTCCGTAATATCTTTTCTTTTATTTTACCTCTACATAACTCATATAATATTGTGACAAGCACGTACATAAGGTAGGGTGCTTCTTCATATACAGGGTGATCAATAGGAAACCCGCTGGAGGGACACAGCCAGTGGTAGCTCATAGGAGGCGCAGGTAGGTTATCGTAAGGTAACACAGTGTCCTGGTGCCCGGACAACGTCGCTAGCGTCGTTGCCGACCGACGCTCTACTTTTAGGTGTTTTAGTTTTTCTGAACCGTCACGCCGTCTGCGACAGAGTTAGCTCGGCCCTGCGATTCCCACCTTTTATCAACCCCTATTGTGATTCTCCGTTATCTTTTCCTTATTTTAGTCAGTTATCTTAATGCGACGTAGTTCCGGTAGCAGAATATTCGATAGCTTTTGTTTGAATATATATATGGGATGCGAGAATAAACTGGAGGGAGATAAATCCGATCCTTTGAGTTTGAAAGACGTAAAAATTTTGAGATCTCTTGGTATAGCAAAAAGAATGAGAGTAGGGTTTTAATACACTACGACAGTTTCATTATTAGTTTTCAATGTATTAAGTTTTGTTTTGAATTCAGGTTTAATTTTAGTTTTCTTATTGTTTGATGATTTTTGCATTCAATAATTTTTTCTTTGTTGTATTATAAAAAAATTTTCAAAATGGAGGACAATTAACAAGACGGAATTTGACAAAATGTGTGATGAATTTAAGTAAATTTTGAAATAAACTACTCAATTTTAAATAATTAAGAGACGTATTCTCAAAGTACTATGTGAGAATATTTGCTTTTAGAAAAACTTTAAGCATCATTAATTAAATAAATATTATCTTGTTAAATGAGTGATTCTTTTTTATTTAATAATGGGAAGATGGTTAATGGTGTTGGAGGCGCTGAGAATACTATGTGCGAATATTTGCTTTCAGTAAATCATTAGGCATCATTAATGATTATTTAGTCAGTTTTAATTAAAATTTCAAATAAAATAAATACGAATTGACAGGGATATTCTTGATGGGCAGGCGCCAAGCCGTTAAATGTACTACGTGCGAATGTTTGCATTTAGCGATTGGTATAGGTCAGTTTCAAGACATTCACGTTGCGAAGTTCTAGGTAAGCAAAGGCACTATGTGAGAATGTATGTTTTTGGTGAAAAAGAATTAGCTTCGTATGGAAAAGTTATTATTAGGGATCAATAAATATCTTTATATTTATATATATTATAGCAATATAATAATTCTTTCAACCAGCATTTCTTTATTATGTATTTCTTTATCCATTATATTGTAAAAGAACATTTTTTCTATTGATGTAAAATAACAATGCTCTTCATTACTGATATTTAAAGTGAAATATAAACATGATTTATTTTTATATGAAATTAAACTTTTTATTTAATTATTGACCTTGTCCCAAAACAAAAACTAAATAAGAGACATACCAGAACAAAGGAAGAAAAATCACTGCAAGAACTCACAAGAAATTATAAATGATATGCTGTTAAGAAATAGGCTTGTAGGTAGAATATAACAATTTTTAATGCATTCACAGCATTCATAAAAAAAAACTAATGCAATTCTTGTAATGTTAAGGTTACAGCAATATGTGCATATACGTTTACGTACAAATGTATATACTAGAATCGCTCTCGCAACCGACATGCGCCACCAAAATTAAAATGGCGTCAAATTTGAGACGTTGCAAAATTTGATCTGTCAAGTAATATTAATTTTGACACTATAACCCTAAATGATCAATTAGACTTGTGATTTTAGCACTACCGACAATAATTCTAATATGTAACTATTAATTTGATAATAATTTTGCTTAAGTACTATTGAAAAGAAGAATATAATGACTATTTTATATTTGTATGAACTTGTCTGCTGTTAGTAATTAGATATAAATATAAAAAAGGTTAGATTTTCAGAGAAAATTGAAGTTTTGAAATTCATTTAAACATTCAGGAATGCATTTAATAATTATGTTCGAGTTAGTTTTACTACAGACAATAAAGATATTTAGTAGCAAAGACAGTTGTACAGCAGTATCCTTACTAATAGTGCTATATTGCTTTTCCATTAAATGCATCAAAATTAAAGTATTTTTACATGCAACAGCGAGAAGGTAAGAAAAGTATTACACTAATTATAAAAACATTTGTTTGCCAGATTCTTACTGTACACTATGATTATTACCATTATCACTGCTGTACTAAAAGCAACTTGTTTGAAACATTTCTCGTAGGTATATCATTGATTACAACATAATTTTTGCATGCTAATCAAACATTTTTGATTAAGCTAAACACATCATTATTGATTTACTTAAGCTTTAAGCTAGTATAAATTTGTTGTTGTTAAAGATTATATTTAATGCAGAATTAAACAATTCAAACGTATTTTAAAGTATTTCAAATGTCGAGTATTCGTAAGCTGAATCTTTGCTACTGATCAGAATTTAACTTACCAAGCAACCTTAAATTATAATACAATAATGAACAAGTATTTTTACTATTCCAATTTATAATGTACTACATTAATATTATTACAATACTATCACATATTTTTGAAATTATATAATCTTAATTCCATTAATAACAATAAATAATTACAAAATTAAAGTCCTACAGAAAATATACAAAGGTTATTTTAGAAAAACTATAAAAATAATATAACATAAATATGTTTTAACTGCATCCCCCTATGCAAACGCTTATCTTGTTATCACATTAATAAACTCGATTATTATTTTATTCTGAAATCAATCATCCACCAGTCCTCTATTACATTCAACATGGTTATACCTTCTTAAATTTGAAAATTTTCTAAACAGTATTACTTATGTGATCTTCAAACAATTGTTATTTTAGTTAGAGTCATCTACTTCCTCGATTAGACAGAGTTCTTTCTTCAACTGATCAATATAAGTACAAATTATTTTAACTATCGTAATCTTCTGCCAATGCATTATGAACAAATATATTAACAGGTTCCAAAATCTGTCTTTGACTTTTGATATAGATACTGAATTTAAGCCGTCTCCAATCCTTTATAAGCTACATTCGTTTTATCAGTTACGTGATTATTCTAAATAACATAAAGCAATTACAAGTAAAACCAAGCCTTTCTGTTGAATAAAACTTACCTTCTCGTATATAATTTGGTTTAGATCCATATATTTGACTTTAATAACTTTCACAGTCGCTACTACCGCTATCATTAATACAAAATATTACTGGATTAATATCTGTTTTATCAATTTCTATTTCCCTATCCCACCACGTCTTTATTTCTTGTTCAATATGAGTGATGGTAGCCCAAGTTTCATGTGTAATTGTTCGTAAAACGCTGTACTAAATACTAGTCACCTGCTTGTCAAACGCTACGCATGTCAAGTGTCATACGCTCCGTGAAAATAAAATCTGACAACAATGCTCAGAATAGCCATGTATCAAATAAAATATTGATATAGAAAAGTAATATTTAATAATTATATCTATAATATTTAATTTCTAACTGACTTTCATGTAATAGTATTTTACTAGCCGTAGCTATTTATCCTAAAATATTAATTAGTTGGTTGAATTTTATTGTTCTAAAATTGTTCCGGTTGATTGGAATTTGTAGTGGTATTGAATCAGCGTTTTTAGTTCGTACTTTTGCCGTGTCGGTTGCGAAAACGACCCGACTTTATATGTGTACTTGTGATAGTAATTATCCGTTAATGTACGTTACACATTCAAGTATTTTATATTCCATTTGTTATATGGTGGTGCCACCTATTGGCCTTAATATGCGGAGATACACATTTAGCATACAGGTTTTCTCTTTAACACAGTATGTAAAATGAAACTGTCGTGTTCGATGTCGCGCTTAGATGGCAGATGTAGTTGAGATATCCTCACGGGCATTTTGTGGCCAAGCCCACATAAGATACGATCTTAGATGTTGATCATTGCTAACAGCACCACGTACACTGTGGAGAGGTCTTAAAGGCCGAAACACGTGTCTATGCGTTCGCTGTTGGTAATGACACCTAGGTGAATGCTGTATATCCCAATTCGTACATATGTGCATATACATTTACGTATAAATGTATACAGAGTGGGCCATTGAAAACGAAACAGCGGCTCTGTAGGTCGGCAGAACCGAGTTATATAAAAACGCTCGGACACGTCAACAACATTTTCGAGGGGGACATCGTTCGCGATGAAATTCACCCGAAATACATTCCATCCCTCGGAGCTGTGACCGCCACCCCTAAATTTTTAAATGGCACCATATGGCAAGTGATACCTCATTTGAAAGGTAGTTTCCTTCTTGATATCAAACAACAAAAATAAATTAATTCTATCGATTCGTTTTCGAGATATAGGAACTTGAATTTGGGAAATCACTTTTTATTCACTCAATCAATAAAAATAAGATCTAACAATGCAACTGTTTAAAGATAATTATCATTGTCAAGGAATTAAATGATCTAACTGTTTACCAACAAATAGCATGCAAGTCCGTTTCAAATTTTTATTTCATCCTCAATTACTTGATCGAAAAAATGTTAAGGTTTCGTGAGAATCGATAAAAAGACGTTTTCTCGAATTCGACTCCAATGCGCGTACAACAAAAACATGTATGAGATAATTTTTTTCGCCAAATCGCAAGTGTGGACGTCAGTGTCAAACTGATCGTTGATTGAACGACATTGGAGTGAATTACTTGATTAAAGCTGCTGAATTCTTTCCTCAATAATGGTGTATACGATCGCGGAAAGAGTTGAAATAATAACAATTTTTTTTAAGAATGATGAGTGCGGTAACCGTACAGCTAATTTGTTCAATGAAACGCATCCAGATAAACTTGTTGCTAGAAAATACGTTCTAGAATTAGTGCAAAAATTTCGTCAAACTGGATCAGTAGCCAACAAGAAACGAAACCCAGAACGTGGATTTCCGGTGAGAAATGAACCTGTTGAAGTTGCACTTTTAGGACAAGTTCATGCAGACCCAACATTGAGCACAAGGAAATTGGCTAGTGTTACCAATATCAGTAGAACCAGTATCCGCCGAATCCTGAAACATCATAAATTCCACCCCTACAAAATACATTTGGTACACCAATTGAATGAAGATGATTTTGATAGGCGACGGGAATTTTGTGAAATTATGACTACGAAAATACTAGATGCTGATGAGAATTTCCTTTTCAACATCTGCTTTTCTGATGAGTCTACATTCTATTTGAATTCGACTGTGAATCGTCATAATTGTCGTTATTGGTCAGATGCCAATCCACATGTTTTCCACGAAGTCCATACTCAAACTCCCCAAAAACTCAATGTTTGGGCCGGTATTTTTGGGGACCGTTTGATTGGACCAGTATTTCTCGACGGTAACCTGACAGGAGAAACTTATTTGGAATTATTGAATCAATTTGTTTATCCACAATTAGTAGACATCATTGAAAATGACGATCGTTACCATGAAGACCACTTGAAATTTCAACAAGACGGGGCACCTCCACATTATGCACAGCCTGTTAGGGCGTTTTTGGATAGAATGTTTCCTGAAAGTTGGATTGGAAGAAGAGGCGCTATAGAGTGGCCAGCCAGATCTCCAGATTTAACCCCACTCGACTTTTTCCTGTGGGGTCACTTGAAAAACAAAATCTATGCAACCGAACCAGAATCTCTGGAAGATTTACGACGTAGAATTATTGAAGAATGCCGTCGAATAACGCCGGAAATGCTACGAAATGTGCGGTCTCATTTTGAACAGAACTTGTACTATTGTATGGAAATGGGTGGTAGACAGTTTGAACATTTAATTCATTGACAATAATAATTATTGCGACAATTGCTTTATCAGATATTGTTTTTATTGATTGAGTGAATAAAAAGTGATTTCCCAACTTCAAGTTCCTATATCTCGAAAACGAATCGATAGAATTAATTTATTTTTATTGTTTGATATCAAGAAGGAAACTACCTTTCAAATGAGGTATCACTTGCCATATGGTGCCATTTAAAAATTTAGGGGTGGCGGTCACAGCTCCGAGGGATGGAATGTATTTCGGGTGAATTTCATCGCGAACGATGTCCCCCTCGAAAATGTTGTTGACGTGTCCGAGCGTTTTTATATAACTCGGTTCTGCCGACCTACAGAGCCGCTGTTTCGTTTTCAATGGCCCACTCCATATATGTATACTTGTGTTAGTAATAGATTTAAAAACTAAATTAGCCATTAAATTTAGATACACCAATGAAGAGAAACGAGAAATGTTAAGTATTTTTTATTCTTCGAACCGGAATTCAATAGTAGCGAGTACAAGATATTTACAATTGTTTCTAGGACGACAACACCTTCATCGTACCATTTTTCTAGATCATGATAGAAATTTGGTCGAAAATGGATCGTTTACTAAGCCGCGTAATGTTCATGTCAACAGGAATTTGAATGAAAATCGACAGGATATTTTACCTATCTTGACGATCAACGTTACAGTGTTCTTGGAAGATTTCACTGCGACAAAAACAATAGCAAGAAAGACTCCTCGCCATTATTAGTTGTTATAGCGATTCCATGTGCTCACTATAGACCAAAAAAGTAAGCTATTTCTCCTGATAAAGATACTGAAGACTTTACTACGTATATGACAGCGAGTTATTCGACATATTATACATACACGAAGCTCATAGAAGAATTGGCCACAGCGGAGGAGATTGCATGATGAAAGAGGACTGGAGTCACTACAAAAACAAAACCCGTAAGAATATAGAAACCTATATCCAACTTTGTAAGCCATGTCAACAAATGCAAAAAGGTATTAGAAAGGGTATTGTTGTAATGCCTATTATAGCGTCTGAGTTCAAGTCCAGATGGCCAGTGGATTTGATAGACTTGCAGTCTGAACCAGGGGGGGAAATGTTAAATTGAGATTGCGTAGACATCGTTTTACTTCTGCCTGCAGTTGGTAGGTGGCGCATGTGTTGACGAAATTTTAGGATCACATGTTATACTTCAGGGCTTAGCTGCTTGTAGGCTGTTGACTGTGTTTGGTAACTATGGTAACTACATGTGGTATAGTTTTCAAATATTTTTGTTGACAGTTTCTAATTAATATTTATAAATATATGCTATAATCAGAGTTATAAAATATTAACTTATTTCTTAAAATTGTATGTACGTAAGTATTTATTCTGCATAATTCGAGTACTTTATTTATTTATTAGCACTTTTTTCTAGACTTCCTAGTAATTATGCCGACAAGAAAATGTTATGTGTCAGATTGTGACCAAAATGTAAAAGTTTCCCGCATCCAAAATCAATTCGTTTTCATGAGTGGTAGGAAGCTACATGAGATCCTAATTTATTCAATGTCATAAGAGAAGATCGACGATTTCCATTTAAGGAATAAATAAGTTCAAATGTAAGAATAATTTAGAATGCTTTCTCCTTAATATTTTGAAATAGAAATAAATTTTCATATAAAAATAAAGCGTTACTAAAAAGATATGTTTCTAATTTATTACTAAGTTATTATAGCAATAAGTGTAGTTTATTTTTCTTTAAAATACATCTACTATTTTACTTCCGAACATTTAAAGTGAAGAATAAAAACTACTAAGGTAAATACAAAATGGAATAGAAATATATAATATTTAAATTTCCCGGTTCATCGGTTTGATCCATTTTAGTACTGCCTGCAGTTGGCAGGCGGCGCTAAACATTGTCTAAACTTTTTACTATTAAGTTATACTATCTTCTAGTATAGTGATCTGTGGTCTGAACCCGACGATGAAAACAAATTCATACTCGTTTATCAAGACCGCTTAACAAAATTTGTTGTATTAAGATCACTCAAATCTAAACGAGCTGAAGAAGTGGCTTATACTTTGTTGGACATGTTTACTCTGCTGGATGCCCCTGTTATTCTTCAGTCAGACAATGGCAAAGAGTTTTCCAACAAAGTTATTGAAAATTTAAAATCATATTGGCCTACCTTAAAAATTATCCAGGCATTCGCAGAGTCAGGAATGTGTAGAAAAGGCAAACCAGGACTTAGAAAATATGTTAACCACTTGGATGCAAGACAATGACAATTTGCATTGAAGTGAGGGTATAAAATTTGTGTAACTCATGAAAAACAGAGATTTTCACTCTGGCATCAAGCAAACTTCTTATGAGGCCCTTTTTAGATATAAAGTAAAGGTGGGTCTATGGTTACCAAGTGATTTCACGCAAAGCCTTGATACCGAAAAAGACTTGAGGAAAATCATACAGGACTGTGATCAAAATGAAGCAGATCCCAAAGCCTCTACGTTTGAACTTTCTGCGGTGAATATAGAGCCAAGCCAAGTCTCTAATAACAATTTGGTATAGTGTAAGACAAGCACGCAACCCCTAGCCAGTGCGAAGATAAGAAATACAGCGTCAAGAAACTATTGGAGTTCATACTTGTAGAGAATGCGGATGTGTCATCCAAACAATTGGCGCTGTTGCTGAAGAATCAACCATTCAAGGATATGGATCTAAAATTTGTGCCCATTGTGCATTTAGCGGCACTAAAAAAATCGTTACATTGCTAAGGAAAACCTACAACAACAAGGAGCAAAAATGTTAAAAACCAGTGACAAGAAGTTTCCTCGAGTGTCTATTGGCACTTCTGTAAGAGTTGTACCAGATGGCGATAGTGGAGCTGGTGATGCACGAAATATTATAGGCGTGGTCTTGGATAAAACTGATGACGCGCTTTATCAAATTGGTACAAAGAGTGGAAACAACTTGTATTTTATATCTCAGTTCAATGTTTGTTCAAGAAGTATTCTGGATATCAAGGATGTGTTCTGTTACCAAACGTTTTATTAATAACATTTACTAGAGTAAAATAACAATATCAAATTATGTTTAATTTATTATATATGAAACTGACCATGGACCATGGAGATCATGTCGAATAGTGTCGTTCCATATTAACATAATGAGAAAAAAAAAGTAACAATTCTCCAGGTCCGTTCGTTACTACGGCGAGTTCAGTTTCTGCGAGCTGTAAAGTTATCTCGTTAGCTTCTATGCAATTCACATACTCTATGTGTTTAATGGCAGGAGCATTGAGGCAGGCAGTTGGGGCTTGCGTCTCGTTAAACCAGACTGCGTAGTCTTGGTCATCGAAATATTCCATTCGGAAACGCTCGCCGAACTCCTGAACCGAATTGAAGGTACCTCAAAAATAATTATGCCACTCTGCGGCCTCCTCTTCCAAATATGGGCATGTAATGCGAGAGATATAGACCGTGTGGTCAGGTCTATATCTCTCGCATTATCCAAAGCGAACTGTTGTAAGTAATTTTCTAGCATTTCAATTAAAATCAGGGGATCTTCATTCGTTTGGCCGCTATAAGGCCATGGCGGCCGGATAGTACCCATATCAGGATACTCTTTGGCGGGTTGCATTGGGCTTTCAATAGCCTGCATAGCGTATTCGATCTGTGCGATGTTAGTAAGTGGCAACTGGGCACCGTCACCTTGAGGTGATTCTTTTAGGAAGACGGCATGGTCTGACTTATTGAAAAATTCCGTCCGAAATTTCCCGCCAAACCCTTCCATGTGCCAGAAGGTGCCCAAATTATTGTGATGCCATGCAGCGGCCTTCTCTCGAAGATATGGGCGCACGGCGGCATCTATGTTTTCGGGTGAGTCCAGATCAAACGATTGCAGGTAGTCTTCCAACTGTTCTATGAAGTTGCGTGAGTCCTCGGCTGGATGCCCACTGAAGGGGTGCGGCGGTTCATCGTAGTCGTGACTATTGTATCTGTTGCCCGTAGACGTGGGGACGGTTCCTCGTCCAAGGAACGCCATTATGGTTGGTGATGACCGTAGATCCTCGATGAAAGCCCTACTACCTAGAGGTGGCATCTGGTGTTATTGTATGTTGGTGATGTCAGTGATGTCGGTGAACTCACTACTCTGGCGGTCCTTTTTAATTTTCTTGGCTGGCATTTTGATAGGGGTGGGTACGCGAACACTGTACTTTATGTTCAAGCCCCACGTTGGGCGCCACTATGTTACCAAACGTTTTATTAATAACATTTACTAGAGTAAAATAACAATATAAAATTATGTTTAATTTATTATATACGAAACTGACCAAAATGTCAGTTGACAACTGATTAATTAATGTCGAACAGCGTTGTTGCATATTAACATCATGGGAAAAAAAGGTAACAAATGGGAAGGGTAACAGTACCTGCTACCGAAATATCACTACGCTCATTTGCGAATCTATAATCAACTAGAACCGGACAAGGATTCAAAAAGTACTTTTGCAAGAAGAGTTGTAGTTCAATAAAATGTTTGTGCTTCACAAATAAAATTTTGTGTAATTGTAAGTGCCACTCCAGCTTACCTTGCAAAAATAAATAAGTTTTTTTAAAATGTGACTGATTAATGACATCCACTAATTCAACGGTATAATGTTAATTTTTTACATTTTCTAGTACCATTAAGGAATCGTATACAAAGCATAGGAAATACATACATTTCCCAGAAAATATATGTATTAAAGAACCTTTGACAAATTATTTTACAAATTTCCTAAATTAAATCGACATTGTATACAATTCCCTAGGTGTCATACATTTCCAGTAACATATATACATACATATAGTTAAAATATAAGAATATAGAATTATAACGGATATTTAAACTCTTTAAAAAGTTACAGAAGTTATTCATTTAACTAGTTTGAACTAACAAGTAGGCCATTACACTAATCAATAATGTTACGTTTCATGAATAAGGAGAAATATATAATAACCCGTTTGTAAACTTCTTAATATGTCCCACATTAAAAACTTACAAACGCTTGCAATAATATTGTAAACACCTTTTATGTTTCTAACGAATAATTTCTTTCTTCAACACATTTATTTTAGAAATTAAATCATATTTTCCAGTTCTACCTACTTATGAAAGTCTTTCAGTTCATATCGCTTATTAAAAAGTTCCCATTTTAATATTAAGTTTAATTTATTCTTGGTTACCATTAACTGATGTTGTTTAAAATGTTTACTTAATTAGAAATTTTTGTTATAGGATTTATGGAGCTCATCGACAAGTTAGAGATAATAATACATTTGTTTAAGTAAAATTTCTGATTATTCTAATATATAATTATAGACATGTGATACTTCGAAAACCACTTTCATTTGTAAGTGAGTGTCTTCTAAAAAGCTAGCTGCAAGTACTGCTGCAATTTTATGTAATTGCGTTAAACTATGTGTCACGAGCAATGAGTGTGTTTCGAGAACAAATCGCTGGAACATGTTACATCCACTTGTTGATAGCAAATTCCAGATTTTTCGCTGGAGTACGATGTGTTCGTTGAAACGGTTGTAATCCTACAGGGAATGTTAAAAGCTATATGGTGGTATATATATATTCTTTTGTGGAAAGTTTCTAATATAGATTGGACATAAATAAAATAACGTTTACATTTAAACCGGAATTTTGCTCTCAACACAAGAATATTTATAATACTTAAAAATAAATAATGTGTGAAGGCATTCAGCTGCCATTACGTTGTCATTTGCTTTTATTTACTATTTAAAGCAATGTCAGAAAAACCAGTGTACTGAACAATGCTTTATTATATATGTTTTTGTAATAAGAAGAATTTATAAGACTGTGTCAACAGTATTTAAGAAAAATTAAATTTATTTAATATTAGTGAGTGTACTTTTTGTGAGGCAATGTAAATGTAATCACTCTTGAAATCGCCAGATCTATAAGTTACAGGAAAAATTGTGCTATGTGAACTTGACGTATAAAAAGATGATCATAGTTATCAATAATCCACATATAATTAGATGTAAATTCAAATTTAAGTGATTTTCTCAGAATTTCAGATTTTATTTGATCAACTTAACAGGTTTCTATTCGGCAGCGAACGTCTATTTCTTTTTCTATTAATTGTTGATTTTATTTTGATAATATTCCGAATTTAGTTAAGTTGATGTAGTTTCCTCTTTTACTCGTTTGTATTTCTGGTTGCATATCTGTTCGATAATTAATTCGATACTAGTTTGAATTGTTAATTGATAAATTTTTTGGCGGTTAAATGGTCTATCATCTATTAGTAATTGCTGTTTAACATCTTTTTGAAAATTTTCCTAGATTTATTACTTTTCTTAATTTCTAATTTTTGCGTTCGATAAATCATTGTTTGCAATACTTCTATCTTATTTTTGGTGCTTGATAATATCAATACATAGCTTCCCACACTTCTGTTACTACAATTTTAAGTACATGGAAATGAGATGGAAGGGGATTTCGTACTCGAACGTGTTGTTTATGATTGGCCAAAGTGTGCTCTATCGGTTTAGATTAGGAATAAGGGAAAGCCACTCAATTGTTGATCTTAGCACCCCCTGAAGACAATTAGTAACTGTTCCTGCAACGTGGGGGCAAGAATTGTCATGCATAAAATAAATTCATCGCCAAAGAATGGGGCAAAAGGTACAACATGTTGTTCTAGGATGTCCTTTACGTATCGATCTGCTGCAATAATGCCTCTATCGATAAAGACTACTTCTTCACGGGCTTCAAAAGAAATACAAGCCCAAACCATTACTTTTCCTCCTTGAAAACTTACACGATGGGAAAAGATACATGAGCATAACGCTCTTCTGGTCTTTTTCATACTCGATCCCAATCAGCATTAATTAAGCAAATTCTTAACTCGTCTGTAAATAAAACTCGACTCGATTGTTGTAAAGAGCAGTTCCGATGAGTTTGAGCAAAGTCAAGTCGGCGTACTCGATGATGTCGGAGAAGTTTAGGGCCAATCACTGGAGGCCAATCACTGGCAAGCATTCAAGTTGACTTCCTTCAACCTTCTTCTGGCAGTCCAATCACTTACACTGTATTTACGGACCTCATGCAAGCTGTTACAGATTCTTACAGCAGTAACATGCCTCTTTCGTAACGCAGTAACTACAATAAAACCATCTGCACGTTCTGAAGTGGATCTTTTCCGCCCTGATCAGGATCTTCGTGTAGATGAACTCCTGGTAACGTTTATACATTCGTTGAATTTTGGGACGACTAATCATAGGCTTTGTTGCAATATATCGTTAGCTTCGTCGATCTTCAATTAAAGCAACAATGTAAGCTGCTTCATTTCCTGTCACATGCATCTTAAGGGTATTTAAGTAATTGAAATTTTGAAACACAAATTTTCTACCAAAAAAAAAAACTACAAAAAAAAGTTGTAACAGTTATAAATACCTGTTATGGTTCAGTAACAATCATTGTCGCCGATGTGTAATCACGGAGGTTTTGAAGCGGCTATATTCATGCGCTTCTTTTGTCATTTGACAGGCACATATAAACGATGCCATGCAAATTTTAGTTCTTTTAAATGGTGAAGCCTAATAAGACACTATGGTAAGCTCAATTGTTACTATTGCCATTTAATTTAAATCTCAAGTCATCATGCTTCGTGAGATAATAAGTAATGCACCTGTTTTGTTTCTTATTTTTACATGCGCTATCTGTAACACATGTATTTGTAATCTCAAAAGCACATGTTAATTGTTACTTCGACTTTTAGGCTTATAAGGAAGATCTTTGTTGTATGGATTGTATGAAAATCCTTGTTAAATGGAAATCCTTCTTTTGTGAAGAAAGGAGAAAGTAGTGCAAGTAACAACATGAGTAGAATATATGTAACCAGTAAATTAACCTCTAGATAGGAAATACTTTGTGGAACGTGTTCTTAAAAACAATGTGGCTAGCTGTTAGACAGAGATGGCAGGCATATGATTTATTATGAAATAGGCGATAACATCTCGATATGTGCGACAGTATGCAGTGTGTAGAAGTATAAATATTGCAAGAAATTAATCAAACAAGCATCGGGATAACCCTATAAGTATACATGTTAGCGACTAGAGAAACAAGGTGAAGCTAAGAAGTATTGTACCTTGTCACCTATATGAAGCCATTATTCACCAGTGCAAGTTTATCGACTAGATGCAGATATGATACAGTGTGAAGCAGAACATCAGACTTCGATCTACATAACTCAACGAGACCTTCACTTGTGCAGATTGTATAAGCTAAGTAGTTTTAACTGTAGTTTAATTATTGAATGCAAAGACTCCAAGATACTGTAGCTAATTAACACCTTTTAGCTTAGTTGTTCGGAGATTATTGTATTATGGGCAGGAACTCCGGAATAACCTATATTTAGCATCGTTGTCACAAGAGCGTGGTTGTATTTTGGAAGCTTTGTAATTGATGATATTTGTATTAAGTATTATGCACATTATATCACCTATTGTGAGTTTCTTATGAGTCGAAAGAGAGATATCTAACAGCTGTTACGAATCAGATCTTGTAAGTTTAGAATTTTTTGGGAACTAGGTTCATTAATTGACTGCCTGTCGATTGTCTGTGTATGTATGTGTTATACAGTAACTGTGTTTTGATTCTTATATATATTTTTATACTATTTATACATTTGAATTAGAGCTTGTGTATTTGATTGTTATTGCTATAAGTCCTATTTATAGTGTTCACGTTTTTGGTTGATAAAAGCATGTGGCGCTTATATTATTGAACCCATGACCTTTTGCACCGACTAACGAGTTAGAGGGGTAACGTTTTTGATTTTTGTTTTAATTATTGAGCAAGTTCAATTACATATTAAAGTGACATCCTTTTATTGGATCAGAACATCTAGTCATTAACGGGGTGGTTGCAAAGTAAAATACTCACAAGATCACTCTAAGTGATTGAAATACTGAAACATGTGGAAATATCAAATGCATAACTCACCCAATAACAATCAAATAACACATTACAAGATGATTTTCAATTATTTTAAACAGTACTAAGCCAGTGGTCATATCAGTTATAAAAGATTGTTAACATTTTTGAGGAAAACTTATAAAGTATTATTGCTTTTTTCATATATGTATCATAATCTATGCAATCTACATAGATTTATTACAAGTTCAAAAGCATTTAGAGCTCAAACATATTTACACAAGAAGTTCAATTTATTAAATTTAAAATTAACTTTGGAACAACAACAAGAGAACGCACACACCTATAAAAAGTCGTGTGTTACGCACAGCTCTCATTTCTTATTTGATTGTTATTTATATAATTCAAACAGAAGTACTGTATAAAAATAGTCCGAGCTAAATTTGAACTAACCTGTTATCAAGCCCGTGTAGA
The DNA here is from genome assembly GCA_963170755.1 of Amphimallon solstitiale. Taxonomy (NCBI): domain Eukaryota; kingdom Metazoa; phylum Arthropoda; class Insecta; order Coleoptera; family Scarabaeidae; genus Amphimallon; species Amphimallon solstitiale. The sequence goes on along the minus strand of OY720676.1, from coordinate 41,177,825 downwards.
CAGGTTTATTAAAATTGGGCATTTGAGAAATACAAATTGTAGTAGTAAAATAAAGGTAAAGTAAAATAAAACGGACATTATTTACGTTCCATTCATTTTAAGTGCGCCCATAGAATGGAGCGTCTTGCAGGTGACAGACAAAAGAAGAGGTTAAATAAAATTACGAAGAAACTCGAACCACGTTCCCTTTAAGTATTCTAAATAACACCGTTTACAAAACGTGCCGAGACTCAGTATGTAGTCGGCTCGCTTTTTTCCGTGTAGGTTTCGTCATTTTCGCATGGGAAACTCACCTTATGTCTGTCCTTCATGGACCCCCGACCCAGAACTGCCATTTTGCACATTGTGTCCTCTTGAAGTCTTTTCAGTGAGTTTCCTTTCGGACCGAGGAGCTTTCCCACAAAGTTGAACTGAAAAGAGACATAATGTATGAATACCAAATGGCGTAGTAAAGAGCAATGGTGGTGTGAAATGTTTTGGTTCAAACAACAAAAAAGTGTTTGCACTTATTATTAATTTTATCTTTTAATATTGATATTTGTTAGTGATATCAGTTGTTTTTTCTATAAAAAAATGCTAGACAAATAGTAATAATTTCTATTACATCTTTATCATCTACTACAAGAGATAGATGGTAAATATATATTATACTATAATAATAAATGGTACCTATGTTTAAATTTATTTTAATTTCAAGCCACCAAGTTGGGCGCCAAAAATGTACTAGACATATTTATTTTATTAAAGCAGTGTCGTAACATAATAATAAAATTCGTACATATAATACAATGTTTGTTCAATTTCATATATTACTTATACTATAAATAATTCGTCCCATTTTGTAATATTGATGTTTTAAACCTAATGTTATAGTCTTACTAACACATATTGTATATATGTTCACAAATAAAAGAAAATTATATTTAAATTGATCTAAAGAAATAAAGAATGTTTCTGGGTAGCATCGGCTTTACATTTAATTGTGATAACTACTTTAGTGTTTATCACCATAAATTGACAAAATTTCTATGCTTACACAGATATTCTTCGCTGTATTAAACTTATTATGCACTCAAATAAAACAGATTATTGTAGTTGAATAGTATAATTACAATTTGTATAATACAGTGAATTTATAAGTGCATAAGTAATAAACAAACGCTTATAAATTATTTTAATGGGTGAGTAATTCTTAGTCATAATTCTTATTTATAAATAACAGAATAACTAGAATATCTTAGTTAATTAAGGCAAAGTTAAATATTAATTGTTTTGTAAAATAAAAAATAAACATTAATATAGGCAAATTCATACATTTTACAACCATTTATTTTTAATCAAATAGTAGGTTATGTCATACCAATATTTTCAAAATTTATTATTAATACCCATTTGCAACCAGTGATATGGGGACACAGAAAACAAATTACAAAAACCTTTATATAAATTACTTACTTAAATATAATTATATATGTATTACAGAGTTCTGGATGATTTATATCTCCTACGTTAAAAAAAATAATGAAGTGTGGCCACCACACAACTTTCTTATACGTATGAGCGTTTCAAATTATATAATTTTAAGAATTATACAATGATTATTCAAAATCCTATTTTAAGTACTTGTTTCCCGTTAACAAATCTTTATAGAATGCATATTTGCAAGATATTGGAAAGAAAGTGCTACATCCGGTCCGAATTTTGAAGTTTCATGAATGTATACAAAAAACATTGCAAATACAGCTCTAAATACTTTTAGACTCTTGATAAATATAGAATGCATAATTAACGACATATTTGATAAAAGTAAAACTGTTACTTTCGGGCCAAACTTTGAAATTTTTTTTATTCAAAAGTTATTGAAAATTACGTTTTAAATACTTTTATGTTTCTAGTGTACCTGCCTAGAAAGCATGACTTGCGAGATATTCGCAAGAGACTGATTTTCGATAAGAGTAAAAGACCTACTTCCGGTAGGACTTTCGAAAAACTTCTTTAATACGATTTTCCTCAAATATAATTTTGTACATTTCAATTTTTTATAAATTTGTTTAAACTTTGCTAAATTCGATTCCTTTACTGAAGTAAACTACTACTTTCAGTCTACCGATTTTACTGAAAAACTAACCAGATTTCAAGAGGGAGATTATACTCGTAAATACAAAATTTGGAATAAATATCTATAGCCGTTTGACCGCCATCGTGGTCACACACAGAGAGAGAAAGAGAGAGAGGCAGACACACACACAGTGAGAGAGATATTTTTTAAAACGACTTTTTTGGTATCAGGGAACTTCAAAACGTGGACATCTGCAAAAATCCCGAGGTCAAACATTTTCATCACAATACTTCCTTACACTACGTATAAGAAAGTAAAAACAGTAGATGGCACCATTCTGCAGCCAATCCCGAAGATAACGTACAAAAAATCTTCAGAATTTGCAAGTACGTTTTTGTAATGTGAAGCGTATTTTGTTTTTACGTTTTTATTGATTTTGTTATGTTGTAAAATTCTCTTTTGTATATAGTTTTCGTAAGATTATGTGTTTTTGTTTAAGTGCGTAGAATATGCCTGAGCGCGAGACTTTTCGAGCGCACCTTGTATATCTTTTGGTTCACCGTGTGAAAAAGATCGGTTGCTGTATATCTGTGCGTGTGCTAAACCTAATGTTGTGCTCTCGGGGCCCTAAATCACGAACCGTGTAATTGGCAGATATGTATTGTGTAATATCGGGCAAATACACTCTTTATGCGTAAGAACTCTGTATCTTATGTAACTACCTCTAACTATCTTATCTCTAGCTTATTTTAACCTACCTGTAAATTCGTATTTTCTGCATTTGCAGTCACTTTTTACGCCTTGTTTAAGCTTTTTCAATATCTACTTATTTGTTGCCTCCGAACTCTACAAAGTGCATTTATTTGTGGCTTTAAATTCTTCGAGACAAGAGTCAGGCTCGTGTATTTACTGTCTCACGTGTTTATGCGTATTCCTAGACACAGACTCTCTTGTACGTCTGATTAATATTCTTCCTTCGCAGTAATGTCACTAAAAATGCAAGGGGTATTAAGTAGGGAAATCTTGTGTATTAACGGGCATACTTTAAATTGTTGTCGTGAACTGATTTGTTCATAGCAAGCATCCACCTTCCTTGATTGCCTTGTCGAGCGTCTATCGATGTCTTCCCTTAGGAGGTTATGGCATCGTGGATTTATTCTGCAAAACATTGCGAGGTCGGTTTTTCTTTAACCGCCTGTTTGGTGCGCGAATTAAGAGGTTGGAAATTTCAATATTTACCTGCAAAACCCGTTTTCTTCCGTAATAAATTGTGTCTACATCTGAGGTTTGTTTTGTTTTCTATCTGTCAAACGTTGGTTACTTCGTCGCGGTGTAACGTATGTTCCACGCATTGCCAACTGTTTAGCGAGTATTTTCCTTTCACATTGTCTGATTTATAATTTCTACGCACATTGAAGGAGTGTTTCAGTTATTTTCTCTTCGTCTAAGTTATGTGCAGGTTGTGTTTAATTATATATAAGTCACGATGTTGACTCCCTTTATTGTCAATTTAGTTTTGTGCCTATTATGTTTATTTGAAATCTCCCTCGCCTTTCATTCTGAGGTATTTCCGTGCTTTGATACTTTGAAAAGATGCGTGTAGCTGACGCGCATTAGATATGGAAGAAGGTTCCCGTTTTTGATGGCACTTACATAGTCTATTCTCGTGTGAGAACATTGTGCAATCTGCTTACTTTCCTTTAGTAACTTTGTTACATTATCTATGTAGATTTTTCGCGTAAGCGGCTCTAATGAAATAAGCAGCAAATATCGATACCTTAGTTTTGGTTATTTATCGTGGATTTTTATCGAAATACCGTTACCTGAAATTTACGAATTGCCACGTGCTGGTTTTTTTTTGAATCTAAATTTTGCACCTTTGAGTGACTTGTGAAGTCGTTATCGCGGAATCTCCATTAACATTTTGGGGTAAGTGATTGAAGCTTTGTGTTAATTTTCGGGATTTTATCTTTGTTTCTTTTCTATTCTAATTTAATAGGATTTTTGTTGACGGGTACAAAAGCCCACAGTAGCCATTTTTCTGGTATTGCCACCCCACATTACCGTTGAAGAACGTGGTGGTTTCTATCGTTGCTGCAGTAGTTGCACCTATACGTCCAACTTGTCTGTTGAAGTGGAATTTTCTTCGAGGGGGCCTCCGCCATCTTGGTTACCGTTGCGGCCATCCTGCGTCCATCTTGTCAGATAATTGCAACTATTGTTGTAATTTTCACCGTATCTTTCGACTGATTGTCGACGTCTTTATGCCAGAGTGCAGGACTTTATCTTACCTATATTTGACCTAAGAATAGTTGAGTGGCTAAAATAACTAATGCACCACTTAGTTAACTGCAAGGTCACGTATTAATCCTAATTAAATTACCGCTATTTTTTTTTGTTTTGTTAATTTTTATGCAAATCGCTATTACTGTATACAGAGTGACCCTAAGAAGATTTGATAAGGGCTCTCATTGTTGTGTTGAATATTTGATTAAATAATAATTCAAGTAAATCCATTACCGTAGTACTTTATCTCTTTGAAGTGTTATATCTTTAATTTAATAACAATTCTAGTATTTTCATTACCGTAATAATATTTCTCTTTGTTGTGTAGATTATTTAATGTTGTAACAAATCTAGTAAATTCCATACCGTAATATTATTTCTCTTTGAAGTGTTGAATTTTAATCTTGAATTTGATAATAATTTTAGCACGTTTATTACCGTAAATTAGAATTTGACTTTCACGTATGTTCTTTTTAATTTCTGAGCTATTGAAATTAGTTAAGTCATTGTAGAAAATTTAAATACCGAAGCTCAGTAGATTCTTTTGTGCTAATACTGGTTTTCCATTGTATCTTTCAATAGCGTCATTTAATTGAATAATAAATGTAAACAGTTTATTTGGATTATTACAAAATTTTGTCTATGTAATTTCACGATTTACCTTTCACTGAATTAATTAACTTATTTTAAGTCTTGTGCGCTAACTTAAATCAATTTTATTTTCTTGTAACTATTTAATTTGGAACTTCGCCGTTGGTGGCGTTTTATGATAACAAATGTATATTGGCCTGTAAGGCAAGGAAACTTTTCTACGCCGACCATCCTCCTGCCGAGGCGCAGAGGTTCTATTGTTTATTTCTTTTTTTTATTATCTGCTAAATTTTCTTTACTTTGTTAAAAAAAAAACATATATATTATTTTATACAATTTACAATTTATAACTGTCAACATTTTAATTATTTTTCAAAAAAAAAAAGAAGAACAATTTTATTAATATAGCACCTTTCTTAACATCATAATTTCTTTTTTTATTATTATTACCTCAACATACCTTACCTTCGTCTATTATATTTGTGACAAGCTGTTGAATAGGTGCAAACGATTATACAGGGTGATCAATAGGAAACCCGCTGGAGGAACACAGCCAGAGGTTGCTCATAGGAGGCGCAGGTAGGTTATCGTCTAGGTAACATAGTGTTCTGGTGCCCGGACAACGTCGCTCGCGTCGTTGCCGACCGACGCTCTACTATTAGGTGTTTTAGTTTATCTGAACCGTCACGCCGTCTGCGACAGAGTTAGCTCGGCCCTGCGTTTTCCAGATTTAATCATCTCCTATTGTGATTCTCCGTTATCTTTAACTTAATTTAGTCTGCTATCTTAGTGCGACGTGGTTCGGGCGTAACAATTTTTATTTAATTTGGTCAGTATTTAGTTACTTTAAGCAATGAAATAAATAAAGTTTAATCGAAAACAAAAATTTCTATAAAAACAAATTGTTCCTGTGTGGAGACAATGGGCACATTACCATTCATTTCAATTATATGAAAATATTCTTTTTTTTTGTTCTATTTCAGCATTGATACAAACGCGCCTATTAGCAGTGCTAAATTTTATGGCCAGCGATATAAAAGGATAGGACAAGCAATTGAAAAAATATTCTAATAAATTAATTAATTAATGTTTTTTTTGCACATTGAGATCCATTATAGTACAAAATATTGAAACTAAATAATGCATCTTATATCAACTTTTATTAGCTACTAACCTCCATTATAATAGATATGTTAAGACATCTAAATAGTACTTTGATAATAAATTAGAAAAAGGTGTGTATGAGAAACTTCTTCAATTTTGCATTATACATCAGGGTTCAATTTTTGACACCTATGTATACCACACCATGTGTATCAGTCTTTGAAAGAACTGAGTAAATATTTTCAAAAAAAAAAATAAATAAAAGAAATTCTTCATCCATTGTTCTAATTGTGTTCGTATTGTATATATTTTCAAAGTTTCATCAGTTAGATTTGATCTCAAATATAAAATTGTCGTTTCGAAGTGAAGTTTGATTTCCACAAACACAATTGATATATGACCCGAAGTGTCCACAACTTTTCATTTATCACACCGAACCCTGGAAATTTCCGAAACCAATCAATCTTACGCCAAAGTTGAATTAGGTTCCTCTATTCGAAATCTTATCCTTTGTTTAACATTAAAAAAAACTGCGTCTGTAATATGTGTGTGTGAGTGATCAATCTATTGGAATGAGTGTTATTTCGGCTCTTTTGTTGGATTATCCTGCGGACTGGACACAATGATTAAGAGAAACTGTCATCCAGTATTCCTGTCTTGAATTCTACTTATTTTCTGTAGTTTTTGTTATGTATGTAGTAATACCTTACTTACTATTAAGATCTTGTTTTATTGTTTTTAATAACAATTGTAATAATATGTTATTGCATGTGATTATAAATACAGGGTGAGTTTTTTTGAATGTTTAGCATTGGGATCTCAGAAACTACTGGAGATAGAAAAACGCTTAAATGGGGAAAGATGCGCAGTTTTACGAGTTTGATTTAAAACTGCTTTTGTTTCTCCGATAACTTTCATGGCTTATTAGATATTCAAAGAAAACTAAATTTTACGATTTTCTTTAAACATGCTTAGCATCGTTAATAGTAATTTTAGAGAAAAAGTGTTCAGACAAAAGTTTTAGATAATTTTACGCCAAATAAAACTATGTAGCTAATATTTTTTTTTCGTTCACCATTATCGAGTTATGACACAAACTTGTGTTTTTTTAAATGGAAACCATAGTTGGTTTTGACACAATTAAAAAGCTTATTTTTTGCTGATTACAATGATATAAGGTTTAATATGGTTATTTTAAAAAATAAAGAGGATATAGACATTTTTACGGTTTTTATGGAAAACAATTGAATTTCGAACTGATAAAATACAAACCAAACGAAAACTTATTTTGAAATCTTATGTAGTAATAAAATGAAAACTATAAGAACTTTTATTAAGGGCACACAACATTATTAATGTTCAAAGATACCTCCATTATTATTAATACACAAATTGCATCTCTTCACAACAGAGTTTGTAGCATTGCGTACTTTACGCCTATCGATGTTATTAAAAGTAACTAAGACAGCTTCTCTTAAATCGTCGATTGTTTCATATGCTGCTGAAGTTTATTTTGAAAATTATTTTGATCGACGTCAGCCGTCGCTATGGTTATGGTTCGTTCGTTAAACCAAAATCAAAAAAAGGGATGGATGAAGATAGAGAAATAAACATATTAGCATGTGTCGCTCAGAATCCATCTACATCGACCCGACACATTTGAACAGAAATGGGCTCCTCTCAACGCACTATTGCCAGAGTGTTGAAGAAGCATAACTTTCGTCCCTACAAATTATCAGTATCACAAACTTTACATGAAGGTGTTCACGTTGAACATATAGGAGACCACAAATTAAATTTGGGTTTAATGATTGGTGTGGTGTTATAGGATCAACTGTTCTTCCTCCTTTTATTTTTGATGGATCACTAACTGACAATCGTTATCTTAATTTTTTACAACAAGATTTCGAGGAAATGTTAGATAATTTAAATTTAAGAACCCGAGCAATGCTGCAATGGTTTCAACATGACGGAGCGCCTCCGCACAATCAACTGAATGTTAGAAATTATTTAAATTTGAACTTCCCTAATCAATGGATAGGACGAAATGCACCCATTGAATGGCCGGCTAGATCCCCTGATTTATCAGTTTTGGATTTTTTCTTGTGGGGTGTACTAAAGGACACAGTATACAAAAGAACATATGAAACAATCCACGATTTAAGAGAAGCTGTCTTAGTTGCTTTTAATAACATCGATAGGCGTAAAGTACGCAATGCTACAAACTCTGTTGTGAAGAGATGCAATTTGTGTATTAATAATAATGGAGGTATCTTTGAACATTAATAATGTTGTGTGCCCTTAATAAAAGTTCTTATAGTTTTCATTTTATTACTACATAAGATTTCAAAATAAGTTTTCGTTTGGTTTGTATTTTATCAGTTCGAAATTCAATTGTTTTCCATAAAAACCGTAAAAATGTCTACATCCTCTTTATTTTTTAAAATAACGATATCAAACCTTATATCATTGTAATCAGCAAAAAATAAGCTTTTTAATGATGTCAAAACCAACTATGGTTTCCATTTAAAAAAACACAAGTTTGTGTCATAACTCGATAATGGTGAATGAAAAAAAAATATTAGCTACAAAGTTTTATTTGGCGTAAAATTATCTAAAACTTTTGTCTGAACACTTTTTCTCTAAAATTACTATTAACGATGCTAAGCATGTTTAAAGAAAATCGTAAAATTTAGTTTTCTTTGAATATCTAATAAGCCATGAAAGTTATCGGAGAAACAAAAGCAGTTTTAAATCAAACTCGTAAAACTGCGCATCTTTCCCCATTTAAGCGTTTTTCTATCTCCAGTAGTTTCTGAGATCCCGATGCTAAACATTCAAAAAAACTCACCCTGTATATAAAAATTGTCAGAAGGTATTAAAATATATATCCATAAGATATATACATGGCGTGTATTAAGAATATATACTCACTTCGCCAAGGCATTCGATGTCATTGTTCATAATGCACTACTGCTCAAACTAAATTCTATCGGTTTCTTAGGTTCTCTTACTAAATGTCTCCTACCTTGAGAATAGATCGAGTTAGATACACTGGAATGGTTACAGTGTACAACATTTTTAAGATAACATCGGGAGTACCCCAAGGGGTCAAACTAGGGTCTTTATTATTCAAAGTGTACACTAACGATGTATTAACTAGATTAGATAGTAGAGTCCTTACACATGCCGATAATTAGAAAATATTCTCAAAAAATTAACAACGCGTCCAATTGCCATCTTTTACAAAGGAAACGCACAATAATTAACAACTAGTGTCAGGAAAATAGTAAACAAAAAACACAACTATGTTGTCATCATCAGTAGCAATGATTAATAGAAATGTCGTTATCTGTACAATGTAGCGTATACAGAAAAACACCGTGTGATTGTATGATGATTGGATAATGTGAATTTATTAAAAAAATGTATTAAATGGTGTGTCGTAATATTATATCTCCGTGATTTTTTGAATTTCCCGCCACTTAACTGAAAGGGCAACACTGCTCCTGTCAACAGACATCTGCCAAAATTTGAATAAGCTGCGACATTTAGTTTGTGTTTGACAACCATTGATAGCAGACTACCGCGTGATTTGAGGAGGAAATGGAAAAATGTGAATTTCATGTGCTCATTAAGAATTACATATATTTTGCGGATAAAAAAACATCACTCAAATCAAGGCTAAGCTTGATAAATACTATGGGAACTGTGCACCATCAATATCAATGGTAAAAAAGTGCTTTACTGAATTTCGTTGTGGCCGTACAAGCACGGAAGGTGCCGAACGTTCTGGACGCCCAGTTGAGATCTCTACACCCGGAACAATTAAAAAAAATCACTATATGGTGTTGGCCGATTGTAGAAGCCATAGGCATATTACATGGCTTAGTGGTTTCAATTTTGAATGATCACTTGTATATGAGAAAGCTTTCTGCAAGATGGGTGCCACGTTTACTGGCAATTGACCACATACGCATTCGTGTAACAACTTCGCAGGAGTGTTTGGCGTTGCCTAACCGCAATACGGACGAGTTTTTGCGCCGTTTCGTAACCGTGAACGAAACGTGGATCCACCACAACACACCAGAGACAAAGGAGCAGTCAAAACAGTGGGTTTCTCGGAGTGAATCGGCCCCAAAGAAGGCCATGGTGGGTTTGTCAGCCGGTAAAGTCATGGCGACCGTTTTTTGGGATGCACGCGGTATAATCCACATTGACTACCTTCAAAAGGGTAAAACAATCAATGGCGAATATTATGCCAACTTATTGAGTCGATTTAATGTGGATTTGAAAAAAAAACGACCGCATTTGGCCAAGAAAAAAGTTCTTTTCCACCAGGACAATGCAAGGGTGCACACATGTGCAGTTTCCATGGCAAAAATACATGAATTGGGCTACGAATTGCTCCCTCTTCCAACCTATTCCCCGGATTTAGCCCCAAGTGACATTTTCTTCTTTCCAAACTTGAAGAAATGGCTCGGTGGAAAGAGATTTGACTCCAACGATGAAATCATCTCACAAACAAATACCTATTTTGATGACCTCGAAAAATCTTATTTTTTGGAAGGGATAAAAAATTGGAGAAACGTTGGACAAAGTTTATAGAGCTCAAATGATACTATGTTGAAAAATAAAATGATTTTTTATGCAAAAATCTGTGTTTCAGTCAAACTGTCACGGACATATTGACCCGCCCTCGTATACAAGAAACTATAGTTCATTCAATTTAAATTGGGCATAACGGAAGGAATTTTGGCTTTATGAATTAAATTGATACCTCTGAGTCATTTCAGCATTTACAGTAATAAAGTCTCTTATCAAATTCATATTATAATTAATACCACCCACTCACAACGCTTTCATAAAATACAATAATAATTATTCATTACCCTGCTAAAATATTTCTAAGATTTTGTGTCATAATAAATATACCAATTAGGTATCTTAGATTTGGCACTTGAGAACTAACATTTGCGTTTTTGTACCCGTATTGTGCACCTGTAAAATCATCGAAATATAATTCTTACACTAAAATAACTATTGTGTTAAATAGAACATATTTTGTAATACAGAATCAAATGCAAGGTAGAACAATTAATAAAATATGTACAAATGCAAACGCTAGGATAATGCCAATTTTTTTATAGAAGGTTTTTTGTTGAAATCATAAAGTATTTTCACATTGTCAAAAATAGAAACAAAACCGTATGAAATGCTGTTGTTGTCCCTCCAACTGAGTGGCATAGACAATAAAATTCAAAAGTTTACATCTGCAAAAAATCTCTAGTTCGAAAATTTCATCATCACAATAATAATTACAGTAACATTATTGACTTATTAAAAACAAAAAGGATAAAAGTCGTTTTGCATGATGTATATACCCAATAATTTTTTTATTAAACGTTATTAAAGTTACACTTAACGATGTACATGATAAAATTCGAAATGACTCAATAAATTTTTAGTACAAATTTAAATCCATTAATTGACAAATTTTTCGTCTATAAAGCTAATTTATTATAGGATGTAACACTCATAAACCAAGAAGGGTCTTTAAAATTTATAAGTAAACTTATTTCTGTAGTAGTGAGATATTTCTCGTTGTGTACTAGAAGGTACAGAACCTTCTTTCAAATATGGTATTTCTGTTAAATTGAATTCTGTAGTAGTTCTAGGGTTCATAGTATTAAAAGAGTTTGTATTTCTTTCAGAAGAATGGATCATTCTCAGTTCGAAACAAAAGAGGCCAGATAAAGCCGTTGGATACTAATTACTCTTTTTCGTGACTGAAACATCTTTGTGACCCTAACAATTCATATACTAATTTATCTCTCAAATTTGAAATCAGATAGAAACTGAATTGAACGTAAGTACATATTTAGATGGAAATTTAATAAGTAACCGCAATACCTTAATATATGGTTAAACTTAGTACTAAATTAATTTAATATTTAATTTAAATTTTAAGTACAATTTGGGCTTTTATTCCACGAAAAATTATATAAACAGAAACTTCATTCGCGAAAGTACCCACAGAAATAATTGTCATCTTATTAGAATTTCCAAATAAAAACAACGTATTTATTCCTTGACAGATGAAGTAAATAATATGTAAGCTATTGATAATAATTTTATTTTAAATTAGTTGTAACTGGTCCAATAATGCGTATAACATAGTCTAAACCGGTATAAGACTCATAAGCCAAGAAAATAGATGGGACATATTAACACATATTAACCGATCATGTGTAGCTACTATATTATTATGTATTGACAGCTATCTGCAACACTGAGCATGTTTAAATTCACATAAAACAATTTCTACACATAAATAAACCAGGTGTGCTATGAAAAAGTGTGAATACTGTAAAAATATAGGAACAAATTACCGCCATCCTTGTTGCACAGTGTCAACGAGTTATTCTAAATGCACATCTTTTAAATGCAACATTTGGAAGACATTGTTTTTAAGGTATAAATTTCCATATGATAGTAATTATATTTCTAAGTAAAATTTATTAAAACGCTTTAAAACCAATAAGTTATGTTATTTTTTAAATCGAACTTCATTCTGAGTCAGCCTTTATATAAAATAAATATGATAATTAAACACTAAATATGTGTTTGTAAAGGCTGAAGTTCTTAACAACAACAATCGGGAAAATCCTCATAATAACAAGCAGTTTGTTAATCGACATGCAATTTAATGAATTTCGTACTGTATACAGCCGCTAACGTAGCATTATTCTTGATGACCCTTAGAGTTAGTATTTTTTGCTTATGTATTTAGGATTAGTAAACTTTCACGAATTTCATAAACCGGCAATTAATGACGAACCAATTAAACCCTTACAGTTAGTATTTTTTGCTTATGTATTTAGGATTAGCAAACTTTCACGAATTTCATAAACCGGCAATCAATGACGAACAATTAAATTAGATTAGTCAATAAATAATTTCTGCCGATTCCGTGATAATTAGCTATATGTGCGACGATGCAAAAGAATATTATTCTAGTTAGACACAACTTCCATTCGTAGTACTCGTTATATGCTTTTGTTTCAGTTCAAAGCAGAGCGGAAGTCGTTGTATTGCACATACACTTTTTGTGTTTATTTTGTTACCATGGTACATGCAATAGACCAAAGAAATGTTGAATAATTCATCATTTTGACTAGCTTACTCTTCGTATTCTGCTAGATTCTATTTTACATTCACTACATAATATTTCATGAAAATATGTAAATTATCAATTTCATCGCTATTGTTTTCGTCTAATGTTTCATATATTATGTACATTTATTATGAGACTTATTTTGCAATATTTATTCTTGATGTACTGCAGTAGACGAAAACTTTGTTAATGCTATAAAATAGATTATTTAATATATAAATAATCGTGTCTAACGGCTTTAGTTTTACTAAAAATTTCATTATGTTAATATTCTAAAAGATAAAGTCCTTAAAAACTTCATAAAAATGTTTTTAACACAGACGACATGTTGTATGTATGTACAAGATGCTAGACTATTATAAGTGAAATATATTCTTTTCTTTGTGCCTTCTATGTATATTTGTAATTGCGGCCAAAAACATCCTTAGACCACCGATTCCGTATCTGGTCAACTGTAGTAATTACGGGATTATTTTGAGAATTTTCCACTCAATTTTAAGTAATACAGAATGAATGTTTTAATTTTCAGTTTCAATATATATTAAAGTGGTTTATCAAAGAAATAAATCTGGCATATTCGAGGTAGGCGCCATAAATTCTCCGCCTGACAGGCTTATGCAGGTTCAAACGTGTTCAAACTCCGTCACGTCATGCAGACACACACGCGAGGTGTACACTATAAATATGACGGTTCAAAGCCTAGTAGTTTTTAGTAACCAGCCAACCAACATGACTAGCACACGAAAATGTCTGAAGTAACGAAAATTGAATACCGCGCGGTCATTACATTTTTAACAAAAGAAGGGCATACACCTTATCACATTAAACAACGTCAAAAAAAGTGGGCAAAATAATTCCGTTTGGGACAAGAATTCCTGTAAGATGCTGATCGGTCGGGTCGACCAATTGAAGTGACGCCGAATTCTCCATGACCATTTGAGTATGAATAAAATTAGTGATAGATTGACTTTAAAGAGCGCAATGCAAGTGTGAACGGCACATATTATGCGTCTTTATTGCATAAATTAAGCGACAGTATTCGTGCAAAACGTCGTGGAAAATTGACAAAAGGTGTGCGATTATTGCACGACAATGCAATAGTGCCGCCATTTCACAAGCTTCCATCCGCGAATGCGGCTTTCAAGAATTGTAACATCCACCGTATAGTTCGGATATGGCTCTTTGTGATTTTTTTTTGTTTTCGATTTTAACAAAATGGCTTAGGGGACGTAGTTTTAAGGACGACATTGACTTGCAAGCAGCTGTTATAGAACATTTTAATAGAAAAACTTCAGATTATTTTTACAAGGTTATCGAATTATTAATTAATCGTTGTAATAAATGTATAGAAGTTAGCGGAGATTACATTGAAAAATAAAAATTCCTATATTGTTCCAAGTTTCTTTTTTGTATATCAGGCCGAGAATTTATGGAGCCTACCTCGTACATACTAACATATTTCAAATATATGTATTAAATTTTAAGACTCTGTAAGTACTATTATAACTTTGCAATGATTTGTATTTATTTTAGATTTTGAAGCTTTGTAATTGTAACGTGAGCAATCTTTTATAGAAGACTAAAATATGACAAAAATAATTTTAACATGAGTTGTAATAATAACTGTGCTTATTTTTCTTATAAAGTGAACAAATATTGACTGTCCAATTGGTTTATCATTCTCAATTTGAATTTTGTACTTTAGCATTAATTTGAATTTATTTGTAAACTGTCAAAATTAATAGTTTGACGTAACCTCAATAACAAGTTCATTGCAATATGCCAATGTAGGTACTAAATACATAATTTAAATTAAATTCCTTTTTACACATTTAGAATAAGCTACCGTTATTAATCAATTTAGTTATACTTAAAATAATTGATACTTATTCTTTCAACTTCATTGTTTATTACAAAGTATAGAATAAATTGAAAATAGCATCAGTATTTACGTGATATAATAATACGTATATATGTATAAGTGAATATAAGTATTGCTAATCATGTTCATAAATATTCCAAACATCACTTTGTAGATTTGTTATAACTTCCAACATTATTAGTCTCAAACAATGCAATTATTTATGACAGAAATAATATCTCATTGTCTTCAGTATATTTCCGTTAACCTTTGTTTTAGCAGCTAAAAATACTGACAAAGTTGAAGTATTTGCAAATCTCAAATGTCAATTTTGACACTTTTCGCGAAAAATTTCAAACGTTGGTTGATTATCGTATTATTTCCGCAGTATGACGGATATAAATAAAACAAGTTGCAATTGCTTAAATATCTCCTGTCTCATTTCAACTAGTATAAAATATAGATCGCATTTCCATACTTATTTCATACGCTAAATAGACAAACGTTTTTAATTTCTATATATTTCTATCCGTCTTTCTTCCATTTAAGCTATATGAGATGGGTTCATTAACGTTTGTATATTATAGTTACATAAATTATTGCATGAACTGTAAAAAAAAAATTGTAAAGATAATAATATTTTCAATAAGCGGCTTTTGCAAAGTTTCGCAATGTATTTCAAAATTAGCAGAACTAGAAAAGCGTAAAAACGTTAGTTTTTAAATGCATATTATCTCCTGTAGGTGTGTAGTTTTTCCATTTATTTCAAGCTCTTTTTCTAGCTATTACATTAGCAATGTAACTAAAAGAGAAAACCATAAGATTAGCTTTAAAAATGACTGATATAAAGAAGGATAAGTTTTCTCTTAATTTTAAAGTATATCTGTTGAGTTCCAGCCACACTATTTTCCTATTTATTTACAAAAAAATATAGTTAACTGTTACATTTTAATTTTGACATATTATTTAAATTATATTATTTCCTAAATTTTGTACATACAATTTTTATATGTTATTAATTTAACACTAATATGCTTTCTTTTTGATGCATACATTTATGTTTTTTTGTAACATTAATTTCAAATATATTTTTTTACAGTTTGTGCAATTGATAATGCGGCACTAGAAATAAATATTTAAGTTAGTTAAAAACATATAAGCAAACTATTCAACAGTGTCTTGAAAGAAGGTACCATCCCAGGAGAATGGAGGAAAAGAACAACAATACGTATTTTTAAAAAAGATGATAATACAGACTCGGGGATCACCCTCCTGAGTACATACATACTTGAAGCTACTAACCAGCATTGAAGCAAACTCAATAACCTCAAAGCTACCAATAAACGAGACACAACAGGGATTTAGGTAAAACCGCTCAACAGCAAATGGATTTTTTTATCAAAGGGTATATCAGAGAGAAAGCTGTAGAATATAACATCCTTGCGCTTCTTTGCTTTATTAACTTGAGTAAGGCCTTCGATCGGATTCAACAGAATGACATCCTAACAGCCCTGAAGAGGAAGAAAATCCTGCAGAATATTTAACGTTAATAAAAGACCTGAACACAGGAAATGTAACACATCTGAAGGTGATCAACATATTAACAAAAAAATTGCAATCATAGCTGGAATAAGATATTACCGAGATAATGGACGAAATCGTAGAAGAAGTGAACAAGGTTGGATTAGGATATCGGATTGGGCAAGACATAATAAAGACTGTATGCTACGCGGATGATGCTACACGTACATCAGAAAGCGAGGACGACTTGCAACGAATGCTGCACGTCTTTAATATCTATGCAGGAAAATATAATATGAATATCTCTACGACCAAAACAAAATCAATGATGATAGCGAACAAGTCACGCCCTTCAACTATCTTGGCAGAAGAAGTTAGACAACAAACCAATAAGCAGCGGTGATCTCATGACATCTGAAAGAAAGTAGATGAAAAAATAAGCAGATTAGCATGGACTGCAAGGCAAAACCATACAAAGCATTGTTACACCGGTGTTGACCTACGGCGCGGAATCAAGGGCGGAAACATCCTCGTCTAAATGAATACTAAGAACTAACAAAATGAGGATACTTCAGACAATCACTTCCGGACATAGCCTACAAGACCGAACAAGAAACACCCTGATCAGGAAGGAATGTAAGGTAGGAGATATAGTGCGATGGATAAGATGCCCCGGAGAGAATGGAACCAGGATAAAACAAGAATCACGGAAGACCGGTTTACTAAGATTGTTAGAAATAACAAACCACATAGGAGGCGACCAAATGGAAGACCCCCAAAAGATGGAAAAATAGGAAGAAGTAGAAGGAGCGGAAGAAATTATATTGTATGACCTAAAAGAGCAAGATTTACAAATTATAAAAAAAAATTAAAAACAAAAACAAGCTTACTTATGTTGACATTCCTGTTAGGTAGTTTATAACCACACAGCATACTAATAAAACATAATACAATTGAGGCATAGGAAAATGAAATAACAAATATTAAGTCTGCTTGATTGATATCATTACAAAAAATTGCCGTTTCACGCAATGCGCCTATCTTATGAGCCTATTTTTATTACTAACATCTTATGCAACCATAGTTTGTTAAATGTCATGACTTCGATCGGGTATGTAAATTACAGAAACCTACAATACGAGCAATGAATGGGCTTATCTGCAGAAAAAGTAGTAGAAATTATATTGCCTTTATGGGGATATTGTGGCTGGCATGTATTTAAATAATGGAAATGGTATTCTATGCAAGAAAAATATATATATCGATACTATAAGGAAATTGGGTAGATATCACAATTTTGTAATTATTCCAATAAAACAATAAATCGAAATTTCATATTTTATTTGTAAACTCACTTCGACTCTACCCTGCTGTTATTTCAAAATTAATTAGAGATTGAGTAATAATGACGTTTTGTTTCGCTGGCAACAAGCAACGTTTGCACAGGATCAAGTACATTATCCGGTTTATTAAATTTTAATCATCGTTTGATTTCCCATCTGCGATTCATGAATTATGGATGAGTTTTGAAATAGAAAATGTGTAAAACCTAAATTATACTTTTAACGTACGTCTAGTTTTAACATTGATTTAATTGTATTAATAGTAGAACCAAATACATTATTTTTTGGGATGCAAATATGAAATGAATTAAACATGATAAAAAGAGCAAAACACGCCAAGTAATTTTCTTCATAAGGCTTACTTGATACAGTCTCTAAGCCACACTAGATTCACACTTTGTGCGTAATACTAGAAACGCAACAGAAATTTCCAATAAAAGAAGGATAATAATAAAAAAATAACCTGATTAATAGGTAGAACGTAACATATTTCAATTCATTGGTAAAAGTATAGGGGTTAAGAATGTTATTAATAAATTCATTATCATTCAAAACTAGGGATATGCTCACTCTGTTTTGATTAGGGGGCGGACACGTACGGTTGATGACTCATCGCCCATGGGCGCACTATTGAATTGTTGTATTTTTAAAGAGGTTTCAATTTTATTTATATAATTGGATAACAAGTGGCTGGTGATCTATAAAATACAAAATACCTTATTATTTGTTCATTTTCTCTTCTGTAAGACTTGTTCTCTTTGAATTAAGTACATGCTTGTAGATAGAAAACGTCCTTTCTACATCGCAACTGGTTATAGGTGCGTACTGGAAATATTCTTTTATTTCAGCGTATTTAGCATACACAATTGCCGCAATGTTATTAAATCTGGATTTCTATTAAAAACTGCGCCTAACTTTTGCGGAAGGCCACATCCGAAGTCACTTGGAACACTTTTGAAATTATTAATAGCCCACGTCTAATGTGTCTAATGTGTTTTATTTGAGATTTCGATTTTCAATATATGTGATTAGTTTAGGCTAATTTCCAAAGTGTTCCTGAAGAAATAGCAACTGATTTTTTAAATTTGGGATTTGTGTTGGTTCCTTGCACTCAGAAATACTTCGAGCATTGGCATTTAAACATGTAACGAAATTTTGTAAACTCTCGAAATTCTCTGCATAAAAGCTATTTCTGTCTATGTTTTGGCAAAGCTAAGTGACGAACGTGCGATATTTTGGCATTCTGTAACGATATTTTAGAGACTTTGTAATAAATTT
Organism: Amphimallon solstitiale; assembly: GCA_963170755.1. Lineage (NCBI taxonomy): Eukaryota > Metazoa > Arthropoda > Insecta > Coleoptera > Scarabaeidae > Amphimallon > Amphimallon solstitiale. Next base: position 41,158,605 of record OY720676.1, on the reverse strand, counting down.
CGGAATAACTGACAATTCATTTTCATATCAGAAAATGTAACATAAACAACGTTCTAGATCTAAATAAATGATAACTAAAAATGTACGCGTATGTTATGGAAACTAAACGAAATCCAGTGCACACTTACGTCTAGATAATTGGGAGAAGTCGATTCAATAAATCGGTATTAAACAGACTATTACAAAAATTACAAAGTACGTAATTAACAGTCAAAACAATGAAAAAACGAAACTAACGTAAGTATGAATGAAAATTTTATATCTTTTGCGAAATATAAGGTAAATAAAATAAATTTTAAAAACCCCTCACGCTTCTATCTACGCCGATGAAAAAAGGATTTTATTCATAAATTCCTTATTTTATAGGCATTTTTTTGCTCTCATTCTCGGGTATTTCTCGGGCGTAAACAAATGTTGCAGTTCACCATATGAATTAGTGCTACTCAGTAAGCGTGTGTTGTTCACATTATTTCTTTGCTCCGTTGTAACTTCGTCGTAGTTTAAACCGGTCATATCCGCGCCCTAGTTATAAGTATTTATATTGTTTGTTATTATTTACTTAAAAATTCTTGAAAAGAATTTTATTTGTTATTTACCTGACATGTCATGTAAGTTTTTTGATGACGAATAAAAAATACTAGTACTACTACATTTATCCAAGTTCTATTTCGACTCTATTAAGGTTCTTATAGAAGTAACCAACTAACAATCAACGAAATAAAACATGCGGCGATACTACTGTGGTTAAAGGAAAATGTTGCACGATCATTCTATGACTAAACAAAAAGTAATTAATCAGGACTAACTATGCTTCGTGGATTTGTTTTTTTGATTAATTTCACTATTTTTTAAATATAAAAAGTGCAGTGTTAATAACATTGCTATAAAGTATATATATTTGAGTAGATTGTAAGTTTGTAACTGAATTTAATAAAAGCAACACATTGCATATAGGTATACTTGTTTCCCACTTTTTTGTAATGTTGGCTAAACAAAATCAACTTATTTAGTAATTGTTCCTATCTAGTGTTATTTATCTATCGATCGAATATGATTCTAATGTCTTACACCACCATAATACAATTTGTATTTTGTGTTCTTATGAAAAAGATGTTTTTCTTAAACAAATCTGACAAAACCCTTAATCTACTGGAGAGCATTTCTAATAAATTTCCCTATTTTATTAGACAATAAATTTTACTATTATGTAATCAGCGATCCACAAATAAAAAATGACTCATAGACATAAGAGTATTATCTCAAGAAAGATATTTGAATAGAGTTTTCAGTATGACACCAGCGGCAATATTTATGATCCCATATCGCTTCAACTTTATAAAGTGACCATCATAAAATACGCAAAAAAACGAAACCCCTACAACAGACACCGTGGTAATACATTTAACCTGTGTAGAGCGTAATATAAAACACTCTTTTTATGTGGGACACTATCGACTTTACCGACTCTTTTTATTGCAAGTGTTCGACCCTTGGGAATATCAATTTTCCTTAGGGGAAAACGCGAACGTGTGACGTGATAGAAAAGTAACCTATCGAAGTGGCGTCGTTTCAATTATATTACCTGATTTTATAAGACCCCTTTGATATGCTATCGCTTACGACACGGTTAACTTCGCTATATATTTATATATATACGTATATAACTGTTGAAGTAGTAGTATTTCACAAAATGCGGGCAAAGATTTTAATCTTGCAGCCATATTATATATCGAATTATTCGACGCTGTCACTGGCTAAGAATTAATTTTCAATTTTGACGTACAATTTGCAAATTTAATGGCATAAAGTTCCGTGAGAAAGGTAGCTTTCCTGATCAAAGAGACGGGTTTCAGTTTCCACTCGATATGGATTTCTAAAGGCCCGTCATACATGCATGAGCAATATGAATGTATTAAAGCTAGTCTGTGAGATTATTATGAAGTAAGCAATTAATCAGGAATAGAGCAATGTGGAAACAATGCATCATGTTTACGAGCTCTTCTAATAAATTCAGAAACGGAAATAGTTAGAAAGATAGATGAGAATTTTACTAAGTTTAGAGAAAAGAAGATTTATTAAAATAGCATATCAAATAAACAAGTCTCTAACGTAATGATAATTAATAATAATATTTATTATAAAACAAATAATTACTTCCATTTGATTTGATAAATAGAGACATAGTTCTTGCAAAGTATAAAACAGGTGCTTACCTAACCAATGACAGAGCAATAAAAAATAATTAATACAAATACAAATACTGCATTTCAAGTTTTTTATACAAAAGTTATTCCAAATTAGGTTTTAAATAATTTTACTACATCGATGGTATCTTGCCAAAAGGGCGAACTCGCCAATTTTACGATTTAGAGCTCTATGTACCAAACAAGAAAATGGGTGTGCTTAAAACCACACAGCAGAAGTGTAAACTTCATCAAGGCGAGGTTAATAATACGAAATACCCGCGTATAATATTCAGTAACGTATTATACGACTGATGCGTCATGCTCTCCCATGTAACGGTCGGTTGGACGTATGTATATATATATATATATATATATATAAATAAACGATATGAATACTCGCTTACGATCCCCGCGCTTGGTCTAATGGTTAAGAGCCGGCCTCTCACCCAGGCGGCTGCGGTTCATATCTGCTCTGGGACATGAATTTATTTATTCATTTAAATTTCAATTTAATTGAAATTAAACACCTCTATATGATATATTTATCATCTTGTTCTTTTAGTCGACTCGAGCCGACATTACCCGAACGAGCGTTACATATCCGAGCGTGACGGGTCAGTCTTGTTCAGTGCCTACAATCAGCGCAACGCGCCCAAGGAAGTTTACACTTCAAAAATAAGTACCTACTGTATGATGATGTTGGCAAAAGGATGAACGTATTTGATGGAATATAAGGTGTTGATAGTGAAAAATACATTTTTCCTTTGGGCGAATGTGTTCCGAACAATCCGTCCAAAAGGACGAATGTAACAAAGCTAAAACGTCTAAAGGGCGAATTTGCATTGCTTTACTATAGGCAGCACAACCTAAAAATAGTTTTGTCCGTTGATAGTATGGTACGTATGCGATACGGTACGAAAAAATTATTAATTATGTCCTGTCGGACAGCGCGAATACTAAAATTGTCTCGTAATATTAATAAGCAAACAAGTAGTGTCTCAACTGATGTACCATTGCCGGCTAAATGTTATATGGCATGTTATATGGACGTTATTACGGGTCAAATTTCAGCCGTAGGATTGAGAAATCCTATGTAACTGACATAAGTACAAGTTCTTCTTTACTAGCCCGCAAAGTAATGAATCTAGTTCTGAATCTGACGGCGCAGAGGAACCAAATAATAATAGAAAAAATTATAATATTATTACCAATTCTGAAAATGCCAGAGAAAGTTGTGCTTATGGGATCAAAAAGAGAAAGAAGGAGATCAAAAAAGAAAACTTATATAGGGCACAGAAATATTGGCAATTTAAAAAAGAAGATGAAACAGAACCCATGCGCAAAAAGATGCCCTAATGAATGTAATAAAGTCAGCAAAGATGATAGAAAATCCATTTTTGAGAAATACTGGTCATTCAGTCATTAAAGACAAAGAGACTTTTTACTACATAGATGCTCATGAGATCGAAAGAAAAAGGGTTAAATTGCAAAGCCGAAAATCTCTTACAAGAGATTATTATTTGCCAAACCTTATGGAAAATTAAAGATTTGCAGACTTTTTAATAGATATACTAGATGTCACAGATAAGCTTTTCCGTTATACTTAAACTGGTAGACGTGATCTCAAGACTTCGAAAATTGATGAACGCAGAAAACATACCCCAAAAAATAAAACTGCTGCTGGCAGCGTCGATATAGTCGTTTCGTTCATCAACGAACTATTGCCAGTTCCATCGCATTATTGTAGGAAAGATACTACCGGAAAATATTTGCCAAATAACTTTCGAAATGTCTCCAATTTCTATCCAATATATAAGTAATACCTTGCCACAGAAGATAATACAAAAGGCAAAATTAGTTTATCATGGATTGAGGAAGTTGTGCACAAATGGAAATGTACCTTCACAATATCACTATGAGTACCTATCTATGTCTTTTAGACCAAACGTGGAAGATAGGCTCTTGGAGACCGATAAAGAGGACGAAGACTGCACACAATTATTGATTTTTTCCCTATTATTGCAGTTTTTTGTTACTTTAACTTCATTTGTATTTTCTTATATTTTGACAACATTTTTTTTTTTGTTATTTGACTTTTATTGAAATATTTTAGAACTATTTATTATGATTTTATTGTAATTAACCATTAATTAGAGGTTTGGGAGAATGAATATAATACTTAAGCAAAATGGCGAACTTGGGGCCAATACAGCACATATACCAGAACTATTTTGGAAAAAGGGCGAATATCCACAAAAATTTCAATTTTAACTTACAGTACATTTAATTTTGTATTTTTTGATTACTTATTCATTTGATTATTAATGTGAAAGGTTTGAGTACATTTTTTTTCAATTTAGTCGCCCATATATATTTCCAGAACAGTTTTCACCAATTTTCTCGAAACGACGAAATGGTGCAATCGCCCTTTTGGCAAAATGCCATCGACATATTTATTTTTATAATAAAATAAACTTTTGAGTAAAAGTGTTACTTCCTGGTCAAATTTTTAATATTTTTTTATAAAACAATATTTCAAATCAAGCTCTCAGTGCTTTTGTGATACTTATCTGTGATATTATTTGTGATAAATCTATATAGACAATGATTTGCGAGATATTTGCAACAAACTCTTTTTCAATAAGATAAAAGGTTTCGTAAAATTTTTCTAAAGTTTACGTATTGACTATATATGCATTTTTTAGAAATGTTTTTAAATTTAGTAACTGACGAAATATTGGTGAAATTTTATTTTTTTTCATTTCACTGAAAATGTAATAAAATTTTGAGAAGATTATACCCGTAAATATAAGGTTTGGTATTGAGAGCTGTAGTTGTTTGGCCGCTATTGATAGATATCTAGTGGCGTTCAGTTTTTACTTTCTTATACGTAGTATAAGGAAGTATTGTGATGACGAAAATTTTTGACCTCGAGATTTTTGCAGATGTCCACGTTTTGAAGTCCCCTGATACCGAAAACGTGTTTTTTAAAAAATGTTGGTTTGTCTGCCTATGTGTCTGTCTGTCTGTCTGTCTGTGACCACGATAGCGATCAAACCGCTGTAGATGTCTATTCCAAATTTTGTATTTACGTGTATATTCTCCCTCTTGAAGTCTGATTAGTTTTTCAGTAAAATCGGTAGACCGAAAGTAGTAGTTTACTTCGGTGAAAAAATCGAATTTTGCAAATATTTCGTCAATTACTAAGTTTAAACAAATTTATAAAGAATTCAAATGTACTCAGAATTAAATTTGAGACAAATTGTCTTAAAAAAGTTTTTCGAAATTTCAACCGGAAGTAGGTCTTTTACTCTTATCGAAAATCAGTTTTTTGCGAATATCTCGCAAGTCATGCTTTCAGTATAAAAGTATTTAAATTATAATTTTAAAAATCTTTTATATAAAGAAAATTTCAAAATTCGGACCGGAAGTACCACTTTTACTCTTACCAAATAGCGATTTTTTGGAAATATGTCGTAAATTATGCATTCTATATATATTTATTAAGAGTACAAAAGTATTTAGAGTTGGATTTGCAATATTTTTTGTATATATGAAATTTCAAAATTCGAATATCTTGCAAAGTATGCATTCCATAGCGATTTATTAACAGAATGAAAGTACTTAGAATAGGATTTTGAATAAGTTTTGTATAAAAAACTTCTTAAAATTGTATAGTTTGAAACGCTCATACGTATAAGAAAGTCGTGTGGTGGCCACACCTCATTTTTTATTTTGAAATCATTATAAGAGTAATACTTTCCAAAATAATAAAACGTTTGCAAGCAAGAAAACTGCTACCAAAACATTTAGTCTTACCGGTAACAGTTTTCGTGTATATTTGTCTTAAAAAACTTGCAAATTGTTTCGTTTCATTTTTGGTCAAACTTAGTACTGTAGTATATTAGCCATCTATTTTTGGAACCTAACTGATATTAACAGGGTTATATCGTTGGCTTTTTATCGTCCAGTCAGATTTTTTTAATCTATGGTAAGCGCTTAGCCATCTATTTTCCGTATTTATATTCGCAAACAGATATTCATTAGTTTCTAGTTTCTATAGCAAATAAGCTACGACATCATACGTAGCATATGAATTAATTCTTGTATATTTTGGAGACTAGAAATGGTAACGGTTTACTACCTTTCGCCTCTATTATTACTCTCTTAAATCTCTTTTTCAATGTTTTTTCAGTTTCGGAAAGTGTCAGTAAATATTCTTCATGTTGAATTTGCGAAACCGTGCAAGTGTATATTTTTACCCTTAAGAATTTCATTTACGATAGAGTAACATACAGGGTCGTCCAAAAGTCTGGATTCACGTGGATTTTGAGTAAACTATTCACTTTTTTGGAAAACTGAATTCTGTATCTTGAATGGGAATAAAATTGCAACTCAATAGTATTTTTTATTTCAAAAAAATTGTTTATAATTTTGAGATAAAGTTAATAACAATGTTTTTTTAAATGGAAACCTACCGTGATTTTTATTTCAGAGAGAGTACTTTCGATAAGAATTGCATTGGCATAGAAATTTTGGCTATAAACCTTACGATTATTGTTTAAATTAATATTAAATTTTCGATCCGAACACTCGTTCGCGCTTGTTCGGAAAATACACGAACGTGTCTTCTCTTACCACGTTTCCAACTGTAGGCATGGGTCCACCCCCTAATAAAGCATTCTATTGAAGGCGTTACGTTTATCTTGAATGAAAGCATTTTTTTTTTATAAAATGGAGATCTACCGCGATTACGATATTTAAACGTTATGAGAAAGTACAACGTAGTTTAATAAAAATTAGATCCGAAACGTAATTGGCAAACGTAAGGAAAGAAGCGTAAAAATTAGTAAATATCTCAGAATAAAATATTAGATTAATGATTAAAAACGCAACGTCATAGTTTTCGGCGTCCTAATTAGACATCAATCCACGGAACTGCGGATGTGCAGTTTCTCTTTCATTATGTCAATTTAAATAACAGCAGTGTCAAGAAGACGAAAAATAAAAATACCAATTACCACAAAAATCCCTCAATCGATGAAATCAGTTTTTCTTTTAATTAAAAAACGCCATAAGAATGGCAAATTGCAAAGCGAGTTATTTTAAACAATGAGTGCCTCAAGTTCTACAAAATGATTTTTTATAATAATATAAAAAAACCATTTTATAAGACCTTAAGGCACACATTTTTAAAAATGATTTGTGACCACTCGTTTTTTAAACTTTTTTTATACTAATTTTTCTTACTTTAGTAATAAGCAAAAATTTTTCTTACTGAATGCGAATTTGATTTTAAAAATATTTTACAGATATTTTTATTTATTAAAAAATGGGGTAATACAGGAAAATAACAAACACAAAATATAAATAAAAATTGTAATTAAAATTTCGTGTAAAAAAAAATACTCCTAATATAAAATTAAAACAAACAAAACAATGAAATTAAACTAGATATTACCAAAATCATATTAAATGTTCAAAATGTTCGCCATTAACTTCCTGGCAGTATCCAACTCGATGAACTACACCTTGGACAGCATTATTCAACATTTCCTGAGGTATATTCGCCATGGTCTCTTCAATTCTCTCTCTCAGATCCTCTAGATTTCTTGGTCTACTTTTATAGACCAAACCTTTTACGTATCCCCATAAAAAGAAATCTAATGGGGTGAGATCTGGAGATCGTGGTGGCCATTGCACGGCTCCCCTCCTTCCAATCCACCTTTCGGGAAAGATTTCATTTAGGTAATTTCTTACAGCAATACCAAAATGAGGCGGTGCACCATCTTGCTGGAACCAAACTTGATTCGGAATTGCATTTCGAAATATTCTTCGAATCGCTGGAATTATCTGGTTCCTTAGCAAATCCAAATACAATACAGCAGTTAAGTTGCCCTGGATGAAGAAAGGACCAATAATTGTCCCATTAACAATACCTGCCCATACATTAAGTTTCTCGGGATGTTGGGTATGGTGCTCCTGCATCCAGTGGGGGTTCTCCAGCGCCCAATATCGACAATTGTGACGATTGACTATTCCATTTAGGCAGAATGTTGCTTCGTCCGAAAATATGATGTTATTTGTAAAATTCAAATTTTGTTCTTGCTGGAAGAATAACCATTCACAGAATTGGAGGCGACGATCGTAATCTTCTGCGGTCAGCTCTTGCTGAAGTTGCAGTTTATATGGTTTGGCACTTTGGTTTTTCAATATCCTCTTGACAGAAGTGGCACTTACATCATAATCTAGTGCCAACTGCTCGGTTGAAATGATTGGCTCCTCAATAATCCTTTCCATTACAAGCTGTGCGACATGGTCGTTCGTTGCTGTCTTGGTTCTGCCAGATCTTGGGAGACTCTTGACGGTTCCGTTTTCAAAAAATCTTCTGTATGTTTTTGCAACAGTCGATTTTGAAATTGGGTTTCGCTCGGGGTGAAGTTGATTGAAGAGATCACAAGCTTCTTGATGTGATCGCTTTTTGTCGCCGTATCCCACCATAATTAGAATTTCTATCCGTTCTCTCTCTACCAGTTCCATATTTACGCAAATTGTTCAAAATCACAGATCACAAAAATAATAGATAAAGTCAATACCAAAACAACACAATTAACATCAAACAAAACGTTCAAGAAAACAGAAAATAAAAATTCAAATTCGCTCCGTAAACGTACACTAGTAATACCAAAAACAGAATGAGATAAGATTTGGACCTTCCAAGTGTCTAAAAACGGAAAAAGACCATAAAATTATTTTTTATTAAACTACGTTGTACTTTCTCATAACGTTTAAATATCGTAATCGCGGTAGATCCCCATTTTATAAAAAAAAAATGCTTTCATTCAAGATAAACGTAACGCCTTCAATAGAATGCTTTATTAGGGGGTGGACCCATGCCTACAGTTGGAAACGTGGTAAGAGAAGACACGTTCGTGTATTTTCCGAACAAGCGCGAACGAGTGTTCGGATCGAAAATTTAATATTAATTTAAACAATAATCGTAAGGTTTATAGCCAAAATTTCTATGCCAATGCAATTCTTATCGAAAGTACTCTCTCTGAAATAAAAATCACGGTAGGTTTCCATTTAAAAAAACATTGTTATTAACTTTATCTCAAAATTATAAACAATTTTTTTGAAATAAAAAATACTATTGAGTTGCAATTTTATTCCCATTCAAGATACAGAATTCAGTTTTCCAAAAAAGTGAATAGTTTACTCAAAATCCACGTGAATCCAGACTTTTGGACGACCCTGTATATCGTTCATGCTAAAACAATTTTATTATTTTTGAAATTTTACAACGCCACTAACACTGCAAGAGGCAAAAGTTTTGGTTTGCATTATTTCTTTTCATTTAAACTTTTTAGCGTTAAACTAGATACTTCAGAATATCAGTGATTTTCTATAAGACTATTTATCGTCATTTTTCATAGGTTGTCCTCTTATTTCATATATAGTCTGTATATACTGTTCAGTAGAAATGTACCTACATATTGCCGTGACCTTCACATTATCGACAATAATAATCTTAAGAATTAGTTTAGTTATTAAAAAAGAATACTAATTTTATTTTAAAATTGATTATTTAAAATTAAAGTATATATTAAAAACAGATACATGTAAGTAGTATAAGTTGCTAACATTTAAGGACAAACTCCTTATTAAATTGTTGGTATATTTTTAGTTAAGCAAATGTAAATATATTAGGTATAATACAGATACTAAATGAATCAATAGGCTTTATTTGGTCAAAAAGACACATTAATAATAATAATAATAATAATAATAATAATAATAATAATAAACTTTATTCATCTTTAGATGTTTACAATGTTACACTATAATTTTAAACTATACAATCATTCCTAACGTACCTCGTAGAATTATTAATGCCACAATACGAAAGTAAACAAAACAAGATAGAGAAGATAACCCGGTTTTGAAAGAAATAAATTTAAATGTAAACATGAATAATGGTACTAATTCATAAAAATGAGGCTAGTAATGAAACTAAATATATAGTAGATACGTACACGTTATAAAAAAAAGGATATTATAACATTTCTAGTGAGAAGTGTTAGATGGTAAATAAGAATATCTTGTGTAAATAACAATATGAATTCAAAATACGCTTGTTAGTTCTTGTATGGGTAGCTCAAAGGTTTAAAAAATAGTGGAAATGGTCATGTGTGGTTCAAAAACCTGCAAAAGAAAAATACAATGTTAATGTTGTTTATAGCATTCTACAAATTGACGTGTTACCTGAGGAGAGAGCATGGTTAGAAATCAGGGAGAATGTGATGAAGGCGACCGTTCTTCGCAGTGCGAGCTCAGCAAGAAAAATTCCCGTTGTATATAACGTTTTCCCTACCAGACGGAAAAATGTCTAAAAGAAGAATTACAATAAAATTAGTACATGGCAAGAAAAAATATATAACAAATGATGAAAAAGGCAATGCATTTATATATAAATGCAATGAAGGGTTATACTGAAGAGGAAGAGAATAAAGATACACTTACCTAAGATGGGATGCAACAAGTTTGTGAAAACCTTAATAACAAACAGTTTGAAGTGTCGCCATTAGTGTGTAACTGTCAAGATGATCTACGTGTATCGGTGCGAATGTGGCAACCTAAAGAAACGAACAAAAGTCATCACGAACGTTTTTGAAAAAGATGCCAACCTAAAATTGAATTGAATAAAAGACGCGCTAAATCGTCGATCGGCATTTGTTTTAATATATAAGGTCAAAAACAGGATAAGACCTGTTGATTTTAAATTTGTAATTCGAGTAGTAAAGACGTAAATTTTGTAGAAGATTAACAAATTTGATATAGAAAAACTGAGAGTAGGGTCTATAAGCACTACTTATCAACTCACGATTTGATAATTTGTATTAAAGGTTTAGAGTTCAATTTTAATTTAGTTTTCTTTTAAACAAATTTATTCAATTAATTTTCTTTTCTTATCATTAATTTTTAAGATGGAGGATGTCAATAAATTAGAATTTGATAAAATATATGATCAAGTGAAGTAAGTCATGAGATAAAACAATTCAATTTATTGGATATCAGATGAATATTCTCTTGTTTAATAATGATATTTAGCCTTGCAATATAATAAAAAAAACAGTTAATGGTGCTAAACATGCTGAGGGTACTATGTGAGAATATTTGCCTTTAGTAGATTGTTGGGCATCATTAAATATTAAATAATCACTTAATATAGAAATTCAAATAAATTAATACGAATACGCTGGGATGTTTTTGATGGACAAATGGTAATAGACATTGTGAGAATGTTTACAGCTAGCGATTAGTATGAACCAATTTCAAAGCATTCACGTTGCAAAATTCTAGATTACTAAAGCACTATGAGAGAATGTATGTATTAGTGAAATAGTGAACACATTTATGACACGACAAGTACTTTTCTCTGACGAAGCAACGTTTACGTCTAACGATACCGTAAGTTTGCAAAATTGTCGATGGTGGAACGATGTCCATCCAAATTTCCATGTCCAAACCAGAGATCAGTATTCATTTAAAACTAATGTATGGTGTGGCAATTACAAAGACAGAATTGTTGGACCATTCTTTTTTCGAAATAACATGAATGGTGAAAGATATCTACAATTTTTAAATAATCAGTTGTCTGACTTTCTTGATGAACTACCACTAAATGAACTAGGAAAAATATGGTACCAACAGGATGGAGCACCATGTCACTGTAACAGAAATATTCTGGAATTTCTCCTCCACACATTTAACGGAAAACTGATCGGGAGAAACATGGAGTTTCTTTGGCCTCCAAGGTCTCCAGACATTATCCCTCTAGACTTTTTTTTTGTGGGGCTACTTAAAAGAAAAGGTATACCTTCAGAAGCCATTTCTAGATCTTGATCATCTTGAAAGAATCATTAGACAAACATGTGAAGCTATAACTCCAGATGTGATTAGAAATTATATCATTAAAGAATTTAATCAACGAACAAGCACCTGTTTAGAAAGGGACGGTAGATACGTTGAAGTTCCGTAGTATTTCATGTTCCCAATAAAATTTATTAGTTACGTATTATTTTTTGTTGATAAATTGATAAAGAGGATATCAATTTTTTATCATGACTTATTCCTTTATTCAATAAATAATTTAATTAATAATATCTTGTAATTTTTTCCTAGGAAAAAAAATTGTACTTGATTATGGATCGACAAGTCATGCAGAGCTTTTTATTTTTTTTTTGACCTTATCCCAAGCAAAACTAAATAAGAGGTGAACCAGAACATAAGAAGTAAACCACTGCAAGAACCCATGAGAAAATTTAAAATTTTATGCTGATGGGAACAAGTTAATAAATAAACTATTACAATATTTTTATCATTCATTAACAAAGTTACATCCACAGCAATAATATGTTCCTACTGCAATATTGTAGCGCTAGGATTGGTCCGTACGCTATTGTTAAACGATTCATGAGGTAACGAGGTTACGTAAATGCGTATTGATCTGCATAAATGATCATTAATACAATGTACCATACGTGTACGTCCATACACTTAATCACCAATTCCCAAATTTAATTACAGTATTACATTCCATTAGATAATCAAATCGGAGACTGCGCGCTCGTGCCGTCTCCATGTTACACGCTTTATTTTTTCTCCCGTTGTCACGCTTGTTTTGCAATTCCCACAGCCCAGCGGTCTCGTAACCGTTCCTTTAAATTTCGGCGCGTTTATCTTCCACTTGCCGGTTTCCATCGGATATCCTTAACCATCGTCTTCGCAGATGTAACGATTTATCATTGTCAGTGGCGAGCGCCGGTGAAACGTGTAGGCGACGCGACGTCGTGCGTCGTGAAAATCAAGAGACACCCGAAGGTGTAACCGCCGATGAGTTGAACTACAACACAGCACATAACGCGCGCGTGGATATTGGATGGAATAAAGACGAGGCGAGGCGGAGGCGGTCTCACGCACACGACCGTATACACGATTAGACAGATGGCAAGACGTGACTGTGATAATTATGAATACAATTTGGAAACTTCACAAATTAAACACGACACTCAATATGCTAACTAAGCTCCTGAAGTGATGTTCCTTGTTTACTATTACGCATATATTTCAGGAATATAATAATAACAAACCGATAGTAGTAATGTTTTGAATAGGGAACGCAAGTTAAGTTCGGAATAATAAAGGAACAGAATGAAAACAAAACGGTTTTCGTGTAGGAGACGTGCTTTCTAAGTCTGTTCTAATGTATTCTGTTAAGTCTATGTATTTTCAAGGAGAATATGAACGTATGGTTTCAATAAAACGTGTGATACTAACATATTGTGCGTGTCAGATTTGAATGTGTAATTTTTCTTTGCGATACACTTTTGGCAGAAATTCGCGGTCAGACTTCAGGTAAAGTAAGTTGGGGTAACTGCATCCCCAAATTCGTTCACTTCATTTTCAATGTTGAAAAACAAAGTTAAAAGTACCTATGTATAAATATTTCAAACTTTCTTCGCTCGATTTTTTGATATTTTTAGAATAATAATTTACCTCAAAAAATCATGTCAATTGAAAAAAATACTTAAAAAAATATTTTTATTTTCCTTATTGTATGGTGGTGCACTTATCCGTCAATTTAGGGTTAGTGCGTTTTGATATACTACAACTTGTATCCAGTTAGTGTTAAAAATTTTGTGCTAAGAGCATTTTTCTCACAAAAATTCCCCTAAGACCACATCGGAAATATTTCTGGAAATTTCTTCCACATCATTATTTTCTTCTTCCATCTGTTCAAAAATTTTTTCCAAGGTTTCGACGTCATCTTCTTCTTCTGGTACAAATTCTTCGCTATCGGAATCTTCGATACATTTCTGAGTATTTCTTTGCTTGGATTTTCCGGCCGATGCCGCCTCCTTTTCTTTTAAACGTTCTATTACTTCTCTTCTTGTGATTACTTCAGCGCCATAAGCAACCCGTTTTTTTTTTGAGTTGTGGATTATTCGCATCTCTAGATTTAACAGTTTTTAGTAATATGTCTTCGAAACTCGGTGAATTGTTCTTACTGTTTCTAGCGTTGCTTGTACTAGGGACTTCATCTAACTCTTGAGATATTGGCATACCACAGTAATTTTGACTTTCGTCTGATAAATGTAAGTCATCAGTTTCGCCAGTTACATGAGTATTTTGATTTTGGCATTGCTCCCACCTCTTTCATGCTGCAAAATCAAATTTATCTTTGCTTATAACATTTTTATCGAAAAGATTAATCCCTGCTTTTTTGAAACCATCTTGGATGATGGTTGGATTGGTCTCCTCCCATGTTTCCCATATAAGCACAGAAAAAGCTTTTTTGATAAGTTTTTTGCCAGGATTTAATCTTTGCCATTTTACTAGTTTTGCAACCCAAGAAACCTTTAAAGATTTGAAAACTGAAATGTCAAGAGGTTTAAGAATATGGCTAGAATATGGTGGTAATTTTAAATTGGTTATTTGATTCTTATTTGTTTCTTCAATTAATTATAATCCTATGTGAGTGGCATGGCCATCGTATATGAGAAGAATGGGTCTTTTATCCCCAAGAGTTTTCACTAAATGTTTTCTGAAATATTTTTTTAAGACTTCTGCTTCCATCCAGCCTTTCTTAGTAGCCGCATATATTAGATTAGGAGCGTCAGGAGGTTTCCCTTTAAATATTATTAATGGCGTACCCTTATCTCCAAGAGCACTACACGACATTAACACAGTAGTGTTTTCTCTTCCGGGTCCACTTGTGGTTCTGGTACAAGGAAAACCAACTTGTCCTACTACCTTAGTTTTCGACGAGTCTGAGCAAAAACTGGTTTCATCTAAGTTCCACGTTTGTCCTGGTTTGTCATGAAGACCTAGCTCGTCGATGGTAGTTTTTAAAATATCAAAATAATTATAAATAATAAAGGGCGCCATACAATTTTTTATTGTAATTTAGACGCTTTGAAGTTTTTTGATAGACAGTATGTGTCTTTTTTTAAATGCAATAAACCAATCTGAGCCGGGTTTTCCATTTCTAAACCTCATCTTAAGATTATTAAATCGAACATACTCTCCTACTTTTTCGAGAACTTCTGCTCTTGAGAGACTCAATCCCCATTTCTCCATAGTCTTAATTCCTTCTGCTATTTTCTTTTCAGTGCCCAAAGGAATATCTGAACTTCTACCTAAAGTATTGCTTTTTTTGCCTCTTCTGCCTTTTAAGTGATCCCCAATTATCGATCTTGGAATATGGTAGAGCATACTAGCTCTCTTAACAGTAATTATACCTGACCTAATATTGTCTAGGGCATTATTTAATTCAGTTTGTGAGTAGGTAGTACTTCTATTTGATTTTCTTTTGTAATTTCTAGGCATGTTGCATTAATAGTGTGTGAAAAAAAAAGGACAAGTGAAGAATACAAATGTTTTAATAATACGGGGTAGTAACTGCGCCACTCTCTATGGCGCACTTAAACTTTCTTGACAAATTTTGGGGTAAGTGCGTCACTACCACAAAAATTACGACAAATTACCAATATTTTACGTGTAAATATAATCAGTATACTACACCACATATATATATTTCACGTTTTTATCATAGAAATTATTAGAAATATAATCAGTTATGTAGATACTTACCAACTCACTTCATAAGTTGCACGAGGTACGCTACGACCACACTCTGTCAAAAGACATGATATGTCATGCGCAGACTTCTAGTCATTTTTGTAGATAGCCAGCTACATTGTGAACACTTCTCTGCAATGGGAGACGTCTCTACCAGTTCTATTTGATATTGCTGATTGCAAATGCACATACCCCAAAGTCGCTCTTACCCTAACTTACCTTAATGAAATTCCATAATTAATTCTGAGCCAACAAGCCCTAATCAAAACACTTGTATGGTTTTTAGTTTAGCCACACGAGGCAATAAAAATTGAACAAACTTTGAAATCATTGAAAATGAAAAGTGTTAAATACTTAGATGCTAGAACTAACATCAAGAGGTAACAGTTATTTACGAACCAAGTGCGGGAAGACTATTTTCCCGCATGAGCGCACTTTGTAAGCACGATCGACCGCAGGAAGCGACTGCTTTTAATTGCGCGAATGCGTGGAAGATGTCTTTACGCAAGTGGTTTGTACAATATTTTTTGTACTAACATTAAATTAAAAATATATTATTGATTAATGTCATTAGTATCATACCTAACCTAAAATAAATTACCTAATTAATTTAAGCATTTCATGTACGTAACTATTACTCACCTTTCCTTAAAATTAAGTTATTATAATCTTACACATGACAAATATGAAGTATTTATTCTTATATTTATAAATTAATAGTACATTTATTGCGTTCTTTGGCTTTTTTATGGTGCCAATATGAATATCGCTTAAAAGGTAGTCAAATAGATGGCGCTCGAATGTCGCTTAAGAGGTCGCCGAATAGATGGCGCCACAAATTTATTGGAAGAATTTTTAATTATTGCTCCTATTTCCCCAACTTTTAGTGAAGAATAGTCGAGGGAGGTAGTATTTTATAGACTACATTTTATTACCATCATGTTAGATTTTTTTTAAATGTCCCAAAGAGCTAGTGTTTTTTAAAATTTTTACAGTCGCCTCGACGTGGAAATACTCCTGGCTGGTCGAGCGATGCGTGCGCCAAATGTCACTTTACAAGCGGTGAGTACAAAATACTATTTACATATATACATTTATACGCAAAACGCATATGCGTGTACAGGGTTTCTCGTTAGTGCGTCAAAGTCCAATATAGGCGTTATTAAATAGTACTGAAGAAATTTATTTTGTAAAAAGTGGCACAGTAACAAAAAACACACAATTTGAAAATAATTTGAGTTATACAGGGTGATGCGTTAAAGTGGTACACATTCGAATTTTTTTTTTAAATGAAACATCCTATATATCTTTTGATTTTCCTTATCTAATTTAATTTGTGTTTTCATCAATATCTGGGGTTTTGGTTTTGGATGACGCATTGTTGTTAATGAATATTATAAAAAAATGGTCGCGACAATGTTTACCATAAAAATTCTATGCGGTAGTATTACGATTATATAAGACAAAATTATTTAGTAAGTATGCAGCCAAGGGAAAATAATGAAAATAATCAAACTTTCATTTTATTATACAGGATGTTTGTTACGATGCAATCAATTTGGCTATCGTCAAAGAGCGTTTACTGATCTTTTTCAAATGGAATACCCCGTATATTATTAAAGTTTTGGAATGATGCGTTAATTGCGCTTATTTTTTGTTAATAATGTCCTATACCCAAACCCAATAATTTCGGAGTTATTTTTAATTTCTCATTACAAACCGCTAAATTATTTGTTTTCGGTTCAATTTAGTGTACTGGGTAAACGATTTGACAAACAAAAACAAATAAACGACTAAAAGTATCAAACTGTCATTTTGTTAGAAGCAATATTTATAATAAATTTTCAAAGTGACCCCCATTTTGAATAGAACACATTTGCAGCCTTGACAGAAAGGACCTATTTACGTGTTGCAACTTCTCCAAGGAAACTGTTTCAAAAGCACGTGTTATACGTTGCCTCATATCGTCTGCTGTAGTTGGAGGTGTCTTGTATACAATATTTTTTTTGTACCCCCATAGACAAAAATCAAGTTTGGTCAAATCTGACGATCTAGGTGGCCAACTAATGGGACCACCGCGGCCGTTCCATCTACCTTCAAATTCTTAATTCAAATAGTGTCGGTCTTTTAGTGCAAAATGTGCTGGAGCACTGTCGTGCTGAAGCCACATATTTTCTCTTAAAACTGGAGGAACGTTTTGCAGAAGCTGAGGCAAGTCATATTGCAAGAAATTCAAATATTGCGCACCATTTAAATGTCCGTGAAAGAAATGTGGTCCAATTATAAAGTTGCCCATAATACCAGACCAAACATTTATAGTCCATTGCCTCTGCTTATCAATCGCTCTTAATATTCTCGGGTTGTCTATTGCATAATGATGAATATTATGACTGTTTGGGCTACCACTCCGAGTAAAGGTCGATTCGTCAGTAAATAATACCTTTTGGAAGAAGTTAGGTGTTATTCTTTCAATTTCTAATCCCCATTCGCAAAACGTACTTCTAGTCTATAAATCAGGCGACAACAGTTCTTGATGAAAGGAAATACTGTAGTGATGATATTCTCTTTTTAAATCTTGCTATCAGTAGATCGTAGTATATTAGTTTCTGTTGATATTTTGGTCGAACTAGTAAAGGGCTCCTCAATTACTGATAACAAAGCTTTTAATTCATCTTCGTCACTTGTCCTCTTTGTCCTTTCAAGCTTCTCATAACTTACATTTCCTGTTCTAATGAATCTTTCCTTAAGTCTTTCCAAACTTGTAACTGTGGAACAAAACAAACAAAAGATATATCATTTTCTTCACACGTTCTTCAAACATCGTCGTTAAAATGTGACGCTTAGTTGTCTCCTATTAACACTTTTCTACCTTCTAGTTTTCTGGCATGAGGCAAAACAAAGTCTGAAACCAGTCTTCAAACGTAAGGCTATCCATCCAACCATGAGAAGTACGATTAAATCGACACCCTAACTAACAGCATGATTTTTGACAACAGGGTTTACCATGAATGCCCCCTTCCCTCCAGGTGTTATACAAATGTTCACTTTTATATATGACGTATGGTGGAAGAAGCATTCCATCGGCTGATCCACATACCATAATTGTGGTACACGACTTTGAATGATTTACAATATTTTCTGGATATTTGACCCCTCTACGATAAATTAGTCGCATTGCTCCATGATTGTCGCCAACGTTTGTTTCGTCATAATTGGAAATATTAGAGGGAGGAATTCCTTCCAATGTATTCTCTAAGTTAACAAAGTACTCCTCTATGGATAGTCTGGACACACTTGCTCTAGCTTTATTAATGTTAGGAGAGACGTCAGTTTTGTGTCGTAGAAGAAGACTTAAAGCCCAATCTTTACCAGGAAGATTATTTGAAAATTTTGGTACTACCCGTCCTATTCTGACTAAATAATTTTTTGCTAACATTCGTATTTCCATCATATCAAGAGGAAAACCCCAATAGGCACATTTCAGTGCAGCCGCTAAAAAAGCTTTTCCTTCTTGTTGCGAAAAGATACATTGACCAACCAACCTTTCTACCGTTTCGACCGTGATATTTGTTATTAATTGTCCCATACGGTATTTTATATCTTGCAGCTGCAGCTTTCATTCCAAGTTCTCCATCAGCCACCTTTTCAATTACTTCATTCAGTTGATCGTGGGTATAATTTTTATAATTTCGAGATCCAAGTGATTTCACATATTTTCGCACCATCTGAATGATTATAAAAGATAATTATTAGATATAATGATTAATTAATTAATATTGTTAATAGTGATGGGGTTAGTGGTATCACTAGCGAGGCGAGATTGATCGGATGGTAGTAGATCAAACTCGCCCCGACGTGTGTATCAAAGTCACCCCTCGGCAAAGAACATTTAATTACGAAAAAATTATACAGTTTTAAAGCAAATATTTGAGGTTATAGATTGACAACACATGTACTTGTATGGCTCAATACTTAAAAGTAGCTCATATATCACACTTTCTTTTGTGTACTCGAAGTCATCTGACTACATCCAAGTCGTTGAAAAAAGGGTGTAGACGAAATCATCTCAAAAGTAAAAATTCTTTAAGCTAACAGAGCGTGATGCACACACACAACAATCTTATGCACTTTAAGTAAGTGTTCCGCGCACAAAATTGCCATACACTTCCCCCTCGCCCTAGTGGCATCAAAACAAGTGCGCGCTGAAGCAAATACCAAAGTAGCCTCCAGAAATCAATGTCACCCCATTTTACGGTACTATACATTTATGATTGTGTTCTACAACATCAAAATCGTGAATCAAGTGTATGTTTCATTACCTTTTTTATTAAATGCTTCTACCAGAGAGCGAGCGTGAATCAAAACTTTTATCAAAAGATTCTCGAAAATGAGGAAGAGCTTTTTCATATTATTATATTGTAAATAACATCACTAGAAAACTTACTAAAATAAATCTTTTGTGTTACTATGCCAAAGTTTCGGTAAGTAAACTTCAAAGGCAATTACACACATTATTAATTATTATACTGGCTATTTATGAATTTTATAAATTTTGAGACAATGTTTTCGTTGGATAATATACACAAGACTAAATTTTACATAATTTTAATTTTTTTTAACACAATGAGAACACTAATTTAATTACACAACCTTAAGAAGTTTAATTAATTTATATTTTGATTCGGTATTGGGAATTAAGAATAATTTAGTATTTTCAATGTGTTAAAATGATTAACATTATATTATTCATTTTTCTCGTGTTACAATAAATAAGATACTATAGTAACGCAGCACAACTGACAAAATATTACCTCAAGAACATTCTATCATTAAATTAAGTCACCAACTTTTTATTAAAATTATAGGCCACTCCAAATAATAATGACAGAACCTGTTAATTAATATTACACATAAAATTACTTAACACTAAAATATTTCACACTGAACTCACAAATAATAAAACTTAATCAAAGTATCACATTTTAATGTGCAAAACATTTGACCAAGAACGCTTCTTAGTAGGTATTCAAGTGATATTTAGACATAATAAATCACTTGGCAGTAGTTCTACGTACGTTGAATGTTCGAAATACTTCCGACAGTGGTCGCGCCAAAGTATATATACACATACACACAGATCCTGAAAGATTCATTGTTGCATCTGCGGACCTGGCACCTGCTTCAGATTTATTCTGGTGTTATTTATAATGTGTTTCCCGTTGTTTCGAAACTGCCATACATCAAGCGGTATGAAGTCAAGATGCAATGATATTGAAAAATTCATTGCTACATGCATACATGTGGCACGAAAACTTTCGAAACCTCTGACCTTTTTCGTCGAGTATTAGATGCACGATAAGAATAAATATATGCGTGTAAATGCTAAAGATCTGGATTACTTAGAAATTGATGCAGATAGCGCATCAAAAATATTTAACACAAAAACGTGTTTATTTCAAAATCGTATGATATTAGAGTTGATTTGGCTGATATGAACATTAATTATCTTTAAGGCGAGTAGTCTATTTTATTACTTAACTTCTAAATTGTATAAATACCAACATTATTTACCAATAATTAATTATAATGATGGCATTTTGGTTTTCCTAATTTCATAAATCAAACATAAGTCCTTATTTTCATGATTATGGTCGAAACTGTGCATTTGCAGACGATTTAAGTCGAATGCCTATAAATTCTATTTCCTCTCAGTTTCATGTTGGTGTTACTACTGCCTATGGGTCTACACGCATTTTATTTTCAACCTACATTCTTGAAGATATTATACGATGTCAAGTTTTAGTAAGAATCAGAGTTATGGCGCACGTAACGGTAACATCGCCTGACGTAAACCAAGCGAATATCAAAATCGACTTCAATTGAGTGATTAAACATGTAGCAAATACCGCGAAATGTATGCAGGGAATATTGTAAAACAGAAAGCTGAATTCTAGTTCAGGTTTCTTGTAGAAAGAACGCCGGTGATTATACCGGGATTTGAAAGACCTCCATAATGGTTAACGTTTTGCTACTCGATCGTAGATTAGTGGTTAGTGTATAAACTCATGTTCAACTTGCAGTGTTGTAGTCACTCGCCGTTTCGCGAGCGCAGAGTAACGTCAATCAAACTATTGCTGTAATATTAACCTCAATCCTTGAAATCACTATATTTTATTTGTTATTCTTCAAATAACGTTATAGTTTTATTATCATACCGGACATATGTGCCTACTAGGTGTCCCAAAATTTTGAAAAGTTTGAAATTTGAAGCGCATACCTCTTATTTTTTTTTTTCATTAGGACCTAAAAACATCCTACAATAATTTTCAGCCAAATTCGTGAAAATTAACCCATGCCGATGTGGATTTTAACATTTACCATTCCAAATAACACCTAACTTAACGAAATTTTGTATTATTAGATATGCTGAACCTGTACTTTAATGATGTCCATTAAGATACAAGTTTATATCCAATAGGAATACAGATTTTTCATTAAAATATAAGTTTATATCCAGTAGGAGTACGACATTCCAATATTCATCAATATTCAACATGGCCACTTCATATCTGACAGATATAAAAATTAATTAAATTTGACAGTTCTCTGCAATTTACTAGTAAGTAGTTAAAATTTGTAAGTAGCTAAATTCGTAAAAACTTACGGAAAATTTTATGCTTAACTTATGAAATGGAATGTTCAAAAAATAATGTTTTCTTATGGGGTCGTAGAAAAATAGTGTATGAAACCCGCATTTAATGGCTATTAAGACACTCGTATTCATTACGATACTCGCCTTCGGCTCGTATCGTAATTTTCATTCTCGTGTCTTAATAGCCATCATTAAATGGTCATTGCATAATATACTATATACTAATCTTACATGTTGGGTCAAGCAAATGCACATAATTTTATTATAAGTATTATATTTCCTTAATATAAATTTTTATACGAACTTTAACATGAATGAATAAATTATTCGTGGTATTTTCTTTTCAATGTCTTTTTAGTGCAATCGGGAAGTAGCTTCCTGTGCTTCATTACGCGTTGTAAAATAAATTGTTCTTGTTCTTCATTTTCAATAAGTTGTCCATTATACGCTTTCATCAATTTAACTGCTTTCTCAGCAGTGTCGTTAACACAAACCAACGTTCACACGATCTTTTTGGCCTTGCTTTTCATCTTTTTTTTTGTGGTATGTTACACTTTGTTTTTTTTATTATTTTCAGTATTGTGAATTTTACGTTTACCCTGTAGGATTTACGTTCGGTATTATTTTATTTTAAATATTGGGAAATTGTTAGTTTTGTTTCGGACAATAAGAACTGGATTACTAGATTATTTTTGGTGATCTGTGTTTTTAATGTTAATGTTTGTCGACCCTATCGCCATCTCGTTTCCCTGTCGTGGTGTTGTTCATGTGTGTATCACTACCGACTGATGGAAGATGGCGTGGGCCTCGTGATTTTTGAGATGGCTTGATTAATTAGTCTTCGGGAAGCATTTATTTTAATTGTTTTGGGTTTTACAATTCATGGTTTGTCGTTTAAAAATATTGGTGTAATTTTTCACTTCTAAGTTACTGCTTTGACGCTAATTATATGTACGTAGTTGTTATCCTTTGTCTGTTGGGGTTTGTGGGCATTGGCTCATTTGGTCGGATATGTGCTTCACGCTGTGTGTGTGAGAAGAATTCTTGGTCTCTTTTGTCTTGTCTTGTGAACAATCAACACGTGGTTAATTGCAAAACACGGTGGCTGATCGGCACTTGTGGATTTAATACCTTTTAGTTGTATCGTGAATCATCGTCGTAAGATGGATTAAATGAAGGAATTCACAAGCATAAATTTGGTTCTGTCGCTTTGAAGAAAAGCTATAAATGGATATTTGTTTAGCTGGTTAGGGTTGCCGTTGTTGTAAGTATTTTATTAGCGTGTTGGACTGTTGGTAATTTCCTTTTGTCTTTCCTATCTTTCTTTTAGTTGCAATTATTGGCAGATGTTGCAATTGGTAGCGGTTGATTACAATTAGTAGCGGTTAATAACAGTTGTTCAGGAGTTTGTAAATTGCCGATGCCTGACAAGTATTAAATACCGTCCCGCTGGGAATTGTGAGCACGTGTACCTTGGAGGTTATGTAGGAAATTGGAAACCTGTATCTTTGGAATGTTTTGGTGAAACACATATTTTTGGCACAGTTTCGTACACTTATATGTTGCTGTTGCTGTTCTGCGATATTTTGGAAGTGTGAGTAACCAAACAGACTTTTGATCGGACATCCCTTGTACGTGTTTCGTATCCTTGGAGGAAAAGTATTGTGTATTTGAATGTGTGTCAACATCGAACAGGTATTGTGACAAATTTAATTTATGTTTATTACCATTGTCTGTAATTGCATCATAAGAGTGCAGATAAACACGACTAAGTTGCATAAGTTGTGTACATTTTGAATTTGTATCGTACAGTGTATTCGTAAATTCTTGTATAATTATTCATTAGAGTCAACGTTAATCTTTTAATTAATTTTTATGGTGACATACGAGCCACTAAGTTTGTCTCTTTTCTTGTAACGTTCAATTAAATTTTACTTGTGACCTATGTGGGGTTACAACATCAATTTTCGGCTTGTTATATAGCAGAATTATTTTTGGTGTATCAATTTTAATGTATATTTGGATGCTATTTGCTTTGTAGTAATCCAGTGATCATTGTATAAAATTTATTGTTTGGTAAACTTGTAATTAATCAATTTAGACCCTGTAGTATGTATAAGTTTGAACGATCATCAACGATCTGAATGTTTAAATCACGTTCACTCTATGTAAGGCAAAGTTAACTGAAGCTATTAGTGATTATACTAGTATTAGTAATTAACATCCTTTAGAGTTATTGCCCTAGTGCGATCAGCTTGTTGTCAGGCTCTGATATACAGAGTGTTACGTTTACTTGGCTAAGATTTTGTTGGACTGTGTACAAGCTGCTCGACACTGGAAGGAACTCTTTGGCCAATGCTGCCTGTGTTATTTTGTCAACTTTTACATAATACGTTTGCGTAATTCATTTGTTTCTTTGGTACACATTTGGTGACCATATACAACGTTTAAGTCAATTTTCAGTGTTTTAATTAATTACATTTGAGTACCCTTGTGGGACATTGTTTTCTTAATTATGTCATGTTGCTTATATTTATTATTTATTTTTGTAAAGTTGTAACGACAATTGGGTTGACCAAATGAATAGATGCTGTTAATGTCTCGTGCGTCTACTGTTTTCTGTTCTATATATGTTTATTTTTAATATACCTGATGTTGAGTTGTGAATGAGTGTGATGGTTTTATTTATCATTCTACCTGAGGGTCATGAATAAACTAGTTTCGGGTTTATAATCGTCGGCTAGGTGTATGGCATAGATACAATAGCGAAACTGGCGTCCTTTTTATAAGACCTTCGAATTATTTGAGTTTGAACCACGCCCATTTTCTCGACTGGCTAGAGGCGGTGCTATACATCTTATTCTACAACAACCTTTGGGGAAGTATGAGGTAAGACCAAAGTTGGGTTATGAGTTGGTGTGTTTAATTGAATAGCGTTTCTCAAAATTTTAAGCCATCGGATAATTTGATTTAATAAATAGAAGGTTAGATATCGTGGTGGCGCCATACTTACTACTACTTGTATTTTTGGGTTTTGAGATGGCTATGGCCTTTTAAAGCGTTTGGTAATTTTGATATACAAGGGGTAGCAAAAGTTATGGCGCCCAACATTTGGGGCCTTTTTAAGGGAAAAATAATAGTTTGATTCAAGAGCTTCGCCGCCCAACATTTGGGGACTTCCTTTTTGAAATTTTAGTAAAGTTTTGATGCCCTGTACTTGGGACTTTTGGGAAAAATTCGGGTTAAGTCAATTGGGGTTGGCAAGGGGACTTGAAATTTTCAGAAACGTTTTGGATCATCTTCAGGAATTAAATTTTAATGTTTGAGACCTGGTCATATAGTATTTGGAGAGGGAAAAAATTATACCAGCTTGTATCACAGTTGCGTCTTGTGTGTGTGTGTTAATGAATGTCTGAGGTCTAGTTAAGACATAATTGGTTGGGACTTGGAAAAAAAATTATTTCGACTTTTGTATTTCGACTTTTGATATTTCTTGGGGAATAGTTTTTTTTTATTTTTCGTTAGCGTGCGTTCCCGTATACAGTCGAGTAGGACTGTACATTTTCCAAGAATTTTGTCGACCTGTGATTGAATTTTCCGAATAGTGATATTAATAGTTTTGGTGTTGCGAATAGTGGACAGTCATACAGTATTTGTGACAGTCTGAGGTGGAGGTATTTTTGAACGCTGGTAACCAGTTTTAAGATTGAATCTTTAACGACTTTACTTATTTTCGATAATTTTAACAATTTGTAGATCATCGTGTGGAGGGATTCGTAGCGGAATTTTAATTTGTCGGGTGTTCATTGGGGAGCTTTGACTTTCGGTTACGTCATTATGGATCTTAAAATCGAAACCAACCGACTTAGTAAAGATGAGTTGGAGTACGAGTTAGCGAGGTACGGTTCAACGAGTAAGGGTACGGTTGAAGAATTGCGTCGTTCCTTAAGGATGATGCAGCGGTTGTGTAAGAATCCGGAAACGTTAGTACCCGCGTATCCATTTACGTTTGCTCAGGATGCGGAGGCCCTTACGGCAAAAATTAACGCTATCAAGACAACTTTGTCTATGTTTTCAGACACGCGGACGTCGGCGGCATATAAAAAATTGTCAACTTCTTTAGCTTGTGCTTTCGGTCGTGCGCAACGCAGTAAGCCAACATCAGATGAGGAGACTGCACAACGAGCTCAATTTATCGATCAACTTTGTACTTTGGGAGTTCAATTGACGATTAAGGCTAGAGCTGCTCGCAGAAGTACCATGGTCGGTCAAAGCACGATTTTGGATTTAACTACTGCTGGAGGTCCATTAGTGAATTTGGAGTCTGAGGAGTCTTCTAGCGATTGGGAACCTGAGCCGTTGATAGTTAAGCCTGTCTCGCCGTTGAGGCCTGTTCCTGTCGCGACTTGGGGACTTAAATTCTCGGGGAATCCTCGCGAAATGTCGGTCAACGCTTTTATTGAACGAGTAAACGAACTTAAGATCGCGCGTCATTCAAGTGATGAAATTCTGTTCAGTTCCGCTATAGATATTTTTACCGGTGATGCCTTAATCTGGTATCGTGCTAATAAAGATTCTTTCTTTAATTGGGTTGATTTGTTGGACGGGTTAAGGGCTGAATTCTTGGCTCCCGATTATGATGATCGATTATTTGAAGAGATTAAACATCGAACACAGGGATCTCTTGAGTCTATTGGTATTTATGTTTCGGTAATGAAAAACTTATTTGCTCGTCTATGTACTCATGTTCCGGAGGCCACTCAGCTTAAAATTATGCTGAAGAATCTGTTGCCATTTTATCAGACACAATTTGGTTTAGTCGAGATTACGTCCATTGCACAACTCTTGAAGTGTGGTAAACAGTTGGAAGCTCGTAGAAGTTCAGTTGAAGCTTATGTTCCTCCTCCTTCTCGGGGCAAATCACTTGAACCCGACCTTGCTTGTGTGTCGGCACCTAAGGTTCCTGTGAAACGTACTACGGTGGAGGCTAGTACTTCTAAGAATTATTTCCCTTTCAAGTGTTGGAATTGTGGAGTTGTAGGTCATCGTTCTGGTCAATGTTCTCAACCTCGAAAAAAACATTGCTTCCGTTGTAGCAAACCAAATGTGACTGTATCGTCTTGTCCTTTATGTTCGGGAAACGCTCGTCGGACGTCCTAAGTCGTCGTTTGGGTCGTCGTTTTGATAATTCGACGAATAGTAAGCATAAGTATCAATTAGATTTCATTCTCGCGAACGCTCGAGGAGATGAGCGTCCTTATTTAAATGTGTCAAGTTTTAATCAGTCATTCTTAGGTCTTCTTGACTCTGGCGCTTCACGCACTATTTTAGGGGGTCCTGGATGGGATACTTTACGTGCTATGAATATTCCTCTGAAGTCAAAAATTACGGTCTGTACGGTAGCAAATGGTCAGAAGTGTCGTTCTTTGGGTGAAATTTCAGTTCCTGTGTGTCTTCGAGATCAATTTAACGTCATTGATATTTTGGTTGTCCCTTCTTTACCGCATACGTTGATCTTGGGCGCAGATTTCTGGAAGATTATGGGTATTGTACCTGACCTTCGACGTGGCGAATGGGTATTTTCGTCTGAACCCGTTCCAATTAATTCTGTAGGTATTGAACATGTCCTTTCTGAGGCTCAAACACAGCAATTAGATCAGCTCATTAATAACCATTTTTCGAAATCTACTAAGGAGTTAGGATGTACCAATTTAGTAGAACACCGTATTGTAGTTAATGGTCCGCCTATTAAACAAAGATATTACCCTATCTCTCCTGCTATGCAGAAAGTCGTAGATAAAGAGTTGAATCATATGTTGGAACTGGGTGTCGTTGAAAAATCTAACAGTCCTTGGGCTTCACCTATTTTATTGGTTCCGAAGAAAGATAAAACCTATAGATTTTGTTTCGATTACAGGAAGCTTAATAAGGTCACGGAACGTGATGCCTATCCGTTGCCCTATGTCTCGAATACCTTGGATAAGCTGCGTGATGCTAAATTTCTGACTTCCTTGGATATTAAATCCGCTTACTGGCAAATTCCTATTGAGGAGTCTTCTCGTCCCTATACCGCCTTTACTGTCCCTAATCGGGGGTTATTTCAGTTTCGTCGTTTAGCTTTCGGCCTCTCGAATAGTCCTGCCGTTTGGATGCGTTTCATAGACCAAGTGTTGGGTCCTGAATTTGAACCGCATGTTTTCGTCTATCTTGATGATATAGTTATTGTGACGTCTACTTTCGAAAAACACCTGGAAATTTTAAGTGAAGTTCTTTCTCGTATAGAGACTGCTGGTCTCACCCTTAATCGTGAGAAATGTGTATTTTGTCGTGACGAATTGAAGTATTTGGGGTATGTAATAAATAAACAGGGTTTGTTGGTTGACCCTGATAAAGTTAAAGCGATCCTTGAAATTCCGACCCCATCTTCTGTATCTGGTGTTAGACGTATTGTAGGTATGGCTTCTTGGTATCGTCGATTCATACCAAATTTTTCTTCTCTCGTTGGTCCGTTAACTAAGTTGCTACGTAAAAGTCAACCTTTCCGTTGGGATCAGTCTTGTGAAGAGGCTTGGTCGCAAATTCGTCAACATTTGATATCGGCTCCTATTTTGTCTTGTCCTGATTTTAGTAAAGAATTCACTATACAAACTGACGCCTCTAATTTTGGTTTGGGCGCTGTGTTAACCCAGAATATCGATGGCGAGGAAAAAGTAATATGCTATCTTAGTCGTTCGCTTAATGGTGCCGAAAGGAATTTCTCGACCACCGAGAAAGAATGTTTAGCAGTTTTGTGGTCTATTGAGAAGCTCCGTCCGTTCATAGAGGGATCACACTTCTCTGTCATCACGGATCACTACTCTTTGTGTTGGTTGCATAAGTTAGATTCTCCTAGTGGTCGTCTTGCACGATGGGCTGTGCGCTTACAGCAATACGACTTTGACATTATACATCGCAAAGGTAAAGATCATGTTGTACCGGATGCTCTCTCTCGATCGGTGCCTGTTGTCGATTCTGTTTCTGTTTTCGTCGTTTCAACTGATAAGTGGTATCACCGTTTACTTAAAGCAGTCAAGCTGTCTCCGAATAAGTATCCTACATTTCAAATAGTGAATGGTCAGCTTTGTAAATTCGTACGTCCTTCTAACAAATATTTCGACAATGATGATGAAGACTGGAAAATCGTAGTTCCTAAAGAACGCCGTACTGAGACCATTTCGTCATGTCATGATGCTCCAACATCAGGTCATCTAGGTATTTTTAAAACTCTTCATCGTCTTTATCAAAAATATTTTTGGCCTGGTATGGTTCATGATGTAATCCGTTATGTTCGTCGTTGTCCTATTTGCATCAGAACTAAACCTGAGCAACGTAAGCCTGCTGGTCGCATGGGAGGTCATTCTCTCATTGATAAACCTTGGGACGTATTGAGTGTCGGTATTGTAGGTCCGTTACCGAGAACGAAACGTGGTTTCAGCTATATTCTTGTCGTATCCGACTGTTTTAGTAAATTCGTTCTGACGTGTGCACTTCGTAAAGCTTCGACGAAAAAGATTATTGAATTTTTGGAAGATCATGTGTTTTTGCTTTTTGGAACTCCTCGTAAAGTTATTAGTGATAATGGCGTTCAGTTTCGTTCCAGAGAATATCGTCAGTTTCTAGAGAAATACAAGGTTACTCCTTCGTATACTTCATATTATCACCCCCAAGCTAATCCTGTTGAGCGTATTAATCGTGTTATTAAGACTATGTTGGTATCGTATGTGTCCGATAACCATCGTGATTGGGATCTATTCCTGCCGAAGATATCTTGTGCCGTTCGCACCGCAAAACATGAGGTTCTTGGTCATACTCCTTATTTCGTAAATTTTGGTAGAGAAATGTATCTCACAGGCGAACGTAATTTTCAGACGCCTGCGGAGGATGGAAATGTTGTCGAAACGTGTCAACGAAATCCAGAAGACTTTATGTGTCGGTCTTCTTACTTTTCGAGACTTTATAGTGACATTAAGATTCGTCTTCAAAAAGCTTATGAGAAGTCTAAAGTTCGTTACGATTTTAGACATCGTCCGGTTTCCTTCCTGCCTAATCAGTTGGTTTGGCGTAAGAATTTTGTTTTGTCTGATGCTGCGAAATTTTACTCTGCGAAGTTAGCAGACAAGTATATCGGTCCTTTCATGATTCATCGACGTGTGTCTGGTAACGCCTATGAGCTTAAGAACTGTGATGGTGATGTACTTCCTGGAACATGGAGTGTGGAACATCTTAAAGCACAACCTACCGATGATTGAATTCTTTATTGTGGATATTTCTGGTTTGCGGGTAGGCCATAAGAATATACCTGTGGGTTTTATGCCTGGGCGTAAGAGGCGTCCCAAAAATTTTCTGTTTTCCCCCGTTTCTTTAACATCATCAGTTTAGTTGTCGTGGGTTCGACATATTGTGTTTACGTGTTCTGATTGGGATTATTACCCCTATGTTTTGGTCGATAGCCCACACAACGACGATTGATTTGGGTGGATTTTTGCCGTTTAACTTTTATAAGTTATTTTCGACTTCTGTGTAACTTTCACAAGAGTTATGTGTGTTACTCCCGATCTAGACTTATTTGTACTGATTATGACGTTCTGTACCGATTACGACTTTCGAATCGTCTTAATCGATGATTACTGTTTTTGACTTTGTGTCGTATTTTGACTTTCGTACCGTATAGCATTTCTAGAACCTGTACCATTTTGGGATTGTGTTTCGTACCGTATGGTCTAGAAATTGCATTGATAGATATCCTATCGTATTGTATGTGTCGTATTGACACTTTCGTTCTGATTTGACGTTATATTAGAGAAGGTATAAAGAGAAACGGTCTTTATGTGATAGTTTCCAGCCTTCCAAGGGTCGTGTCCTGGCGATCCTTTTGCTATTGTTATTGTCAAAATGTTACTTCCAGGATTGGATATTGACTTTCGCCTTATGGCATATCGTTCGCCTTCAGCGTTTCAGTCGGGACAACGCCGGTCCAGACTTTAAACTTCTTTTTGCTATGTCTATTTTTGGTTTGGCGATCTTCAGTTGTTGTGTTTCTGGAATGTACGTATGTCGCGTGAACGTGTCGTTCGTGGTTATGTGTATTTTCACCTTTTGGCTGTACCCTATCTTTTAGTTCCTCTTCCTTATTCCGCATTGTATCCCGTATCTGTAGTAATAAACCCATTTTTAGTTGACCTTTTTTTTTTTTGTTTGTTTGAGATATCGAGGGCTTTTCCCAAAGTTCTCTTTTACCGTCGCGTGTCTGCAGAGTGTCGTTCCGGGGGTTGCCTTTCCCGCGTCTTGGTCTATTGGTAGTATCTCTTCCTAATTCCTGTGCCTTCGACCGTCGTAAGGATCACCGCCGGCCGGGCACGCCGTAACGTAACCCGTCTATTCCCTTTCCTTTTTGATGCTATCAGTGGTACTGGGCTGTCGGTTGGTCAGGTCTCGGGGCGCGTCTGTGCAGAATCTCGACACCTTTGTTCTTTTATTTTGATTACCTTTCCTGTACCGGTTGAATGCCGAAGGGTCACGTTTTGGCCAAGCCATTGGTGGTGCTGCGCTTGTGTCGGCATTGTCACGCACTTCTGTCAATCCTTTTCCTTAGTCGATGTCGACTTTTCACGTTAATAACATCGTATGTTTTATGTTATGTCTCGCACAGTTGTTGGTTGTCTCGTCTGTTTAGCTTAGCGGTAATTTACAAGTAAATAACCTTTGGTAGTGAGGAGGGAATTGTTACACTTTGTTTTTTTTATTATTTTCAGTATTGTGAATTTTACGTTTACCCTGTAGGATTTACGTTCGGTATTATTTTATTTTAAATATTGGGAAATTGTTAGTTTTGTTTCGGACAATAAGAACTGGATTACTAGATTATTTTTGGTGATCTGTGTTTTTAATGTTAATGTTTGTCGACCCTATCGCCATCTCGTTTCCCTGTCGTGGTGTTGTTCATGTGTGTATCACTACCGACTGATGGAAGATCGCGTGGACCTCGTGATTTTTGAGATGGCTTGATTAATTAGTCTTCGGGAAGCATTTATTTTAATTGTTTTGGGTTTTACAATTCATGGTTTGTCGTTTAAAAATATTGGTGTAATTTTCCACTTCTAAGTTACTGCTTTGACGCTAATTATATGTACGTAGTTGTTATCCTTTGTCTGTTGGGGTTTGTGGGCATTGGCTCATTTGGTCGGATATGTGCTTCACGCTGTGTGTGTGAGAAGAATTCTTGGTCTCTTTTGTCTTGTCTTGTGAACAATCAACACGTGGTTAATTGCAAAACACGGTGGCTGATCGGCACTTGTGGATTTAATACCTTTTAGTTGTATCGTGAACCATCGTCGTAAGATGGATTAAATGAAGGAATTCACAAGCATAAATTTGGTTCTGTCGCTTTGAAGAAAAGCTATAAATGGATATTTGTTTAGCTGGTTAGGGTTGCCGTTGTTGTAAGTATTTTATTAGCGTGTTGGACTGTTGGTAATTTCCTTTTGTCTTTCCTATCTTTCTTTTAGTTGCAATTATTGGCAGATGTTGCAATTGGTAGCGGTTGATTACAATTAGTAGCGGTTAATAACAGTTGTTCAGGAGTTTGTAAATTGCCGATGCCTGACAAGTATTAAATACCGTCCCGCTGGGAATTGTGAGCACGTGTACCTTGGAGGTTATGTAGGAAATTGGAAACCTGTATCTTTGGAATGTTTTGGTGAAACACATATTTTTGGCACAGTTTCGTACACTTATATGTTGCTGTTGCTGTTCTGCGATATTTTGGAAGTGTGAGTAACCAAACAGACTTTTGATCGGACATCCCTTGTACGTGTTTCGTATCCTTGGAGGAAAAGTATTGTGTATTTGAATGTGTGTCAACATCGAACAGGTATTGTGACAAATTTAATTTATGTTTATTACCATTGTCTGTAATTGCATCATAAGAGTGCAGATAAACACGACTAAGTTGCATAAGTTGTGTACATTTTGAATTTGTATCGTACAGTGTATTCGTAAATTCTTGTATAATTATTCATTAGAGTCAACGTTAATCTTTTAATTAATTTTTATGGTGACATACGAGCCACTAAGTTTGTCTCTTTTCTTGTAACGTTCAATTAAATTTTACTTGTGACCTATGTGGGGTTACAACATCAATTTTCGGCTTGTTATATAGCAGAATTATTTTTGGTGTATCAATTTTAATGTATATTTGGATGCTATTTGCTTTGTAGTAATCCAGTGATCATTGTATAAAATTTATTGTTTGGTAAACTTGTAATTAATCAATTTAGACCCTGTAGTATGTATAAGTTTGAACGATCATCAACGATCTGAATGTTTAAATCACGTTCACTCTATGTAAGGCAAAGTTAACTGAAGCTATTAGTGATTATACTAGTATTAGTAATTAACATCCTTTAGAGTTATTGCCCTAGTGCGATCAGCTTGTTGTCAGGCTCTGATATACAGAGTGTTACGTTTACTTGGCTAAGATTTTGTTGGACTGTGTACAAGCTGCTCGACACTGGAAGGAACTCTTTGGCCAATGCTGCCTGTGTTATTTTGTCAACTTTTACATAATACGTTTGCGTAATTCATTTGTTTCTTTGGTACACATTTGGTGACCATGTACAACGTTTAAGTCAATTTTCAGTGTTTTAATTAATTACATTTGAGTACCCTTGTGGGACATTGTTTTCTTAATTATGTCATGTTGCTTATATTTATTATTTATTTTTGTAAAGTTGTAACGACAATTGGGTTGACCAAATGAATAGATGCTGTTAATGTCTCGTGCGTCTACTGTTTTCTGTTCTATATATGTTTATTTTTAATATACCTGATGTTGAGTTGTGAATGAGTGTGATGGTTTTATTTATCATTCTACCTGAGGGTCATGAATAAACTAGTTTCGGGTTTATAATCGTCGGCTAGGTGTATGGCATAGATACAATAGCGAAACTGGCGTCCTTTTTATAAGACCTTCGAATTATTTGAGTTTGAACCACGCCCAT
This sequence comes from Amphimallon solstitiale, assembly GCA_963170755.1. Lineage (NCBI taxonomy): Eukaryota > Metazoa > Arthropoda > Insecta > Coleoptera > Scarabaeidae > Amphimallon > Amphimallon solstitiale. Next base: position 41,124,085 of record OY720676.1, on the reverse strand, counting down.
TTTCTCGACTGGCTAGAGGCGGTGCTATACATCTTATTCTACAACAACCTTTGGGGAAGTATGAGGTAAGACCAAAGTTGGGTTATGAGTTGGTGTGTTTAATTGAATAGCGTTTCTCAAAATTTTAAGCCATCGGATAATTTGATTTAATAAATAGAAGGTTAGATATCGTGGTGGCGCCATACTTACTACTACTTGTATTTTTGGGTTTTGAGATGGCTATGGCCTTTTAAAGCGTTTGGTAATTTTGATATACAAGGGGTAGCAGGTATCTATTAGAAGGAACCCTGTATCAATTCCCAAACTCTTCAATAAATTGATTCCTTCTGGACCCACAATATCATATCGTGTATTGTTTTATTTACAAGAAGAGTAAAAGACAAACAAATTATTACTATTTGTAATCAAATGGACGAAATGGACGAAATTGTGAAAGCTGTAAAGAACACCGGACTGGGATATCGAATGGGCATGCATAAAATAAATATATTATGCAGCGCTGATGATGCAGTACTTACCACGGAATTGAAAGATGACCTCCAAAGATTGTTACAAGCGTTCAACAAGCAGGCAGGCAAACTCAATATGAAAATCTCCACAAACAAAATCAAATGCATGACCATAGCAAAGGAACCTCTGCGCTGCAAATTGGCAATAGAAGATAATGTCGATGACCAAAAACCATGTCAATCGAATATCTTGGATGTAAAATTACAAGCGCGGGTTTTTTGGGGGACGAGGTGGGGCAACAAGTTAACAAAGCAGCAACAATATCGGGACACCTTAGATATCCAATATGGAGAAACAAACACCTAAGTACAGATTGCAAATCAAGAATATACAAAACATGCGTACGACAAGTGATGACATATGGTGCTGAGACGAGAGCGGATAAATCGATAACAAAGAGATTACTAAGAAATGAAGACCTTAAGAACGATAACGGGACATATATTGAAGGATAGGCAGAGAAACACAGACATAAGAGAGAAGTGTCGAACGGATGGCGTGACAGCTGGCAGCAAACTCACAAGAATCGCCATTGCAAAGAAACCGGAACTAAACGGGCGATACGCCTTCCAAAAGAAGAAGAAAAAGAAGCAATCAAATTAAAGCAAAATAAAATAGAAGAATAAAATCTTACCCAGAATTTGATCAACATGAGAGTCATATATTTGATATTTTCTTTCGATATGTATATCGTCGCCATCGCGTTTTTGTGCTAGACTAGCAACAATTCCATCGTTTTTCCTTTGTCGTGACTTTTCTGCTTTTTTGTTCAACCTCATATCTGTTCCAGCTAAGCAACCAACACGATCAAGTTTTCCTTGATTAATTATAAACGTCTTATCTTCTTCGATCTTGATGATTTTCATTGTCTTTGCATGCGCGATGTCAAGAAAGATTTAAAAATTTCAGTTCAAAGTGCTTCTTCAGTTTTCGATACATTTCTCCGTTCTTTGTCAAATCTTCCTGAAGTTCTCACCATTCTCAATGCAAGTCAATTAATTTCTTTACCCAATCGAAACAGCTCTCGTGGGACCTCGAGTTTTCCCCGAAAATTTAAGCATTCCTGAATTGCTAACTTGGCGATTTCACTAATTTTCAGCTTTACTTGACGCGTATTATATAAAACAACACAATTAAAACTTGTCCATTTTATGTCAACATTGCGCCTAGAATTTGATGAGTAATCTTCCCCTCAAGAAAAATATTCTCATCTCCTCTCAATTGTCAAAACATTTTTCAGCAAAACATAATTCAAGTACCTGTAAGCGTACTATAAAATGAAAATGAATTTCCGTGCTATTTGAAAGTATGTTACATTTTTTTTTCTTTATCTTATATCTTATTAGTGTTCTATAATTTTTGTTGCATTTCCTGCGAGTGACGCTGTACATTTGTCTTTAATTCTTTCACGTATTAGGTCACGCCTAGAATTAGTCTTTTGTTTTACTGTTGGAATTAAGTATAATTAATAATTAATTTCCGCGAGTAATTAAGTGGGTTCCTTCATTTTTAATTAAATTTAAATTATTTTTCCTTCAATTCGCAGCGGTAGCGCCATCTCGTGTGTGTGCGACTGATTATGCTGTAGGTAGCATCTAGAATGACTTTCTGTTTAATGTTGCATAATTATTTGCGATTATTTCTATTTAATTACTTCTTTATTTGTTCTCATTAATTGGTCCCTTATCTTTTAAATATGTTGTGTAACAATTCTCTTTCAACTTGCTAGATGTCGCCTTGTCACCTTCTACCGCAACCTCGTGTTTTGGTCATTTCATTCGTTCAATATAGATTGAACCGTTGAGTTGATTTAAGAAAGCGATCCATTTACTTCAATCAGTGTCACTGTAATTAATGGACTGTTTGTCTATTTACCGTATAATTCATACCATAAATCGTGGATGATTAAACAGTGATAAATAAAATTTTTGGTAGTTTATTAGCTTTCTGCTGCATGGTGCAGGATTTTCGTATTGTTTGAAGTAGACCCCTGGATCGGTAAGCTACTAAGTTTCTTAATTTCTCTTTCTCCTGTCTAATACCTTGTTTCGTATATTTCCCCTTTTAGCTTTTTATTTTGATATCGTACTGTCGATTGCATTTATGTGCGAAAACGTGTTGGAATTCCGGAAGGTACGCCGCCATCACGCTTGCCTATCTTCCGCAAACACGTGGGCGTTTAACTATATCTTGGAATATTTGAACAATCCGCCGCCTTTGTGGGCAAATCTACCTCATTTGGACCCGGAATTATTATAGTTCCATGGGGGATGCATTATTGAAAACCGATGCCCCGTGTGGATCAAATGCACTGTCAAGATATGTATCTATAATTATTCTTATTTGTAAACCTATTTATCTGTTTTGCTTTAATTAATTTCATTAGAATACGTTGTGCTTTTATCTGTAAATTCGTTTTCATTAACGTTTTGAGTAGCTATCCAATTTAATTGCTAGTTAATTTCCATCAGGACAGTAGCCTATTTTGTAGTTTTTAATTATTTTTTTTGGCACTTAGAAGTGTTATAGCTAATTAATTATTTGTTTTATTTTTAAAAATACACATCTACAGTGTAATGACTGTAGGGGCTTAAATGTAAAGCGAGATCTCGTTCCGCCTTCATTTCTTTTGTAAGTTAATTAATTACTCATTAATCATCATAATATCATAACTTAATTAAATTTTAGTCAGTTGATTAGTTTCAAATTTACATTAATTTTCAATTTTTAAGTGCATTTATGCATCTTTTGACGTGTTATTGCTTGTCTAAATTGTATATTTTTGAATATTTTCAAATTTAATTTAATTTAATTGTTAAGCGCATTTATGCTCTATTGGCGTGGCATAGATGTTTTAAATTTAGATAGTTGTTTTTTTTATATTTAATTGTATTATATATAGGGTAATTCACCCATTTGTGGAATTATTATAAATTTTTTTGGTGCATCTTAGCATTCTTAATTCCAATCTTATATAATAAACTTGTTATTGTTGTTTATATTGTGTATGATTGTCTTACTGTACCTAGTGTACCCAATATTATTTTCACTATCGGAATAAGTATCTTATTGGAGTGGGCCTGAAATAGAATGACAGCTGGCGCCTAAGAGTCATCCACCTTCAGTAATCTGAGTGACCCATCCCCTAAAACCGAGAGTTAGAGGCACAGGCTCCACCCCATCTTTTCCAACGCACACTAGGGAAGTAAGGTAAGGCAGGTTGAAGGTGACACACAATAAATTTCCGAAACTTTCATAAATTTAGTTGGACAAAGCTACAGGTGTGAAAATCCGACAAACGGGCACATTTCTAATTTTCGACGGAGGACATTATTCTAGTTGCCGTTAGCGCCATTTGTGCCTCCCTTTCTGCCAGGACAATCCTGAGGAGAAGCGAGGGTAACAAGTAATCTTATCGTCGACTGACGAGGTATATGGGTGGATATTGCGAAGATCAAAGTGACATGTTTTTAGGGCAAAACTGCAAAAACACGTGGTGCACGTTTTTGCTGAAGCAAACTGCCAACTATGTTGTCGCAAATGTAATTGTCCAGCTACATGTTGACCGTTATTCTGCCTGCCAGTTGTGCCAAATTGTTTTCCTTTGTTATATTGGGTGCTTAAATATATTCTTTATTATACGTCAATATGTGAACAATTAAGCATAGAAAAATCGCTACTATCTATGCAGCTTTATCAAACTCGTAATTAAATTACCATTCTATACGAACGAATGCTAGATGATCGTAAAGATTTAATGACTTTAACTTCAAATTTAAATTCTTTTATAACACCAATTAATTAGAATTTACTGCATATAGGTGGAATTTTCATGTTAACTTTATAACCTAGTGCAGTTAAGGCATCGCAATTGAAGGAAACTATTAAAACAATAGTTACTTCAGTTATTAAACATTTAATTTCCTCTCGAGATTTAAAATTGCTTGTATAGTTAGTTATATTGAAATTTCTTGATGTGTTCCTACAGAAATTGTTTAGCAGAATCATTGTAATCTACTCTCAAATTCGTATAATACATAGTGCAATTCTTCTTAAAATATGTCAGATATTTTTTTGTTAATTGCAATAACGTTAAAATATATGCTTTTTTGAATATACAGTGTGTTTCACTTTGATATTTGAAAAATCAGTATTTTTTAATGGAACATCCGATTTAATTTTTTCTTTTTGAAAATATATTGCACTTAAAAAGCTCTACACACTGATGTGCATTTTTTTGATTTAGGCCCTTTGCATGGCCTGCTGTGGTATTAAATGTAACCCCAAAAATGGCAAAATCGTATTAGGCATTTTTTTAACAAAAAAACTATTTATACAATCGATTTAGCCATGCTTCGAAACCCTTAGTACCAAGTTTCAAAGTCGCATCTTATACAGAGTGTTTATAATTTAGGTGCAAACTTCGAAAAATACCAATGTTTGGGAGCACCCTGTATTAACAGAATAAAATATTTTCGAGATTTTCTTCTTTCGATGGAGGTGTAAGTACTATGGCTTTGAAATTATACTCTTTTTATTGGTCTAGTTAATACAGGGTATTCGTAATAAAAAATCAAATTTAAGGAAAAATCGATTGTTTTCGTTTTTATTTTTAGTAAAAGAAATTTAACTGAACATAACAAAAAACTACAAAATAAGTAAAAATAAATAAGATAAAATATTTTAGTGCTAGTCATGCATTCTTCTGTTATTCTCTGCTTAAGTTGAGGACATTAATTATTTAATTATGTTGGAAGAAAAAATGAGAAGTGATTTGGTTATCATAAATTCCGCACCTTACATTAATTTTCTCATAATATTGTTTTTTAAAATGAATAATCCAGTTAGGGTTTACATCCGAACAGAATTTTTTTGTTGAGACATCGACAAACTTTGGTGGAAGGTATTTCGCGAAATTTGTCTAACGCTAGTGAAGCAGGCCTTGAAAACAAAAATGTATCAAACTTCAAACAATTTGACACTTGCTGTTATATTGCTTAAAACGTTATTGTGTGTACCATTAAAGTTGTGTAAAAATGGTTAGAAATAAACTAACTTTACAGCAAAAAGTTGAAATAATAAGACTAGTTGGTGACAATGCAAAAACTTATAAACAAGATGCAGAAGAATTTAACAGGAGACATCAAGAACTAGAACCAGTGAGTTTTCAAACTGTAGCAAATATTAATTCTCTTTTCGATAGTACTGGTAATGTTATTTCCACAAATAAAAGGGGAAACAATTTAATTGAGAACAGAGAAAACATTGTTTTAAATCATATTCGGCACAACCCTAAAACTAGCGTTAGACAAATTTCGCGAAACACTAATATACCTTCCAGCAAAGTTTGGCGATGTCTTAAGAAAAATACAAAGGTTGCTTACAAACCAAAATTCCTACACACTTTAGAAAATGGTGATGAAAATTCTCGAATGGAATACGCTCTGTGGTGTCAAGGACATTATCTAAATGACCACAATTTCCTAAATAAAATTTTATTTTCGGATGAGGCAACCTTCACCACAAACGGGGTTGTATCTTCACAAAATTGTAGATTCTGGTCGGAAGTAAACCCTCACTGGGTTATTCACTGTAAAAGGCAATATTCTGAGAAAATTAATGTATGGTGCGGAATTTTTGATAAACAAATGATTGGTCCCCTTTTTTTTTCAACATAACTTGAAGGCCCAAAATTTTTTGAATTTTCTAAATACGAATTTCTGGGATGCCTTAGAAGAACTGCCAATTGCTAGACGTGCCGACATGATATTTTAAATGGACGGTGCACCCGTCCATACTGCAGCAATAATTAACAACTGGCTTGATCAAAAATTTCCCAGAAAGTGGATTGGGCGCTATAGTCAAGAAATTAAGTGGCCTCCGAGATCGCCAGATTTGACGCCACTCGATTTTTATCTTTGGGGGAAACTTAAAGAAAATGTTTACCGTACAAGACCCAATAATGTGGAAGAACTTAAGCGGAGGATAACAGAAGAGTGCGAGTTAATTTCTCATCAGGAACTCGCGAAAGTAATGAATCATTGCCAAAGAATGTTAGGAAAATGTATTCAAGTTGAAGGAGGGGTAATAGAAAACTCGAAAATTTAAAGATATTTGGTTATTTTGTAGTTTGTTATGTTCAGTAAATAAAAACGAAGAAAATCGATTTTTCCTTAAATTTGATTTTTTATTACGAATACCCTGTATTAACTAGGCCAATAAAAAGAGTATAATTTCAAAGCCATAGTACTTACACCTCCATAGAGAAGAAAATCTCGAAAATATTTCATTCTGTTAATACAGGGTGCTCCCAAACATTGGTATTTTTCGAAGTTTGCACCTAAATTATAAACACTCTGTATAAGATGCGACTTTGAAACTTGGTACTAAGGGTTTCGAAGCATGGCTAAATCGATTGCATAAATAGTTTTTTTGTTAAAAAAATGCCTAATACGATTTTGCCATTTTGGGGTTACATTTAATACCACAGCAGGCCATGCAAAGGGCCTAAATCAAAAAAATGCACATCACTGTGTAGAGCTTTTTAAGTGCAATATATTTTAAAAAATAAAAAATTAAATCGGATGTTCCATTAAAAAATACTGATTTTTCAAGTATCAAAGTGAAACACACTGTACATACATAATTTTAAAATAAAATGATTTAAAAAAATAATTCCCAAAATTATATAAGCGCTATATGTTATAACGAAGCTTACATAAGTTGAAATTATTAATTCTTATTAATCATAACGTTTATACAAAGAAAAAACTGACAGGAAACAATACAAAATACTCGTGATATTCTATTGATTGAGATGCCAAATTGAAATTGACTTCCTATTTTAGTTCTAATCGCTTTTAGTTTCAAATACCATTAATATCCGATTAATTGGAGATATATCAAAACGATACACATTAATATCGTATGAACTTCCGTTTGCTACAGTTTCGTCATCAATTATATTAGAACTTTATATCCGGTAAAATCTTCGCGTGTTAATTAAAGGCATTAATCTTGGAACGAATAGTCGCACATACATCCCTATCAAGGTCTTGTTCCATTCTCATCAATAACAATTCATAATTAACGAACAGTCGATTTAGAGATACAAGTATTTTACATTTCAAGAATATGTAGAGAAAGGGAGAATGTTTGTGATATAAGTGTCTTCCATTAATAAACGTTGTTAATATTCATTTCATATAGAATTTCTCATTAATATAATTTTTTAATTTCTTGTTAAAAGTTTTAGTTTGACTGAATTTTTAGATAAATTTTATGATAATAATAACTTCACGTAGGAGGCTATAGAATCGTTAAGGCCCGGTTATAGTGTTACCGACCGAGTCCATTTTGTACCAGAATCTTATTTCATGCTTTTTGTAAAAATAAGAATACGAATAATAAAATTTAAGAAGTGGAATGATTTATAATTAAGTAGTGATTAGTCTAAAGCAATTAATTGTTATAAATCGTAATCAACTAATTCTAAAAATCAAGAAATATAACCAAGGGCATAAGGATAGCATTAGGATAATGTACGCATGTTTTGCGAAAAGATAGTGCAAACAGAAATAAAAAATATGCTTTTATTTGCCTGAAAAGCATGAAATACATATGATAAAAAACATAGGCGTTCTGTAAAACGCTGCTTCCTAATAGTTTGTACATTATTTCATAGATAGCACCACAAGATAAAATAGTCAAGGCCAAATGTGGTGTAGCAGATACAGTTGACCTTGAAATAGAAAATAATGTGGGAAGGAGAAAGAAAGCTACATACCCTTTCCTTATTAAAATATTACAAATACATTTGATACATACTTTTATACTAAACTTGAGGGGTAGCACAATTTATTAGTTTGTGTAGGAATATTTTATTTTTTGAGCCGCATCCAACTAAAGAATAGATAGGTATATTTTATTACTTTCTTATACGTATGAGAGTTTCAAATTATAGAATTTTAAGAATTTTTTTATATAAAAATTATTCAAAATCGTATTATAAATACTTATTACTATTCTCTTAATAAATCCCTATAGAATGCATACTTTGCAAGACATTCGAAAAAAAATGAGGTGTGGCCACCACACGACGTTCTTATACGTATGAGCGTTTCGAATTATAGAGTTTTAAATTTTTTAATATAAAAATTATCTAGAATCCTATTATAAGTACTTCTGTTCTCTTAATAAATCTCTATAGAATGCATACTTTGCGAGATATTCGAAGGAAAGTGCTACTCGATAAGAGTAAAAGTGTTACTTCCGGTCCGAATTTTGAAATTTCATTTATACAAAAAATATTTCAAAATCAACTCTAAATACTTTTGTACTCTTGACAAATATTTATAGAACGCATAATTTACGACATATTGGCAAAAAATCGCTATTCGATAAGAGTAAAAGTGATACTTCCAGTCCGAATTTTGAAAATGTTTTTATACAAAAGATATTGAAAATGAAGTTCTAAATACTTTTATATTCGTAGCGTACCTGTCTAAAAAGCATGATTTTTGATAAGAGTAAAAGACCTACTTCCGGTATCAATTTCGAAAAACTTTTTAAATAAAGTTGTTCTCAATTTTAATTTTAAGTACATATGAATTCTTTATAAATTTGTTTAAACTTAGTAGTTGACAAAATATTGGCAAAATTCGATTTTTTCACTGAAGTAAACTACTACTTCCGGTATATGAAAACCTAATCAGATCTCAAGAGGGAGATTGTACACGTCACGCACACACACACACACACAGAGAGAGAGAGACAAACAGACATCTTTCAAAAACCACTTTTTTGGTGTCAGGCGACTTCAAAACGTGGACATCTGCAAAAATCTCGAGGTCGAAAACTTTCGTCATCACAATACTTGCTTATACCACGTATAAGAAAGTAAAATGGTTTTTAAAAAATGTCTCTCTCTTTGTGTGTGTGCGTGTGACCACGATAGCGATCAAACCGCTATAACTATCAATTCGAAATATTACGATTATAATCTCCCTCTTGAGATCTGATTAGATTTACACTAAAATCGGCATACCGGAAGTATTAATTTACTTAGTGAAAAAATCGAATTTTGCCAATATTTCGTCAACTACTAAGTTTAAAGAAATTTATAAAGAATTCATATGTATTCAGAATTAAATTTGAGAAGAATTTTATTATGAAAGTTTTTTGAAATTCCTGCCGGAAGTAGATCCTTTTCTTATCGAAAATCAGTTTTTTGCCAAAATTTCGCAAGTCATGCTTTTTAGACAGGTACGTTACGTGTATAAAAGTATGTAGAACTTAATTTTCAATACCTTTTGTATCAAAAAAATTTCCAAATTTGGACCGGAAGTAAAACTAAAGCGAAGTTTAAACAAATTTATATAGAATTCATATGTATTCTGAATTAAATTTGAGAAGAATTTTATTATGAAAGTTTTTTGAATTCCTGCCGGAAGTAGGTCTTTTTCTTATCGAAAAGCAGTTTTTTGCTAATATTTCGCAATTCATGCTTTTTGGACAGGTGCGTTACGAGTATAAAAGTATTTAGAACATAATTTTCAATACCTTTTGTCTCAAAAAAATTTCCAAATTTACAACGGAAGTAAAACTTTTACTCTTATCGAATAGCGACCTTTTGCAAATATGTCGTAAATTCATTCTATATATATTTATCAAGAGTACAAAAGTATTTAGAGCTGGATTTGGAATATTTTTTGTATAAATAAAATTTCAAAATTTGGACCGGAAGTATCACTTTTACTCTTAGTGAGTTGCATTTTCTTTCGAATATCTCGCAAAGTATGCATTATATAGACATTTATTAAGAGAATAGAAGTACGTATAATAGGATTTTGAATAATTTTTATATAAAAAATTCTTAAAATTTGGCTAATTTTTCTATGAAATAACACTATTTCAAACAATTTTGTATAATTTGAAATGCTCATTCGTATATATATTATTTAATTCTTTATTTCAAAAGTAAGACAATTTATTTTTTTAGATGAAGGAAATACAGCAAGAAAATACTACATATAAACTAAAAAATATATAAGTACATGGTAAATAATAAAATTTTATCATGAGTAATATAACTCAACAAATATAGGGAAACTTCTAATAAGCAATGTAGAGAACATATTTGTAGTTGAAAATAGAAATATATGCGCCTATCAGAAAAAAAAAACATTTTTAAAATATATTAGAGTGTTAAAGAAATTTACATTATTCGATCGTGTTTTCTATTTATTTTAAATCTCTCTTCTGACCGAATAAATAATATTTACACACTTATATTACCCCTTTAGCACATACCTCTGCTTTATATCCACTTACAATAATGTGTAGGACGGAAAGAGAGGTATACGACTTGCAACGTATTCTCCCTCTTACTTTAGAAGACCGATATTCATTCATAATGTTACCTGGGCGATCCAGTTCGTTCTACAATTCAGTAAATAAATCGTTTTCTTTACTTTCGTCTGCATCCCCATGGCAACGAACTAAATTTTAATTTTAGTGTAATCCGTACATTTAGCGACATCTATATTGCATTAGATTTCGAACTCTAGCTAATTTCATACCTGTTGAAATTTTTACCGACTATAACCGGGCCTTAAGTCTACACAGACAATGCTGTACAATACGGGCTGTTAGAAATGTAATAGCAGGTCTGCCGTGCCATGGTAAAACACTGTATCTGAAAAAATGTGTTTTTGGGGTTTTGGCGTCTCCGATTTAACTTTTTTCGCTCTATCTCTACCTTCTGTTTACATTTTTCTATCATGATTTATAACGAAATTATGGAGATGGCTCTTTTCATACTTAGGTAAAACAACGCATAACGCTAAAAAAACACATTTGTGCAAAGGTAAAACGCCGTTATGCCTTTAAATTAGTTTTTTCCTAAGTTTTTCAGTTGTTATACCTAGGCAAAACAAATTACAATAGCATACAGCGTTTTACCTATGGAAGTGTATGGAATTCCTGACGGAAAAACACTGTATCTTCTTCATATAACTTGTTTTACCGTTCTTTCGGTAGGTGAAATGTATTTGTGAGGTTATGTCTTCAATTGATTCCTCGCATTCGTGTCGTGTGCTGCTCTTACCGAAGGAAAAGTGAAAATGGCGTCTAGAGGCAAACTTTTGGTCCCAGTGGCCTTAGAACTTGATAATCAACGAGAAGTTTCTTCAATAGACACAAAGAAGAAAATTTAAAATTAAAACAAACACATCTTGAGGTGAGTTAGTTATATAACTGCAGTAATGATATTTTGTCTCATATAATTATTTTTTTAAGGTTTGTAAAACCAGAAATAAATACCGCCAAGATTGTGATCTGAACGATGAAAATATAAAGGTGTTTGCGGCAGACCTGCAAAAGGTGTTTTTGTTACCACGGATGCCCAAAATTAAAGACTCGTTTTTCACATCAAGACTGATTGTTTTTAATGAGACTTTTGCTGCGATGGATAAAAAAGTGACCACTTCTGCATTATATGGCATGAAGCAATAGCGCGAAGGCGGGCCAAAGATATCGCAAGTGCCTTTATAAAATTCCTGGAACTAAATCGAGATTTCAAGCACATTATCTTATGGTTAGATAATTGCGGAGGTCCAAATAAGAACAATATTTTGTTTTCTGCATTGATATCTTATTCTCCTTTTTGTACAATTGAGACACTTATTTTGAACTATTTGATCAGTGGTCACACTTATATGGTCGCTGATGGAATACATGGAAAAATTGAACAAGTCATTCGCAAAAAAGGTAACGTGGAAGATTTCACTGATTTCCAAGAAGTTTGTAATATGAGTTCCAAGAGAACAAATGCAGTACTAATGCAAATTGGAGACTTTATGAAATTTGAAAATAAATTCAAAACATTCAATAGAAAGAAAACCAACAACAATCAAGAAACTTTCCCCTACTTTAAAGACCTAGTAAGTGTAAAATTTATTTTAAGACCGATTTTGATCAAGTGGAGTATAAATCATGCAATGTGTTAAGAAATAGATGTACTTTGACACTTCCAGAAAAACTATAAAACTCTCGTGGAATATCAATACAAAAAAAAAGGTCATAACTGACAACTTAGTACCAAAAATGAAGGAGAATAGGAGGGTATTTTGGATTAATTTACCAGAAAATTAAACGGCAGCTGATTTACTAGAAGAAGGTTTTTAAGCATATCTGTATCTTATTCAATTTTCATTATTTGTGTAATATTATTTTCAAATTTGTTGAAATTAAATAAACTTTTCAATAAAATATATATGTGTGTATATTATACCTTTATACTAGTGATAATTATAATTTGGAATGAAAAAGAAAAGAAATTTAGAATGAAGGTAAGGGACATTACATCGTTTCGAATGAAAATTACTTCTGGATAACCTTACATATTACAACGTCAAAACAAGTTAAAGCAATATACCTTGTTTTCATCATTAGTGACAATTTTATTTAAAAAAATACATAAAATGGTAAACAAGTTTAAACGACACAAAATGTTTCAAAATTGTGTTTATGGTTTAAATGCACGAAAAATGATGAAAACTAGTGTTTGAAGTGTTACACTAAAATTTCGCTAACATCGAATGAAAAATGTGTAAATGGCAACAATTCAAACTTTAAACGTTTCTCCTGAAAACTAACATTTTTGCGTATGCAGTGTTTTACCATGGCACGGTAGAGGTATTAAATTTTATATTACGTACAGTGACAGCAAAAAAACAATTAATCATATTATTATACTAATTCAATACAACATATTATTATTTCTCTTCTTTGAAGAAGACACTGTGCGTCGAAACGATCGTCATGATATTTTATCAATAAAGTGGGAATTTAAGTGATTTTCACTGTCAGTTTTATTTACTTTCAACATTATGAATTTCCATCAAGTAAAGGCTACATCGATCCAAACAAAAAGTTATTTACAATTAATAAATGACTTAAAGTATGCATACATGAATTAATTCGTATATGAAAATGTATGAATGCGCATCTACACCAAGCTGGCATTGCGAACAACAAAGTACAGACAGCTGTTTCGATGTGACATAGATCTCATCAGTGTACGAGGGGATCCTGCTTGAAACCTTGAGCAACCCCAGAAGATGGAGCAAATTGTTTCGAATAGAAACCATTCCAGCCCGCATAATTGCAGCAGGTTTGTTTGAAAAATTAAATGCGTCAAGCTTCGACAGCAATATCGAATAGTCAGTGGAATTAAGGGCCTTCGCAAAGTCGGTGTGGATTGCATCCACATATATGCAATTGCCCAGAGTGTCTTTTATAAATTGAGTTAGTTCTGCTAAGTTAGTTGTGGTAGATCTGCCCGAGATGAAGTTGTGCTGTTGGAATGCAAGTCATGACGTATAATTACGAAAATTTTTGTTAATTTAGAGTATTTTTAAATAAACTGATGATGTTGCTAATAATTCTAATGGGTTGATAGTTCCGTGCATCCGATTTATCTCATTTCTTAAGGACTGGTATTATCCGAGTGATTATCCATAGCTCAGGAAACAGACAGGGTGATCTAACTATCGAAGCCTATTATATGCAGGACGGACAGCGCAACACAACCCATGTGGACGGGAGCATTGGTATGCAGCAGCATACCAATACATATTTCGTCAAATTTCCCCTTCTTCCTTCTTTAATGATTTGTTTAAATCACTCGAGGATTGACGCCAAGAATTCCCGAGTTATAGAGACGCCTTTATCGTTATAACCAATTAACAGTATTCCTTCTGAGTCACAAAAGACAGTAGCCATTAGTTTTCAGGGCGACACTGACACCGCAAAATTCTTGGGTGGCGGTTTGCCTTTTTTATGCCACTGCATGGAATCTTGCTTAAACTCAGGTTGATAACGATGAACCCAAGTTTTATCTCCAGTAACAATTATACAAAATATACCATCTCTGCCTTTAGTACAGAGCTGCAAAACCGCAAGAAAACATTCCACTCGCTGTTGTTTTTGCGGCGGCATTAGCATTCTCGGTACCCACCTTGCCTTGCGAAGATGGTCATGAAGAATTTTAGAAATGGTTGTATCAGAAATTTCTGTCATTCCTGCGAGTTGAGCATCTTTCATTATTAATTTTTCGACTTTTTTAACAAGTTCTGGAATGGTCACTTCGATAGGTCTCTCCGACCGTGGATCGTCTTTAAATGATTCCCTATCTTGCTCAAAGCGACTGTGCCACAAAACCATAGATTTGTCCATGTAAGAATTTCCATATACCGATGACATCTCTTCCAGTATGGTATGAACAGACTTTATTTGTTAATGGGCTCGATACTCCTTTGTCGCCATATTTCACACTTCCCAATTAAGTTGCTTGTTAGACTATAATTTAAAGACTACTGAGGCTATTGTATTAAAACTTTATACTTGTAGAGAATATATTTTTATATTATTTTCTAGACCGCGTGCGCAGATTCGGTTGTTTCCGTACTAGCAGCATCATTATCACACGAACAGTAGTAGTAATAAGACGTACGCTGTAACATGTGTCTATGCATATTTTTGAAGTTTAAGTATTAAATAGCAAACGAATTAAGAAAAACACGAAAGACGACGAATATATAAACAAAAGACGAATTCCAAAGAAGAAAAGACGAACGATTAAGAAGACAAAGAAGTTGCTCTGAGCAGGAATCCTGTCATAATTATAACTGTTGATCACTCCTTACTAGCAAAAATTCAAAAGGACTAAGAAGCCGATGACGGACTGTAAGGCATAGAAGAACTATTCATAGGTAGCAGAAAACTCCAAGTAATACCGAAGACGCTTCAAAACTAGATTATCAGAAAGATACACGAAAAGAATACTACGAGAAGGCGAAGAGAGGGCGAAGTGAAGACGAAGAAAATACGAAGAGAAGACGAAAAAAAGACGAAGAGAGCATGAAGGAAAGACGAAGAGAATACGGAAAGAAGATAAAGAGAAAACGAAGAAAGAACGGCGAAATGGATCGAAGAGAAATGCGAGAAGATGCAAGGAAGCAACTAATCCAGGTTCAAAGCGAGAACAGGAGAAGTTTCAACAAGAAAAGAAAAAATGTTTCAGAATTTCAATTGAGCGACGTAATTGCTATCAAGAGGACACAACTGGGTCACGGACTAAAGCTAAAAGAGAAATACCTCGGCCCCTATAAGGTCACTAGGGTTAGAAAACACGACACCTATGACGTGATCAAGTACGGAGATCACGAGGGTACAAGAATGACTACAACGTATGACAAGTACATGAAGCTATGGATACCCTTATTCTGGATCTTCGTCCAAATTGTAGAGAATATATTTTTATATTATTTTGCAGACCACGTGCGCAGATGCGGTTGTCTCCATACTAGCAGCATCATTATGATAAGAGCAATTATACTAATAAGACGTACGCTGTAAACATGTGTTTATGTATATGTTCGAAGTTTAAGTATTAAATAGTTAATCTGCAGTGATCTGTTTAATTTCCCTATGATCCATCCAACATATTTATACGAATAAATGAGTCACTGAACAAATTATGACACGAAAGCGAATCTAAAAAGACATCCTCGTAACTTCAGTTGAACCAGCACTGGTAGATGAATAAAGGTAGGCGTCAGAAATAGTATTGGCAAAAGCATTTATGATGTCCTGAATATTTGTCAGTCAGTTAGTCTCATACAGCCCGAAATTTCAAAAGTAGTCCTTTTATCAGCCAAATACTTTGAAAACGCTCGGGGATCACAGACGATTGAAAATTCTCTGTAGGTTTGGTACTTCTTTTAAGTATAAGATGTTTTACGCTTAAAATGGATTGCGTTTTTGCGTTTATGAAGGTAACCTTCTTTCAGTCTTAAAAGCTTTCTGATTTTAGTGTTGTACCACTAAGAAAATACTTACTTGGAGAATTTTTTTTAACAGAATGATCCACATCATAAAGGGCGCAGTCATCAGCATTGCAAAATTATGTCTGCAGTTGTTGTTTGATGGGGATGTAGTGGCCAAAACATCTCCACAGAAATTCAGCAAAATATCAAATATATTTAAAACAAATAAAAAACATGGTTTAACAAAGCATTCTTTCATAATGTTCTTTATTCAAACACGACTTATTTATTCCTAGCAGGACATAACGATTTATAATTATCAAACAGAAAAACAAATAAGGTACGAAATAAACGAACTCCGGTTTAAGACTGTAATAATTCAGAGTAATAAAAAAAATGTAGCATTTCTCTCTCAATTCCATTATTATTAATCGTCAGTGCTAACTTAAATGGCTAGCAGTTCAACACAGTCCTATTGTTATAACGACACGATAATCCACGAATGAAATATGGTTTTATTGTATTGTCCCGGAACTTTTGAAGTGCGGACGTAATGCTTTAAACTTTCTAGTGCTCGCACGAAAGGACAGAGGAGAAATTTATTCTTTTTTTTTTTTATTTGTGAAGTTTCGAGAAATTTATGCGACTTCATATATTCATATCTGTTTTAGTTACTTATGGGGTAAGATTTATTGGCATACTTTGCGAGTAGGATAAAAAGGTATTTGTGAAAAAATTAAGTAATATTGAAACAAATATAATAACTTTTATTTATTACCAAACCTTGGATTCGAAAGGTAGGAAGTTTTATGATATGAATTATGCGATGCCTTGACACAAATTTCTCCTTTCATAATAGACAAAAGATTAAATTTTGTATCTACACTTAAGTGTTACCAGCTTAAATTACTAATATGTATATGTAATACTTTTGTTATTAACCCAGATACGCCCAGCACTTTTTTTCTAAAATATGCGAGGGATATTTTTTTTACAACCTCCGATAGGTTACAAAGGAAAGACGGGTGAATATAAAAAAATGATTGCATTACTAAAAGTAATGTACATTAAAGGTTACTTTGTATATACAGGGTATAGCACCTAAGATGCCTCGGACCGTAGCTCCTCTATCATACAATATTTCGAAAAAATTCTAAGAGAAAAATTGTCCATAACTACAATCACCATTTCCCTAAAATATTTTTGGTAATCAGTGCCGTATCGTATTTCAGTGGCGTATCAAACCTATGTTTTTTTAAATGGAACAATGTATATTTTGTGGCTGATTCGGAAAGCCCCCAAAAAGTACTTTTTTTTCGTATATAACGTCATACTCCTAACTTTAGCGGTTTCGCTGTTATAACGGTTTTTCTTCGCAGTTAGACCGTACTTCGACATTTTTTTTTGGCAGGAACTAAATTGTACCGGCGTTTCGGTTTCGAATTTAGGGATAGACTAAAACCTTTTCTAACTACTCCTAATTTTTTTTTCAAGTGATTTAAGGAAAGAAGATAATTTTTGATTGGGCTTTGCAAATAGTCATTTTTTTCTAAAATATCAAATGGGAACCATATAAAATAATTATATCGTTGGATAATCGAAATTCCAAGTTTTTCATTTATTAAAAACAAAACACATTTCATTACAAAATTAAAAAGAAAAAAAAGTTGTTAGGTCAATTCGTCGAAAAACGTCTTTTTTCAAAGTCAGCTGTCATGATAAAACAATAGAAGTGTCAAAGCAAACGGAAAAAATAACAATAAACTGACAGCAGTATTATTGTTATCTGATAAACGTTGCGAAAATGTCTGGAACTCAACAAGAAATGGTTGACATGTGTTTATTCTTGGAGAATGATTCAAAAATTGTTTGTTGGCGCCACGAGTGTACTCTGAGAGATATCCTCTCAGAACGTGTCCAAATCCACGTGAGTTTACAAAGGTGTTGGATAGATTTACGTCTACTGGTACTGTTCAACGAGCAAAGAGAGTTAGAACGAAGCCAGTTTTGACCGTAAAAAACGAGTTGAAAGTTCTGGAGACTGCTGTTGAAAATCCTCATATCAATGTCCGCGAAATTATTAGGAACACTGACAAGTTACATCCATTTAAAATTCAATTGCAATTGAAATTTCGATTATCCAACGATGTAATTATTTTAAATGGTTCCGATTTGATATTTTAGAATAAAAATGACTATTTGCAAAAACCAATTGCAGAAATTCTGCCTGGTTTCAAAATCTTGTGATTGCAATTCCTGGTTCCTGGTGAAAAAAAAAATACTCTTTGGGGGCTTTCCGAATCAGCCACAAAATATACATTGTTCCATTAAAAAAAACATAGGTTTGATACGCCATTGGAATACGGCACGGCACTGATGACAAAAAATATTTTAGGGAAATGGTGATTGTAGTTATGAACAATTTTTCTCTTAGAAATTGTTCGATATATTGTATGATAGAGGAGCTACGGTCCGAGGCATCTTAGGTGCTACACCCTGTATTGAAAGCGCAGAGTCCCCATTTACGCGCTCCCTGTATTAACACGAGACAAAAGACGGCCAAAAGTAGCGAATTGGGGAGCGAATGATCTGATAACCTGGCCTATCTACTGTGGGAATGAAAGTGTCACTTGAGGGAGACGAAGGTCCCATGTCCCATAGGCTATTTTTTATATCTCCGATGAGAGAGCAAACGGCCGAAAAGAATTTTTGAAAATTTTCGCACGTGTAGAAAATCACGCTGTATCGCCGCTTTCTGCCGTAAGGAGGACGTGTAGAGCGATAAATTTAGTTCAGTATTTAATATGGCGGTGGGTCGGCACAGCTGACAATGACACCCCAAAGTCCAGGTAAAGTCGAGTAAAATGTAGTTGAAGACATCAGATTTGACTGACAAACATCCACCTGAAGTTTGATTAAGGTTGGCAGTCGCGCGAAAATTCAGTTGCAGGTTATGAACTTTCAAAACCGTTTGTCGAATTGACTTCGCTATGACACTCGCCGAAAAACATCAGAATTAGATAGAATAATGTCAGTCGTGTGAGGTGCGATACTCCTCCTTTAAGCAAACGTTAAATTTTATCATGCAATAAGTTTGAAGGAACCATATTTAGAAGAAAGGCCAATTATATGATCCCTGCCGTAAATTAAGGTGGAAATAATTGAAACCACAAGGTCAGTAACTTCATACGAATATATATCGCGTAACATTTACGATCTTAAACGTTTGCAGGTTTCGTTTGTTAAATACTTCCTGGAAATATCAATATAGATTGAGAGAATCAAATGCGAAAGCACTAAAGAGTGTACTAAATGGCATTAATTTCATCCATCACAAATTTAGAATTGATTCCAAGAAAGGTGAACTCAAAACCAGGAAATAATGCAGAAGAGATCCGTCTTTTGAATTCATCGATATGCAATCATTAGTTTGACATGTTGGTATGTAAATAAGCTTAAGTGTAAGAATATTCACTAAATTAATGGGAAACTTTAACACTGATGGACAAATATCCATCTGACGTTTGATTTGCGATGAAAATTCAGTTTCACTTATGAACCGTCAACGTGATCGATAGGCGATGACATTTGCTGGCACAATAGTGTCGGTCGTGCAATACGACCCGTTATGTCGTCTCATAAATACTCTGAATTGACAGCAGTAAATACTGAAAACACCAAAGATGTAAATATCGAGAGATGTGCTGTGAGTAGAGTGCGAAGAAATATCGGGGAAGAATAGTCACTATAAATTATCGACCAATTATCAAACTTTAACGTCGGAAAGTCGACAAATGTTGGACAGTTTAGGAAGAAAAATGCGTTTATTTGGTTGATTACACGAACATGATATTTAAGCGATCAAACGGGTTCGATATTTTCGATTTTTTGTGAATAAAACTCTAAATTTTTGAAGTTGAGTAACTGCTATCAAACATTTATATGGACCTGAATGACCAGTCATATATGGGTACATAATGGCAAAGAAATCAAAAAATCCAGGTTCAAGTGTGGTACTTTACTGAAATGAGATACCTATTAGATATGTATTATTGTTATTACTAATTATTACTGTAGTTATATGTATTTGTTCTATGCGGAAGACACTAATATCTAATAAAATATCTCCCATCCTTCTCTCTCTATTAGTATAAATTGAAAATTAAAATATTTCGACCATTTCTATACCTTCAAATATGTCACGTTAAGTCTGTTATTTTCTCAAAATTAAGTAATTAAAAGACATAAATTAGGGTTTTTAACCTGCCAAGGTATGGTTTTCTTGTTTTTCTCTACAAAACTTGTCCATGCCTTAAAAATTAAGAGCTATGTGATACTTTAGATTTTATCATAGAAAACAAAAATTGCCTAATTTAAAAGTATTTGTGCCTCAGTAATATCGATTTGTGTACGGAAATCGGAAACCTTCTTATAAAAAGACGTCTTTCATCTTACTTTACCCAATATTGTGAACACAAGCCGAGTACAAATATCATTCGCCTTCAATATCAATTAAATTTACTGCCGCTTCTAGTGTAGGCAGTACTTATTTTTATAGATCTTCAAGAAATAAAAAGCAATTATATGAAGGGCGGAAAATATGTTTTTATCATCGGCTTGAGTGTCACGCAATAACGTGAGGAGCAAACGGCCAAGCCATTTATGAATTATTGTTAAAGTATTATTGCCCGTAAAGTGTAATACGGATTTTGAGGTGGTGAAAATATGCTTTCCATCCAGATTTAATAAAGGCGCGGCACTAAACTTTTATTGGACAGGCGGTAATGTGCAATTAAAAACGGGGCAATAATTTATTCATTTGTCATAATAGTTTATGTTACAGTGCACATTCGTCACGGAATTATGCCATAAAGTGCCCGCGATATTAAATTTGATACTAAATTTATTGACCCCGATTAAAATAAGTGCTATAAATTAAATTCAAATTACCCAGAAAAGTGTCGAGCTTTTGGAATGTCTGCAATGTAACTGCTTAAATATATAAAATACGTATTTGGCGGGTAAGAATAACAAATTCTAAAAAAAATAGATGCTATAACAAAATGGGTGCAATATTTATGCTTATTTATGTATCAAAAATGCTCTCTTTGTGTGTAGAATTTTGTAAGAGCCTTTCAAGTCCCTATGCCGCTATTCTTAATTAACATCGCGACGCTTATGTTGTGCGTTTTGATACATCAACTACGCTATTCTCGGTAGAATTAATAGCTTAGTACCGTAGGAGTATGCAGCGCCTTATTTGCAACTCGTCTTAAGTAGATCGGTCATCCTTGTGGATAACGGCTTTTACTGCATTGACATGACATCCTCATTCTACGCATATTTCCATCTAATAATGACAAGTTTTCGTGAGTTTAACTAAGAGTAGTAAAATCAGACAGTGCATAGTAAAAAGGATGTAGACAGTAAGAACACATCGAGTTCGGTCAGTCGGTTCTTCTAAGGTAGGTTCTTTATCATCATATAGTTTCTCTTTAGAACGAAAACACACCTCAAAATTGATAATTTATTCTTGCAAAAGTCATATAAACATAAAGTAATAAACTAAAAACATTAAGCATTAGCTTTCAACCTGAATTTTGAGCCAATACTTATACATGAAATAAACAAGTCTGTTAATTACAACAACATATTCACAATAAGTAAATCGCGACATATCAAATTGTTGGACCCTAAATAGTTAAATATATATACAAAATTAAATGTTAAGTTAATTTCTGACACGGAATAATGGATAGAGCAAATTGTAGCGAAAAATAAAGTTTTAACAGATTACTAATCATCAAGTGTAAAGCACAGATAATTAGCGGCGAAAAAGCCAGGCCGATCGTTCAACCTTTAAGCTCCGGAACAAACCGAAGAGCAGGTTCAGAACAGCTCTCAAGTGTTTTTACTTACAAGATGCGACGACTCTTATAGGAAATCCAACGTCAACAACAAATCTTATTATGACACGAAAACATATATTGTACACGTGATCATCGTGTGTATATCTTATATACATACGCCATATGAACGAGTCATGCTTTCGATCACGTACGCATCATGACGATATTCCTTCTAGAGTAAACACGTAATTACCCAGAAATTTCAATACTGCTATTCTACACAATATTACAATTTTACATATTTAGAAAAAAAATCATAATTACGAAGATGTATTCGTGTAAACGTGTAGAATTTATTAAAGGAAAAATTATCTTTAGTATTTAATATTTATAATTTCGATATTTTTATAGAGAGCCGAACAAAAGTTCGTTATAATTTCAGTGTTTTATTACTTTTAACCATCGAAAAGCCGAATTATTATATATTTTCTTTTATTGTAATTTTTTTAATGAATGTGAGGAAGTCTGTCTCCACCAGACGATGATGTTCCGTATTTACGTAGGTTCTCGATGGAATTGTCGTTATCCAGGTAAACAAACACCTCCACCATTTCTTTGGGCTGATTGAAATTTGATACCTAGCTACATTTTGCTCTATAAGATCAATTCTTCTCATAGAATTGTTGCTTTTTTTTACTCATATTAGGGCAAGTTACACTCTTTCACAATATCTCTTGACATGAGACACTTAGTAAGTTTACACAGGTATACAAATTGTCAGCATAAATTTTGTCAAATAATATTTATTCTTATTCTGGGGCAATTTTCTCATTATCATGATGATTTAATTGTAAATTACTTTTCCATACTGTATTTTATTATTTTTAGACTACTAGGACCTTTTCTTCGATAAAAATGAAAGTTTATCAGTCATCTACTGCTAGTATTCATGTAATACATTTTGAAACTAAAAAGAAATGAGTTTTTCCCTAATAATTTTAAGAAGTTAAATTTAATTTTTGTAAAATAATATTTATTCTTATTCTGTAGCCATTCATCATCAACATGGTGGAGTTGCTTTTCCATTTTAAGATGTTGAATCTAGCAGACTGTTATATTTGTGCAAATTTTTTCATCACTACCCAGACCTATTTTGGCCCCGACGCGAAATTTGCATATATTTCATTATCTTCCTCCCCTCAATCTTCTTTAGTGAAGACATTTACTTCGGGACGTTTGTTTAAATCGCGTTAACATCCATGTGCTACTCGTATATGATTTCCCATGCCTTTTTTAAAGAAAATTTAATTTTGTGCTAGATAAAAGTTGTTTAAGATCGATTATCATATGCTTGAAATGCAATAATTAAGTTCGATTTGTAAATACGCTCCTTTTGGTTCCTCACAACAAGAATTACATTTTCGAAATCAGTCATTTATGAACATTAAATTTGTGCATAATTCCTAAATTAATAACCGATTTGTTATGGAACTATGTGAAATGAATAAATTATCCATGTATTCTATCTAAATAATACAAATTAAACCACAGCAAGATGAAAGCGCAATTAAATATTACAGCAATCTTTATAACATTTAAATAGGTCATTCTTAAAAACTTAAAATTTCATTCTGTAAGTAGTGGTAGGATACTTTTACGGGTTCTGGATCCTCCTCCCCCCACCACTGCCTCACAACCAATTTTTAGTTTCAAATGCCACCACCGAGGTTTTAGTGACGGCCGAACAGATTTGAACAGCTACTGAACAGCTTCTGAACAGTTGTTGTACAAACGCTGTTCAAAAGCTCTTCAAAAGTGCGACAAACAGCTTTTAAAGCTGTTCAACAGCTCTCCAAAAGCTGTTCAGAATCTGTTTGTAGCATTTCAGAAGCTGTTCAATTCTGTTCTGCCATCTCTAAAACCTCGCTGGTGGTATTTGAAACTAAAAATTGGTTGTGAGGCAGTGGTGGGAGGAGGAGGATCCAGAACCCGTAAAAGTACCCTACTACTAGTTATTAAAATAAGTTGGGATGGATTGGGTTGAATTGAGTTAAGTTGGATTGGATGGATATCTACTAAAATAGGTTCTTCAATTACTAAAGAACAGTTTGTATTCCCCGCTTTTCATGAGGGTAATCTTAACGACATAATGTCAATTTAATTATCATAACTTTACAATGCAATAATTAAGCTGTCGTCCCAAGTAAAGAAGCACATTTTTAAAATTAGCTTTCCATATTTTAATCATTTTTAAATTAAATAGACGAACTTGATTCGGAACTATACCAGATGAATAAAGAATCAATGTACTCTATCAAAATGAAGAGTAATTAAATGTTTGTTCAACATTTATACAACTAAATAGCCTAATTTTTCGCTATAGAATTAAATACATGATTTTAATATGGTATTATTACAAACATTTTAATTTTATAGATATGAAATACAGGCTGTCCCAGAAATAAAAAGACGGAGTAGCAGAAATCGGAAGCAAGCTTGTGTAAAAACGCACCCTCAAAATATCAAGTCTTTATTCGTGCGCAGACGGCAGAAAAAAAATAATAAAGAATTCAATTGGCCTTACGCCGACCCTGGACTAAATATCCACCTGCTTCACTTTCACAATCGGTCCTTTTCAGGACCACCATATTACTTGTGTTAAAAAAAAGGAGGAGGAATAGATACTTCATAATAAATATTAAACCATTAATTACATTAATTTTACACCTGCTAGAAAAAAAGAATAACATTCTTGATATTTACTGTAATAAAGGCTAGAAAAACTAGGATTTATTGAATATTCTAAAATAATAATAATCAGCTGTTTCAGACTACAAACACATTAAAGAGCAATAACCTTCCTATTTTAAAAATAAAAACAATGTTTAATTGTCTGCAATAAAGTGTGTCGCCCATCTAGGTCAACAACCGACTACATAGCTGCGTTAGAAGCACCGGGCAAAAAATATGTTTTATATGAATGAGTACGATTTAACGTTTTTTCCCCGTTTTATACAAATAAAAGCGTATTTTTCTATGAATGCGTGTTCGTTTCTATTTACAAATGAGCATTCTTACGTGTATTTATAAACATACATTCTGTGCCAGGTCCATAATGTAAGTTTATTATCTAAAAAACAACATGGAAATTAAATTTTCAATTTCTTCGTTATTGCGATATATTTGGGCCTGTTTCTGTTCGGACTTTACATACCCGCTATCCCGTCATTTTATTTCTGAGACACTCTGTATAAAATAAGAAGTACGTAGTTATTACATTTTCTATATTTGCTTTTCTTTCCACATTTTTCACATTACATCGGTAAACCTTTCGAATGTGCTTAAATAAAACTGAAAGAATTTGAATTAAATAGTACCTGAACAAATCTTGGTGGGAACGAAAAGGCTTGCAAATATTTTGGCAAATATGAATACAATATTTGCGGTATTTAGTAATAAAAATACTTGAGGCAGTGTATATACAAATTTTTACGTATAATAAAGAAATACTTCTTACCTTCGGATGGTCCCTGACAGGAACTACTACGCGAACTGCTACTTTTATTGGTTTGTCTCTGGTTATGTCTACCATCCGCCTCTGTTCGCTTCCTTTATTTTCTGTAAAAAAGTATACTGTTATGAGTTTTTGGCCTATGGAAAATTTTATCATTACACATTTCTTATTTAAATAAGACGAATTGCTAAAATAACTCTTTTCCATGAAACGAAATCATGTGTTCCGGATATATTAGCATTTTTTATAATGCACTATGAAAAGTGTATGTAAAATTTCAAAAAAATAATCAGAAGGGAATCATCTTTGTGAATTTATATAATATAATAAAAGATGTTTTTATTTTCTGAAGAAACTACTTTTAAATTTCAAAAAAGTTAATCAAAATAAGTCTAATTTTTTTTAAAACCGATCATTGGTTGCAGTTTTCTTTATTAAAAAACAATAATTTTTATTTAATGTTTATTTTTAGTACGTACTACAGGTTAATACAATATTGCATACGGCATAGTTTATTGTCAAATACCTTAATGGATATATGAATAATTTATTCCATACATAAAGTATGTGAAGCATATTATTTGCACGGATTCATTTTAGGCATAGTCGTAAGCGATTGCTTAGAAAAATTAACATAGATCGCATAGATGTCTCAGTTTGCAGATGACTTAGAAAGAAGAATGTTTGGGGCGCAGTTATAACAGATTTGGAAAATTGTTTTGTTTTGATAACCGGCTTTGATATTTTCAGTGCTGATTGCAAAAATCAAAAACATTATTTCCTAAGACAATTGAATATTTTGAAGGAAATAATTCAAAGTATAAAGTCTTAATTTACTATTTCAGAAATACATACTTCTTTTTCCGCTCTTGCTTTCTTATTCATAGTACATAAAGGAAAGTATTGTGATGATGAAAATTTTCGGCCTCGGGATTTTTGCAGATGAGCACGTTTTGAAATCCACTGTTATAGAAAAATTAGTTTTTAAAAAATACTCGTATGTTATACATCATTTGTTTTCTGATGCCTTTCAGTATTTACATAAACACAAACAACGTGGGCCTTGATAGACAGCAAACTATGCTTATATTTAAATATACATACAAGGCATATAATATTTTTAGAACTTTATCGACTAGTCATTTACAAATGCTACGTACTATTAAATATGAGATAAACTATTAAATATGTTTTCAATCTTAGATCACTATATTATTTAATTACGTCTCTACATAAAGACAAATTTTAACATTTTATCTGGCACTCGCACAATAATACCTTTTAAATGCCTTTTATATATTTTTCATTTTCTTTTCTTCTTTTTTCACTGAAGAAGATTTTCCTGTTATCGGTTTACTTAGTGGGAAACCTCCTCCGATGATAGAGACTCCTGGAGCTTCTTTAACTGCTATTCGCACACGTTTAAATTTTTTTGTCGGTCGACTTCTTTATGTAAATAGAAAACATTTTATATTATTTCTGAGGTTCAAAACAACAGTCTAATTCATTATCGACCGCTATGTGTGAGTCGACTTATTTATTAATTAGAGAACCTTGTATTTCTTTTAACGGTTTAGTAGGACAGTCTTAATACGCTGTCAGCTGTTACCTTTAAAGGTTCCCTTTTCGACTTCTTTCTTTGAAGTCCCTTGGTCGACTTGCTTACTTAACGGCTGTTGGTCGACTTTCTACTTGAAATACCCTGGTCGACTTCTTTCTTTGACGGCCTTCGCTCTCTAGGACGCACATGCAAATCTCTCATCATCTCTACACATTTATCGCAGTTAAAGTTTCACACGCCTATTAGCACGTACCAGACGGGATAAACACAACTTCGGCGATAACACAAACACTTGGTGCTATGAGTCTTATAAACATTACTTATCTAATAGGACGTAACTTATACATAGATGTATATATATTTAGAATAAACTGTTTAAATAAATTTATATTTGATTTCTAACACATATGTTTTAAGAAGTAATTAATGTTAATTTTTAGCATTATAAAATATCTAAATTTGGCTGTACCGTTGCACTACTTACTTTCATTTGAATTTTTCTCGTTAAATTGTTTTTCCCATTTTTTTCCTCTGTCTACTTAGTTCACGTATTTTTAATATATCATTAATATTTGGTAATTTTCATGTCAAAATTAAAAAGATTTAGTTGGTCCGAAATCCTATCAATCGTTTTAAATAGACACTTCCAACATTTCTAATTGAATATTTAATGTTCAAATAAAATAGAGGGTCACGTTGACTGTCAACTTGCGAACAAATCAGCTTATTGCATCGTAGAGAAAACGTTCCGAGACTATATCCGATTACGATAGATATCGCATCCTCTATAATCTCCACATAGGGATTTTAGTCGCCTCCGTATGTTTGCTCGAAATAAAGAGCTTCCTTGCAATGCACCATCGACCTGTCAGATTAAGAATATATCCGACCATTAAATAAGTTATTGCTCAATATCGGATTGCGCCTTTCAATATAAATAAAGTGTAATGACGAAGGAGAGGCAAAGATTAAACTTTTTACTCAAACTTACGGGTTTGTTTCTGAGTAAGAAGATTTAATCTAAGTGAAAAGTATTATACAGAGGGTACTGAATAAATTTTTATGCAGATGTTAATTAAGTAGGAACTTAAGCTTTCATAAATTGATAAATTAAAGATATCATCAACTCTTCCTCAAAATTTCAACTTAATTCAGTAATGTTATCGGAAAAGCTCTCTAAATATGGAATACATAGTAATGCTGATTACCGGATTAAATCATATTAAAACCTCTAAGGTAAGAAGAAACAGCATATTTTAATTTTTTTTTTTTTTAAATATTGAACGGTTTTTCGAGGCGCTGGCATACTGGATGGGGAGTGTGCTGATTCGCGTGCGGCATGGGGGACGTCGTCTTCATTCTGATAGTTTATTTTTTTTTATTTACCTTTTCTTTTTCCGGTCGAATTGCCGAAGGACACATGTTTTGGTTCGGTGGATGAGTCAGTTGCCTCTCGGGGTGTCGCCTAGGCTCATGCACACTTGACTTCCCCATTTTTAGTCGTTACCGACTACTTCAACTATTCTCGTGTTACATTTGGCGGTTACTTTACATGTGTCGTATTTGAAGTTTTCTTGCTGTATAGCTTATTATTTAAATAATTTACAAGTAAATTATTTTCCGTGAAGTAGAGGGGGAATTGTTACACATTTTTTTTGCCACGCTATATGTCCTCTTCTTTTGTTTGAACTTAGTAATATTTTAGAATTTTTAGTTCATTTAATTTTGGAGCGAGCTGTATATTACTTCGCAATTCAATTTTATTTTTCTACGCAATATTAATTGGGTTGGTTTCCTTTTGTTTTGGAATATCTTGGTTTAATTCTACATCCTATTTTATTTTGAAACCCCTTTTGCTATAGGTTTCCTCTGGTACGGTCATCAGTTGGTGAACGGATTAGTCCATATTGTTAAGTTCTATAATTTTTTAATTTTTGGGGTTAAATAGTTCCTTTTTTTTGTTTATTAATCATCCTCTACTTGTTTCTTTCCCTTCATCCTTTCAATTGTTTGTCGTCTGACGGATAGGTTGTGTCTGTTTTATCGATCGAGTACCGATTTTCGCGCTATGATTATGCGTAAGCGTGGATCGATTTGATTGGTTGATTCGAGCAAGGAGACGAAAACGAAGTTTTCCCGTGGAAGCGTTTAGGCACTTTCATTTTGTCAGTCGAACTAGAAAGCAGTGTTAGTTAGTTGTCAGAGTACTTTCTGCACTAATTTATAATGTAATTATATACCGTTTAATGTGGAATCTCGCTGATTAGAGCGGATAATCAAGCAGAAGTGCTATTCATTTCGGTTTATTCCCAACATTGTTGGATTTTTTTTCTTTTGGACAGCTAATTCACTTGTGAGTTGTAGTATTCATTTTTAAAAACGTTTATTAACGGATTTCGTCTCGTTTTCTCCTACCTTTTTAGCTTTTATCCTGGGATGGCACAATTTTCTTGTACTGCATTACTGTGAACGTCTGATTAACACGTGCTTCCTTTTTTTATTTGGACGTATGCCGCCATTTTGACAAATGTTGTATTTGGGGATGGAAATATGATATTAAGAACAATTTACGCATCCATACTGTGATGGAAGGTTAAGTTGACCCTACCTGCTGCTGTTGTGGTCGTTTCGACGGAAAACCACTCCCTAGAATTTCCATAGAGAGGAATCTTTACCTCAGTCAGGTTTTCTTTTTTGTTTACTATAATTTTTAATCCTCAAAATAGTTGAATTTGAACATTACATTTAAATATCATTTAGTGATTATACAAGTTCAATTTATAAATTTAATTTAAGAACATCACTCAGTTTATATTAACTTGGCCCCGATAATTGCCAGACATCGGAGGTTCAAGCTATACCCAGGCTTTTATTAAGTTATCCTGTGTTTTAATTAAACATTTAGAGCGTTATTTTACTTTATTTTTGCTATTTGGAACGTGCAAATTTTAAATTTTGTAGTTAATGGTTGATTTGAGCATATACCAGCCGAGTGCTGGTGTTGGGGTTAACGATTTGAACATTTACCATGACTAAATTCTTTTTGTTGCCTTCAGCGACTCTGTTAATGGTGAATTATTTGTAATAACTAACGATTGTACATTTGTGTGATGCATTTGATAGTTAGATTTTCCTATGATACACACCTTCAGTTTTACAGTTTTTTTTTTTGAACATATGTAAGACGAGATCTTGTTACCTCCATTTTATCTCATGTACATTTAAACATTTTGATTGCTTCTGGAATATTAATCTAGTTAGTGTATACATACCTTTCATTTTTTTTATAATTACGTGCCTTAATTTATATATTGGTGCATTTAAGCACATTTGGCATAATATCATTTTAAGTAGCTAATTGTTTTCCTTTAAATTCATTTATTGATGATATATACAGAGTGATCCACCCATTCGTTTAATTATATTAGTATTATTTTTGTATCACTGTTTTGGGGTAATTTTATAACTCCTTTTCATCTTAATTATTTTATTTTTGGATGTCTGTAAATATAAATATATTTATCCCTCTGTAGGGTTTTCAATTCATTCAATTCTTGATTACTGGGCATATAATAAAATTGTTTTGTTGTTTATGTCGTGTATATCTGTCTTACAATTCCTAGTACCTAAATTATTTTCGCTGTCGGAATAAGTAACATATTGGTGTGGACTTGAACCGAATGACAGCTGGCGCCTAAAAGTCATCCATCTTTAGTATTCTGAGTGACCCATGCTCTAATAAACCGAGAGTTAGAGGCGAAGCCCCACCCCATCTTTTCCAACGCACACTAGGGGAGTCAGGTAAGGCAGGTTGAAGGTGACACACAATAAATCTCAGAAACGTTCTGAAACTTTGTTGAGCGGAGCTGCAGGGTTTGTAATTCCGCCAAACGGGCACATCCTTAATTGTCGAACGGATGACATTAATGTAGTTATTGTCAGCGCCATTTGTGCCTCCTCTCTGCCAGGACGATCCAAAGGCGAGGGCCGAGGGTAACATAATATATGTCAACGACGTGCCATAAAGCTTCCAAAATAAAAGAAAAAGTATTACAAATTTGAATATGTATGTATTATATTCAAACATACTAATTTATAATTACTAGAAACGCCGCTAAGGAACTGCCAAAACCGTAGTTTTTTGTTAATTTAATTTTATTTTTACTATTAAATCTCACTGAGTGTTGTTTTTGACACGCAATTTTGATTTTTAATGCATTGGAATAAATTAATTGATGACGCTGATGTGGCGCTGTTTGGTAAGAAATAAAAAAAAATAACAGATGCAGACTTTCCAAGTGACGTTTTGTTGAAATTTTCCTATCTTGTGTTCTGATTTTGTTTTACGGCATAGGTACCTACCTAAATATGCATTGTTTTTAATTAAATATCAACCAAATACTAATTAAATGAACATTACTAAATTCAGAAAAAAAATATCAACCAGAATAAAGGAAAAAAAAACTACTTGTGTTTATTAAAAAAAAGGTTGAATATCGTTACGCATTCAAAGCAACGTTGAAAAAAACTGGGTTTTTAAACTTTGTCAAACCATATTTATACTTTTTTATTTATTGAAATCGGTTAATAAATAAAGAAGTTAACCAATGGAGAGTTTTATTTATCAAACAGCCTGTATGCCAGAAACACATCACAAATAATGATACAACCATACTAGAATAATAAAAAGTCATCTTAGAAATAGTAGGAAATCCTTTAATAACTTTCTTATTGCTTTTTAAAGATCATTATGTTCAATTTTAATCTCCTTATCAATATCCTAAATCATTTCATGATCAATATTGTTTTGAGATTATACTTCTCTATCGAAATGTATTAACTTGGTTGGGTATAAATTTGTTATTGAAATCTGATTTAAACTTCAACTGTACTGTAGGGTTTTAAATTTTTCAAACATTGTTGGCTGTCGGATTTGTTTCGCTTTATTTTTGAATTGAAATAATGATTATTCAAAATTACGTTTATTTCTGCATTCTTAATTAGAAATAGATAGATGATTGGTTTCATTTATCTCGGAAGTATTATTTGCAATTAGAGAGATGTTCTGTTATATTTATCTCTATAATTTTTAATTTAAAAATTATTTTTCTGCGCCGTCCGGCTATGCTTTCCTTCTTACTTTGCTAGTTTGATATTGGTTAGCTAGAGAATTAGTTGTAGATTAATTTTTGTTAATTTGGGTTGGATTTTACGTGTTAGTGTAGCTCATCGGCATGACTTCCGACATTTTCTTCTTCGACATATTGTAAGTCGGACACGTTGAACTTTTCATCGAGCATTTTATGAGAATGTATTGTTCTATAGCGTATTGACTATTTTTGGTGCTGCGAAAATGATCTGGTATAGCTGTTGAAGTCGATTCGTGTGATAATTGGGCCTTCAGTTTCAGCTAAGTGACACAATATTACATTTGTTGTGTTTAACAATACCGTTGACACTTTAATGCCTAAATTTTGTAACAGTTGTAGATTCTGACTTTTTAATTGCCTAAATTTTGAAAAAAATTGTAAATTCATGTAATATCTAAAATTTAAATAGGAAGGTCGGTAATCTAAATCTACTTTATGTGTTGGAATATTATTTTATAATTCCAGAGTTGATATGAATATGTTGATATTTCTTGATTAATTTAGTTTTTTTTTGCGAACGACCTCCCACTGTTTAGTGTTGTTTTTTTTCTGATTGAATCACTGAAACTGAAGTTCCTGTAACTTAGATTTAAATCTGTCCTACGTAAATTTTCATTTCAACTTGTTATTAACTTTCTTGATTAAGGCTATAAGCCGTGCTGGTGGTATAGACATTGCTTCATATACGTTCCATTTGTTTTTTTTTTTTTGCTTTTTGAATATCGAACTTGAATAATTATATAAACATTGTGTAAACGGTTCTTTATTTTGATCAAAATAAAACTCAAGTACGAGCGTTGAACGCCTTTTTCGGCCCTCAGCCGAAGTTGTGTATTAGTTAGGTAACCTTACTTTTGTTTTTGCTTTGTAAACTAAATTTTGTTTTCTTTTTATTACAGTGGCGCTAAGTGCATTGTTCAATAGACAGGGGTTTTGAAACTTATTGTATTGTTTTTTTTTTGGGATCAATCGGAGGTGTGAGACCATACCGTTTCGTGCTTTTTAGGACGATCTACACTCTTAATTAAAGCACGTGGCGCCGAATCATTTTTCTTTACGCCCTAAGAACTGGAGTTATTCCACCCATGACCAGCTCTACTGGATAAAAGTGTTAGATTTTTGTGGTCTCTATATCTCAATTTGATTCATAGTCTGTCCTCGCGTTATACCATCTCGGAATTGACTTTTTCAAAAAAATTTAATAATCATTTACTATCAAACAAGATTCGGTAGCAGTTTTTCCTTTTCTTTTGAAATCCATTCGGATGCTGACGACAATATAATTCCCGAAGGCGCTCTAAATAAGGGTGCTTCGTTTAGCTTTGTCGTACGTCTATCCCAACAAATTCCAAATTGTAAACTCAACCGATAGAGTTTTGAGTGCAAACGAGGTAATTTAGAAGAATATATTGGCACCGCTTTTGGGATTGATGTGTCATCCATTTTGTGGCAAAATACAAAAAAAAGTAACTCTTTTATCGAGTTGTGTAGACACGAAACCATTTTCATCTAGAACTGCTAGTACATAAGCACTGAAAGTTAGACGGCGCGACAAGAAAAGCTACAATATTTACATGGGAGTGGTAGATTTACCGGATGGACTCATGGGACGATATCATATTAAAATCTAAACCCAAAAATGGATCCATGAAATCTTTTACCACCTAACTGATGTAGCAATGGTAAATGCATATGTTCTATACTATCGAATCCACTCCAGTAAAAAAAAGGTTGAACTACCAGAAGTGAGGTGGCCAAATCGCTCTGTATGATCGGACTTGTGTCAACAAGAAGACGTGTCGTTAGTCGTTTAAGATCTGTTTCTTCTTTGGCTCTCCAAAACCTCCAAACCTCTTATTACGATTTCCATAATAGCAAAAAATAAGAATTTTTAGCTTGGAAAAAAATCTTGTATTAGAGGGTTAACAGATATATTAATCAACGATTACATAAATAGGCACTTTAATTGACGTTGCAAGACTATTACAATCTTAGTCAATAAATAAATATTTAAATTCTAATTCCACACTTAATTATAAAACTTGTAACAAACTCTCTTCCGTCATTGTAAAAAATATCGTAATATTATATATTACGTAATAACGTTGATTCTAGCGTAAAAGAATCGATATTTGTATATAAACGCAGATCCCTCAATTATGAAATTTGTTTATCATGTGTAAATATATTAAATATCATTTTAAAGAATAATAGCTTTACGATAGTATACGTGACCATAAACGTATTTATTGCTGTGACGTATATGTTCAATGTATTCAATGTATGCAGTTACACGTGATCATGTCGTGTATTTTGTTAAAATTACTGTTTTAAGCTATTATTTATGCCCAAGAATACCTATAAAAGGAAGAATTTTATATATAAAATTGTCATTTATCCCTGACACTTCAAAGGGTACAAGGCCCATCTACTCGTGGTGCTCTCACGCACGAGAAATCCCGTTTTCGCTTCCTAATTATTTGTGACGTGCACTCACTGTTACGAGTAATTAATCCCGTAGCCGCTCACTGTAATTATCTACGAAAACGCACCCGTCATTGTATATTTAGACGCCAACATTAAATACTCCGCGAAATCATTTTACCGAACATCCATATATACGTATGCCGATCGAAAGCCATAAAACATTCATTGCCAATTGCACTCCGATATTGTGTTTATTAATATTAAAAACCGCCGTAATTTCTTTTGTTTACGTTGTAAAATAATAAATGTAAATTCTAAATATACGTCTTAATTTGTGCATTTCTGTAAATTGTTTAATTTCGTTTTTAATTTATGTGAATAAATAAATGGTATTTATCCTCGTTGACTTCTATTTTATGTATGTAAAATCCCGTAGATATTAATTAAAGAGAAGCTATTGGACTCACCGTTTTTCTCCAACCAAGAAGTACCCCGCAGAGCACTACGTATATCCTTCTCTCTCACACAAAGCATTGAAATGAATTAAGTACTTTAGTAATAAGTCACTACTGTATATTGAAAGCAAGGGAGTAATATACGTAAAGGAAACTATGAGCGCCCTCTATAGCGTTTTGGTAGATGCTGCAGTTAAGACACAAGCAAGCAAGGCTCTCTACTTGCATGGGCATAAATTGACCCATCAATATTGAGTAAAATATGAATATCAATTAACGCGTTGGTTTTGGAATTAATTAGTAGCAGGCACGCAGAGAGGTTCATTACAGACAGATATGTTACTTGAAAAATATATCTAATGCCAAAATCTTCAAACTTATTACATATTTACACTTATATTTGACATAAATTATTAGTAATATTATTATTATTAAAGATCAATTCTGTATAAGTAAATCATAAAAAAGTATGAAAAAGATTTTGAACAACACGATTCCAAGACGTTAATAAAATATCATTCGCTAATTGAATCAATAAATCACGTTGAAGTTTCCCAAAAGCGGCAAGGCTATTAATTTAAAAGTCTCTTTGTTCGCGTTAAGTTAAGATGATTGCTTTGGCGCGAAATTACCGACAACACTTAATCTGTTATCAGATCAAGTGAGTTAACAAGACGACGGAATATTCGAGGAAAATAGACGAAATCCCGTAGATGAGTTTAATAGGAATTTCCGTCGTTGTCGACGGTAGCTCACTTTTTGCTGCAAGAGCACTCTCCACGCAAAGAAAATTAATTTAAAATCTCTTTATTTACGAAGAAGGCACAATTTAATAATTTATTTGTTTTCTCGCTGAAAAGTCCCATACAAATTTAAAATCATTTCTTTCGTGCCTGTCATCCGTACCAGTAAAAAGTTTTGGTTTCATTCCGTGTCGAAAAATTCTTCAATTTACAGTATCAAGAAAAAAGTGGAAAAAGAATTAAATTTTGTGCTGCCTTAATGTCGCTTTCCGGATATTTTTATACACTGATATTTTAAATATGTCAAAATATACGTCGTACATTTGTAAATTAATTTTGTTTTGTTATTTCTTTTTCTTCTTATTCGAAAGAAAAAGGAATTTCAAGACAAAAGTAATTTGTTTCAGTTAGATTTGTGACTGTATTGAATGAATCTATTGTAGCTTAAAGCTATAATAAAAGAACGTTACAAAGGAGATTTGAAGGTTCTGTTTAAATAGAATTTATGAGAAAGCGCAGTATTTCAT
Organism: Amphimallon solstitiale; assembly: GCA_963170755.1. NCBI lineage: Eukaryota > Metazoa > Arthropoda > Insecta > Coleoptera > Scarabaeidae > Amphimallon > Amphimallon solstitiale. The sequence continues at coordinate 41,087,519 of OY720676.1, read as the reverse complement.
AATAAATCCAAAATATACTAAAGTTGATAATGAGTTTTTTCAACCACTTCCAGAATGGTAACACGTGTTGATGGTCAAGGATATTCTTCATTGTCGAGACACATATCATGTGAGCAACCCAGTGAGAAGTCGCTACCTTCAATGGAGTATCGTTGCTCAATAATAATAATAATAATAATAAGAAGAAGAAGAAGAAGAACAAAACGGTTGGAGAAGGAAAGCAGACCATGAAAAATCACATACGTATTATTGTTACCGGAATTGTATGAAACCTAGAAATTGTATACAATTTCTAGGAAATGTATAGAATGTCGAGCTAATTTAGGAAATGTGTGAAATAATTTGTCAAAGGTCCTTTAATACATACATTTCCTGGGAAATGTATGAAACTTCTTATCACTCGTTTTAAACATTTTTACTGCTTGTTCTTGTAGGTTTTCCTTAGCAGTGTGACGATTTTTTAGTGCAGCTAAATTTTTTGAGCACAATGGGCACAGAACTTTAGACCCATGTCCTTCAAGTGTTGATTCTTCAGCAACAGCATAAATTGTGCGGAAGGCACATCCGCATTCACTACAAGTATGAGCTCCAGTAGTTTCTTGTGAACAAACGCTGCATTTCTTATCTTGCTCACTGGCTGGGGGTTGCGTGCTTGTTCACACTGTTCCAAATTGTTTTAGAGACTTGGCTTGGCTCTGTATTCACCGCAGAGAGTTCAAATGTAGAGGCTTTGGGATCCGCTTCATTTTGATCAAAGTCCTGTATGATTTTCTCCAAGTCTTCTTCGGTATTAATGCTTTGCCTGACATCACTTGGTAACGATAGACCCACTTTTACTTTACATCCAAAAAGGGCTTCATAAGGAGCTTGCTTGATGCCAGCGTGAAAAGCTCTGTTTTTCATCAGTTGCACAAAGTTTATACCCTCACTCCAATGTGAATTATCATTTTATTGCATCCAAGTGGTTAACATATTATCCATGTTCTGCTTTGCTCTTTCCACACTTCCCTGTCTGGGCTTACCATGGATAATTTTTAAAGTAGGCCAATATGATTTTAAATTTTTAATAATTTTGTTGGAAAACTCTCTACCATTGTCGGACTGAAGAATGTCAGGGGCACCCAGTAGAGTAAATATGTCCATCAAAGTATAGGCCACTTCTTCAGCCAGTTTAGATTTGAGTGGTCTTAATACAACAAATTTTGTTAAGTGGTTAAACGAGTATGAATTTGCTTTCATTGTCTGGTTGAGACTGAAAATCTATCAAATCTACTTGGCATCTGGAGTTGTACTCAGACGCTATAATAGGCTTTACAACAATACCCTTTTTAATACCTTTTTGTTTTTGTTGACATGGCTCACAAAGGTGAATATAGGTTTCTATATCCTTACGGGTTATGTTTTTGTAGCGACCCCATACCTCTTTCATCATGAGATATCTGCCGCCGTGGCCAATTCAACACATTTCCAATTGCTGTTTAGGACATGTATATAATTCCTAGGTAATGTGCATAATAAAATTTATTTCACATATTTCCTGTCGATTTTAGACATTATGTACATTTCCTGGGAATTCTATTTAATGACAGATTACATACATTTCCGGTAACATTATCACATAGATTATATCAGAAAAGTTTCGATAGTGTCCCTCAATCATGGCGGCTTGAAACTCTATTGCCCTCTATACTATAGATGAGAATCTAATGATGTTTCTAAGAAACATTATGAAGAGATGAACATGGCCTTCAAACTAACTATTAAGACCCAAATCATCATACCTAACTGAAAAATGGAAAATATTTCAGGGAGACGCTTTGAGCCCCTGTGTTTCCGTATTGAATAAACCCGGTGATATCAATGTTAAACCAAGGAGGAAAAGGGTATAAAATGGCCACAGTCCAACTGTGCTACCTGATGTACAAGGACGACATTAAGTTCTATGCCACTACTGGGAAATACTTAAGGCAACTGCTCCAAAAGACCAAGACCTACAAAGATGATATCGGGATGAAATTCTGAATAGACAAATGCAGGACACATATTATGATTAAAGGTCGTTGGAACCATGCGATATGGCCAGGGAACAGCCAAGTATGAACTCTACAAATATCAGGGCACTAGGTAGGTTGGGGGAATTGATCAGGCTTAAAGTAAACAATATTTAAACCAGAACTGACAGCAGGCAATAAAGCCAAAACCATAAACACGTTTGCAAGCTCATTACTGACATACAGCTTGGGTATACTTAAATGGACAGAAACTGAAATTTCGGCTTTAGACAGACAACTAGAATAATGGCCATGAAGTATCGAATTTACCATCCAATGAGTGCCATTGAAAGATTTTGTCTGACACGGTAGAAGGGTTATTCAGAACATCCGTAATCTTCACTGTACACAAATAAAAAAGCTAGAAACATACTTTATAAAACAAGCTCAACCAGGACTCTACATCACTACATTGTGCAAAACAACTATAAGGGGACACAGCTGAAAGTTGAAGAGGTAGAAAACAAAATTGAAAATAAACAGCAAATGCACATGGAGGGGATAGATGCGGAGACTTCTGTGCAGTGGATCAAGACTGGTACAATATACGCAGAAGCGGAAGGATTAATGTTTGCGATTCAAGATCAGGGTTTCGCCATCAAATACTACCGCAAACACATCCTTAAGAAATATATAGATGTTAAATGCAGACTTTGTAGGAAAAAAGGCGAAACAATACACCAATCTTGTTAGAAACGTTTATACTAAAATATTTAAGGTAAGTATTTTAAAAAGCAATTTTGCCCTGAGTGCCTGAACTTCTTGGAAAACAATTATTTGAGTGCTATAACAAATACGAATAAAGGATTATTAAAATTATTAATGACACTTTCGTGTTATCTTGAAGTCTTTAAAAAAAGGAAACAGCAAAACTGTAAATTTTGTGAATATTGAGTGCATTAAACAGTTCGTTAAATTACCTGTCGCTTTTTAAGTTAATAGGATACATAGAAAATCAGTGCGATTATTAACTTTAGATCCACCAGTCATAGCGCGACTAACCTCGGCGGGATAGCAAGCGAGCCTCATGTAAGGTTAATAAATGTCAATTCTTTATAAACGCCATTTTAGTCACGAGTTTATAAAACGAGTTTCATACTACACTTTTTCTACGGCCACAAATAATAAAAATAAAATTCTTTGTGTGTTGTCGCACCATATCGGATTATTTTGAAAGATTGATGTCAAATATCAACCATCCTCATTGAATTTCACTTGATTTTCGCTTTTAGAAAACCTACAGTTAACCAGCCGGTGACTAAAGTGGACGAAGCCACAGCTTGTCAAGATGTGTTTAAAATGGTTACTTAGCGTCATGGAAGTATATGCAATAAATGGCATTTTACACGGGAGTAGGAAAAGTTTTTAACGTATTGTTATGGGTAGTGGTCGCCAATTGGTCGAAATTCGACCTTTTTGAAGTGAAAACTTCTATGGGCGCGTTGATGCATTGATTGTTGGGCACTGAACGAGACTGGGCCGTCACGCTCGGAATGTAACGCTCGTTCGGGTAAAGTCGGCTCGAGTCGAGTCGACTAAGTGACCGAGAGAGATATACCGTATCTCTGCCGGTCTCTGCTATCCTCGCTCGGCAACCGTTTCATGCTCGGCTTTGTATTATAACACTAACTAGCGGTATTTAATTTCATTTAAATTGAAATTTAGAATAAATACGCGAAATATTGTATTTTTATTTTCTGAAAAATTCTTGTCAACGTGCAGATGCGATCCCGAGCCGCCCGGGTGTGATGCCAGCACGTTACCATTAGACCAGCGCGGGTATTCGTATGAGAATTATCATATCGTCTATTTGTATATATACATGCGTACGTATGAATTTTTGAAGTGAAAACTTGATCAGACCGAGCGAAATGTACTAGAATAATGTGTACACAATAATAATAAATGTATATTTTTTAAATGTAATATAGAACGAAAATGGAAAATGGAAAATGGAAAATGGAAATGTAAATGAATATAGAACGAAAAAAAAAAGTTGTGTTTCGTATTATTAACCTCGCCTTGATGAAGTTTTCACTTCTGCCGTGTGGTCTTAAGCACGCCCATTTTTGTCATTTAATTAATTTAATGTAATTGTAACACATATTTTACATACATTTTATCTTTCCGAACTCCTTCTCCATATGAACTTTAACTATGCCAATTCTCATACTCCTCCGTGCTCGCAATTGACTTAAGAAGGGGTACAAAGTCTTTTCTTCACGTATTATTATACAGGGTTACCGTTAAATAGGTACTAGGATATGCGAATCTGAAGAATACGTATAAATGCCTAACTGGAAATCAAAAAAGAAATTTATTTGTAACTCATCAAAAATTTCTAAATTTTTCGGAGCAAAATGTAGTTAAAGTCGATCCATAAGTTTTTTATTCTATACGCACTTACGGAAATACCCATAGGTAGTTCCATTTTAAGGTTCTTTCAAAAAAACGACAAAATTCAAATAGTTACAACCTTTTAGAGAATGAATGACAATTGAAAAGATTTTCTATGGCGATGTTTTTTTTTTGTGAATAGCACGCTTTATCTGAAAAAGGTCGACAACCTCGGTGCATTCCCATGTTTTTTTTCCCGTAAAATAGAAGTATGTATATTATATTGAAACTTAAATTCCTCTAAATGAAAATTATTATGTTTGTATATTAACTACCACAGCCTAGGACTAGAGGAAAGAAAAATCAATTTCCCGTCACTGCGTGCACATTGGACCGCGATTTTCTTTTGTATGGGTATTACTCATATTTTTCTTTTACCCTTTCTTTAATTACGGTATTTGAAACTAAACCTGTATATATATTGCAATAAATATTAAGTATTTCAAAATATACTTTCCATATACTTCTATTTCTGAATAATAGAAGTCATAAGCTTGTGTTATAATCAATTCCTTAACTGCACTAAATCTTTTATTAATTTTATTATTTATGGCGACATTATATACAAATCTTAAGCATGCATTTTCATTTTATACATAAATAAATATTCCAGACAACTGTCAATATACTATCTCTTAATCTCGAAATGGTTAGCGTGAGTTACAGTACATTGTATAAAAAAGTAAAACCATGGTTCCATTCAAATTGGAACGTTTAGAGAAGCCAAACTAGAAGCACTGCTATTCCTACAGGTAGAGGAAATTAAATAGAAAAAGAAAAATGATCATTCATTCCTTATAGAGGACAAAAAACACTGTACATGAGCTTAGAAAATATTGCAGTGGATGTTACGGGATGAAAATGGAAGGATCGTATGTTACAATTATTGTAATTAGATTAGATTGGATTACATATATTTTATTATAATAAAAATTACAATAATGGTCAATAAATATATAAAGGTCAATAAATGTATAATATCATAGAACATTCAAACAATAATATAACACACACACTGTATATTACGAAGGGAACTAACATATTATGTCTCCACAAAAGATTATACCCTAGGGCAGTCCATGAATTCCTTCACGCTATAGAAGGCGCCATCCATTAGATAGCTTTTCAATCTTCCCACAAATTTCCTAGTCGTTAGACATTTGATTGCTTCCGGAATGTGGTTGAATATTTTAACACCCCAATAGTTCGTTAGCCTTTGGGTAGCTTGCACTCTGTGGTATGGTATTCGAAGGTCCGTTCCATGACGCGTATTATATGCATGGCTGTCGTCATTCCTACTAAAGAACTCCCGGTTTACATGTATATATTTTGCAACGGTAAGTATATATGTATACACTTGGCATAGGTAGTATCTTCTCACTCTTAAAAAATTGCCTACATGTTTGGCCAGCTCTCAGATTACATAGGATCCTCATTGCCAATTTTTGAAGCAGAAGGATACGTCCAGCCTCGGATGGCAACCCCCAGAACTGGATCCCATATGTCGCGACAGCGTGGAAGTTTGCAAAATAAGCCATCTTCGCGGTCTGATGGGTATACACGGCCCTTATTCGCCGAATACTGTATACTGAAGCAGTGAGTAAGTAAATAAATTGGCAGGGGCTAATTTATCTATATGGTTGGACCATGTCAGTCTGCTATACACAAACAATCCCAATAGCTTGATACTGGAGTTATTATCATTTCTGTTTAATGAGAAGTCAAGATGTTGTCTTGTTTATATTTAGTTGTAGTTTGTTTGCTGTGAAACAGTTTTCCGCTTCTCTCACCACTACTTATGTTTTCTCCAGTAGTTTACTCTTGGTGCCCTCCCTGATTACGAGTGACGTGTCATCAGCATGGAGACAGATCGCCTGGGCTGTTATGTTTGCATACAGGTCATTTATATATATTGTGAACAGCAAATGCCTCAATACAAACCCTTGTGGGACACCACGGTTCACAACCTCCTCTAGGGATACACGCGACCCCATCTCCACATACTGGTGCCTCCCAGAAAGGTATGACTTCAGCAAGTCATTACTATTTCCACGATCACCATAATAGAATAGTTTTTTCATCAAAAGCTCATGATCAACGGTGTTGAACGCCCCGTTGATCGCAGCAGGTCAACCGTACACATTCCTGGTTATCCAATGCATCTTGTATAGTCTGCATAATTTCTGTTAGTCCAGTTGTTGTGGATTTACCCTTACGGAATCCATGTTGCGTATTACTAATGATATCGTGTTTGTCTAAGAAGCTTGTCAGTCTTTTAGCGATAACTATTTCAAAGATTTTTGAAAACGTCGGTAATATAGATACTGGTCTATAATTTTCAGGTTTATTAACATCACCATTTTTATGTACTGGCACAACTTTTGCGATTTTCAGCTCTTTCGGGAAAGTTCCCTCAACAAGACAGCTATTTATAATAAATATTCATGTCCTACGTAACGTAAGCACGCGAACGTAAACATAAATATTTACAAGTAGTATAATCTGTAAACCACTAGAAAATGATAAATCAAGTTTCATGAATATCACAAATATAGCGATATTAGAGATGTGCATCTGAGGAGAATTAAATCATTTACTGTCTTATACTTACCAAGTCGGCAGCAATCACATCACATTGTTTCGAAGGCGCCGTCGCCTGCACTAAATCAGGATTATGTTTCAGACTTTGCATATAAATGGTGAATATCAATAACGTTGTGCTCGATCTAATTTATGATATTGGTATCAATCTCCACCAATATCGCGTACACATATACGAACGTATCATATCTGCGTAGAATGTAATTGTACTAATCAATAATTCGTTACCTTCCCAGCACTAACGGAGACACGCAGATAATTTAAACATGAATAATTGCACGACCACTTCAAAATTCTATTACTGCTAATGTGAGCGTGAAGCACTTTATTACGTCTTACGATAGTACTGTAATATAATTACATAATAGGTTTCAAATATTTAGCGGAAAAGCATAGCTTATTTAGTTCTGTAATTATACTAGCCGACACGATTTTTATAAGTAACTTAACAGTCTAAAATTTTAGTATTTTCCATTGTTTTAAACATAAAAACTCTATTTTAACATAGGGTATCACGTCACATTTTAAAAATAATTTTTTTTATCCGTTTTCACTAATATGAACGTAAAATTTAAAACTAAAAAAGTGTTGTTACAAGCTCGAGCATGTTTGCGACTATACCGTGAAGGGCAGCGGCAACTGCATTTAAATACCAGTCCTCATATGTGTCTTTTGCACATTGAAAGGAACATATAACATATTGCCGTGACCTTTATAGTTTAAATATTTTTAAAATTGTTAAATAATTAAGCATGAGAATAAGAAAATAAATTTTTAGTTGTAAATATAGTAGTTAAGATAATAATGAGTTGCATAACCTTTAAGGCGCAACAACATGATGAAAAGTATATGGTAATTTAAGTTGAAATATATATACATAAAGAGGGAAAGAAAGAAACACAAAAATAAATTCATGTATTCTATATTTATAGAAAAGATGAGCACAAGATGTGGTTTGAGTATACAAAGGCAGAACCAAACTTTTCGCATTGTGTAAGAGTGGCATTAAATATAAGTGAACCACTTTTCAAAATTAAAAACGTATTAAAAAATAAATAACAAAGAGAGAGTTATGTTGAAAGATGGAACAGTGAAGAGAGTGAGCCACTTAAATGCCGTCAAATTGTACGAAAACGTCTTTCAAAATGAATAGACGTCGTATATAAATTTGTAACAAGGATTTTTATCTGTCAGACATTTTATGGTTACATGATAAAATACAATAAATACCTGATACTTATATTCAAAAACATTTTTTAAAAGGATATACAAAAAAGTGTTCTTTATTCGAAATGATATACTAAAAGTATAGTTAGAAACACCTCCTTGAAATGCCATAATAAAGTAAGGGCTTCAAGATAACAGGATAAATCTTGTGTAATTTGAAAAATCTACAAAGAAGAAATAATGTTAACGTTGTTGACAGTTATGTGCAGATTAACCTACATGAAGATGAAAGGAAATGGTTAGAAGACAAGGGTAATGCTGTCGAGGTCAGTGTTCCTGGTACCGCGATTGTAGAAAGAATAATCCCATCTGTGTACAATATATTTCCGATTATTTCCAACAAAGATACCTACAACAAGAAAATACGGATAGTTTTAAATAATGGGAAACGAAAGTACATAAACAATGATGAAAGAGGCAATAAATTCATTTACAAACATAATGAGGGATGGCGTAAATAATAAAAGGAAGATATACCTACTGAAGACAAAGAATCGCAGATGTGCATGGACTTTATGAATAAACAATTTGTGTGTGTAAACATTTAGTTCATTCTTGAACTGTCAAAAAGCAGTATACGTATATTTTTGACCTGAGAAAAACTTGAAGAAAACAAAGATGAACAGGGTAACACCAACATAAAAATTATAGTGTTGAAGTTGTGGCGCTGTACGCGGGTAGTCGTGTTTTGTTTGAAAACCGAGGTTATAAAAAGGCGCGAAGAGCGAGAGAAGGGAAGAATCTGCCGATCTTTTGAATTTACCGGACGCAAAATTTTCATTCGCGTATGCAAAATGATCGTAGGAGTTCAAATACACTACATTGAATCAAATTAGTTAAATGTATTAAGTTTATTTTGAATTTCAGTATTTATTTTTAGTTTTCATATTATTATTAATTCATTGTTATATTGATTATTTCATATTTAAAATTATAAAGAATGGTAGACATGAATAAACAAGAATTTGATGATTTATATCAGGAATATAAGTAAGTTTTCCTTGAAATAAATTTACGATTCAAATAATTGATGGTGTACGACGTACGCTAGGGATGCTATGTGTGAATATTCATTCTATACTCCATTCAGTCTAAGAATAAAGCATTGGGAAAGATAGGGCTTAAAATAAACGTTTGTGATTGGTTGAAATCGAGTGTGCATTTACACCGGCAAAATAATCGCATTTAGCTCGTTCTGTCAAAAATTTGTTTACTGACAGTTTTGTTCAAAGATTTTGTCGATTTCCGTATTTTACATAGTTATTTGTTGTTAATATTCTTAAAAAATAGTTCTTCTTAGAACTCGCAAGTGAAATATTCATTTGTTAAGGTATTTTATCAATTTCGTTAACTTTCTTTTCGTAATCGCTAATATTCTATAGTATGGCGGAAGCAGTTTTACCAGGTCCTTCAAAAAATCGTAAAGGGAAACACATAAGATCTGGACAAAGGCAAATGGCTTATAATGTGTACATTAAGCATAAAGACAATATGTCTAAAACAGCTGCAGTCAATCAAACAGCAGAGGAAGTGGGTATTAATAGGAATACAATGTACTGCATTATTAAAGAAATGGAATTATATGGAGTTCCAATTTCTCCTCCAAGAAAAAGAAATTATCGTCATACTTACAATAAATTGGATGAAGCACAAAAAAGTACAATTAGACGACATGTGCATTCCTTTTTCTTGAGGAATGAGTTACCAACTTGTACAAAAATTTACGTAAATGTCAAAATATAATGATATCAGATATGTATATCCCTGCTATCCATCTGACAGTAAACATATGTTTTACTTGTTTTCAAAATACAAAGTTCATCGTGTGTAAACTGTGCTCATATTGTAGCGCCATCTACTCCATTCTTAGACTGAATGGAGTATAGTAAGGCGTTATACATCATCAATACTTAAATAAAATATTATTTTTGCTAAATTAAATTAACTTTTGTAAATTATGGGAGAATTGTTGATGGTGTAAAGGGCATTGGAAGTACTATGTGCAAATATTTGCGTGCGGTGTTTGCTGTGCACTATTAACAATTTATATTGGAAAATTTAATAAAATTCCAAGCATTTTGAATACGTAAAGATACAAATATTCTTGATGGACAAAAGCCAATCTGTGGTGTGTACAATGTGTGAATATTTGCATACGGCGATTGGTAAAGGTCATTTTCAAGGTATTTCGTTCTTTGCGAGATTTTAGATCTTCGGAGGCATTACGTGCGAATGTTTGTCTTTGTCGAAATAAAATTTAGCGTAGTTTTTTTTATATAACTGCAATCTCAGCATTCATAAAAAGATTATGCAGTTTTGTATCATTAAGGCAGGGTTATAGCATATTTATTGTCATTATTTTTAATTAAATTCTGCTGGGACAGACTACAGCAATACATCATTAAAAGGTTTACAAATACACACAAATACAAAATTTCACAATTTCTTATGTCTTTTATTATTCTATCAAAGACGTTTCGTCTGCTGGTTTGATCACTAGTAAAACGAAAATATCTATATTCCTTCCGCGACTGTTTTCTGGCCTGCTTTTGCAGTTCAAGACACAGCATCTTACCGTATTCGATGAGGTAAATCTATTGCATTATAATACAATTATTAATAAACTCATTACCTTCTATGTTAGAACCTCTTCTTAAGTTCTTTTACACGTAAATTAAATTAACAGTATTTGACTTAACAAAAATATTGACAAAACTTACTAATTGCACTAAGAACAAGAAATAATTACTATAACTACAAAAAATACTACATAACTTTTTCGAAATCTAAATATTAACAAAACACAAACTACAATGATGGATGACGAAACATTGATGACGCATGGTGTGTGCGGCCCGGAAATGGACGATTTTGAGTCAAAGTTGTATATAGCATACCTTATATATTTGTACCATGCATAAAACCACAAAAGTCCCCTACTCCGATATTAAATCACACAAATAAATGTAGAAAGTAGTACATGGCACAAAATTTATTTTACATTGCATCAATACAATAAGTTCAAACTTTTATAATGAAATAGACCTACGCAAATACAAGTAATACTAATAATTGGTTAAATTCAAATATTTTGTACAAAGTTATTTACTATAAATTACATTTTTTAATAAAATATTTCAGACACGAATGTATTCTAAAAGTTATATATTATGATACTAACTGTTTGAAAAAGTAACGATTATTTGAAACCAGTAATCGTTACCTCGGATCTTATCAAGTAACGGATAGTTACATTTGCAACACCACTAGTACCGTAAAACGGGGTTATTTCGACAGGTTTTTGGCATATTTGTTGCTTTGCAAAGGAAACTATTCGCTTGAGAACTTTGGCTCATGTGCCATCGAAACAATTGAAGCCTTGGGTATTTTAAGTGAAACAAATATTTTCCCCCGCCTCCTTCACCTGTTCGTTTTTGTTGTTTTTATGCTACCCCGAGTTAAACTGTTCCATGTTAACTTCAACACCAAAATAAGTGAAAACTATTATAAATAATCAATCAGAAGTAATAGCCGACAATCCTAGAGGCCTACATTTGATGAATGGGACATTAAAAACAATACTTGATTTTTTTTTAACTAAACAAAAACTGATTAAACAAAGTAACAAAAGTAGAAGATATTCAAAATAAGCCAAGAACATAGGAAAAAGTTAGGAATATATTTTTAATCATCATAGAAACATGGGGCACATTCGTAGCTCCCTTGCTTGGAAGCCCCGTTGCTATGTCCACAAACCCACTTTTTATACACATTGGATCCCAGCTTTTTGGTTTGTGTATTTGGAGAACTGTATGAGACAAATGGATCAACAATTGCATAAAGGACATTCGTGTTGAGGTTCTTCGAGCCAAAATTGCAAATGCCGCACACCCACTGTTGATTCCTCCTTTTTTGAAGGAATATAAATGCTTGTAGTTTAAATATTAAATAAAACACTGATAATATGTCACTATCTTTAATTTATCTAACACTTAACTTTTAAATTGTTGAAGCCTAACACAACTGCTTTGTTTGGATGCATGTGTAGAACTTGCTTAAATGTGAATTGTTGAAGCCTAACACAACTGCTTCGTGTGGACATTTGTTTAGAACTTAATATATTTTATCGTTATTTTATCAAAGATTCTTCCCTTCTCCCATTTACAATAATTTCCTTTCATGAGTAGGAGGGGAGATTATTTACCAAGAAAAATGACTAAGCACATGGGTTTGGAAATTACAGTAAAATATTTGAGTAAAACGTAAATACCAAGTAATAAAATAATAGTTATAGACGGACTCTTATGATTTTATAGCGGTCGCGTCTAATGAGACCCCAACTATTTGTACTTTATAATGATTGGCAATAAACTAGATATTTACATACATTTCTTCACAATAGAAGAGAAATCTGGGTTTTTCTGACTAAACTTGTAGTTTTACCATACATATACATATACAGTGTGAATTAAGAATATTTGTACTTAACGTATTGTACATAAATAAATAAAACAATTGTCTTTCTTATACAATATTATTTATCGTCCTGAACACCCACTTTAAACACGAAACGAAACAAATTCAGTCTTTATCGTCAGTAAAATGTGCGTAAGAACATTTGCAAACAGAGCAAAAAGAATAAGAATCAGTGTCGGTCACCTTTGTTTTTCCTTGCCGAGCTCTCGATGGCCCAGTTTCATCAGGATCAACAGTTTTCGTTTTCAGGGGTTTAGGGCGACTTGCCTTCAAATTTTTCTTTGATTTTCGCGCGGTGGGAGTTATCTCACCATGAGGAATTTTCGGCAAATCAACTTGTTTTATTGATGCTTTTAATTCCAGGTATTGCTTTTGAGTTTTTTTTGATAAGGTTTTGGACATGACCGTCCCATTTTAGATTTTCTTGGATTTCTAACTCTAGGTAAGTTACTTGTTTTCTTTGATGGATTTTCTTGCCTTTAAGTTGCATATTTAGTTTTGGTTTTTGTGCTTTATTTGAGAAGATCATAAAGCTTGTCTAATCTTCGTTAAGTGATATTAAATTATTAAAGCACCATTCTTCTATTTTCTTCATACCATTATTAATGTTGTTTTCTATTATGTGGGGGTTTTTGTTACTGTATATAATACAGGTGTCGTCTGCGTATCCGTATATTTTACCATGGAGTGGTAATTCAAATATATCATTGGTATACAGTATGTAAAGTAATGGTGGTAAGTTCTCGCCATGTGGTATTCCATATTTAGCAAAACGTACATCACTTTCGACTTTGTTTATTTTTATTTTTTGTGGACGATTCATTAGATAAGTTTCAATTATCTTTTGCTGTGTATTTTTTATACCTATGCTCTGCAATTTTTCGATAAGTTTGGTTTTGGATATTGTATCGAATGCTTTCTTCACGTCTATGTATAGTGCTGGTACTATGTTTCCCTTTTCCACTTTTTCTTTAATTTCATTTATAAAATCTGTTGTTGCAGATGTTGTACCGGAGTTCTTCTGGAAAGCATATTGGTTCGAGTCCACAATTTTATTCATTGTTAGATGATCAGACAATTGAATTTGTAAGCTTTCCTCTAAGATTGTGTTCAGTGTAGATAGTAAGGAGATAGGACGATAATTTTCTACGTTCTGCTTGTTGCCTTTTTTGTATATGGGCACAATAATAGTTTCTTTTAGATATTCGAGGAATTCTCCATCATGTATAACGTTGTTAATTAATTTGGTCAAAATTGGTGATAGTACGTCTTTGTTCCTTTTAACTATTGCTGTTGTTATTTTATCAAATCCTGGTGCTGTGCTGTTTTTTAATTGATTTATTATTGGTGTCACTTCTCTCAGAGTTACCAATCTAAATTTTAATTCAGGTATTTGTTTCTTCATCTTTGTTGTTATTGGGGCTTTTGTGTTTTTTGACATTTGTTCTTCTGCCAAGGTTTGACCTATATTTGCGAAGTATTTGTTGATTTCTTCAGCTATTTCTTTGGGCACAGTTGTTATCATTCCATTTTTTTTTGTATTTCGCTTATATTTTTGTTATTACTTTGATTTTGGCTGACTTCTTTTCTAATTAAGTTCCATGTCTTTTTCGGTTCCGATTTATATTTCTTGAATTGCTTTAGGTAATATTCTTTCTTGGTGTTTTCTATAACATATTTTGTGTGTTTTCTCTGATCTTTGTATCTGTTATAGATTTCTTCGTTTCTGGGGTGTTTAATATGATTTTTATATAAATCATTTCTCTTCCTGATTTCACTAACTATGTTCTTATTTATCCATGGGCAGTCTTTCCTTCTTTTAATTTTCTGGATTTTCTGGTGTGATTCTTTTATATTCCGGAGTGTAGTTGATAATTTCTGAAAAGTGTCAATTTCGTTTTCTTTAATTTCTTTAATATTTTTTTCTATATTGAAATAATCTGATAGATTATAAGTTCAACATTTTATTTTCTATTTAAAATAAAGGTTCAAATATTTTATTGAAGCTGATTTTGAAATTATTATCTGTCAAATTTCTTGAAGAAGACAAGTGTGCAAAAAGGATATTAGTATACCTGATTGCTTATTGCTGAAACGTTTTGTCATTTTTTTTCACTAAGGAGATACGTCAAAATATAATCAAAAATCAAAGAAGATTTACCACATTTTCATAGTAATGCTATACTAATTTGTTTTTGAACGCAATACCTAGTAGACTATAATAGATCCTGTAAAAGCAAAAATATTCTCAAAATTACGATAACAGACAAAAAAAAATTGTATACTGAAAAATACCTCTTTCGACATATTACTCTATTGCCAGCGACAACAGAAGTGTTATCTAAATTTAATCGGTAGTGTCATCAACAAATTAGTAACAAAAACTATTCAATCTCAGCAGGATATCTTATGTAAATTCTCTTAATGGCTGCGGTATTAAAGCTGCGAGTAATAAACAACACTTAATTTCACTAAATATCGTTAGACCGTAAATCCCCCGTGGCGAATGACAGTAAAACGACACGAAGTAGATTTTTTCCCTTTTAGCCTGAACGAATGCCCCTGCATCGCTAAAAGGTGACTGTTAAAAGTGTTTCGTTGTCGACATTCTGGAGGAAGGAAGTTTTCCCGAGATTAGTGAAATGGAGAAAGAACGAAACATAATCCTGGCGCACTCATTACTTTGTCCTCAGATTTATGTTACGAGTAAACTTCCTACATCTGTCTTTTGGCTGACGCCTTTTCCCAGACAAGAACATATTTTGTGTTTTGGTGCAGCGGACAATGAAAACACATAAAACAGATTTGAGTGTACCTCGTTTGAAAGCTTTTCCAAAGTTACCTACCTAGGATTCTTATATTTACATATTAATTTTGTTCAATAAAGTATGTAGTGCTTTTTCTTGTCTTGCTTATGATATATTAATAAATGTTTACTATTATAGAAATGAGGTGTGGATACCACACTACTTTCTTATACTTATGTGCATTCGGAATTTTTAATGTAAAAGTTGTTAAAATTAAGTTTCAAATACAGTTATCATATTAATAAACTTTTGAGTAAAAGTGTTAGTTCCGATCCGAATTTCTAAATCCTTTTTATATAAACATTTCTTCAAATCCAACTTTAAATACTGTTATACCTCCTAAACCTGTATAGAATGCATAATTTGTTAAATATCTGCAAGAAACTTACTATTCGATAAGAGTAGATGTGTTACTTTCGATCCGAATTTTGAAAATTTTTTTATAACAATATTGTTCCAAATTTAGCCGTAAATACTTTTCTATTTCAAATAAATCTCTGTAAAATGCATAATTTTCCAGGTATTCGCAAAAAGCAATTGTGAAATATTTTTATAAAGAAATTATCCCAAATTCAACTCAAAATAGTATTATTATCTTTATAAACCTCTATAGAATGCATAATTTGAGAAATATTTGCAAAAACACTGTTATTTGAGAAGAGGCGAAGTATTACCCTGCTACAAATTTTAAAATTTCTTTTATACAAAAATTATTTTAAATCTAGCTCTAAATAGTTGTTCACTTATAATAAATCTATATAGAACGCATAATTTGCGATATATTAGCAAAAACTGCTATTCTTATGTTACTACCGGTGCTAATTTTAAATTGCTACAATTCGCGCTATTATTTCTCTGTATTCTAGATAAATCTGAATAAAACGGATAATTTGCGAGTAAATAATTTGCAAATAGTGCGTTTAGCTTCGTTGGAAATTTGTCTTAACTTAGCAATTGAGGAGATATTAGTAAATTGTTATTTTGTTACTGAAGTAAACTGCTACTTCCGCTCTACCAATTTTACCGAAAATCTAAACTATTGAACTATTAAAAATAATTTATATTACTGAATATAAATGTCTTACTAGAATATTTAGATATTCTTTAGAATGTTCTATTGTTGAATAATATAGCAGTTAAAAATCCATTAACCTATAATTATATAGACATGTTCCCTATCTGTATATTATTATATATGTGTAGTAAATGTCCATTTTGTAAAGGATTAGAATGGAAAAACACAGTAATATTACTATCCTCTTTTATTCTTTACAAAGGGTATCAGTTTACTCTGAGTACTAGTTTCAGCGCAAAGCCATCATCAGCTCAGAATAGTCAAAGAAAAATCAAAAAAATTTCATATATAATGCGGATGCATATGATATTATAAGAATAAAATACTCATTTTACTTAAAAATTAACACGTTAAAATTACTTTGAAAAACGAATACAAAGACAAATATTACATTACAAGTTAAAAATTCAATACTTTTTGAAAACAAAACATGACAATATACTTTTGGAAACGTCTTTTGTCCTGTCATGTTTTGTTTTCAAAAAGTATTGAATTTTTAACTTGTAATGTAATATTTGTCTTTGTATTCGTTTTTCAAAGTAATTTTAACGTGTTAATTTTTAAGTAAAATGAGTATTTTTATTCTTATAATATCATATGCATCCGCATTATATATGAAATTTTTTTGATTTTTCTTTGACTATTCTGAGCTGATGATGGCTTTGCGCTGAAACTAGTACTCGGAGTAAACTGATACCCTTTGTAAAGAATAAAAGAGGATAGTAATATTACTGTGTTTTTCTATTATTATATACTTTATAATGTAATGTCAACTATTTTATAAAGTGTGGGGAAAATATCCAGTTAGAGGGAAACTATTCTACCACCTACAAGGTAGGCTCCTAAGCCTAACTTCTCGATTTGATTTATTCTTTTGGTTGAACACATTTTTATTATTTAATGTAGCATTTTTATTCTACTTAAATTTGGGACATAACTATAAACAAAATTTTTTAATACTGATAACATATATACATATATATGCAAAGCATTTATGGATATATGCATGTGTCAGAATAAACTTAACTTTTTTAATATAAATATTGACAATTTGCATAGTTTGCTTATGACACCAATTTCGATCAAATTTATGGTCATAACGCTGAAGAGAGTTTCGAAATTATCAGCAAACTACATTTCATGATCGATTTTTAACATTTCATAATCCTCCATTTAGGCTCTTGAACGGTAACATTATTAAAATACAAAACGTCGCAAAATTAGTTTTTTGGCACCCCAAGCTTTACTTTTGCTTTTTATGTTTTATCCATTTTTCTCTACAATTACTTGGTTTTAGGTATTCTCCTACAAGATTCAATACGACATATTTTTAAAATTTTGAAGTTCAATCAGAAGACTGTCATAGTCAATTGATGACAGTGAAATTACTACATGACCACATAACTTCTTCACGAACTACATCGTCTAACACATTCTTCATCTGCCAAATGTAAAAGGCAAAACACCTTTCAAGTTTGGTCTTTTCTACTTGTCGATTATATTCTAAATGAAATATTAGAAAATAAAAATGCAAAAATTACGGAGGTAAGCCTTGATTACGGACCAATAACTAGTTATGTAGAATATTTGAATATAATTTAACTGAACGCATATTTGGGACGATTGATTTAGGCTGGTAATTTCAAATCAAATTACAAAGATACTAAAACCTGAATCCAATTCTATAGAAGTTTTACTGCCAGCATACAGAGTATTAAAGTTGAGAAATTGAGTTGATAAGTGAATTAAAACAAGTTGAACTGACATATTGCTGTGACCATCACATTGTTGAAAATAATAATCTTAAGAATTAATTTAGTTATTAAAAAAGTTTATTTAAAGTTAGCGTATAAGTTTAAAATAGATACATGTAAGTAGAATAGGTTGCCAACATTTAAGGACAAACTCCTTTATTAAAATATATAAATTGTTGGTATACATTAGTCAGATAAATATAAATATTAGGCATAATACAAACACTAAGTAAATCAACACACTTTATTTTTGTAGAAAAGACAAGCACGAAATGGACCATTATTCAAAAATAAAAAGGTATTGAGAGTAAATAACAGAGAGGGAGAGAGAGAGAGAGAGAGAGAGAGAGAGGGGGAGGGGGGGGAGAGAGAGAGAGAGAGAGTAATGCTAAAGGATGTGACAATAAAAAGAGTAAATCATTTAAATGCCATTAAGTTATATGAGCAAAATAAAATCAGGTGTGCCCGAGAAGATAACACGGTTTTAAACGAATAAATATAAATTTGATCATGAATAATGGTACCAATTTATAAGAAAGATTCTAACAATAAAACTAAATATATAGTAGATACGTACACGTTATATAAAAAGAAAAGCATATTATAACATTTCTAGTAAGAAATGTTAGATCGTAAATAAGAACATCTTGTGTAAATAATATGAGTTCAAAAGACACTTGTTAGTTCTTTTATGTGTAGCTCATGGACTTCAAAGACACTGGAAATGGTCATGTGTGGTTTAGATACCTCCAAAAGAAAAATACAATTTTAATGTTTCTTTATAGCATTCTACAGATAGACGTTTTACCTGAAAAAAGAACATGGTTAGAAGTCAGGGAGGATGTGATGAAGGCGACAAATTCTTCACAGTATGGACTCGGCAAGGAAAATCCCCATTGTATGTAACTGTTTTAATTTCCTACCAGACCGTCGAGTTTCTAAAAGAAGAATCAGAATAAAATTAATACATGGCAAGAGGAAATATGTGACAGACAGTGAAAAAGGCAATGCATTTATATACAAATACAATGAAGGTTTATACTGAAGAGGAAGGGAAGAAATATACACTTACCTAAGATGAGATGCAACAAATTTGTGAAAAACTTTAATAACAAACAATTTAAGGCGTCGCCATTAGTGTGCAACTGTCAAGATGATCTATGCGTATTGGTGTAAGTGTGACAACCTAAAGAAATGAACAAAAGATTTTCATCACGAACGTTTTTGAAAACGATGCCAACCTAAAATTTAATTGAATGAGAGAGGCGCTAAATCATCGATCGGCATTTGTTTTAGTATATAAGGTCAAAAACAGGATAAAACCTCTAGATTTTATGTTTGCAATTCGAGTAATAAAGACGTAAAATTTACTATTAATAAATTTGATATAGCTAAAGTCCGTTAAAATATAATAAAATGAGATTAGAGCATATAAACACTGCTTATGATAGTTTATATTAAAGATTTAGAGTTCAATTGTTTTAATTTAGTTTTTTTTTTAAACAAATATATTCAATTAATTTTCTTTTCTCATCATTAATTTTAAGATGGAGGATGTCAATAACATAGAATTTGATAGAATGTTTGCTCAAATGAAGTAAATCATGATATAAAATAACTCAGTTTATTGGATATCAAATGAATATTCTCTTGTTTAGTAATGATATTTAGTCTTTCCAAATAATAATAAAAAATACTTAATGGTGTTAAACATGCTGAAGGTACTATGTGAGAATATTTGCCTTTAGTGGATTGTTGGGCATCATTAAGTATTAAACAATCACTTAATTTAAAGACTCAAATAAATTAATACGAATATGCGGGGATGTTTTTGATGGGCAAATGCTAAATGGCTAGAGGTACAATGTGAGAATGTTTACAGCTAGCGGTTAGCATAAACCAATTTCAGATCATTTAAGTAGCAAGAATCTATATTACTACAGCACTATGTGAGAATGTATGTTTTAGTGAAATAGTGATGGCATCGTATTAATAAAAAAATTAACAAGAATCAAGAATATTTTAAAGTTAAAAGAACAGGGTGAATATTCATTCAACTATTATTATATGTATATAAGTATTTTCAAACACATTATGACTCTAAAGAGAGTATAAATTCTTATAAATTGTTTAATTTCTTGACCTTATCACAAACAAAACTAAATAAGAGGAGAACCAGAGCATAGAAAGTAAATCACTGCTAGCACTCATGAGAAAATTTAAATTTTTTTTGCTGATACGAATGAATTAATAAAGAATGTGTTACAATATTTTTATCAATTAGACAAATAGGTATCACAGTATATAATTATATGACTGTACCCAAAGTGTGGCAATGTTACATTTTCATCTCAAATAAAAATTTACCATTTTGTAGCATTGTTGCATCCACAGCAATATGTTGGAACCCTATGCAAGGTAGACTGTATAAATATAGGTGGAATATAGTTCGTTTATGTACGAAATATATAAACGAACGAAATGATTTGCTATGGTGTAAATAATTACAAGTAATGCAGAAAGTTACGCTTAATTGATTTTAAATTGTTTATGTAAAGTATATCTATACGCAAACGTGTAATAGATTTTACCGTTACATCTTTAAATGAGTATGACCTGAATTCAAATAATGCTTTACCAATAATTACAGAATTGTTCAATTATTTAATTGAAAGCTCTTTCAATATTTACTGCATATTTCACCGTTAATATCAAACTCGCTGTTAAATAAATATATAATGACCGCTGAGCGAGCAATTTCAATGGATTTCACCTATCTGATCTATATATAAAGGTGCGTGCTTTTAACGCACAATCGTCCGTCCGACCACTCACAGCGAGAAAATCCAAAGTGAAACGTACATGTTTAAAGCCCTCTAAGTAACAGGTTGCTAGGTGTATGTTCGTTTGTTTTGTGGGAAAGCTATTTAAATCGATTCCCCTCCCGTCTGTTTTTAAGGACAATGGCCTAGATTCCGTGAATGCTGTCTAGATAGCGAAGAGCATCGAGCTTTCAGGTTTCCGATCAAGTCAACCGTAAACGGCCATATTGGAGCGCTTTTGTTAGTTAATCGAATACTATTGTGGTGGAAATTTAAATTAATATGCGTCGTGAACTTTTCTGAATAGCGGAGTGTGTAAAAAAGAAGTTAATTTTAGATTGGATTTCCTCACTTACGCGAGAGATCTGTTTTTCATTATAAACTGAATTAATCGGCGATAACGGAAGCGGATGGAGCGAATTTATGCTGTGCTTTTACTACTAAATCATTACGCTATTTTAGATTGCAAATTAAAAATTGCATAGATCATCTCGTTGCAGTATCCATTCTGTTGTCTCTATATTTTTTATGTTAAAACTGTGCTTCCACATGCATAGTTCAGTAATATTGATTGAATGTTGATCGATCTATTTACCTATGTATACAAAAAGTAAAGAATATGTACAGGTTTGAAATAGTCAAGTATGATACATGAAATATATACAAAATTTTATACAAAATGCACAAAATAAAAACTATATCAAAATATACACTCACGGGCAAAATAATCGATCCACTCAAAAAATTGATGAATTTTGTTCGTTAATAAGTTTGTTATTTTAAATTCGATTTGATTCACTTTTTTTGCATATTTTAGGTAAATTTAAATGTAATCTATCACATCTTTGGAATTTTAATAAAATTTGGCGTACATCATTTTATACACGGTGACACAAAGTCTGTTTTTTTTAAATCAACTTTAAAACCACATATGGATTGTCAAAGTTGCTCCACCTTGTATTTTCTTATTTTGTTAACAAGACACATCATTTCTTTACAATTTCTTTTTTTATTTATTATTAGCTTAATTTTTGTAAAAGATACAAGGGTTTAAGAAAAATCATACATTTTTACATTTTTCCTATGGTGCTACCAATAAGTTTACGAATTTATCGTTTTTGCACTTGGGAGGAAAATACGATCTCGTGTACCAACGCCTGCAAATTTACAGCAACTTAGTGACGTTCTAACTGAAGAATGGAATCAAATCAACCAGGCTTACATTCAAAACTTAACTGAGAGCATGCCAAGACGAATTTCAGCTGTTATCCGTGCACGTGGAGGAAACACTTCGTATTAAGTCTTTTATGTTTTTTATTTTCTTTTCATTTCCTCTTCAATATATTCGGTGTTAAGTTAAATTCGTAAACTTATTGTTAGTACCATAGGAAAAATGTAAAAATGTAAGATTTTTCTTAAACCCTTGTATCTTTCACAAAAATTAAGCTATTGTAATAAATAAAAGAAGACATTGTAAAGAAATGATGTGTCTTGTTAACAAAAGAAGAAAATACAAGGTGGAGCAACTTTGACAACCCATATGTGGTTTTAAAGTTGATTTGAAAAAAACAGACTTTGTGTCACCCTGTAGAAAATGATGTACGCCAAATTTTCTTAAAATTCCAAAGATGTGATAGATTACATTTAAATTTACCTACAATATGCAAAAAAATGAATCAAATTGAATTTAAAATAACAAACTTATTAACGAACAAACTTCATCAATTTTTTGAGTGGATCGATTATTTTGCCGGTGAGTGTAGTAAAAAGAACACAAACACGAGCACTAAACATATAACTCTTAGATTCAAGTCCTTGAACTTTTGTATGTCATATACTACATTTTTAAGTAGTATCCTTTTTATAGTTTCTTTAAATCGCTTTTAATCAAGGTTTATCAAAGTATCGGCCAGTTTGTTAAACAAAACCTGTGTTATCGTCAGGCGATAATATGGATAAGCTATATTACGTTGTCCCCTTGTGATGTAGTTGTGGACATCACTGTGGGGATTGTATTTGTTTGATTTGTAGATTAGAGTGAGGCAGGCAAGGATCTAAACCGCTGGCAAGGTAAGTATTTTTAAATTTTTGAAATAATCTCTGCAACTTGTACCTTGTGATGCCAAACATTGCTCTAAAAGCCTGTTTTTGTTACACAAAAACTCCTCTTGCTGTCCCATAACCACCCTAGAGGACTATGTCAGATGTTCCTCTACTGTAAAAGCAGACATAATATGCTAGTTTTGCAGCATCTGCACCTGCAATTTGCTTAATCAAACTCTCAGAAAAAATAGATGTTGCTAGTTGCTGTTGCAAGAAATCCATATGTTCATTCCACGAAAGATTACTCGATAAATACAATTCCAAAAACTTGTGACCCCTCATAGGAGTACCACTGGAGACACAAGAGACTGTTGTTTATCATGGTTCATGTTCAGTCTATTAGACCAGAATCACTCTTGAGCCTCGTTTGTCACTCTCGCAGTCTCCTCCTCGCCATCAATACTACCCAGATTAATTAAAACGGAGACATCATCCGCATACAGGAAAGCCACCACGATTCACATTAACATTAAGGACCTCAATGTATATGATAAATAGAAGTGGTCCCAGTATCGACTCCTGTGGAACACCAAGCTTCACATTCGTTGTACCGGACACCTCGTTCCCCTCAATAAACTCGCTGTTGTTTATCTTCTAAATAGCTCCTTATGAGCTTTAAGACTGTCCCCTCAGTACTCCAACTTTTGCATCAGACTCCAATGGTCGACCGTGTCAAAGGCTTTCGATAGATCTGTGCAAAGCAACTTCATATTCTGCTTCGCGTCCATAGCTACCGCAACTAGATCCAGCAGTCTATAAGGCTGTAGTCATGGATCTTCCACGTCTGTACCCATTGATCATTGGTAAACATGCCGACGAGTTCCAAGTATTCTAAAGACCTATCTAATTATTTTCTCGAATATCTTTGGCATCACTGGTAATATTCATATCGGTCTACATAGTTTTGTGCGTCATCAGTACTTCCAGCCTTGTGTATCGGTACTACTTTAGCATGTTTTAATTCTTTTGGGAAGACACCAGGGAGAAGACAATTACTGAAAACATTCATAATCGGTTCTTTCAAAAAGTTTTTTCTACTGTATCCGCTCTTTTAGCTTTCTTCGTTGTATTCCCATGTTTTGGTTTTTCTTCTTCTCCTCTTCTTTCTTTGCTTTATTTTCTTCCCCCTTTCGCTTCGTCTTTTTTTTTGCTATCAAACGTTTGTTCTCCTCTTTTTTCTTCGTATAATAAAGTTTCCACTGTTGTGACGTTGGAACACTGGGTACTATATATTTAGGTCTTTTTGGCTTTTTACAAGTAATTTCCTGAGGCCAAAAGAAAGAGGTTTTGAATGGGGATGAAATATCATTTAGTTACTCAAACGAGCGTCTTTTTTTTTATATAATTTGATTACGGAACAATGATTAATTCATTTGAAATTACATTTTGACTATTGCTCGTTAATAATCCTTCAGTCCACTCTTCATCTAAAACTAAACCTTGTTCTGATACTTCTAAACTGTCGACTGCATTAGATATGTTATCGTTATTCACTCTAATATGATCTTGATTTCTTTCGTCATCTTCTACTGTGACTTTTGTATGATCTGCTTGATTAATAAATTATGTGGCAGCAATATTCTCCTCAACATGATCATTATTTATGTCATGTATTTCTTGTTCTTGTTCTGTCGTATTGTTTCCACCATCATTGCTTGTCTATGTTCCACTTGGCTCGACGCCTAACTCAGAATCTATATAAATACGAGGGCGTATTTTTATCTCCATTCTATAATTTATCAAAATTCTTATCAGAATCTATAAAACAAGTAAGTAATATTTTCATCTTTTTTTTTTCGCGCTTATTTGAAAACTTTTTCTACGCGAATTTTTGGTAGTACATTCTACATTTTGGGAAATTTATACTCCTCAAATTAGGAAACCGAGTAATCAAACACCCTGTATAATAAGACTTCACTGCATGCATACTTGGTCAGAATACATACAGTTAACTCTATATTGAAAATTTAAAAAGAAACTCAACAAAATTTAAGCAAAAACCCAAATGTATAACATAATTCCTAAAACATACATGTCACACAAAAAAGGGATCGCAACGACCAATCATTTATCACTTACTCCTGCGATTTTTTCTTTCTTTCAACGTCACATGCTTTATTCGCTGCTCAGATAAGCAGAAAGATATTTAAATTTATTTATTTGACATGTCTGTAGCAATATAATTTATCATAGCGTATCATCTATTAAAGAGGTTCTCTCTTGGCCTCGTTCCCACAGCTTTATACAAACACCTTCATAAGCGTTATGCGAGGCAGACACTGATTTATATAAAATATTTTCCATATACACACATCTCGGCAAGGCCTGGGTACATACACAAGTATACACATACATAACAAGATTTAAATCAACTCTCAAGACCAGACATGTAACGTACCCAAAATTTATAGGCATTTATTGGGATATATTTGGGTCGACCAGGATGATAAAGGAAGTTTTAGTAATTAGTAACAAAAAACAACGCACATAAGCTGATTTATAAGCACGCGGAAAATTGTTGAACTCAGTTTTAGGACTTATAGTAAGATGTAGCAAACATACGAGGATGAATTAAATATAAATCGAAATTTCTCTTCTCTGGTTCGCCAAGATCCGTGAGAGACGAAGGTGGACCAGCGCATTTTAGTGTGGTTGGACAATCGATTTTTTCTGATTGTGTTTATGTAACAGAAGTTTGCGTATTGCTCTGGGAATAAATAACCTACCTTCCTTCACTGTTAGATGACCACCCAGTTCGGACATTAAGTTTCTTCCAAATCCTGACTTTATTTTTTGAAATAGTTAGACAATTATTTCGTCGAATTGCTTTAAAAAATAAAAGAAATACCATAGCATAGTCCTTTTTCCGAAAATATATGTAGAAAAAAAAATAAAAATTGAAATTAGACAAATATCCGAAAATTAACGATACGACAATAATTTAAAAAATATTTTGACCACGTCCTTAAAAGAGTTGGAAAAATATTTTCTTAATTAAACTTATGATTTGGAAAATAGAATAAATTCTGCAAGACTAATTGTTGGAGAAATACTAAAGTGAAACATGGTACGGTTTCGGCTAGTAGGCGGAGTTTCGCCAGACGAGATTTATCGGTTCTGACTACTCTAACAGAGGCATAAATATAAGGGTTTTACGATCCCCATTCATTGGGTGTTTAGAGACCAGATTTTGTGAGTGAGTGAGAAAGAAAATAGACATTGTGCGATAAACAAGGAAGATCTTATAAATTAGGAAGTATTCGACTGACAATGAAACGGTAGATATAAATTTTAATAAATTTAAAGTTTTATTTAGAATGTTATCGACTGATTTGCATTTTCAAAAGCAGCAATTCTTTTATAAATGTATTCGTTACGTTTTATTGATCAGCAATAGAGATTTAAATTACTTAAAGTTCTAAAAGAAATTACTTTGACGTCCAGGATTAGAAATTCACAAAAGAAGATTACATAATGTTAGGCAAGATCTAATGGAAATTCCCTCTACATCTAAATGTTATGAATTGTTACATTTTGAATATGAGAGTCCTACCGATGAGAGCTTCGACGAAACAAAAAATGAAGTGTGGCCACCACACGACTTCTTATACGTATTAGCGTTTCAAATTGTAAGAAATTGTTGTAAATAGTTTTATCTTAGAAAAATAAGGGGGGTTTTAAGAATTTTTTTATATATAAATTATTCAAAATCCTATTATAATAAATCTCTACAGAATACATACTTTGCGAGATATACGAAAGAAAGTGCTACTCGCTAAGAGTAAAAGTGGTACTTCCGGTCCGAATTTTAAAATTTCATTTATACAAAAAATATTCCAAATCCAGCTCTAAATACGTTTGTACTCTTGATAAATATATAATTTACGACATATTTGCAAAAAATCGCTATTCGATAAGAGTAAAAGTGTTACTTCAGGTCCGAATTTTGAATTTTTTTTAATACAATAGGTATTGAAAATTAAATTCTAAATACTTTTGTACTCGTAGCGTACCTCTAAACAGCATGACTTGCGCAATATTGGCAGAAAACTGATTTTCGATAAGAGTAAATGATCTACTTCTGGCAGAAATTTCAAAAAACTTACATAATAAAATTCTTCTCAAATTTAATATTGAGTACATATGAATTGTTTATAAAGTTGTTTAAACTTAGTACTTGGCAAAATATTGGCAAAATTCGATTTTTTGACACAAGTAAACTACTACTTTCGTAAATACAACATTTTGAATTGATGGCTATAGCGGTTTGAAAAACCACTTTTTCGGTATCAGAGCACTTCAAAACGTGGACATCTTCAAAAATCTCAAGGTCAAAAATTTCACATATACATACTTCAAATTATCACAATACTTCCTTATACTACGTATAAGAAAGTAAAAGGAATTATCCGGTAGATAAATATGTAAGGTCGAGAAATAAAATATACTCAAAATTATATATATATACATATATATAGAAACGGATTTAAAATAAATAAATATATAAATAAATAAATAACCTTAATTTTCAAAATACTTTAAGGTAGATAAAATTAAAAAAAAAACAAAAACTTAAAAATTCGTACCGGAAGTAACACTCTTATCCAATAACGATTCTTTGCAAATATATATTATGCATTCTATACAGATTTATTAAGAGAATAGAAGTACTAAGAATAGAAATTTGAATAATTTTTGTATAAAAAAATTCTTAAATTGTATAATTTGAAAAACTCATATGTATAAGTAGTGTGGTGGCCACACCTCCTTCTTTTTGTTAATTTCTTATATAATAATTTACATAACACAAACAAGAAATATTTGTGTTTGTTATATTACCTAAATAAATATCTATTACAGACGTAATTTTGGGAATTTATATAAATTTTTTTGTTAATTTTTTATATAATAATTTACATACTAAAAGGACAAGAAATACTTCTTCCAATATTTTGGGTAAAGAATAATAATTTTATCTTCTACCTGAATTAGTCTGTACACACATAAAAATATTACGGTGTTAAATATGAAAGTGTAGGAATTTCACTGTAGAGTGTTAGATCTTTTCTTTTTATTTCTTACAATTTTTCCTTGTAGGTGTTGTATTATTTCTTTTCAGAGTAAATTCAACTACTTATGAAGTAGTTAAAAATATTCAACACCTAACTGGGAGACAGAATAACACCTTGTGGTAGTTAAATATTAAATTAACTTCTGAAACGAGTTGAAATATCACCGAGATGTAAATGTTTAACAGTATAAAATTGTTAGAAATCTTCTTGACATTGCGACGATGTTAAAAATTCTCTGAAAAGTGAAAATACAACATAGGCGGTAGTTGAAAAAGGTCCAAGGTTACCTTTTTGATTACACACATGTTCAAATAGAACCGTTGCAGATATGTTCGGTATTACGCATATTATTTCCTCAATTTAAGTGCATCTTCTCCAGAGTTAACACGGAGCAGGTTATATTCATATTCATCAGAATAAAATATAAAAATTTAAAGAAATGGATTAAAGTTGCTGAAGAGGTAATCGACTTTGAAGCAGTTACTACAACTGGTAAGTAATTATTTTTTTTTTGTTGGAATTTCATAATACCCCTTCATATTTTTGCACACATTTAGGTACATTTCTAAAAACATGGTGAATATAGTACATTTTTCTAGCGCTCACTTACTAATAGTAATAATAAGAATACGTTTTACCTATAAATGACTATAATTATATAATTAATTACTAATTATGTAATTCACAGAGAAATATTCTTTAAATTGTGTGGCAGTACAGTATCAGTGGATTGTTAATTAATTTAATAGTTTTTATCTAAATAAATTTTTCTAATAAAATGTTTATTAATATTTATATGCGCATTTATAGTTGCAAAAAGATTTGATATATCAAGATATACTAAAATACAGTATTTTGACGAAGCTAATTATCAAATTGATGACGATCTCTTAGTGGATTTCTTGTGGTTCAGTCCCAGAGACTTTAGTAATTAAACTGGAAAATAAAGATTTAGACACTGACCTACCGTTAAGTATGAAATATGTATTCATACATATATGCATATAGGTAAATATTTAATTTATTGTTTGAAATAGCTCCGCGTAGTTTCAATTCCTTGGCGACAACAGTGACAAATTCATCAGCAATAGACGATATACCCCTAAATATTAGCTGCGCGCGTTCACTTTCGCCAAAACCAGAAGATTATGGAAAACGATTTTGTTATTCTTTTAGTGATGAGGTATAGAGTTATTATATTATATTCAGTCCACTGATGGTATAATATTATCTAATGTTTCGAATCTATCTACAGGATTTTATAAAGAGTCTACAATCAAAAAATGAAAGTACGAAAATTTTCAAGTAGTACCAAGATACAGGCCAACTAAGCATATTTAATAGGAAAAAATTAACAAGTCTCACAATAGCAATTATGATTGACAAATACGGATCATATCCGAACAAAGATATCAAACTAAAATATGCCAAAGCAATTGTAAAATTCTTTAAATGTTTTGAAGACAATGAAGGATAAGGATATGTAAGTGCCAATACTGTATTTGTATACCTAAGCCGATTAGAAATGAATTTACATGTATGTACCTAAACGTAAAAAGTAATATTGGTCTTTTTTGTTTTGTAGGAATTATTTTATAAACCCGAACAAAGAACTGGATTTTTAGAAAATCGACTACGGACTGTGAATAGATTAGGTACCTCCTAGTGAAAAAAATAAATTAATGCCACCTGCTTCTAAAAATGTGGAAGACGAATGTCGTATGACGGACTATAATAATGATTTAAGTTTTCTAAAAAATGCATGTGTAAAGACCGAAGAAAGTCAAATTTTTGCGTCTATGTTGAGAACATTTAACGTTAGGAAAAATAGTCAAAATATTTTAGAAGATTACATTCGATTTTTAGACACACCCGGCCTTGCAATATACAACACGAAGCTAAAAGGTTAACCGTGCTAATCTCACACTGTTTTGTTACAGATAATCCAGGATTTTTATTTACTTTATAAAAATAACGGAAATTTAGTGGAGAAATTTCCAAAAGATATTAACAAAAATCAAAAGGTTTTTAAGAAAGAAGTATCTGAAAATCTACCTAATGGTATTTTTGGTCAGTAGGTAATATATTTTTTTTAAGTTTAGCTACTTTTTAGAATGGGATTACGTCACGAATGGTCTCTTGTATTTACTATATTTATTACCCCCAACTGCTAGAGGTCGAGGAGGTATCAAAAAAATTTCTGTTGTAGAAGCTGTGGATAGGCTCATTGTTTATCAGCACGTACGTTTTAAATGTGTACGCCTTGCAACTTTATGTAATTCTTTACATTATTTTCAGAATTCCCTATCACTGGACAACGCTTTAAAGGAAGTAAAAACGGATCAACCATTTTCAAAAATTGAGGCCATATTTCATTGTGATTCAGAATATTACTTTGTTTGTATATGTTACAAAACTGTTAAATACTGTGAATATTTTCAAGCTTATAAAATAATAAAAGATGAAACAAAAGATATATGCATGCTTAGAAAATCTGACACATTTGCTGGCTGGTAAATAAGTATGAAATTATATAATATTACTAAGTATATAATATTATAATTAAAATGTATGGAGATAATAAAAAATGATTAATGACATTGATTTTTGTTATTCATCATCCCTCAGTTCCGTAATACAGTTATATAAACATTTTAACAATATGAGCTTAGTATAACTGTCTTGATTTGCAATGAAAAAGACCCTGAGTCAATGGAATTTTAACCCTGTCTCAGAGAAATTTTAACAGCTAGGAGATGAAAGTCCAACACTGCTGCAGTGAAGCTCTAACAGGAAACCAGTAAATTATTAACATTGTCACAGTGAATTTCCAACACACATAGAATGACAATTCAACACTGTTAAACTGAATTTCTAACTACGAAGCAATGAATATGTAACACTGTTACAGTGAAGAACTTACACCGATCCCATGAATGTTTAACACGGTTCAGTGAATTTCTAACATCGACAGAATAAAATTTCAACACTACTAAAATGAATTTTCAACATTATAAATGTGAAATATCAACACTACGACAATAACTTTCCAACACTGCCGCGGAAACACCTTAACACCGTCTGCATGTAAATCTAACAACTTCATGTAGCTAAAACAACACCGAAAAAAATTAACTCCGTCGATTCCAACAACTTGTGTAAATGGACGTGAGGGAACAACTAGATGGAGTTAAAAAAGTGTTGGATGCAACACCGTATTTTTATGTGTGTATTGTATTCTGTCCCAACATTTTTATGGTTATAAGTCCACGTGGATTTGAGTGACACATGTCGAGTGTCGATTCAACAAATCAAACGCGAGGTACACTCATAAATCAGAGCCTAACAGCCGCAACTTAACATAAATATTCCATCTCATTCGCACCACTTGCGATTAGCACGACGGTCGAAAACGTACGTCGGTGTATACAACAATCGGAG
Organism: Amphimallon solstitiale; assembly: GCA_963170755.1. Classification (NCBI taxonomy): domain Eukaryota; kingdom Metazoa; phylum Arthropoda; class Insecta; order Coleoptera; family Scarabaeidae; genus Amphimallon; species Amphimallon solstitiale. The sequence continues at coordinate 41,055,693 of OY720676.1, read as the reverse complement.
AAATACAGGACGCGCCTCTTTGAAATCGGAGTTTCTAAAATCTGGGAACACAGCCTTAAGTGTATTTTGTGTTAAATAAGTTATGAGTTAAGAAACTCTCTTTTTCCAAATTCTCACGAATATTTCTATTTGAAAAACGTTCTTATTCAATAATTTATATTCGTAGATTTTAAAGATACTAAGGAATCATGTATTTTAGACAGACATGTGCGCCGCCTTCTGAAGAACCCCTGTCACGATTGATATGCGATCTGTCACATGCATCACCTAGTTTATTGCAGGGGTACATTGTGAGAAATAATCTAAGAAGCAAATCTCACCCTCTATTGAATAAATATTGCAACGGCTACGACAGATTGTTAAGAGTTATGACTTCCTTACGGTCAAGTCGCCACCTGTTCTCTTTTACCTGTCTTGATTTCTTGGCCGACACCGAAGGGACCCATCTATTCACCTGTGATAGGACTTTAGAGTAAGCGATTCAATGATGACCTGCCAAACACGATTCCACCAGTTTCAGCGAATCAGAGGAACGCACCCCTACCAAAGAGGGAGGCACCCGAATTATTGCACTAATATAAAAATCATGTATGACTTAAATCTTCAGCTTATTTTTAGGAAACTTTTATATATTAAGTAAAGTTGTAAATATAAAGATAGCCCGTTTATTTGCAAATAAATTGGTAAAATCTTTACGTAGTGTTTTTCTATTACTAAAATCCGATTCAATTAAACGTTAAATAAAGTGTTCATCTCAACTAAGAAGAATACAACATATTTTTGGTGTCACAAGTGGGATATTATGCTGAACGCTCATCGGACTTCGTTGGTTTCCTGAAGAAGAAAGAAAATTCTCAGCACGAGTGCAGAGCGACAATCTCCATTGTCTACGTCACGGCAGAGAAGAATTAATTCGCAGTAAGTCATCTTGCTTTCCTTTTATTTTTTCCTTTATCCACAAAATTTAAACGCATTGATTACTGTTATTCATAATGGCTGAGCAATCAAGCAGCAATACAGCAACTCAATCAAATAACGAGCCAGTTTCACAAGTTGACAAATTATCTCTTGACTTTTTAATTAAACTCATACCTAACAATTTTGACGGTGATAGGTACAAAGTTAGAAGTTTTATTAAGCAAGTAGACTCTGTGTTCGAATTAGCACAACCTTCGCAAGAAAGACCCTTATTACTATTTGTAAAAAGTAGAATTACGGGTAAAGCGCGAGAACAAATAGATATTCATTGCGAACTCACTACCTGGGAGAGCATGTCTAATTTGTTATTAAATCTATATCATCATCGTAAATCATTAGATCAGCTAAAAATAACACCTAAGAATAAAGAAGAAATAGAAATCATACTTCAAGAAAACCATGACAGTAAATTGTCAGGTCACTTTGGATTTAATAAAACATATACAAAAATAAAGGAAATGTATTTCTGGCCCTCTATGAAAGCGGACATCAGGAAATACATAAAGACTTGCAAATCGTGTCAAATAAATAAGACAAATTTTAAATCCATCAAGCAACCTATGGTAATTACAAGCACATCAGAGAAACCATTTGAGCGACTCGCTTTGGACATAGTAGGTCCACTTCCTATCACCGAAAATGGTAATAGGTTCATTATGACAGCTCAAGACGATCTCACAAAATTCAGTTTTGCTGAATCTATTCCTAACCACGAGTCGAAAACAATTGCCAAAACCTTAACGAAATTAATTACTTATTTCGGTATTCCCATATCAATACTAAGCGATCAAGGTCCTGATTTCATGTCACAATTAATTAAAGACCTCACAAACTTATTCGAAACTAAACACATATCTACAACACCGTATCATCTAGAAACCAATGGACCTCTGGAGCGGTCCCATTTAACGTTAAAAGATTATCTAAAACATTATATCAAGCCCAATCAAGCAGACTGGGATGAATATATTCATTCCGCTATGTTCAGCTACAATTATTCTGTAAACAAGTCTACGAATTTCAGCCCGTATGAACTTTTATTTGGACACAAACCCTATCTTCCTTCGTCAATTACGCAAAAACCAAAATTACTCTATACTTACGACGATTACCTAAAATCACTACAAAATAAATAGAATACTTGCTTTAAGATAGCTAGAGAAAACATATTTAATTCTAAACTATCTAGCAAACAATATTATGATCGAAAAAGTAAATCTGTATCCACTTAAAGTTGACGATCTCGTATATGTACAAAATAAACAAATCCAAAATTCTCGAAAAAATTAACACCTAATTTCAAAGGCCCCTATAAAATTACAAAAATATTTGACAACAATACAGCGAAACTAGAGATAGGCAGAAAGAAGGTAAAATACCACTCAAACTTATTGAAACTTAATTTTTCAGATGAATCTGATCTTGCTATCCCTTCTACTTCTTCTTATCCTAACGGTCAGTCAATCTGATTTTGAAAACACGCAATTAAATTCATCTGGCGGTATCTTCTACAACAATCTAGGAATATCCAGAATTTCAAATAATAAACTAATCCTTTTAACTTATCTTAACGTTTCTATATTAAGTGAAGCAAGGCAAAATTTAGAAAAAGCTTACCAAAAATCTGTTATTTTATGCACTCCCGCCTTGGGTTATAGGAAAAGCGATCATCACATAAGTCTCTATTGCGAACGATCTTTAGCAATGATCAACAGCCAATTGGGAGAAATCAATCGAAAAGTTGGGATGATGCAACATTACCTAGGCAATCCCACAAATCGTGAACGACGCGGAATAATAAACGGGGTATCAACGGCTTTAAATTGGTTAATCGGTACGCCCGATGCTCAATATTACTCTGATAGCATACACACCCTATTTAATGAGAATAGACAAACTCAAACTCTCCTCAAGTCCCAGATACAAATAATATCTAGCACCATACGAAATTTTAATAACTCGGTCTCGCCCCTTTAGGTCAATGAACAAAAATTAAATGATAATTCCAAAAATTAATAAGCTTGCTAAAGATACAACTTATAAAACTAACGAATTATTTTTAGATACCACTATCATTGAAAATGTAACTTCCCTTACTTCTCTTATAAGTAAGATTAATATTGAATACGATATCTATATCAATTCCATTAATTTAGCTAAACATGTAATCTTCAAATTATAACACCTAAAATTATACATGACGAGCTAATTCACTATAAATGCGAGCAAGAGCTACCACTCACACCAGATTACAAGAATACTCTAGCCTATTATCAACTTTTGAGTTTAGATGTGATAATTGATAAACATTCTCACGTAATCTTTGCGTTGAAAATTCCACTATTAGATAAAATGCCATTCAATCTTTACCAATTAATTCCTTTGCCTATGCAACATCAAAATCTTTCAATTTATTCCTATATACAACCAAATTATCCTTACCTCCTTATCTCGCAACCCAAGACCTACTACCAGTTATTGCAAGATCTGGAAAACTGCCGAGAATTCGTCCCTGGAACTTTCCTTTGCGAGAAGATCTATGCGAACAAACGCACCGAAGTGCCAAACTGCGAGTTCCAGATGTCATCGCCACACGTCACGAAGATACCCGATCACTGTCCAACAAAAAGTATCAAGGCCGATATACAGACATGGAAATCTATTGGGTACAATCAATGATCATATGAAGGACATTGTTCTACATCGTACTGGAATATTTAAACTGCAACCCAAGTGCAAGGGTTACACTGATCTATATATACTGGAAACAACTAGTGAAACGAAAAAGGTTGTTTCTAAACATTAAATTCCTACACTCAACATTATCGAAGACGACTGCTGCGTTAATTCGAAAACAAATTTAAGTGTGCCAGTTCAACTACAACCAATTAAGTTAACAAATATCGATCAGAATTCGACGAAGTGCTAACTAATCAATTAAATAAACCCTTCATCGTACAACATACGAATTGGTTCATGTTAGCCTTATCCGTAGTTGAATCGACCCTGTTATTAATGGTATGCATCAGTCTGTGTAGATGGTGCAGATGGCTCAATGCTCTGAGAAGACTCTGTTGTTTCACGAAGAATCCTAGAAACGGAGAAATACTACCTCCAATGATTAAGAATTTTGTAAATTGTTCGTTTGGATATGACCATCATTCGGAATATCACCAGCAGCCTACACGTGAATTGGTCACGTATAAAGCCGAAAGCCAAACACTTCAAATGGATCCACCATCCTATCATACTTCGTCTGCACCACGGATGGAGCGATTATATCCGAAGGCTAGACGCAGTACAACGCCGTTGTAAAGAAACGAAATCTATGAAGATAGCTCCATAGCTTCCGTCTTCAATAGGGGAGGTGTTAGATGACCACCCAGTTCGGACATTAAGTGTATTTTGTGTTAAATAAGTTATGACTTAAGAAACTCTCTTTTTCCAAATTCTCACGAACATTTCTATTTGAAAAACTTTCTTATTCAATAATTTATATTCGTAGATTTTAAGATAGTAAGAAATCATCTATTTTTGACAGATATGTGCGCTGCCTTCTGAAGGACCCCTGTCACGATTGATATGCAGTCTGTCACATGCATCACCTAGTCTATTGTAGGGTTACATCGTGAGAAATAATCTAAGAAGCAAATCTCACCCTCTATTGAATAAATATTGCAAACCGCTACGACAGTTTGTTAAGAGTTATGACTTCCTCATGGTCAAGTCGCCACCTGTTCTCTTTTACCTGTCTTGATTTCTTGGCCGACACCAAAGGGACGTATTTATCCACCTGTGATAGGACTTTAGAGTAAGCGATCCAATGATGACCTGCCAAACACGATTCCACCAGTTTCAGCGAATCAGAGGAAAGCATCCCTACCAAATAGGGAGACACCCGAATTATTGCACTAATATAAAAATCATGTATGACTTAAATCTTTAGCTTATTTTTACGAAACTTTTGTATATTAAATAAAGTTGTAAATGTAAAGATAGCCCGTTTATTTGCAAATAAATCGGTAAAATCTTTAAGTAGTGTTTTTCTATTACTAAAAGTCCGATTCAATTAAACGTTAAAGAAAGTGTTCATCTCAACTAAGAAGAATACAACATCGCTGTGAAAATACTTTGCCATTGTTTAGTGAAACATGGACGCGTTACGACCTATTTGGGTCTCCTCAGTAAACGAAATGGCAATTTCATAGTTTATCGTATACTGGTGCCCATTTTCTATCTCCCTGTATGGAAACTTTCTTAATATTGAAGGTACAGAATCGGTTAAATTAGCACAGTTGTTAAGAAATTTGAGGAATATATCATAGTATTTTCAGATTTAACATTTATTGTCAACTTTGAAAGATATTTTTAAAAAATTTGAAAACTGCCGAAACTTTCAATTATACATATTTTCGTAACTATTAGAGATATAAGTAATATAAATATAAAAATAGTAGTGGTATAGGTCAATTAATCAAATAGACGATACACGTCATAAAGAGTTACTTCGGGGAAGTAAAATTAAATTATAATAGGTTTGTTCCAACAAAGAAATCACTGATCAGTCTTGGATCGATCTATGACTGTTGCAATTGCGCATGTTTTCTCAGAAACCAGTATCCGACCAATCTGCAATTAAAGTGTGTTGGACACTATTTTAGCCTTTTAGTTATCATATTTGTGGGTAGATGGTACTTGTTCAGTGATTGACAAGTATTTGATGAATCGTGTGATTACATGAACGATTATTTATTAGTATTAATTCAAGTAAACTAGCATTAAAATTAGTATTACATACGTAGAGAAATTGAGAAATTAAAGAAGAATCATTGTGTCGAAACTAATGTCGCTATCACTCACGTATATCGTTCATTCAAAACATTCAAATAATGCCGTAGATACCTAAAGTAATAAATTATTTTACCAATACAATAGCGTTAGAGATATCGTAGTACAATTGACATTGGTGCGCATGCGCTAAGTATCCATAACTTTCGGTTTGTAAAGGGGCCCACACACTGCGTTTTTGTTCGACAGTTTTGTTCGACGAACAAGTCTGTTCGAACAAAAACGACGAACGTCAGTTGCCCACAGACTACAGTTTTATTCAGCAGTTTTGTTCGGCAGTTTAATAACATGAAGACAATATATGTGTGTGCAGTGGCGGCGGCATTAGCCATAAAATCAAAAGGGAAAAAAGGAAACGGGCAAAATGGGCGAAGGAAGGAATTGCAATACCATTACAAAGGATTATAAGATCAGGGTGATAAACAGTTTGGATTTTCCGAAAGTGTTAATAGATGTTTACAAAATCTCTAATGTGGGGAATAATTACCTTCGGAGAATTGTGTAATAGGTGCAGTAATTTAAATCTTGTAAAATATTTGTATGTTTTAAATTACATTATTTGAATACAATAAGTTGGTGTACAGATGTTGAAATTACGTAGATTAACTAAACTTGAAATGGTAAAGATTTTACAGTTATAATAACACGACTTAAATAAATATGAATATATAATACTACATAGAACTACACCACTGCAAAAAACCGTCGTCTTTTAAAACTGTTTACCCCACACACTTCAGGTTTGTTCGACGAACATGTTCGACGGACATAAACAGGCCGAACCAGATTATTTTCAGCAGACTTGTACGCCATTCGACCCACACACTTCGGTTTTCCGACGTTTTTGTTCGAACAGACTTGTTCGTCGAACAAATCTGTCGAACAAAAACGCAGTGTGTGGGCCCCTTAAAAGATCAGCAAATCGCTCGGACTATGTTTTGACAGTCCTCAAACTAGATCATGTTATGTTGGAACAGATTGCAATTGATCCCGGATTTGTCAGTTCGCGTTGTTGGAACAGTGATTATTCACTGCGCTTGCTCCGTACAATCACGGATCCATTCAAACGTATGTTAGAACAAACCTAAAATACCTACTAATCCTAGGAAAATTCTCGCTCCAGTGCAGTGAGAGAAAGGAAAGTGTTAATTCAACCAATTTCGAAATGTTGAACTGCAAACGGTTAACTCAACAGAAAAAGTGTTTACCAAAGAAAAAGTGAATTCCCTGAACATTAAAATATTTTATGTTTGAAAATAGAGGTGTTCCGGCAAGTGTGTAGTTTTAGTTGAGTAAATAGTATTTCAAACAAGATTTAAAATCTTCCTCTAAAATTTAAAATATTAAAAACGCAACAACGAACTTTTGTGTGTTTTTTGTGCGCCTGGAATCGAAGTAAGTAAGAGCACGTGTTAGCTTGTTCTCTATCCCACACATTATCGAAAAAGAAATAGACTACCAACATTATGCGGGTAGTTATGCTAAAGTCGCACTTAACGACACATATGCGCAATTTATCCCCATGATTTTATATTTAACCATATATAACAGCTTCAAAATGTTCATTATTTCCAATATACATTTAACACTTTTCGGAACATTGAATGAAGATACTACTGGACTCTTGCTTATATTTAACTAAACAAAAGTGTTCAAGTTATGCATTTTTGTATTAACTTAACACTTTTTTCCTATCAGTATGAACGTATTATGTACGCCGCGCCGTTGTAACGTTATTCTGTCAACTGCCATAGTTGTTTACATCTTAAAACCACTTCATTTTCATACGTATTTACTGCTTTCATTTCACTATGTTTATACAGCGAAATTATATACAAAGGTAAGTTGTTTTCACAACTAAATTATGCCTAAACCATTAGGTAAGCAAGCTAAGGAAACAATTCTCTCCTTACCGGGGTATTTTGCAAAAAAAACGCAATAATAATACGCCAACAGTTCCAGAGGTAATATTTTCTGTTATTTATACTTTATACATTAAACGTTTTAATAATGTTTCTTATTTAGAGAGTAACAAGTGTGGTAAATATTCATATTGCAACTGTAAATAAAATATCCACGTCAAAACAGAGGATTCAACGCGAAAACGGCCTAGAAGTAAGCGTTTTGTAAATATTAATGGTTTTACTCTATGTGCAATTAGAAATACAGTACCTATGTGACGTGTATAAAACGGTAAATTTAAAGTAATTAAGAATTTACATTTATAAAATTAATATTTTAATTTTTTACAGAACAATATATTACTCTTCATTCAATGAATATTACTTTTAAAGAATATTACATAGTATTGATTTTAATTATATGAAAGCTGGCCTGCTACTAAACGAGCTTTAATGGAACTCCCACATGTTGTATTGAAACGTGTTACATTCTTACAACAATATGTTCGTATGAAACATGAAAATGTATGCCAGTTTGTTTCCCTTGATGTAACCTGGGTTTACCAAGACAAAACTATTCGTAAATCTAGAAAATGACTAAAAGAACACAAAAGCAACAAAGTGAATAAGTAAAATATATTTTGAAAAATAACATATATTTTCATATTTATGTGTTCTAGATATATTTTATACATGCAGGTAGTTCTAATAATTCTAATTCCTGGAGCAGAATTAATATTTCCGACAAATGGTCAGTATCTGGAATATCATGGTGATATGAACAGAGGCAATTTCGGTATACTGGTTTGAACATCAATTTCTTATGAGTTTAGAAAAACCGCCCATTATTGTTGGGAAAATGCTAGTTACCACAGTACTGTTAAAAATAAAAGTACAATATAATCGGCCACTAAAATTGAAATCCAAAACATGGCTAACCAATAAAAACATTTATTATTACAAAGCTGCTTTAAAAATACAATTATTGGATTTATTTCATTTAATAATTTCATTTATATCATTTCGTAAACGCATAAATCACTAACTACATATATAAAGCTGATGATTTAGCAGAAAAGTATTGACACGTAGTTCTTCGACTTCCGTTGTATATTTAACCCAATAGAACTAGTGCCGGGTATAACAAACGTATAACAATAATATTGACAAATATGGTAGAAAAGTGGATGAGTGCATGCAGATTTTTGATGCAAAATATTTTTGTTGATTTTAAATTTGGAGAAAACCTTTCATCTTCAATTTATGAAGAATTTAGTAATCTACCTCGCTGAATAATCAAACTTATAAAAAAATTATCTGATTAAAGAAAATTAATCAATAAATCAAAATATTTGAAACGAGTTTTCTCCAAAATCCTTTGAGGCAGATTTTTTGCTTTAGTTTACGTTAAAAATTGTATAAAAAGCTACCTCGCTCTGCACTTATTTTTCGTTCAACTATTATTTACTTTGTTTTAAATGAATATAAAATAAATTAAAATTAGGCAACCCACATTACAGTGAATATTATTCTAGTAAAAATCTTTCCCGCGGTTACAAATGTGTAAATATTTGATCATAAATGAATTTTGATTCGCTTAGATATTGAGATATTATTTCAAATATTTATTATATACTCTCTATTTGTAATAGGTACTCGGAAGTCCCTCGTTTATGAAAGAATGTGCTATGCAACCAATATTGTGATTGACATTTCAGTAGCGAGGAGCCTTAACGCAAGTAACCCCAGATACGGTAAGCGCAATAAATTCTAGGCCTGACAGGCTTAGACAGGTTCAAACGTGTTCAAACTCCGTCACGTCATGCATGCACATACGCAAGGTGTACACTATAAATATGACAGTTTGAAGCCTAGTAGTTTTTAGTAATCAGCCAATCAACGTGACTAGCGCACGAAAATGTCTGAAGTAACGAAAATTGAGTACTGCGCGGTTATTATATTTTTAACAAAAGAAGGGCATACACCTTATCACATTAAACAACGTTTAGACGGCGTTTACGGTAATTCATTTCCTTCGTAAAAAGTGGGCAAAATGTTTTCTTTTTGGGACAAGAATCCCTGGAAGATGCTGATCGGTCGGGTCGACCAATTGAAGTGATAACGCCTCAACGAACTTCAATTATTGACCATTTAGTGCTAGAAGATCGCCGTTTGAAAGTGAAGGAATTATCAGTGAAAACAAACATTTCCGAAACAAGTGTTCGCCGAATTCTCCATGAACATTTAGGAATGAATAAAATTAGTGCTAGATGGGTACCGTGACTTCTTTCTGTTCTCCAACGTGAACGTCGAGTCGAATGTGCGCAGTCGCTTTTAAACATATGTGGAGAAAACGCAAAACCGATTTTTGAGTCCATTGTCATAAGGGATGAAATAATGGTTCTGTTTTACGATCCTCTATCGAAAAGGGAGTCCACGGAATAGCGGCGACCTGATGAACCTCGTCCCAGAAAAGCGAAAGTCGTTCAATCAACGAAAAAGATGATAGCCACAATATTCTGGGATTGTGAGGGCATTTTGCTAATTGTCTTTAAAGAGCGCAATACAAGTGTGAACAGCACATATTATGTGTCTCTATTGCATAAATTAAAGGACAGTATTCGTACAAAATGTCGTGGAAAATTGACAAAAGGTGTGCGATTATTGCACAGCAATGCTCCCGTCCATATTGCCACCATTTCACAAGCTGCCATCCGCGAATGTGGCTTTCAAGAATTGGAACATCCACCGTATAGTTCGGATATGGCTCCTTCTGATTTTGTTTGTTTTCTGAGTTAAGAAAAAGACCTTAGGGGACGTATTTTTAAGGACGACAGTGAGTTGCAAGCAGTTGCTATAAAACATTTTGACGGAAAAATGTCAGATTATTTTTACAAGGGTATCGAATTATTAATTAATCGTTGTAATAAATGTATAGAAGTTAGGGAAGATTACATTGAAAAATAAAAATTCTTATATTGTTCCAAGTTTATATATCAGGCCGAGAATTTATGGCGCCTACCTCGTATTTAGGTAGTGTTTATCCTTGAAAATGCAATTGAAGGGAGGTAGGTTTCGAAAGACAAGATATATTACCTTTTATAATTAATGTAAATGACTGATTCAGAAGCCAGCGTTTCGGATTATTATTGTTTTACAATGTAATGAGTTTTTTAATTTGTAATAATATATAGAATTTATGTATATTACTTTTGTGAATTTGGTATAAAATAAATGAACTCACATGTATTTAGAATATATTTGTATTTTTTTGTAGATATAGTCCTAATAATTTAAAACATGTTAATGGTGTTTGTTAATATTTTAAAATGTCAACCTAATCATAACCTCGGATTATTTTCAAGGCACAGCTTACTCAAAGTAATGTAATTTATCAACACTGTTATAATGTTACTTATGACGTGTTTCGTCTGTCTGATTAATTGACCTATATAGTAATTTTTATATAGAATTTAATAATCTCAGTTAAAAATTCATGGCACAATTAATTATTGACATATAACATAAACTTATATTATTTTTTAAATAGGAATCATAGTTGGCCACGATTTCATAAAAATATTAATTTTTTCTGATTTCATAGATATAAGGTTTGGTATGGTAATTTTTTTAATTTTTTTACTATAGCGATAGTAATTCAGTTACTGTTAATTGTGAGGAAATAATGAGCGAGTAAACTTTGAAAAACTATTTTAATGTGAGAGTTGACATTAAAATAGTCTTTCAGTGTATTCACACCTCATGGAAAACGGATGACCACTCAAATGCGGATATTTTGATATCAATGGATTCGTCTTGAATCAACGAATATTTCATATCATTGCGCCAACTTGCTAACTCTATAAATAAAGTGGGAAATGAAGATTGAAAATTTTAAGATGACTTCTGTCAGGAGAGTTTATAAACCGGCCAATTTTTATTTATGGTAGGGTCGTCGTGGTTTATGAAGATGCAGGGTGCCGAGCAGTTCGAGGAACGTATCGGATGGTTAGTGCCACAGGTAGAAAAGGAACATTTTCCTTTACTTTTCAAGTAGCACAGGTGTTATTGTCATTATAAAGACATGATAATATGCAAGAATTTTCATTTCTAAATACGTACCCATTACGGTTAACTTTAATCTTTATTGTTTTTTTTTTGTTTACGATGTACAGCTAATGATGTTTTAAGGAGGATGTTTGAAAAAGAAAGAGATAGTAAATAGGTACCTAACTGATGCGAAATGTAAAACTATTGATCACTTCATTTGGTTTTGATGGCAGAGTAGTAAAAATGTCATAATCGTTCTCATTTCTTAATCCTTCTAATGTATATTTAAGATGTCGTACTCTGTATCAGATTAAGACAAAACCAGTCAGTAATACAAGAAGAAACTCATTACACTAACAAATAAAAGATGTTTTTGTTATTGCAATTCTGTAAAATATTTTAGGTGGGGTGCATTCCCCAAATATATATATTAAACTAAAACATAATTTTTCTTTTCAGTTAAGTGATTATGCAGTGTTACGTGTGTGATCGAAGAGTGCGTCCTAGAGGATTTCGCCGCTTAGAAAACATGGACAATCTTCCCGAAGGATTTGTAGATGTTGCTTTGATTTGCCGCCAAAACAACAATTTGGAAGGTCGGAACATAGAAGTTGGTGAATCAATTCATACTAATTGTTACAGACAAATCATTAACGAAATTGAAGCAGCTAATAACGAAAATGATGACAACGGTTGCAGATTTAATAGTATAATTCAGCGACGACACTTGTGTTTTATATGCGACAGTCATAGAAACCTTCATAGAATATCTTTTGAAGCTAGGATAGATGTATACCTGAAAAAGGAAATATTTATACCAAAACAATCTGCATGTTGCATGGATCATCTTGATGACAGTGGTATACTTCGCCCACAATTTTTGGAAACATTACGTTGTAATGTACGTAATGTATCTATGAGCCCCAAGGATATTTCAGATTGGTTTAAGGCTTTACGTACTGCGGCTGTGGATGGTAAAAAAACATATTTTACCCGTGAAGAAAACATGCCGGACGACGACTTTAAAGTTCTTACAAACCTGACCAAAAACAATTTTAGAGATCTTTTCACTTTTTGTTCCGACGTCGTTTTATACGATAGAAACACTGTTATCACCAAAAAGAATCTTCTTACTTTTCTATTAAAATTAAAATATGACTTACCAGATGAGTTATTAAAGGTTTTAATGTTTTACAGCACTAGGGCAAGTGTCAGTAAAGCAATATCTTCTGTTAGATTAAGTCTTTCCGAAAGATTTCTTTTTGAAAATCTAGGACCAAGAGCCATAACTCGTCAGAACTTTATTAATCATCATGTTACAGATTTTGCAAACGAATTATATAACCCGGATCCAGATAACAGGAAGGCGGTGATGTATATTGACGGAACGTACTTAAAACTTCCAAAATCTTCTAACTTTCAGTCACTTCGCCAGTCTTATTGCCTACATAAAGGATATCATTTGTTAAAGCCCGTATTAGTAGTTGCTCCGGACGGCTATATTTTAGATGTGCATGGGCCTTACTTTTCAGATTCTCGAAATAATGACGCAGCGATTTTATTACATCATCTGGAAAATCAAGAATTGCAAGATGTAAATCAGCTACGTCATTGGTTGCAACCAGGTGACATAATTATTGTCGACAGAGGCTATCGCGATGCGGCACAATTGCTTCAAATCCTTGGTCTTGACTGTAATATGCCACCGCTTTTACCACGTGGTCAAAGACAATTTTCAACAGAAGAAGCTAATTATGCGCGCCTTATAACGAAAACACGCTGGATTGTTGAAGCTCGCAATGGACATATAAAGAGTATATTTAAATTTTTTAGGGGGCAAATACCGATCCACCATGCTTTAAATATAGCCTCATTTTTTCGTATAGCTTGCGGTATAATGAATAAGTATTTTCCACCGATCCAGATGCAGGGCGCTACGGTCCAACTCGCTGAAGCAATGAAAGAACTAGCAAGTTTCGAAAATGTGGTAAAAGCTTGAGTTGAAGTAGAAAGGTTACATCTTCGACGCATTCGTGACGATGCATGGATCAATCTTGATCAATTGCAATTACCCGAGTTTCCAATTTTGTCATTACAGGATTTACGAAATCTGACATTAGGAGTATACCAAATTAAACTGGCACCTAGTTATATTCAGGACCGTTTACAAAGAGAAAATGTTGAGAGTTTTCATTTTCAGGCACTTTTGGAAGAACGAGGATTTCTTATAGAGCTCGAGTATATTCTAGATACAGACAAGCAACAAAACACTTATTGTGGATAGCCTTTCGACCACGCAATGAAGAGGAACATGAGAATAATCAAGAAGAAGCACCAATTGACGGTTATTATTGTACCTGTAAATCAGGAGCAAGAACTGTAGGGTGTTGCTCTCATGTATCTAGTGTATTGTGGTATTTGGGATATGCTAGACATGTAGAAAATGTAAAGTACCCTTCAACTAGACTGCTCCACACAGTACTCGATGCGGCTGAACGCGAATGATGTGAAAATAATATTATTTTTTAAAAATGTAAACATGTATATTAGTTAATTTTATCATTAATATTTTTGACAAACCATTACAATATAAATGGCCCATCAACGCAAATAACCTGAAAATAACCATTATCTTGTAAATATGTAAACATGTAAATATTAGTTAATTTTTTATTGTATAAAATAGTAGGTACATATTATGTGGATTATTAATATCCGTTAGGTACAGTAAAAATGGCCTATCAGTTTAAAAGACTAGACTCTTTTATGTGCCGATTTATTACTTTCCACTTTAGTTTCCACCGAGCCCATATATGGGTTTTCGTAATACCGTATAGTTATTTTGGTTTAACAGACGTGATATGACAAATGAAAAGCCGGTTTTAACGGCCGCCGGCCGTTATTATAACGGCCGCCGCCCGTTAAGTTGTTAAGACAATTAATTAATTAAATATTTTTTCTTTAAATAATACGGTATTACGAAAAGTATTGAACGACACACGGCCGATATGGATATAACAGACTCGGTTGATTATAAAATCTCGGCTTCGCCTCGATTTTACAATATTTCAACCTGACCTGTTATATAACCCATATCGGCCTAATGACTTTAATAATTATAATGTTACCCAGTTTTTATTAAATGTGGTAGTGCGCTCTTTAATGAGATCAAGTCAATATGGTTTAACATTCAACTTCAATTAAATTCAAAATAAAATTTTTGTTTATTACACTACGTAAATGTTATTTTCATCAAACTCCTTTCAGACCTCCTTTTTTGACGATTCAGTAAGCTTATTGGACTACCTGCTGTTTAGCTTCTTTGTAAGTGCAGCCCCGTATTAACTTTCTAATGACCCAAGTAATTTATGGACTCCGCATCGGCCAGCTCTGGGATGGATTACTGTCATCTCTGTTCCACCAACGCAAATCACATTTGCCGTTTTTAATTTTTCAAACCGTAATTGTGGCTTTATTTATAGAGTTAGCAAGTTGGCGCAATGATATGAAATATTCGTTAATTCAGGACGAATCCATTGATATCAAAATATCCGCATTTGAGTGGTCATCCGTTTTCTATAAGGTGGGAACCTTCTCCTTTAAATTATCATTTTCTTACTAAAATAAACACTTTGAATTGAATTGAAAATATTACCGGTACTACATTGTGTTAATATTAGAAAAGAATAATTATATCTTAAGTTTTATTGCACTTGGGAGTTCTTTACAACTGCAACTGTGTTTGTAATATAAGATTAGAGAAATTCTAAATTAACCATAGGGGAGTTCCTTAGAATTAACAAATGAGCAATTTATGAGCAGACAACTGTATTACTATAAATATTTGCACTAAATCATTAGCTATATGAAATCTACGCAACGATACAGATGAGCAAATAATTATAAATGGTAGTTTATACATTTGACATTTGTTTTATGAATATTTCAATAGTGATTTATTATTTTTTATGCATTAAATATATGTAGCTCTCCTGAATATCAACGACGACAGTATAAGTAATGGATATCGAAGAAGAACATTTATCGACCTCAAATGCGTAAACCACTTACGGAAACTACCAAGGATACACGTGTCTTACATCCTGCATGTCTAGAACGCATACATCTGCTCCTCGTCTGTCTCTTTCCGAAAGTCCTCAGTTTATTTACCTAGTCGGAAATTACCGGAACGTGGTTCTAATTTGTAATCTAAGTGTTTATTTAGGACAAGAAAATAGCGTTTGATTTAACTGGAGACGTGGATGTGTTAGCTTAAGTTAATTACGTGATAAAATATTGAAATCCTGGAAGGGTGTTCTAGTTGATGAAGACGAGCTTGGCAAGGTCCGAAAGTGCAAGACTTTTTGTTTGACGTTGGTAGTAAGTAACTGGATCCAGTATTGTAAACTCCACCCTATAACGATCTAGAGGATATCACGTAATATACTCCGAGTGAGAATATCTTGTTTGAATGGTGGTATGTTTCATGTTAAAGGTAAAACAACAAAAATCCTCTTTCAAAAGTACATAAAGTAAATATTATGGACAAGGTTAAAATAAACTAAATCGAGTTTACAATACAAAGTATAATATTAATAAAATGCTTTCATCAAATATATTTTTATCGTTTAAGCTTTTATGTCAGATACAAGCTGATTTGATTTTACTGAACGTGATGAGGCAACCCTAATATATTAAGACCATAATGTTTAAACCCAAAAATAATGACTTATTGGATTATTACATAACGGTTATATATTTTGTCCTCACCGAAATATTCAAAATTAAATATGTAGGGGGTACAGATAATCAAAATAGTCTTTTTTCCACGAAAATGTCATTAAAACATTATTTCAATATTGTCAAACTTGTTGGGCGCCAAATTTTCGAATGTTTCGGGCACCAAATTGTCAGGTTTTATTAGTTACACATGTCCATCAATCTCTTCGAGCTTGAATCGCCTTTTCGCGTCCGCTTACAGCTGTCCGTCAATCTCTCTTAGCTTGAACCGCTTTTTTCGCATCCGCTTACAGTTTCTTCCCAGTTTCCTGTAAAAAGCAATCACTGTCATGGCTTTTTAGAATGTCCGATTTTATTAACTTTTGAAGCACCCCTGTATATTACATATATCTTGTGAAGCCAATATTATGTTTCTTTAAAATGCTTCTCGAACTGTCTTTTACACAAACCTGTACACACTCAAGAGCGAGAAAGGTAATTTAATGTCAAACATAGTTCATGTTAAAGTATTTAAAGAAACAATGAGCTGAAAGAGCACAACATTTTCATCGAGACAGTTTACAATACTATTTTGATGTGATAGTGGAAAAACATGTCAACCTTTTCGAAGTCTACTCTCGTTAAGAAAAAGCACAAAATAATAATGAAAGTAAAAAACCATAGTTTTAAATTTAAGCCCTATTGAAGCGCCTTTCCTGTAAAAAACGCTTTTAAGAATGTCCACTTTTATAAACTTTTGTAGCACCCCTGTATATATATATATATATATATATATATATATATATATATATATTTTGTTAGGCCAATAGGGTATTTTATTTTAAATTCTTCTCGAACTGTCTTTGTCATAAACTGGTACACACTCAAGAGCGAGAAAGGTAATTTAATGTTAAACATAAGTCGTGTTAAAGTATCCAAAGACACAATGAGATCAAAAAGCGCAACATTTTTATTAAGACAGTGTAGAATACTATTCTGATGTAAAGTGTGACCTTTTTGAAATCCACTATCATTAATAAAGGAGCACAAAATAAAAATAAATCGTCCTTCAAAAGTACATAAAGTAAATATTATGGACAAGCTTAAAATAAATTAGATCGAGTTTACAATACAAAGTATAATATTAATAAAATGCTCTCATAAAATATATTTCTATCGTTTGAGCTTTTATGTCAGATATGACGCTTCATGTAGGGAACAGTTCCCAAATTTGAATGAGTAACGTATTCAAATATGTGCTCAAATCCACTATTTTTAATCTTTTCAAAACGAGTAAGAAAAATTGCAAGAGTTGCACTGCTCGTGCTTGGTTGCAATCCTTTTAATTTCTTTTTTAGTCGTTGCTATCTTTATGCAGCTATGCAGATGGTAATTTTGATAATACCATGAACACCCATATCATTTCGAAAATCTCCTTTCTGCAAAACTCTAATAGTGTTAACTTTCGGATGCCCAAGCTGGGGTCACATTTGTCCCCAGAGGCTGTATTACACTTACCAAGTTCTTGACCAAATTATTGACCAAGAAATTGCCGGCAAGTTCTTGATCAAGTTATTGTTGACCTTGGCTGTTTTACACTTATCAATTTCTTGACCAAATATTTAGGTGAATTAGCAGTACCAATAGTGCAAAAGTACGAAATAAAAAAAATAATAAAGTTACCGAAGATTTATGTTTGATATTGAATGTAAAAATAACTGCACAAGAGATACAAAAGAAAATAAATAATTTACGCACATAATTCTTTCAAGAAGTATCAAATTAACATGTCATTTTTAACGATATTCTAAAATGGAATTTGTGTTTACATTTTACACAGTTGGCAAAAGGCTTTATACCCTGAATATTACTAGAAATCACTAACAACTTGATCAAGTTGAGAAGAAAAATAGAACATGTTCTAAGCCACCAAGTTCTTGGCCAAGAAATTGATCAAGTCGACTTGACATGTGTAATACACGACTTGTCGTCAATTTTAACTTGATCAAGTTCTTGGTCAATAACTTGGTCCAGAACCTGGTAAGTGTAATACAGCCTCAGTATTATATTTTTCATCAAAATTGAATAAATTTTGAAACTACAGTTTTCCTACTTTTACTATTTAACTTTTTTATTATTTGAGATGTTTATGTGTACGAAAAATTGTACAGAAACAAAGAAAGCGAAAAGTATTAGGGGTTTGAAGCGTGGTGACACATTTGACCCCATCTTGGACACGTACGTTAATATTTCAGCTTGTATTTTAATAAATTTTTTCTGCTTCGCATATCGTTTCTAATCTCAAAACTTCAATAGTGTTGCAGTAATTGTGTCATCCCGTCATTGTCAGCATGTCTCGTAGATATTTGACGCAATCTGAACTTGAAGAAGAAGCTGCAAATATGACTTGGATGACTTCGACGGGGGTGACATATCTAGCGAAGAGGAAGATGTTGTATTTGACGACAGCAATTAAGAAGAAAACAATTACGAAGATGACGACAACGAAATTGAAGCTGTAGACGATAATAATGATGAGCGTATTGAATGAAATATTATTGACATATTGCTAAGAGAAAAGAAAAAAAAAAGCTGCCTCATTCTATGAAAACAATAATAAAAATTGGAAAGTCGTCGACATTGTTGAAATGCGAGCATTTATTGGTCTTCTACATCTGGCTGGATGTTGCGGAGGACGAAGAGAACCAATTCGAGAAATGTGGGAGTTTGATAATGCAGCTTTTCAAAGGCCAATTTTTCCATCAACAATGCCAAGAAATAGATTTGAAGAAATAATAAGATTTAGAAGGTTTGATAATTTTGAACCAGACCAGTACGAAGGCAAGTGAATAAGTTAGCTGCAATTCAAGAAATTTTCTATATTTTCGTAAGAAATTGTAAAGAAAGTTATAATCTAACTCCCGGCTTGTGTATAGATGAACAATTAGTACCATTTAGAGAGCGATGTCCTTTCAGAGTTTACATATAGTCTAAACCAGACAAGTATGGCATAAAAGTGTGGGCTTTATTTGATGTTGAAAACTCGTATACCATTAACTTACACGTTTATATGGGAATGACCAATGGCACTCCTGAGAAATAACAAAGGAAGAGAGTCGTAAAAGACTTAGTCCACCATTTAGATCAAGGCATGGGACAACTTGTTCACATCCTTACAATTAGCCCCTGATTTATTGGAAGAAGAGGAAACTTTAGTGGATACAATGCGACAAAATCGTCACGTAGTTCCGAAAGAACTGTTACCAAATAGAAACCAAGAAGAACATTCCAGTATGTTTTTGTTCACTGAAAATGTAACCATAACATCTTACGTTCTTAAGAAGAACCGTGTTATAGTACTTCTTTCCTCCCAGCATTATGACAACGAAATTTCAGATGAAAATAACATATACAAACCAACTATTGGACTACAATCGTGGTAAAGGATCTGTGGATACAATAGACAAGATGGTGAAAGAATATGCTTGTAATAGATCCACTATACGATGGCCACTTGTAGTATTTATGAACTGTGTAGATATAACTGCCATCAATGCATACGTTTTGCATAAATTCAAATTTTCAGACTGTGAAAAAGGAAAAAACTGCACAAGAAGATTATTTCTAAAACAGCTTGGTCTTGAACTGGTACGTCCTCAAATCCAAAGACTTGCCGAAAAAGGTTTTGTTGGAGTCCATGAAAGCGAACAATTGCCAATCATTGACATAAAATATGGATCAAATATCAGGCAACCAGTAATTGATCAAAAACGAGGAAGATGCAAGTCTTGGCCCCGGATTAATGACAAAAAGTACTCAGCCAAATGCCAATACTGCAATCATTTTTTTTTTGCAAAGAACATGTAGTTATAAAAATGGAGAAAATTTGTAAAGAATGTTCAAAGAACTTGGTAGTCAATGTAACAAAAAATAAGTTGGGCATCTGAAGGTTAATGTGACTACCTTTTGCAAACTCCCAGAGCTGGATTTCATATGTCCAGATGGGTTTCAGTATTTTTAAATTAGTAGCTTATTATGTATCGACAATTGCGATTTTTTTCAGCCAATAGTTTTTTTTTAATATTTCTATTCTAATTGCTTCTTTTTCTTTTCGAAGTACTTTTTCCATCGCGATTGCACGTCCAAAATCAAGAATAATTTAGATTTGCTGTAAATGTTGTAATAGAGATTCATTATGTCATCTATAAGAAAAGTCCATATGAACTGATTTTCGTCCGTTGCGTTTTCTACGGTTGTGTCCACTCACCCAATCTATCACATGCTTCTTAATGTTTGTTACATGCTTCGTTATTGTAACTACCGACATGTAAAATAGTCAAGTCAATACATCGGCAAATGTGGCAAAGTATTCTGAAGCTTATGCTAACACTCCGTACCAAACGTTCTCTAAAGCATGGGCCAAGTTTAGGAAAATGGCTGAATATATTTGCATTTCCGTTTAGAATTTCTCTATTTTATCAGTGGACTATTGTCTAGGGTTTGTTTCTAAAGCCGAATTGATGGTCACGAATTAGCTTCTTGACCCAAATTATTACTATTACTCTCTTCAATAATCGCTTTTCAAAGTGTTTTAAACGTGACTAGAAGCAAAGTATGGGTCTATTCATAGTTCTATCGAAATATCACATTTATCAGGTAAATGAGCTTGACTATTACTTCCTTTAGCAATTTCATTAATATATTTACAGTTACGAGATCATATTATAAATCTCTTTTACGGTTTATGGTACTTTCAAATTCAAGTTTGTTTCCCATAACTTCACGGTCGAGGTTAGTTTCTTTGGGCTGGAAGGTCTGTTCTAGGTGCTTGGCAAACGCTTCTACTTTTTTCTGATTATTCTTCGCCTAGCATTTATTTTCAATTTTAAATGGTGGTCGATCCATGCAAGATAGTTTGTGTTTCCTGGTGACTTTCCAAAGAGAATAATTGGCATCTATTAGTTTCACCATTTAACTATTTATGAGCTCGTTTCTTAGTCATATAATTTCTCTTTTCAGCTTTTGCTTAGTATTGCTTAGTCTACTTCGTTTTCAGGTGATTGTGCTTTTCGCTATTTTCTATTTTTTTTTATTTCCGAGACTAGTAATTTAATTTATCTCAAGTACTTATTTCCACCTGTTATTATCTTAATCTTAGGAGTGTTATTCCAAGCGACTTGCTGTATGTTGAGTACATATTTTCGAATTATTGATTCATCTTTTCTATATATTTTATTGGAACACTCAATTACATCCATTTAATTAGGCCTACTTGGACTCTGACCCAGTTGGCCTTTCTGTTGACAAGTGTCAAATAGTGTTCTTTTTTATAATATTATCACTCAGATTTAGAATTACTGGAAAATAATCCGAGGCCAGATCAAAATTCTTTTCTCCTAGCAAGTAACTGGAGAATTTTGTTTTTGTGGTGAAGAAGTCTGCCAAGTCAGACGTTTGGTAATGGGGATAACCACATCCAAACTCAGCAGCTGCTTCAGGCAACCTCTAATTCTAATACTCAAAGAAAATTAATTATCGTCGTTCACAGCACAAGCTTATATACAGGTTCGGCCTGCTTTTACCTTGAATGAGAGCTAAAAGTCCATGTATTGAAACGACCGTTGTTGCCAATACTTATGCACATGTGGGCAAGTACTGTTCGAGAAAAATAGAGGGGACGCTAGAACGGCAGGCCGATACGATGATTACGATCATAAGATTCCAATATAGTGCATGTGTGCATGTTGCAGCAATTGTTATCTTCGTTTTTATGTATTATTCCCGTTCGTAATATTCTTAAAAAGGTATCTTAAGGGGGAACCGCCGACTATCGAAATCAAGAGGTTAGAAATTCAAGTTTTTCTTCGTTATTTTTTAAGCGATTTTATTTAGACAAAAACCAATAAATATTTTAAGCTTTTTCGGAAGTACCTAAAGAAGTAGATTTTATAAAACTTATTAAAATATTTATAGATGGAGTCTAGAAAGTGACTCAAATTTACCATATGTTTTCTATATTGTTTTTCCACAAAGGGAAAAAACGTCCTTTAAGTACCTTCAATGAATCTTACTGTAAACGTTCAGCCTTAATTCAACTTAATTTACAAAATAGTTATTGAGAAAAACTTGAATTACAAAATTTGCCCTATTTCTGTATACACATAGCCTACATTTCAGGCGTTGTAGTATCCTTATAGAGATCTGTCGTCATCTGCAATTGCTTTATGTACTTTTTACTAATTTTCTTACAACCAAACTATGAGCAGAAATAAAGCGGGAATATTGTTTTGACTCCATATTTTATAACAGTCCCACAGTAGGTCTCAATAAAAGTAATGCTCATATGTATAATAGTATACAGTGTAATTTTGTTTCTGATCTAGTTATCAATGACTTTGTCGACTCTAATATAAAATACAGAGTGTTTCAAATAATTTTTGTCTATTCACTTGCAAAATTAAAAAACCGCTTTAGAAAAATATATGTTATATAAATTTAAAAAACACTTTAAGCGATATTGGATGGTGATGTAGGTAACGAGAACAACTTGATGGATGAAGGATAAAGCAGATCAATAATTTTTAATCTAACTAACGTCAATTGACAATTGACAATTTGTTGACAGAATAGCTAGTTAAAAAAAGTATATGAATTAAAGAAAATTTAAAAACTGAAAGATGTACTTAGCTGGTACTAAAATACAAGATTAAATTACTTTTTTTTTGTATTTGTTCAACAAAACAGAAAATTACAACGAAATGTATACCTAATTTGTACAACTAAAAAAAAAAAAGTGTTCACAATATTAGCAGACTTTAAGCAATTCTTTAACCTTTAATTGTTTTTTTCTTCGTGTATTGGGGATCTACTATTTTTGGATTCCCAAGCTGTTTCATGAATAAATTTCGTCCCATCTAAGGTATATCACAAGTTGAAAGAAATTATTTGAACTGTGTGCAGCCGTTTCTTGTGGATATACTTTCCAAAACTGTAGCTTTATTTTTCTCGAGTGCTTCTGAATCAGTGTTATCACATTCAAATGTTCATTGCCAAAAGAGAAAAGTCCCAAAAGCTTGAAACTTCTACAGCATCGAAATACAAGGTCCATTATTGAATGATATGTATTACGATTCGATCGTAGTTATTACTTTCTCCTAATTCCACATTCTGGGTACTTTACTCCAGAACCAAGGAAAATTATTTTATTTTGGTAAATGTTGTTTCGGATTGAAGATCAGCATTTGAACATACATATATGTAAACAGCTAGGTTGTGAATTTACATTAATGTTTCCTTCCATTTCTGCAGAAGCCTCACGGCTTTCTCACATGTCTTTCATTTTTCGACCCATACTTTTCCTTCGGGAATCTGCTCTTAGTCTTGTCATTTTAGGTGAGATGGTAGCTCAATAAGTTAAACAAATACAGTTTAATAGTATTAATTATAATATCAAAACAAATTGTATAGTCCACTATTTCAAAATTGGCTCAGCTGACTTTGCAACTCTTCATAAGAATGTTATTGTTGCCAACAAAATGAACCAACAACGTGTCAAAGTTGGCCAGAAGCTCGGAAGCCGCATGTGAATAAGTTGGTAAATAAAGAAATGAATTAGCTTTTGTACAATCTTTACATGTTTACGGTATTTTTCGGTATACCGATTTGTGGTTATAGTCTATTCCACCTAGGAATCAAAGTAAGGACTCTTATGGAGTATAGCCCTCCTTTGTATTTTATAATGATTCGTATATAGCTATGCTTATTTGGTACATAGAACGTTGTCAAGTCGCTTGACGTTATCAGGACATGTGATGAATAATATAAAAATATGAAGAATATTTGAATATAACCACCAATATCAATGTGACAATCAGCCATTAACGCCATTACTATAATTATGAAATTTACGTAATACCATTCCTGCTATTTTAATTTACCTGATTCCAGCATGGAATAGACTATAATAATTCCTCAAGAATTCGTCCCGAATTTTCCGGGACAGTCCCGAATTAAAGCCCCGTGTCCCGTATTACATAATTCACTCTGTATATAAATATTAGTTTTGTTTTGTTCGTCTTTCCTATAGCTTATCACTTTGCATTCATATATTTTTTTGGTATTTCCTATTGATATTTATTAATGTTTACTATTCATAGAAATATTTTATAAAATGAATATTTTTTCATAAATATTAGTTTTAAAATAACACTTTAAAGGACTTTTTTCGAACAAATTTTCACGCGCACGTATTTACGTGTGCTTCGCACGCAATGAACGCTCTGTGTCCCGCATTATGTTATGATAAATTATTGGTCGCCTACACATTATAGATACCTCACGAAGCGTTGCCTGCTCATATAAAAAAACGTCGTGTTTAACAAAATTTACAAGAGTCTAGACTAGCGTAATTTAATTTTACCCCCTTCCATGCACATTTGGCACATTGTATTTGCCCATGTGTCGCGATCTATGAATTTAATTTGGTGTTCTTTCGCAGTTATATTTTATATTATTTGATTTTTCTTGCGGTCGCTATAATATTGTACACGTTCGTAGCTCTGTAGTATATCACTATTACGGAATACATTCATATTCTTTTGTCAATTCTCAAACAAGAGTACTGGCAAAATTAAAGTACGTTGTCTATTACATCTGCTACGGCAAACCACTAATCTAGATCTCATCCTTACACACAGTTATGACATTGGCTGAAGGTCTACTTGTCGGCTCTCGTATGTATATTTGTTAGATAGGTACGGTTTGGTAACTCCTTTCGTGTTATGTACGGGAAGCCGCATGCAAGAAAATCGTAGGCCAACCGTGTATACAAGATTGTAGTATCGGTCCGATATGAATTCATTAATCTATTTCTGTTTTTTGTATATGTACACTAAGTTGCAAAAAAAGATATCCACACATCCATCTTTTTCATAAATCCCCAGAGATTTTCCAGAGGATTTAAATCTGGAATTTAGGGGGCCACAATAGAACTTCAATATTTGCAGTTTCGATTTACTGCTGAACAACTCTGGATTTATGTACCGGTAAGTTACCTTGTTGAAACTGGAAGTTGTCAAGCAGTACAGTAACACTAGGTAACATGATATTAACTGGTATATTCCTATATTCCGTACCTTTTAAATGACTCTCTATTGTCCATATAACCCATGGTCCATTAAATTCATCCCCAGATGCTTCAAGAAAACCAACCACTACTCGGACGTTCACAAATATATATTATCTTGATAATATCTTGGATCATATCTTCGTCCTCTTTCTAGATTTACCGTTTTCTTTCTGTAAGAAGACGATTGAAAAGTTGTTTCATCGGACGAAACTACTAACCGCCAAAAATGTCTGTCCATGCGGTGGTAGGTTTGCGCAAATATTAACCCTTCATGCTAATATTTTAGTCTTTCCGTTAGTAAACGTTTCACCGTCGCAGTATCACTTTTTAAGCCGGTAGAGATTAGTCTACTTCGTGCAGTACTCGTACTAGCAGCAAAACCACTTCGTTGACTGCCGAACGGAATCTGGTAAATGGATGCTCCCGAACATATTGTGATAAAGTTCTGTCCTCTTCATCAATAGTAGCTCTTCGTCTACCTGATCCTGGTTGCCTTCGATTTGTATTTTTAGCAGTCCATTTACTTAATTCTCCAGCAATAGCTCTTGCGGAAAATCTATTGACGAACGAACTTATCGCGCGCACTTTTTCCGGAGTAGTCAACATTATTTTAGCGTTTCTACCTTCGTTACTAGGGATATATAAATAGAATCAGGTCATATTAAATATAACAGTAACGAAACGATGAAGACACAAACACTGGTGGATTAAAATACTCTTAAAAGCACTAAAAAAAAATATTTTTAGAACTTATTTATATTTATGACTAAATTTATATTTATTACTTTAAATCTTTCTAACTGAGCTAATAATAATCCCTCCCGCGGTTAAAAACCTCTTTATATATTATGTTTATTTTCTGTCTGTTATATAGTCAATACTCCTTGGCCTCCATAATAAGCCCGAGTGGTAGAGATTAAAGCGGTGATATTCTAAATTTTAGTGGACTTTTCTTGCAAGTAAGTGTATATACTCTCACAACTGTCTAGTTCTCTATAATTATACAATTGTTCTATAAGTTTGATGCCGCTTGCTGAACCATCATGTCCTGTGTCCAAAATATATGTTGACTTTTATTGATCTAGAAATGAGCAATTTTATCTTTATAGCGAATTGCAATCGAAAGTCAACCCTGTCAAATATATTCTTCCTCACAATTATTACAATTAAATTTCCTAAATGCCAGATTTTTCTCCTACCTCAATTTTATCTTTAGAACTGCCCAAAAGACTTTTCAGCGAATTACGCGATTTGAACTCGATTTTAAAAAAGGCATGACAACGAATTCTTCAGATTCATTACTTTAAAATTAGAGGGTAGAATTTTAGTATTAAGTGTAACGAAATTCACGGTATATTGATCAGGTACCGCTAGTAATAGGTTAGGTTTAGGTACAAATAAGTCATCTCGTAAAATTCAAATCAGTGTTGTTCTGTATACACTACAGTGTGCAGGCAACGCGGTTTTTATTAATCAACGCCACTGATGATGACAACATAATTGTCGAAATACGTATCTAGCGTTCAGTGCCTTAATGTCATTAAAGGTGGTTTTATTAGTGTTATTCTTTAAGTATTTACTAATTAGCAATTATACGCATACACGAAGTCTATCTAACTACTAATGGCACGACAAAAGAAGATACGTGCAGCACATCTAAAGTAATAAATGTTCCTTGGCTTCAGGCGAATATATTAGATGATGAATGAGTCGATCTACGCTTGTAATGACTACAGATTTTATGTTAGCACACTTGTTCACAACTGACCAGTTAGATCTCATTCATTTATCCATAGGTTTATCAGGAACGAATTGTATATTACATGAATTCGTTGCCTCAATAAATTTACCGACAAGAATTTCGGTGAACATCTAAACTATTCTCGCACATAATGTATGTCAATGTTTAATATGTGTTTGTAATTATACTCTGGCAGTATTTTGAGTGCATTTCAAATTGTCGCCGCGGTATTCAGCAATATGTAAATAAATATTTACGGAACGCCGTCGGGACACGTGACACGAGCATAAACATGAATAACTAATGCAGCCCCAGGCTACGTTTAAATTACGTGTGACCTTAATCTCCATTAAACTTTATCCCTCTGTTTACAGTGTCACACTGTAATTAGTGAATTTTGGAGCACATCCACATCTCTTTTAATAATAATCTCTTCGGGTCGCTTGGATATGCATTACCGGCGAGTTTAAAGTTGAAGTGTTACAAGGTAAATTACAAGCCGTCGCGACGCGTCGCGTCGTCGCTGTTTACTATTTCCCGTTCATTAAACAATATTCGGGGTGTGGAGCTTTTTAAAGGGCTCGGGTCCTCTCTTGCTTGTATCACGTTCCAAAGGGTTTGTTTGTTCCTCAATTTAAATCAGAAATTTTTACCTCTTTATACAAAAAAAAAAACAAAAAAGAAAGTAGCAGAAGCCTGAAAAGTATCGATAAATCAATTGTGTAAAAGTAATTTACAATTCCGTGCTGTAGGTTCCTAATGCTGAAATACTACATTTCTAACTTTGTTTTGTTAAAGTGAAAAATCTAGTTCTTTATTTTGTATTTTTGTGTGTGAATTCGATATTAGAATCTTAATTTTTAATTTTCAATTTTGTTTTAGTTTCAAATTAGCTATTTATTTATTTCGTTTTGGAACATGACGTGCCATCTACCGGGTATATCTATAGTTGTGCCTTTTTTTTAACAGCATATAGTTGATTTTTTGCCAATTCCATTACTTAATTGATTTATTGTTCGGGTTTTATTTCTGGTGTAGTGCTACATGCATACCTGCTATTTGCGTACAAATATCTAATATACAATTTTTAGATGTTCAATGTTAATGTGTTTATGAATTTAATAAAGATACTCGCCGAAATGTATGTATAGTAATGATTATTAAATTAAATTCTCAGAACAATAGACACCAATCTGATGCAGAATAGATCATTTTTTCTTCTTGCTGACTACGATAATGAAGACCGACTAATAAGTTTTGCAACAACAACAGGAAGGGACGTTTTTTCAAATACAAATTCGTTTTTATGGATGGCACAAATTTTGTAGTAAGCCTAACGAAGAAATAAGACGACAAATTCGGATGTGTGCTGCGTTGGTTTATCATCCGGCTGAAGATATAGACGAAAGTTGACTCTATGTACAAGAAGATTCTCCGAGAAATGACAAGCTCCAGCAGTTTTATGACTACTCTGTAGACCTGTGGCTGGAAAATCGTATTATTACTACTAAAATATGGAATTGTAACAAGAGATTCCATAGTGCAAATAACGCAGTCGAAGGATGGAACAACCGTTTGAATCATGCTGTCAATAGATTTCATCCGCAAATATTTGATTTAATAAACTGTTTAAAAACAGAAGCTCAACAGAGTGACTTTTTATACAAACGGAATGAGTTAAACTTAGAAGGAAAAAGAAGGAAATTGACTTACTTCAAGATGGATAATAGAAATTCATATTATGAAACGAAAGACATTAAAAAATGT
Source organism: Amphimallon solstitiale (assembly GCA_963170755.1). Lineage (NCBI taxonomy): Eukaryota > Metazoa > Arthropoda > Insecta > Coleoptera > Scarabaeidae > Amphimallon > Amphimallon solstitiale. The sequence goes on along the minus strand of OY720676.1, from coordinate 41,026,562 downwards.
TTAAAATCCTTTGCTTACGAGGCAAAAATAGACTAGTCACCAAGAATATGTACATATTTCCGTGATCTCTTGCATATTAAAAATAGTAACAATAGCATTAAGAATTAATTTAAGTATAAAAAAATAAAAGAAACAGTAAAGAATCAGATTTTATTGTATTTAAAGATTTCAACATTCGTTTATGTTTGCAATACATATAACATATGGGTATAATAAGTTGCATACATTTAGGTATAGAAAACAGACATAAACTAAATTTATTGTTACAATTAAAGAAGTTAGATAAGTATTTATAATTTAAATATTAGATAGGTACAAATTAAAAGACGAGATAAATCTAATATACATATATTTCTTTTATAGAAAAGATAAAGAGGATGTATGGTTTGTATACAATGAAAAACAACCTAACTTTTATCAAGGCGTAAAGAATAATGCATTTAAAGCATAAATGTAATAAAACTTTACAAGAGGGATTTATATGAATCATACTTAAAGAATAAAAATTACCTTCACTTCGAACTATAGATAAAGAAAGGATATAAATATATCTTGACACGGAACGATCAGCAATAATGTTTTTATATAAAACACAGCTAAGCAGACAAAATATACATTCATGAATTTGTGTGTGTAGCACTATGTTTCATAGACTGTAGACACACTTGTATGGTTTGATGACCTACAAAAAGAAAATATGGTATAAACTTTGTGTGTAGTTTTTTTACAGATAAATATATCACCATTGGAAAACAATTCCATCGAAAACAGCGACGAAATGGCAGGCCGGACGGATCATGATAGTACGAGTGGTGTTGGACGAAGAATACCTGTTATTTATAATATATTTCCAATTTTATCGAATAGTTTGGGTAAATAAGAAAACAATTTGCAGTGTGTTGACATTTACGTAAATGAACTGTCAAAGACAATAAGTGCGTGTGTGTTGGTGTCACGACGGCAACTTGAGAGCAGAGATTTTACGGATGATGCAGGGTGACAATCTAAATTTTAGTTCGGTGGCGGCGTAACAGGCGTTACAGATTTTTTTCCCGGGTATAAATTCAAAGACAGGAATGAACAAGATTAGACTGATACTGACTGCGACTTCGAAAGATAAAGACTTTAAAATAGAGAATCGTATGGTCAGATACACCACGATTAGATGTTAATTCATTTATTTTGTATTAGCATAATAACTTTACCTTATCTAATTTTCATTCATTATTATAATTTTCTCTTGTTAATATTTCTTTGGTTTTTAAAAAATGGAGATGCCTATGGCACAATTTGAAGAGATGTTTAACGATACAAAGTAAGTTTTTAATACAGAGATTTATCAATGCTGCAATGCGTGTATTAGAATACAATGTGCAAATATTTATTCAATATAACGTTGAGCAGCAGGGATAATAGATATTGTCCTGTAAAAATATTAATTCATTAGTTTTTTATATACAACACAAGTAGGATTATTAATGGTGCTGGGTGTTAAAAGGATATAACGTGCGAATGTATATTTTCTGACACTTTATTAAGCATCATTAATTTTCACAATTAATTTTTTTTGATTTCAAATTTAAAAATTAAAATAGATATTTAGAAAAGGGAAATGTTTCTGGGTGGCGGACTTTGAGATACTGGTCGCAATGCGTGCGAATGATTGTTACCAGTGATCAAATTCAAGCTTTTACTCCGAACATTGACCATTGCCAAGTTCTAAGATTATCAGAGCATTACGTGCGAATATAATGTTTCTGATAGAATAGAATTAGCACAATATTAATAGAATACTGATATGCAATTGAATTTTTCTTTGTTTCAAAACAGGACAATATTTTTATTTTTGATTAAGTATTATTGATACAGTTATTCTACAAAAACATTATAACCGAGAATACGGTATAAATGTTTTCTTTCAATTATGTTTTCTTTTGCAATTCTTGGGTGAATATAGTATAGCGATGCTATCTATTCTAAAATGTTGAATAAAAATATACAATTATATTTTATATAGATTCTGATTTTTCTTTAATACAAACTATAACCTTATCCCTATAAAAAATATAAACAAGAGATTTGCCAGGAGAAAATAAGTTTGAATAGACTGATAGAACTCACACGTACTCAGAAAGTAGTGCTGTTAAGAAATAAAAAATATATTAAATATAATAAAAATTATCATTATTTTATAAATTAAGTTGCTGGTACAGTACATAGCAATATGTACTACATATTGGTATATTAAAATGCCGTGGACATTATAAAATTCCTGAAATAAAAACTTTTAAACACGCCAGCTGATTGCTGCCAGTGCTAAGACTGGATAAAGTGTGAAGGGAAGATTCTTTGTTCTTAACGCGCAGAGTAAATTAGCTTGAAATTCAAAGGGCAAATTCAATAAAAATAGAAACCGATCTACAAGATAACAAATAATAACAATACAATTAGTTCTTTATAATATTGCTTCGTAGAATATACATTAATTTAAATACACATTAAAAATCTTGTAGTTGTACGCAAATAGCACTCCCAGTAATTACTCCGGCTACCTGGTCCGGGATTGACCAGGCACTACAAATCTCTTTTACGCAAATGGCCCGTACGCATCTAGCACCTATTCTTTATTTGTAAATTTAGTTTAGTAATTTTTAATTATCATAAACCCATTAACATTCAATTGAGTTGTGTCCTTCTCGATTTGTTCTCGTGTCGCCCTTTCTTCGTGTACATTCCTATGCAGCTAAATTGAACAGAACTTTAGTTTATTTTGTTTTTCAATCTCCTTTGAGAACCGCTGTATTGTAAAAATACCAATTTCCATGCCGTTAATTCTTGACTACTCACGTAATTGTTTTGGGCTGTTTGCGATACCTAGTTATATGGGATAGGTAGCGAGACGTTATCATATCTGTTCGATGACTGATTTTGGTTGGCAGAAAATAACAAATGTGTGATTGCGGATCAATACTTGTTGAGAAGTTCGTTTGAACCGAAAGGCGAAGTGTATCGAATACTGTGCTCGAAAGCTTTCGTACTTTTTATTTTTGGGTGCTATATATCCCGAGAACAGAATTTATGATGTATGTTGCTTTAATTTTTTTTTTTAAATTAAAACTAACTTATTTTAATTTTTAATTTAAATAGTTTATATAATTTTCGAATTTGAAATTTTCAAAAAATCTTTATATGTTCCATTTGCCAGATTTTTTAGTTAATATAGGGAAAACATTGAATTTTGTACATGTTATTTATTTAGTGCGTGCAGTTGTATTTAACTATCTAATTTTTGCTGAGGAAAACATTTCACTACCCTTTTGTTACATTGAACCACACTCTTGATTTTTAAATAAAATAATAACTGTTGTAATTCTTTTTGTGGTTGAACATCACTTCTAATTTTTAGGGATACCATATTATGACACCTTCTGTCTTATAGGAAAGAAACTTTAGGAAGCTCGATGGACACGGTTAAATAAATGCCAAGTAACCTCATGGCAGAGTTAAAAGATTTTAACAACGCCACATTACTGAAATATTTAGAAACACGCGTGACAGAACTTCACGATATAAATGCCGTTGCACCTATATGTTCCTAATGTGAAAGGCTTAGGTTGGAATCAAAAGTAACTCCAAGGTCTTTGAATTCGGTTTTACTCATCGATCATTTATAAATAATATGATTTGTTATTTGATTAATTTAATGTTTCCCCCTAAAAGCCAAGCGTTGCATGCTATGACTTATATCTTCTATATCCTTTTACGTATTACACTATATGTAGATTGCATTTCAGTCACTTTGAAGCAAAACCGACACATCCGGTGAATGAGAATTTCAGGTAACTCAAAAAGACATCTTTATTTGATCCTATTCGGTAACGAATTTCTTTTTGACGTTGGTAGTTATTGATACCGAAAAATAATAAAATCATTACTATAAATCAGAGCGTACAGGAGACTTTAAAAATCAATTAGTAGTTTGGACATATCAGACTTTGCTCTAAAAATCTTAAATATTTTTCCAAATAAAATGCCGAAACATAGTGAAAATAAATTTTATTCTTTATTAACTCAAAACAACTATAATAAATCATTTTTAAACACCAAAATCTTCTCCTTCTTTTTCACAGTCAACTGTTTGGGTTCTTCTCAACACATTTTGAAAAACTTTTGTAAAAAATATTAAGGCATCATTTTCTTACCACTCTTTACCATAGTGTTTTTCAAATAGCTTCACAATACTACGTTTCGTATTCACGTTAACAGATCTCCAATTTCCCTTGTTGTGGGTTGATTTGCGAAATATTTTTCCTCTTTAGCCTAAGTTTTTAGGAATACACAAGTAATTTCTGTAAAACGCTTCACCTCTTACATGTGGTACTCTCTTTTACCCTTTCAAAATTACTAGTCTTTCGGAGGGCTGGAACTTAAAATGCTAATATCCGCTTTAAAACTTTTTTACTTTTGCTTCTCCAGACTTTCGTTGCCAAATCTTTTCCAATTTTATAAACAGTTGCAAACTTTTCTATAATATTTATGTACTCATCAGGATCAACAACTACCATCTGATTTTTATAGATAGGTGTCAATTTTCCCAAAAACACGATCGGGGTGAATGTATGAGTGTCATGGCGGGGCTTTGTACTGTAGCCAGTAATTTAACATGCCAACGACTGGAATTTTTATTTGGTGCTCCGCATCTTTCACAAACGAGTCGAATTACATGTATTCGTTCACCAAAGTCAATATCTGAAAGTAAAGATAATCCAATTCTGTCCAAACATACGATCTAACATTGTCCGTGTTCAATCTACTTTTGGAAGAACCACACACGATTGGTCCGGGAGTTTGGGGAGTGCTAAATTTTTTTAACAATCGATGGAGAATGTAACCATGTTCTCCATTTCTTCCTGAAGCAATTTATAGAAACTGTTAGCTTTCAGCTTATGCTCGCGTTGTTGAGGTATTACATTGGCTTTTCGTGTCTCAACCGTTTCCTTTTCTATATTCAGTTTATGTTGCAGGTACGTGGAACGCAAGGCTGTCCTAGGTGTACCAAAACCAACGTTGAAGTTTCAATTAAAATAATTTCTAAAAAGCATTTTTCCTCATTATTGGCCATTTGGTTATTGTACATACACCAGAGTTTTGACATATGTACTTAATTCGGCAGACAAATAAATTCTGCTGAAAGTTTTTAACCAGCAATAGGATTGTATATATTTTAGAGATTCAATAAATTGTTTTATAGCTTGTTCTTTATTTTTATTCTTATGTCTAATTCTATTTCCACCTCTTCTTTCAATGGGTGTTTTTTCTTATATTTCTTTAGAATATTCAAAATTCTATCTATCTTAACGCCTAAGATATTTTGAAGCGCCCTTCTGCACACTGGAACTACTAGACCGTCATGCTTTTTAACCGAGTAACGTAAAATACAAGATTTGTTTTATTTCCGGTTTTTGTTGAACTTCTATGTCTTTTTGGCTGCTTCAAGTTAGTGTTTAAAAATAAACATATCTTGGCATCTTTTCTCCACGTTTTTGTAAAATGCCAAGTGAAATTCTTTAACATATTTTATTGTCTTATCGGGTTTTGCATTTAGGCGCCTGATTTCAAAACTTAATTCATAAGCTAAAAAAGCCATAGTTTTTAATTTTGATATGCTTTTATGCTGCTTTCTTATATTGAATAGTTATATCAATTAAAGGAAGAATGACAAAGAAATGTTGGCCAAACAACATATAATACATTGGAATTTAATTATAACAAATCCGCCTAGTAGAAATTGAAATTTTTTACACCCGTGTTCTTGCTATTTATGTATGGAGGAGATGAAGATCCGAAACCACTTCCTTTGTATATGTATTTATCAGTAGCTTCTGACCAAAGTAACCTTTTAGTAATTGTTCCACAATATAACAAATAACTTCAAAGATATCTGTCCATCTGTCCCTAAAATTACGCCGACGAAGACCCAATTGTCTGTGCTACTAGGGTTTCCTTAGAAGATCTTTCGAATTGTACTACATTGCAAGGACTCCAAGATCACTCACAATTCCTTTCAATAAACCGTCTCAATAACTTAACTCAACTTTTAAGAAGAATATCTAATCAATATTTTTTAACAAAATTTCATTTTAATTGTTACCAATAAGAATAAGGTTAATGGATGATATATAAATTAGAGAATAAGTAAAAAAATTTATAAAGAGTACAATTTTTCGTGAAACTAATAGGTAATGAGAAGAGTTCTACTTGTCTCAAACTAAATGGCATACATAGCCCGTTTACAATCTTAATATGATTAATGAATAATATTTGGTCAACAAATATTACAGTGATGCACGTAACTGCACGTGCCCAGTTTTACATCATTAATTAAATTACCATACGACAGGGAACTATTACTCTACACTTATTAAAGCCGATGGTTAGATGAACAGCGATGTGTATCCTGGGTGAATTCAACTAGAAAATTTCAATTATGTTGTCTAATAGCCGAGCACTAGACGTAGATTAATAGAAATATATAGCATCAGATATATTTCATTACATTTTCCATAGCATACTGGAGAAGTTATGAAATTGAACGTTTCTTGTAAAATCTTAATAGTAGAGACATCTGACTCAATGTGATGATTAGAATAATAAACGGCAACTTATGGTAATAATGTAGTGTTTCGATAAGATGACATTCTAATTAAAATGCTTTTCAATTTATCGTAAGGAACAGAATATTTTGAAGTCTACGTTATATCAGTACAGATTTATGAAATATAGACTATGCAGATATTAGACTGATTTAAAGTCAGTAGATGCGAATCATCGACCAATAATAAAAACCTGTTAGCCTTGTGGTCTGCACTTCTAAGAATATAATATATAAAATTGTGTATTAAGGGCATCTCTTTTCATGACAAATAACTTTTTTTTTCTTAATTTGAAGTCAGATCGGATGTTTATAAATTATAATTTATAAAATATGGAGTATAATTAGCATGATTTAAGAGTATCAAACAGTTTAATTTAAAGGATTAATAAACAATAGCTTTGGTCCAGGTGTTACCTCAGTTAGCCGAGTAATTTGCACAACATGGATAACCGTCACCGTCGCATTCCTGATTCAAGCTCACTGGTAAGTTAGAAGACCCAACACTTTAAATATTTTATGAAATCAGTTAGCACAAATATTATCCACACAGTTACTTGCCAAAACTAGATCAAAACGAGTAACTATTTAATTGCTTTGGTATGGATCACATAACCATGCATTCTCGCGCATGGTCAATAATATCCACTGTATACACACCACACTTATTGATTGCACGAGTGCTCATTTTATATATCGTCAGTCAATTTATTAAACGAGTGTCTGCCCAAAACAATTATGTGTAAATAGTGCATAAATTTTGGGACAATTACCGTGCTAATTGTCCTAAAAATTATAATTCAATATAGAAATAAATGCCTTAAATTTTTGTACATATCCTCAAAATTCTTGAGTACCCACATTACAACACTGTAATCCGTAATAATTATGACACTAATATACTACAGATAAAATACACAAATTAAAATTTTATATGCACTTTTAAAGTAAATTCAAAGTGGATGTAATATGAGACTACTCGGGTCTCCCCCGCATACACTATATGTGTTATAAGGGTAAGATCTTTTATAAATATTGTTTAATTTCAATAAGATTCATTTCCGTCCCATACCGAAAATTAAAAATGTATATATAAACTCAGAAATGCAAAAAAGTAGATAGAAAAAAATGATCTGGACCTTAAAAAATTCGAACAGATAATTCGAAAGATAGAAGAGTTTGAAAGCTACTAGTTATAACAGAGTCTAAAAAGAACGAACGCAAATTGTCAGAACAACATGACGGACACTAATAATGCTTAGAGGAGCAGGATGCATAATATATAGACCAATTACAAAATATATCCAGAAATATGAGAATATGAGAAAAAATTTGGAGGTTACAATGGAAGTCGAAAAAGCGAAAAAATTGACATAATATTCAGTGATAATATTATACGGACCAGACAAAAATTAATAAACAAATATAAAGACCAAATACTGGGAAGAATTTTTGTAAACAATAGGAGACATAATAGAGAGAATATTTATTATAGGGACATTACTATAGCGGATAATCAACAAACAGACGAGACCATTAGACATGATGGCCAAACCGTCAGAAATAATAATGGAACCGTGTCATGGCTTCTGTGCTCAAAACAACATATTAGTAATGAATACCTTTTCGAACATAAAAAAAATACATGTATGCGTGCAATGAAATGTCGAAGATAAAAGTCCATAATAACGACTCTCAAATAGGCAGGCTTCATTGAAATGACGTCAAAGACGTCAAAGTACGTAGAGGCTCACAAATCAATAGCAGCTATAACTTAAGGGGGCTTACGCAGAGGTGCCGACTAACTGCCGCGAGGTAAGACGTAAGGGGTGGCGCCATATGAACTAATGTAAATTCCCCGATGTAAGGTGTTCGCTAAAATAAAACAAACAGCAGATATTTTTGTTTTTCTTATTATATTTTTGCATTAAATTGAATACCAAGGATTAATTAAGGCTTCGTTGGGAGTACTTTCTTATAATTCAAATTAATTACTCCTACATTTCGCTCTTAAAGTTGGCAACATTCATAACATCATAACACAGTTTCAGAAACTTTATTTTAAAAACAAATTCCAGTCGGGCATGCATTGAGCATTTGCTTATTTGTGTTTTAAGTTTCGTTTTGATATTTCATAAACAAAAGCGGTACTATTGTCTTAACGAAACCTTGTAAAGTCCAGAATTTACATTACCGCATATGGCGCAACCCCCTTACGTCCTACCTCACAGCAGTTAGTCACCACCTCTGCGTAAGCCCCCTTAATAAAAGTGAGAAAATAAACTAACCAAGGTAGCTAACAAAAATATCACAAAGAGAAACAATTTTGCCACACACTAAAAAATAAAGAAACAGTTTTGAATTATCAAAAATAAGTAGAAACCTGGACAGCAAACAAACACAAAGAAAAATTAATGTATAACAAATGTTGTGACATTCAAGACAACACGCGGCTACATGAAGTAAATCAAAACAGGAAGCAAACTGCTTGGTGGAGCAATGAAATAAAAAGCGAATAAAAAATATCTAGGAGTACCTAACAAATAAAAGGAATATTGAATATAAAGAACAAAACCACATAGTTAAGAAAGCTATCAAGGAAGTAAAGCAAAAATCATGGGAAAAAATTGGAAAAAATGGAAAAAGACCATGCAAATTAAAAAACTATTTTATTAAGGACTGAAAAACACAAACCAGCAGAAAAGTAACACAAATCAGAAACACTGAATGAACATTGCTTAATGAAAGAGAACAAATTATGGAAAGACGAAAGTATTACTTCGTAAACCTGCTGAACTATAATGGAAATATGGACTGCAACATGTGGCAAGAAGGGAGACGCGAACTGCGTAAAAAAAAACGATTTTTTACGTATTCTCTGCAATTTTTTCAGAGCTTTGGTTTTAGGTATGGTATCGAACGCTTTCTTAATGTCAATAAATAGTATTGTTACTATATTTCCTGCTTCTTCCTAGAATTATCAAAGCTGAAGTATAACTACCGTATTCGGGATTTTAGTAATGTTATTGCGTGATTTTCAATATTGTTAACACGTTTCTTTTGACTGAGTACAAATTCTAATGTTACCATCTATGTATCCGGATAAAGTGGCCTCTTTTTATTCTATTTCTTTTCTATCGTAGCTGAACCTCTCCCTAAAAGACTTTTATTCAATTGGTGTTTGTAAACTACAATTTAAAATGTCTTGGATACGCAAAAGATAAAACATGGTTCAATGTCTTGATACATTAATTAATTATCATCCCTAAACTTTTGAACACTTACAAAATCTTTAACATCAAACATTTCACAACTTAATTAATCTCCATGTTATATACGTTCTATTACGTACAATGTACATACATATTACATATATTATACAACTTTAAGCGCAGCAGATATACATCTATATATACAAAGTTATTACAATTTTAATAGCAAACTAGTTAAAGGAAAATATTATGCTTATCTTTAATTTGAATTAATGTTCGACTTTATCGTAGCATACATCAAAATTAGTCGTTTAATTAAATTTTCTCTGTGCTGGAAGTTTAAGTATTTTTGGCAGATAGCGGGTACAACATTCAAAATTTTAAAACTTTCACTAACTTGAATAATAAGGGCAATTTAGAGGAAACCTCCTCCTAAAGATAACTTTACATTCTTATAATTAACAACCTCGCAAAAAGTTTAATCTAATTGTATGCCACTTGTTTTAGTTCAGTACATAAACTTTCCGAGATGAAAGTTCAAGTTGTAAAAGAAATGAATTTGAAATATAATTAATTAAATACTTCCAGAAAGACAAATAACAATTCAAACATCATAAATTTAGTTGAGTGTAACTAGAAGCTTAAAGGATTTAAAGATATTTTAGTAAATGCAAATTTGACAGTCTATGAGCTGCATCGTATTAAAAAAAATTACCGTTTACAGGATAACTTGTCACCAAACTTACCACTTCTTAAATGATATGATTTCGTAAATCTAGATAGTCTTAATGGTTAATAAGACAATAATAAATATATATGTTTAATATCAGTCTAATAAGTATGGTCTACACGGTTCGATAACCATTCTAGTTTCATCTTTATTTTAAAGTCATTCTTATTTTCTTTTCAAAAATTTTCATCAAGTTTATTATATTGGTAATTTGTATGGACGGATATGGAATTCTTGAGAATCTACTTCGGAGACTGTAGCTTGACACTAAAACAAAGATCCTTAAACACCGTTACTACACTAACGTATTAGTGTGGTAACGGTAACGGTATTTGGTGTATCTAGAACTTACTATCTAAACTGAGGTGGCTAAGTTTGTGTCAATTGCAATAGTAAGTAATTTAACATTAGTTTGTCTTTGAATAACTCTTTTTGAACGATTCTTCCTTGTTCTTTCACTAAATTCTACTATATTGTTCCCTTGACGCCAATCTTTTAGCAACACATTTAATAGATCTAACAATAATTAATAATTTACCAGAATTCAGTTACAGATGCGGTGAATTACAGTTACTGTGTATCCTTTTTTTTTGATTTAGATGAATTTATTTTAACATTTAAATGTTGTTCTTATTCACAAATAAAAAATCATATTTTCAAATATTTTAAGAAATACTGTCTCAAAAATAATCTTAAGCTCGTTTTACGAGTATCAATTTTAAATTCAATTAATTGACAGATGTAAAACCAACTTCAAGCAAAATTTAACATGTGAATATTGTCAATTTGACAGTTGTTGGACCTATAAATACCTATCACAACAAGAAGACATAAGTGCCGTAGAAAGTAATTATTGATCATTTAATTAATTTGACATAATACGTATACCAGTAGTAGTTTAGAATTTGTAGAGTGAGAACGTATTTCTACAGGCTCTGCAAAAGTGCAATGTAGAAAAGTAATATATTGTACGTTGTTAAACATGAAATTGCTATGATGAAACTATTATTAAATTTTATCGATTGGACAAAATTAATGATTAATCATTTGCGTGGGCCAACATATAGAATATAATAAAAAAACATGTCATCCAATAAGTGTTATGTTTGCCAAGTGAAATTTAGAAGGACGGAAAGAACGGTAAAGTGTGCTAGAGTAAGCGAAGAGCAGCTAAAAAATTAAGTGAAACAGATATAAGTACAAAATTGCTGTGGTATTTTTAAATTTTAAAATAGAAAAATAAGGAAAAAGAACAAAAATAAAGAAAATTAGACATAAATAGGTATTTGAACAATATTTAGATATATAAACATAAATAAATAAAACAAACAATTTATTTGTAAATAATCAAAAATACAAATAGTACACTACTTTTTAATTTAATATTCCACCACAAATGGTTGACCCCTGATATTGATGCGAATATGCAACGCTATAGACATTCATGAATTGTAGGTTGCATATTCACCAAATAAAATTTAGATAAGAATTAGGTATTATGCAAAAATAAAATTAAAATGTTAACTTCAGTTTAAAAAAGGATATTAAAACAGTATTATTAGCAATTAGCAGAAATGTAGGTCAAGTTCAACAACACATTCTTTAGCAACGATAATAATTAAAAAATAGGAATTAATCACCCAGAATGTCAATATTGTAGTCACTATCACTATTAAAAATAAAACTTTATTTGTCAATATGCACATTTCACTGGTATCTTCTGAATAAAACAATATTGAATGTACATAGAGATATGTATATGATTTGTTTATTTTCTTCTCTACACGAATCTACTCCAAGAAACTTCAAGCTAAAACAAAAATACGATATTAAACAAAGTATAAGACAACACTGATTAAAAAGCACTTACCAAATAAATAAAATCAACCAATATTAATTAAAAAAATGCAAGTGCATAAAGATGTAAACAAAGTTAAAATTTCAAAATGGCAGTGGTCGACCAATGGGAGCAAAGATTGGAAAAATGGTTAAGAAATCCGCCACAGAGGGAGCAGTTAAGACTATTCAAACAAGAATACGAAAAGCAATTTCAATATAAACAAAAATTAGCGTTATTCAATTTTTCTTACTTATAAAAAGGGACAACACAGCCAAAATCGGCAGTTCCTGATCAGTTCTTCATCAGTTCTCCGACAGTTCTCCAAGAGCTCTTCCGCTGACTACAAAATCTTCAAAGGCATAAAACGCTTTTAAGATTTTAACACGGGTAATGATAATTAGAACAGATACATTGGACACAGTGTAGTGGGGATACACGGATAGTACCTTCAAACCATAAGTTCGCGCCAAGAGATAGTGGAGCGTGGGAAACTACTATTACCTCATTTAATAAAAGCCGCTATAATAATTTTCAGGAGGAATGGAATCTAAGAATTTTCAAGAGGAATTCGAAAGGATCTATAGTCAAGAAGCGTAAGTACAAGCATTATAATAAAGTTTCACTTGCAATCTAACAATCAATAAATAATTACATTCATTTATGTGTGTTCAAAAATATTACAATAAAATAAATTATTATTTAAACATTTAATGAATCCCATTATTGTTTAACCGAAGTCCGAAGTGCAAATCTTGGATTAGGTGACTCAATAAAGGATATAAATAATTCAGCGCCAATTATAATAAAATAAACTATTATTTAAACATTTAATGAATTCCATTATTGTTTAACCGAAGTCCGACGTGCAAATCTTGGATTAGGTGACTCAATAAAGGATATAAATAATTCAACCTCAATTACAATAAAATAAATTATTATTTAAACATTTAATGAATTCCATTATTGTTTTACCGAAGTCCGACGTGCAAATCTTGGATTAGGTGACTCAATAAAGGATATAAATAATTCAGCGCCAATTACAATAAAATAAATTATTATTTAAACATTTAATGAATTCCATTATTGTTTAACCGAAGTCCGACGTGCAAATCTTGGATTAGGTGACTCAATAAAGGATATGAATAATTCAACCTCAATTACAATAAAATAAATTATTATTTAAACATGTAATGAATTCCATTATTGTTTAACCGAAGTCCGACGTGCAAATCTTGGATTAGGTGACTCAATAAAGGATATGAATAATTCAGCCTCAATTACAATAAAATAAATTATTATTTAAACATTTAATGAATTCCATTATTGTTTAACCGAAGTCCGACGTGCAAATCTTGGATTAGGTGACTCAATAAAGGATATGAATAATTCAGCGCCAATTACAATAAAATAAATTATTATTTAAACATGTAATGAATTCCATTATTGTTTAACCGAAGTCCGACGTGCAAATCTTGGATTAGGTGACTCAATAAAGGATATAAATAATTCAGCGCCAATTACAATAAAATAAATTATTATTTAAACATTTAATGAATTCGATTATTGTTTAACCGAAGTCCGACGTGCAAATCTTGGATTAGGTGACTCAATAAAGGATATGAATAATTCAGCCTCAATTACAATAAAATAAATTATTATTTAAACATTTAAGGAATTCCATTATTGTTTAACCGAAGTCCGAAGTGCAAATCTTGGATTAGGTGACTCAATAAAGGATATAAATAATTCAGCGCCAATTCTAATAAAATAAACTATTATTTAAACATTTAATGAATTCCATTATTGTTTAACCGAAGTCCGACGTGCAAATCTTGGATTAGGTGACTCAATAAAGGATATAAATAATTCAACCTCAATTACAATAAAATAAATTATTATTTAAACATGTAATGAATTCCATTATTGTTTAACCGAAGTCCGACGTGCAAATCTTGGATTAGGTGACTCAATAAAGGATATAAATAATTCAGCGCCAATTACAATAAAATAAATTATTATTTAAACATTTAATGAATTCCATTATTGTTTAACCGAAGTCCGACGTGCAAATCTTGGATTAGGTGACTCAATAAAGGATATGAATAATTCAGCCTCAATTACAATAAAATGAATTATTATTTAAACATTTAATGAATTCCAATATTGTTTAACCGAAGTCCGACGTGCAAATCTTGGATTAGGTGACTCAATAAAGGATATGAATAATTCAGCCTCAATTACAATAAAATAAATTATTATTTAAACATTTAATGAATTCCATTATTGTTTAACCGAAGTCCGACGTGCAAATCTTGGATTAGGTGACTCAATAAAGGATATAAATAATTCAGCGCCAATTACAATAAAATAAATTATTATTTAAACATTTAATGAATTCCATTATTGTTTAACCGAAGTCCGACGTGCAAATCTTGGATTAGGTGACTCAATAAAGGATATGAATAATTCAACCTCAATTACAATAAAATAAATTATTATTTAAACATGTAATGAATTCCATTATTGTTTAACCGAAGTCCGACGTGCAAATCTTGGATTAGGTGACTCAATAAAGGATATAAATAATTCAACCTCAATTACAATAAAATAAATTATTATTTAAACATGTAATGAATTCCATTATTGTTTAACCGAAGTCCAACGTGCAAATCTTGGATTAGGTGACTCAATAAAGGATATAAATAATTCAGCGCCAATTACAATAAAATAAATTATTATTTAAACATTTAATGAATTCCATTTTCGTTTAACCGAAGTCCGACGTGCAAATCTTGGATTAGGTGACTCAATATAGGATATGAATAATTCAGCCTCAATTACAATAAAATAAATTATTATTTAAACATTTAATGAATTCCATTATTGTTTAACCGAAGTCCGACGTGCAAATCTTGGATTAGGTGACTCAATAAAGGATATGAATAATTCAGCCTCAATTACAATAAAATAAATTATTATTTAAACATTTAATGAATTCCATTATTGTTTAACCGAAGTCCGACGTGCAAATCTTGGATTAGGTGATTCAATATAGGATACCAATCAACTAGGCTTATAGAAAAACTTTGAAAATAAGAGGAAAGGCTTTGAACACATATAAAAGATAAGTATAATTAGACAAACAATCATAACAGATGAAAATAAGAAGGATTGCAAGATACTTGTATTTCAAAGGACAGAATAAATCATTATAAATGAATTTTTAAAGTATATATATAAAGGGTTTAAATAACCACATGTTTTTATAGACTTAGTATCACAAATAAAAATTAAGTATTATCGATATCCATCCTTTTATTCATTTATACCCGTCTCAAAAGAGAAATAAAGACAGAATAAGTGAGAAAAGAAAGGGTAAGGAAAGTAAACATCAAGCAACACAGTTAGAACCCGAACATAAAGAAATGCTGTATCATGATTAACTATTTAAAATCAAGAAAACAATTTTGAACCCTGAGAATAAAATTAAAATTAAGAGTCAAAGTACAATTTCATGATCAAAACCTTCGATTATTAACCATAGTACATATCACAGCAATATGTTTGCGATATTTGTCTTTGTCGTAAACTGAAAGTTTTTCAAAAACTGAATGACATAGATAAAGAAGACAATTTCAGATCAAAACATATTGAATCATGAAATTTTTAAGTCTATTTGGATCGCCGTAAATAAAGCGCAAAAAAGGACTTCATACAGTGATCTGCAAAAAAAAAAAATAATGAAAAAATTATTATAAACCCAAAAATTGAAACACAAAAAAGCCAGAAAGCAAAAACAGAATTGAGAAATAAAACTGACCCTACTAAATTGTCTCTAAGTCTAGAAACAATTAAAAATATAAGTAAAGGTGGTATTTTGGTTAGTTGCGGTGACAGTACTTCCAAAGAAAAATTAAAAAATTAAATGAAATAGGAATTGGGAAATAAGTATGAAGTGTTGGATCCTAAGCTTAAAGATCCACATATTATTATAGTAGGAGTGCGCAATTGTCAATCAGAATGACTTAGAAATACTAAGTAGTTATATAAAGGAAAAAGTAAGTTAAATATCTCAGCAAACGTAAAATGAGCTATGGTAACATAATAATTGATGTAAAATCGGATATATCTGGAAAAATACTACAGAAAGAAAAAAATAATCTTGAATTGAAGAAATGCGAAATATATGAATACATAAATACAATAAAGTGTTACAACTATGCACGTTATAATCATTTTGCGAGGGATTGCACAGTTACTTAAGCATGCGGCAGGTGTGCAGGTGAACACTGTTGTTGTGTTAATGGTGTTGGTGAGGACGAGAAGTGCGTAAATTGAGGATGGTAGCAAAATTAAAAATTGATTTGGTTAACCACAGAGCATTTAACAGAAACTCTAACAATTATCAACGGATTCTAGAAACACAGCAGTCTAAAATTGAGTACATTTAATGCAAGATTCATATTTCTAAAACATACTAGAAACACAAGTAATTTTATATATATATAAATGTGTACAAACATCAAAAATCATTATAATACGTTACCTATTAGTTAGTAAACGTTGCACAATTGGTAATTGCATTGAATTTAATTATGTATTAATAGACGAACACAATATCGGGCTGTCGGTCGTTTATTTATTGGCCTGACATGGGCGTCTGACATCAATCCGATGTACAAGTGTTAACATTTTACAACGTTGGATAAATATCACTGCATGATATTGGCCCAATATTTTGCACAGAAATTTTTCCGATTTGAGCATTTACCTTATATTTCATAAGACAAATAAAGTACAGAGAATTTACTTGATTAGATCTACAAAATGAACAAATAAAAATGTGTTTTGTATTTGATAAATCACAACCCACTTGTTAGCCAATTATATTAATAAAATAAAAAAACTCTTTAAAAATACAAAATTTCAATAATGCGCCCGTGGGCGATGAGTCATTGGCCTTTCGTGTCCGGTCTCTAAAATTATTTATAAAAGTGTGCGTAGTACTTTTAATGTTAATTTGGTGAGAATCATTATTGCAAATGCTTAATTAACTTTGAGGATCTATATATTTCATTTCACACATCAACAATTATTCATGGTACAGTGTGTAATATATTCTGTGATAAATTAATATACACTATATCAATATTGTCCCGCAAAGTGAATATGATGTTGCCGTTTAATCGCAGAATAACAAATTGTGACGTCATCCCCTTTAATCTAAATTTATATCGAACACTGACCTACAACCAACATCACAGTGACTTTGTGAACTTGATATTATATAGACATTTTTCTTTAATGTTAATAGTATGTAGATTTTTGTTGTCAATAAAATATCAGTATCAGATATTTAACCAATATATTACCAATGTAGACAACGTTGGTCTGATGTCAACCCAACGACATAAATTAACATTTACTTGATATAGGAATTTTATATTCGTACGACATTTGGTGGGGGTCACTGATGTTCTACCGATCTTAGAATATTGGAGTGACATTGGCCCGCTTTGAGGTCAACGAACTTGGCTACTAGGGATGTAATGTAAGTATATTAGTCCATAAATCTATTTACTATTATTTTTTTTATTAGGGTAAATTGCTTCATGTAAACAACAACGTATTGTTATGACAGCAAATCTAAAATGATAGCAATTACTAAATAAACGTGTATTATTATTATTATTATTAAAACACTCTGTATACGAAACTGGTTTGTAAATTCAAATATAAAATCCGATTGGCTACTGAGTTTTTTTTACTGTATATATTAGTATAGACGTTTTTCCATTGCCATTTTTAAACAATCATAATTGGATAAGAGTGATACGTATATTCGATTCTTATTGCACGATATTTAAATAACAAGAATTAAATGTAAATGTAAACTGTAAAAGATGTGAAAGAGTTTAACGTTGTCGCTGTTTGGTAGATTATCTCTATCGGACGTGTTAAATAATACATAACGGTCCCTCGTCACTCGAAGTCACGATAAGGTCGAATAAGCTGTTTTTTACAGATCGTATGCCCGGATGACATTAAGGAACCGCTTATGTTTTTATTTCTAGTTAGCAGCCTGCGGTGTGCGTAGCGTAGGCCCATAAAGGCGACCCCACTTTCATTATGACCGTCAGCATTTAACCCCGCTTACCACACAAGATATATTTACTCACATTCTCTCTTAATTTCGTTCCGTATCGCGGGGCATGATCTGAACGCCTTCACTAAGTAAATACGTTTACGGAATCTTGGCATAATGTATGGCTAGGGCATATCAAAATATTTACTGGAGAAAATTAAGTGTTGACTTTTGTTGTAAGATAAATTTAGGCTTTAACGACAAAAAAAAATCAATTACTGTTATGCCTATTGTGTTTTTATCAGAGATACCAACTTTACTCGGGATCAGTTCAAACACATAGGAAGGCGCTTTTAGAAGAAGACCTAATTGAGACTTTTTCGAAGCTTAGTTTACTTCTTCTTTATTTTCTGTAAAATGGATTGTAATTGAAATCATTCTACTCCAAAAAGAAATTATTTCGATGTTCAAATAATTAAAATATAAGGAAGCAGGAAAATTTAATAAACACACAATATTAAAAAGAAGTATCATAAGTTACAGTAAACTAAAATTAAAAATTTATATGTACCTATGTATACAGTGCGCTTTTTTTTTAACTGCTGCCATAGGGAATTGCATGGTAAAAATTATACCCCCTATTAACTTATGATGCGATGCAGATTTGGTGCTAATTTTTCTTTTAGTAATATATCACCAATAAGACTACAGAATGCATACTGTTTGAACAACCACAAACAGTTTTTTTTGACTAATTTTACTTTTCAAACTTGAAAGTAATGAACATTGTTGCGTGCTTTTGGCACTTCTGACTAATTTAATTTCAAAATGTTAAATAATATCTGTTTATTTAAATTAACAAGTACTAAATTACTTAAGAATTCCAAATTAATTATAATATCATTCTTTTGGCTCCTACTGTACACAATTATTATAGTCTTGATAAGTAAAATATATTCAAAGTTTAAAAATATACATATGTCATAAATACCACAGCCAAGCTTGTTCAAATTCTTGAAGAAATTATCCGTTATATCTTATTTCAAATACGTAGTTATTTCTTAAAAATAACATCTGAATAACAACGTTTATAATCTAAAGTAAAATTCTTTTTATAAAGCAAATATTATAGTCACGTACGACAATTTTTTTCAAACACCCCTTTGTATGACACGATGAAAACTAGATCTCGGCGCCACGAATACGCTCGTGTTATCAATAGCCCTTTATTTTAAAATACCCTGGGAACCGAGCAATTGAATATACTGCATCGTGAGTGCCGTGTGCAGAAATTCCTTCTTGGAGCATTCTCGAAGATTCTGGAAGGGTGGAAATGACGTAGCTTCTTCCTTGTTCCCACTCCAACGGTACTACTAAGAAGGCAAGAACGCTTAAAATTATTATTTATTAGTAACCCGAGAGTGACAGTCGACATATCTAAGTAATTTTAAGTGTAGACCATTGGCGGTCGGTGACTATCAGATGTTTGACATGTAGTTCAGTAGCAATTTAAAATGTTAAGATTGTTACCACAGTGTACGTAATATAGCAGTGTCAAAAGCTAGTCAAGTGACGATTTAACGTGCCTAGTGGTTTTTAAAATTATCAAACGATCATTAGTCCAGTCTAAGAGAAGATTTGGCTGATCAAGATAATTTACCTCATGGGAATTTGAAGCAATCTTGATACTGAACCGTTGCCGTCGGATTCCGTCAAACTACCGAAGAAACCCATCTTATCTTCGTGGAAAGTCATCGACCCGTCGCACACCCTGCAACCTTTGTTATTATCGTATCTGCACACTTCAAGGTAATTTAAGTATTAGTTGTCTCAGAGCGCTTGAAAGTTATTGTACCGTCGCTAGAATAAAATCAAAGGCCATTCCCTCTGGCTTTGTAACGATAAATCTCTATTATATAGTTCCGTCGCATAACGTCAAAATAGTTTTGAGGGTTAATCTATATCTCTTTGTTCACGTTGTTATTTGAATCATTACACTACTGTAAATAATGGTATTAATCTGAAATTTCGAGTTCATTGTTAGAATCTTTGTACTATTGCCTATAATATCATAACCTTAAGTTAATCTTTTAAAAGTTACAATACGAATTATTCACTATTTCAAAATAATACATACATTAGTTGTTGCATTTTGTTCTAAATTTAATATCCGATTTTAATTTACCATTTGTATTTTTAACGAAGATATTGTAATACGTTATTTGTGTGAATCTTTATGTAATATCCGATTTTAATTTACCATTTGTATTTTTAACGAAGATATTGTAATACGTTATTTGTGTCAATCTTTGTGTAACAATAATTTATCTGTCTGGCCAGATTATCAAGTTAAGAATTGTGTAATCTGATGTAAAATGTGGAAATGAAACATTTGTTTATTAGTGTTAAATGTTTATTGTACCTTGGTTTAAATTATTTCATGTAATAAATATTGTTAAGTTTACGACACTTGTGTTCTAAATTGATTATCCTTCGTTCCTTGAGGTAATTCAATAAGCTCAGTGAATGCTAATTCTAGTGATAATAAAATTATGATCATATTAATCAAAGTAAGTGGCGTCCAGTAATAACTTTATAAATAATCACAAGATCATTCAAGTAAGCAGTTAGCTATCTAAAAGAATCAACACCGGTTACCTGAGGAACTTTTGATTGGGGATTGTGAAGCATAAGATTAAGGTAGGTGAGTTTTGTCATTAAATTAAATATACGCATTCATTCACTCCTTGTTCAATTATTAGTCATATATATTCATTGCAGTAATAGATAGTAAACAACCCTGATATACTGGATGCAGACTGTGCTACTGGGCTAATCACTCTGTTCTCGCATCCAGTACCGTTGCTGATTGGTAGATGTTTGATTAACAGATCCTTTAACCGTTTATTATATTAAACAATTCGGTATAGCAATTAATTAGCAACAACATACATAATTTGACAAAAAACTTGGTAGGCCAGATCAGAACAAAAATTTACAAATGTCATTTTATTCACAAGTTCTGCCAAATACAAGGTTATTGTGAGGAAAAATGTCTGTTTTCACAACTAAAGAACGTGTTGAGCTTGTAACAGCATTCATTAAAGTTATGTCCAGTAGAAATCAGCCAGACTTTTGCTGCTGCATATCCCGAACGACCTATTCCGAGTAAAACTATAATACTCAAATATTACAATGCTTTTCGTGCCACGGGTTGCTTAAATCATGAGCACAAAAAACGGAAAAGAAACTCGTAAGTTGTTACAGAAGAAGACACCACCACAGTTACTTCTCTGGCAGAAGAATTTCACGCTTCATGAAGCAGCTGCTTTAAAGCCTTGAAAATGGAAACGTTCAAGTCTGGATGGAAAAAATTAATGAAAATCGAAATATTTTAAATAACATTCTATTTTATGATGAGAGTTCGTTCACATTAAATGTCAAAGTTAACAAACAAAACAGACAGGTTTGGGCAAGAGAAAATCCCTACAGAACACAAGAAACACACACGCAATATCGTGATAAAGTTAACATGTGAGTTGGAATTTTAGGGAATCACTTAGTAGGGCCATTTTTTTTATTGACGGAAATTTGAATCAGCATAAATACTTAGATCTTCTTCAAATGAAGGTAGGCCCGCAGCTGGATGCTTTGAGATGCAGCGGAGCAATAATGTTTTAAGCCCATTCTGCTGCCATCGTAAGAGAGTTTTTAATCGAAACATTTCCTGATACTTAGATTGGCCAATATGGACCATTCCATTGGCCCGCCCGAAGTCCTGACCTCCGACCACTCGATTTTCTCTTTTGGTTGCATTTAGGAACACAAGTTTACGACCTCATAAGAGGTCAACCAGAAACTGTGGACGAACTAAGGGCAAGAATAACTGAAGCTTGTAATTACATTACAGTGCTAACTTTACAAAATACTCGAAGAAATTTGCAAGATCGCTTGGGACATTGTCTAACACTTTGAACAATTCCTTTGATAATTAACTTCATAGTGTTGTAGACCAATCAGACATTAAAAACAGTGTCACATGCACCAATCACAAGTTAGAAATGATTTCTTTAACTGAAAAGAATGTATGCTATTTTTCTTGCCGATACCTCATTGTTTTAGCATTATTTTAGCAACCATTAATATTTAAAAAATCAAATGTCATTTTGACAAAAGTAAAAATGTCGCGCTTCGGCAACATTCCTGACGCTTCAATTAATGAAAACATTCAAAATTCGATTCCGAGAAAGACAACTCAGTGTAGAGAAAATGTGTGGAATCAATTTGCAGAATTTTGCCAACAACGCAAATATGAATTAAGCGAATCTCTGTCCACTGATATGATTGCAAGTATTTTAAAAGATTATGCATTTAATATGCGGAAACGTAATGGAGAAGATTATAAGGAATCTTGTGTCAAAACGCTATGGAATACAACCGCCAAGTTAGTGCAAGACTTGTATTTTAACAAATATAATAGAAGAATTGACCCATTCTCGGATATAGTCTTCAAAGCTGCACGAGAAGCGAGGAACACCAAACGCAAGCAGCTGCAATCAATTCCGGAGAAACGGAAACTAAGCGCTGAAGCATCCTCTCTTGAAGAAATTGATAAGATTATAAACAGCTTTGACGAAGATACTCCAGAAGGTCTTCAGGAAAAGTTTTTCCACATTGTTTCTTTTGAATTAGCGTGGCGCGGTGGGGAAGGAAGCAATTGTATCACGGACTATTTTAAAGAAGAAATAGGAAACGATGGATGTGCGACAGGCAGGATTATTTATAATCCTATATTTACAAAAACTTGTCAAGGTAGGTTAACAATAACTAAAGAAATTCATTAAACTTTAAATAATATAGGTGGTGCTGAAAAATGCGCAGAGAATAAGTGGCTTACGCCTAACAAGGAAAACATAGACCGATGTCCAGTAAGGTTATTCAACAAACTGCAAGAAAAACGTAGTCCACACATTACATCTAATAGACTATTTTTAACTGCAAATCCTCACTGGAAAACAACTGGAAAATGGTACAAAAATTCTCCTGTAGGTCACAATGAGATTGCGAAGTGGACCAAGTCCTCCGCGGTAAAAATTGGATTAGATATTAAAAAAAGGAAATTGACAAATCACTCGCATCGTTCTAGTATTGTTTCGCATTTAACAAAATCTGGAATAAATGAACAAGAATTAATTAAGATTACTGGCCACAGATATGCATCTTCAATAAAACCATATCTTCATATTGACTAGAACCACCACATCAACATCGTCAACCAAATACGACACACCAACTCGAACATTATTCATCAAAATTCTAGTTCAGATTTACCTCATGTCGCATTTCCATCAACTTCAAAACAAAATAATTCTCAAGCTACGTTCACTAATTGTACTTTTAATTATAATTATAATTGTTCTCATAAATAAAGTTGTTAAAAATTTGACGTATTTAACGCTTCATTCAGTTAATTCTCCAACCGAAGATCATTCGTTCTCAACTCTTGTCAGGCATGATTTTTATTTTGTATGAGCATTGGTTGCTTGGCAATTAAACTCGATCAAATTCTTGGTTCTTCGTCAATTTGATCTAGTTTAATTGCCAAGCAACCAATGCTCATACAAAATAAAAATCTTGCCGACAAGAGTTGAGCACTTATGATCTTACTGTTGATAATTACTGATAATTTTTGATAATTTATTGAATTATCTGTGCTTTAATGATTTCTACGTTTCGTTTTTTTATAAATAAATGTTTACATGTTCTATCTTACAAAAGCTAATTTAGTCATAGCGTCGAGGAGCTTTCGCTGTTTATTTTTTAAAACAAAGCCTGCTAGAAATGATAATGGCAAGAAAACGCTTTCACAAAAATATTTTTTTCATAACTTTTTCAACAGTTTAGAATATTGAATTGTAATTTATCCAATAGTTTAAAGAATCTTCCAACTTTGTTCTAAAAATGGTTTAAATATTTTCATCAGAACAAAAGTTAACACGGGGTTGAATTTTTACCATGCAATTCCCTATGGCAACACTTAAAAAAAAGTGTGTGTCTAAAGTCTCCCCCTCCTGTTAGTCTTTAAACGAAGTGGAATAAAACGTTGAAAAAAACAAAACAAAACCACTATAAAAATACTAACTTTATCACATTTTAAAATTTTGACAGATGGCGCTGTACCCATCTAGCACTAATTTTATTCATACCCAAATGGTCATGGAGGATTCGGCAAACACTTGTTTCGGAAATATTTGTTATCACTGCTAATTCCTTCACTTTCAAACGGCGATCTTCTAGCACTAAATGTTCAATAATTGAAATTTGTTGAGGCGTTATCACTTCAATTGGTCGACCCGACCGATCAGCATCTTCTACGGATTCTGTACTAAACGGAAACATTTTGCCCACTTTTTTACAGTTGAATACGAGGGAGATCAATCACCGTAAACGCCATCTAAACGTTGTTTAATGTGATAAGGTGTATGCCCTTCTTTTGCTAAAAATTTTATGAATGCAGTACTCAATATTTTCGTGCGCTAGTCATGTTGGTTGGCTGGTTACTAAAAACTACTAGGCTCGAACCGTCATATTTATAGTGTATACCTCGTGTATGTGCTTGCATGACGTGACGGAGTTTGAACACGTTTGAACCTATACAAGCCTGTCAGGCCGAGAATTTATGGCGCCTACCTCGTATATATGCATATACGAAACCGCTCTTACGATATTATTACTGAATATACAGGGTTAGTTAAAAGTATGGAGACGGCGATTTATTGTCGTTAATATTCATTTTAGAGAATTATGTTCAATATAAAAGTTTGTTAGGATATTTTGATCTACATTTGAGAAAATTTGATTTTTTTTTCTTCAATTGTTTTTTAGTTACGCCTGTCCGCGCAGTTTTTTTAAATGGGAACTAGTAAATTTTTCTCTATCATTCGATAGAGAATTTTTTTCTCTTTACAATAATATTTTTGTTTTTTTAAAATTCATTTTAATAACTTTTTTATAAGAAAAGGCCGGTTCAAGTGGTTCACAGATGTTCGGTACATCGCAGATAGACAGAAGCGATGCGATAAACAAACTTGAGCGACATAATTTTATCAGTGGTTATTGTGTACGTCAAATCTTTGACAGAAATAATTCATTTGTGCAATTTGTTGCTGTTAATATTAACAATGGCGAGTTTAAGTGAAAATGAACGAATTGAAATACTTATGATGTTGGGTTATGGAGATAGACGCAGAAGTTTACAAGACGTTTGTAATTTATTTAATGATACGCATCCAAATAGAAATCCAATTTCCAAATCCGTTGTTGGTAAAACTTTAAGACGCTTTGAACAAACTGGTAGCGTTAAAGATTTGCCAAGGAGTGGCAGACCTAGAACAACAAAAAGCGATGATAACAAACTGGATATTTTATTGGCTGTATCTGAAGATCCTCATTTATCAACCAATCAATTAGCGGCCAATTTCAATATTTCGCAGTCATCGATCTTGTCATTTTTAAAAAGTGAAAAGTATAAACCTTATAAGGTACACCTTGTACACGAGTTAACGGTAGATGATTTTGATAGTAGATTACAATTTTCTGAAGAAATGTTAAATATTTGCAATAATAATGACTATTCAATTCACCTGTCATTGTTCAAATATGAACCAATAAAATAGCAAATATTTACTTTCGTATCATAGCAACAGGAAATTTCAGCGATTATATCTTCCTAGAAGGTATTCAAGTGGATATTTTAAACAAGTGAAAGTTTTTATTAATGTAACTCATTTACTAACAATATTGAAGGTACAATTAGAAAAACTAACATTACTGCAGTGCTGCAGCAGACATTCTGGAACAGAGCTATCACTGGGAGTACCCGAGGGAGTACCTTTCTCTTGTAGCTTAATACCGTCACTATTACTGACAGATGTCGAAGTTGTACATGACACATTTGTTGTTGTAAAATTTCTTCGCATTTTGGTGATAATCGACTCGTGGTGCTCATCATCAAGCTGCAAGTACGATTTTATGGAATTCAGATTTTGGTGTCCCGTTATTTTCATCAGTTGTTGCTCTCCGACTCCAGCTTTCGCCAGAGATGATACAGTTGAAGAGCGTACCGAATGATTTGATATCTTCCTTCTTTTAACATCTAATCCAGTTTTTTCAGCTAATAACTTCACCCATTTACTGATCTCACATATACCAACTGGACTGTTCTTATACCACACCGCATTCTCAACTTTATCCCAAAATGGATTCGGTGTCAAAAACATCCTTTCTGTTTTCACATTTTTTCCTCTCTTCGATTTCAGTAGATAATACAATCTAAATAACAGAAGAATATTAATTATACCGTCTTGAAATTAAATATAAATAGGTTACCTAACTGGACACACATCGGTATTGCTTTTATTCTCTATCAACCACTTGCTGCCTGTCAATGATTTAGTTCCCCCCTGCGCAGTTTTCGAAAATACTGGATTATACTCAATTCTACCAGTTCTTCTTCCCTTGTTATCGAGTTCCTCCTTGAAGTAATAGGTGAAACAGTTGCTCCCTTCTCCTCCCCTCCAAGCTAGTTCGTAAGATGCTATTAAGAAAAACTTTTTCTGTAAACCGTCTGGGGTACTCTCATCTAATATGCGTATCATATTTAAGTATTCTGGTTCTGTAAGTGCCGCCGCGTTGCTGGTTCTTTTTTCAGGACACGCTTGCAGTTTTCTTCTTGTAGCATCCCTGGCGTCACGTGCTGACTTAAATATTGCATCAGAAAACGGGTTTACGTTTATTTTCCACTTATTGAAGAACATTTCTTGAACCATTTTCGCCGTCACGTTCCACATGTGCTTGATGACGCCTTCTTTATAATCGGACCCATCTTTTTTCTTCATATTACATGCCCACGACTTTAAGATGACATTTAAGTCCACAGGAGAAGTAGATTGATCCAGTTTATAGCCTTTTGCTGTTAAAAATGTACTAAATTGTCTCCATACTGAATCTTTGGATTTCTTCGTGTTCCAAGGGATATTTTCGCAAATTTCAGCATCGATTTCGTCTTCAGATTTCGTGCCAAATCTTTTCTCAGTTCCTATTATTTAGAAACACCAGTTTTTATTCAACGAAACGAACTAAATAGGAACACGATTCCAAAAATTTTAATGACAAACATAAATGTTTTTTTGTTGACATGGAAACGTAATCATGTGTAACTAAATTTTGAGTCATTTTAATATGAAAAATTGATTTGGTTCATTGAATAGTCTCTCGAATACGATTCGTAGTCAAAGTTGAGTCTACTATTTTTGTGGTGCTTTACACTCATGTCTTTCATAATTGCGAATACTACTCGTGCTCCGCACTCGTAGTATTTAAATGCAATCATGAAAGACATTCGTGTAACCACCACAAAAATAATCGACATAACTTTGACTACTCATGGTATTATAAGTGAAAATTTTGTCAACAATATTCTTTTCTCTGACGAAGCTACTTTTTGCCTTACCGGTGAAGTAAACAGACATAACTGCAGATACTGGTCATCGGAAAATCCCTCTTGGTTTTTGGAGCACCATACGCAGTACCCCCAAAAGGTTAATGTTTGGGTTGGCATTCTTGGCGGTCATATTATCGGTCCCTTTTTCATCAATGGCAATTTAACTTCGGGTCTGTATTTGCAGTTATTGCAAAATGAAATAATACCTGCTTGTGCTACGCTCTATCCACATGAAAACAATGAACACCTGCCCAATGACAGTATCTGGTTCCAGCAAGATGGCGCCCCACCACATTATGGTGTAAATGTTCGTCAATATCTGGACAACGTTTTTCCCCACAGATGGATTGGAAGACGAGGAACCATTGAATGGCCAGCCCGTTCGCCAGATTTAAGTCCTTTAGATTTTTTTCTTTCGAAGATTTACAAATCCGAATTACCAGAACGATACAAGAAATTCCCCGAGATTTTTTACAGAACTCTGTTCGGGGTTTTGTAAATCGATTGGGTCATTGTCAAATTACTAATGGACGACAATTTGAACACTTACTTTAATTTACTTTGTTATTAATTTGTTTAAATTTTCTTGTAAAAGTTATTAAAATGAATTTAAAAAAAACAAAAATATTATTGTAAAGAGAAAAAAATTCTCTATCGAATGGTAGAGTAAAATTCACTAGTTCCCATTTAAAAAAACTGCGCGGACAGGCGTAACTAAAAAACAATTGAAGAAAGAAAAATTTCAAATATTCTCAAATGTAGATCAAAATATCCTAACAAACTTTTATATTGAACATAATTCTCTAAAATGAATATTAACGACAATAAATCGCCGTCTCCATACTTTTAACTAAGCCTGTATGTGTGCCATAACTAAAATTGCCACCCAGATTCCACAACAAAAAATTAATATCCTTTTTTACAAGGCGTATCACACATTTACATTCAAGATAAACATTATATATATATATATATATATTTCCTTTAATTGTTTTACATCACAGTCGTCGGGTGAATTTTTAGCAGAATATTATAGACATTATGGTAAAGGGAAGCAGATATATCTTTTAAATTAATGTTGTTCTCGAAAATGGTTGTCGCTTTTTTTAGGACTAAATGACCCCTTTTTCCGTCTGATAAGCCGCGAAATTTTAATCTCGCCAGATTCGTATATACGAGCGACGTCTTTTTTATATTTCACCACAATATCTGACATCCAATAAAAAATAACGTTCTATTTGAATGACGTCGTATAGTTTTTAATACGTCTTTACACACATAGAAAATCATCTTTCGTGGTAGTAAATATTTTTGTTTCCTATTTATTCAACACAAAGTATATACCGGGTGTCTGTTTAAGCTCGGCCACCGGCCATATCTCGGCAACCGTTTATCGTACAACCTCGCGGAAAAAATCTTGATAGTAAAATGGACGACGGAAATTACAACTAAAATATTTTTAAGTTTCCAAAATAATCGCAAGGGGGCGCAATTCTCAAGATAAATTAAAAATTCGAAAATTTTTCATTAAATTCTAAATTAAGATAGGTTGAAAATTTTTCTAGCAAAATTTTTAGACGTTTTTATACAACTTTCATTTGAAACTTTTTGATCTAATTCACATATGAAGGGAAGAGGGGACGGGGGTATGTCTGCGTACAAAAGTCGGTATAATTTTGGTTTCCACGAACGGATTTTAATGTTTCTGGGCTCATTAGATAGATAATCTTACAAAGAATTGAAGGACATGTAGCACGAAATTACGTGGTTGTCAAAGAAAATAACAGGGGGCGCTATTCTCAGTGTATGTATATTACTTGTTTTTTCTTTAAAATTTGAAATGGAACGGCATATTTTTAATATAGTCATATTGAAGCACATAAAAAAATGAAGTGAATGATAAAAACCGGAAGTTGCTACTTTTTTTCTTGACGAAGATATAGTCATACGAAAACAATCCAAAAAAATAAATAATTTTTAATATAATTTTATTTATTTATTGTGAGTAATAACTTTATTTTAATTTTAAGTGTCACTAGACAGCTTTCACTTGAATTTTCATCATAGTCTTCCATAAATGTATTTATTTCAATCTTCTCACCGATTTCTTTAATTCTTGCATATGTTACATTAGATTCTCTTCTTAAATGTTTTCAAATTCTCTAGCTATTTTTAAATTTAATGTCTTGCCTTTTTAGATATTGAAATAAAATAATAATAATAATGATAATAATAATAATAATAATATATCTTTATCACCAAACTGATGTAGGTAGACCTAATTATAGGAAAACAGCAAAAATAATTTCGATAACTCATGAACTAAGTAGACAATAACGAAAAAAAAAACAATATAATATAATGAATTAGTTATAATCAAATCATTTACTCATTAGTAACGAAAGGGTACACAAATTGATATCTAAATCATCCCCGCCTGAAATGAAAGTAAATAAAAGAACCTATTATAGTATACCTAAACATAAATGGAAAATATATTGACCAAGCAATATAAAGGAAAAGAAAATATATTTAAATCAGAAAGTACAAAAAAAAAGAACAAGAAAAAACTTCAACTTAACATATGTTCAAAGTGTTCACCTTCATTTTCAATACCCGTTTACTTGTCGATTAGTAGAGAGCAGAGTTACTTCCATTTCGGAGGCAGCAATTGTTGTACTCGGCTTTTTGTGATAAACTATGTCTTTTATTCTGCTCCATAAATCAACATCTGGCAAGGTGAATAAAAGCTCAATAATGTCTTCTTTCGGGATAATTTAGGGAATATTTCCCCGAAGCAAGATTGCATTTTCAAAACATTGAAAATACATTCTGATCATGTCATAAGCTTCAACCTTAGGATACGACATTTTACAAACTTAATAATTATGTGCAGGTGTCCAAAAAGGCTTAATCTGCTAAATACGTACAAA
This sequence comes from Amphimallon solstitiale, assembly GCA_963170755.1. Taxonomy (NCBI): domain Eukaryota; kingdom Metazoa; phylum Arthropoda; class Insecta; order Coleoptera; family Scarabaeidae; genus Amphimallon; species Amphimallon solstitiale. The sequence continues at coordinate 40,995,608 of OY720676.1, read as the reverse complement.
AAGTTTAAGTACAAGTGTCACTAATATCCTTGCATTTCGATTTTCATCGTCTACCTAGGAAATCTCATGATAAGGTAATTTAGTATCACTGTGCATGCCATGTTGTATGATGAAAATTTAAGAAAAAAAGCAAACTACACTGTTATTTTATTTCAATGGTGGAAAGAATAAGAAATGACATTTAAAAAATAATAGCTAGAATATTTAAAAACATTTAAAAGGAGAATCTAACGTAACATATGCAATGAATTAAAAAATCGATAAAAAGATTAAATAAATACATTTAGCGAAGCGTATGATGAAATTTCAAGTGAAAACGTACTATACACTGTGTAGAGACCCTATTAAAATTAAAATAAATTTATTACTACTAATAAATAAATAAATTTATATTTAAAGAGTTTTATTTTTCTGGATTGTTTTCGTATGACTATATCTTTGTCAACAAAAAAGGTAGCAACTTCCGGTTTTCATCATTCTCTTCAGTTTTTTATGTGCTTCAATATTAAGATATTAAAAATATACCGTTCCATTTGAACTTTTAAAGAAAAAACAAGAAATATACATATATTGATAACAGCGCCCTCTGTTATTTTCTTTGACAACCACGTAATTTCGTGTTACATATCCTTCAATTCTTTGTAAAATTATCTATCTAATGAGCCCAGAAACATTAAAATCCGTTGGGGCAAACCAAAGTTATACCTACTTTTGTGCGCAGATATACCCCCCTCCACTCTCCCCTTCGTATGGGAGCTAGATCAATAAGTTTCAAATGAAAGTTATATAACATCGTCTAAAAATTTTGATAGTAAATTTTTTTAATCTATCTTAATCTAGAATTTAATGAAAAATTATCGAATTTTTAATTCATCTTGAGAATTGCGCCTCCTTGCGATCATTTTGGAAACTTAAAAATATTTTTGTTGTAATTCCCGTCATCCATTTTACTATCAAGATTTTTTCCGCGAGGTTGTACGATAAACGGTTGCCGAGATATGGCCGGTGGCCGAGCATAAACAGACACCCGGTATAATAAGTAACTGAAGTTTTGTGATATTATGCTATGTTACAAATATACATCACTTGATTTCATCTATACTTTATATTTCGCATTGAATAAATAGCAGGAAAATATATTTATTTGTATAAATGATTATGCAGTTGTTTAACCCACTTTTTTCTCCTCAAACATGAGCTATAGAAGCAATTGTTAATGAGCCAGTTAATAAAGTGCGCGACTTTATAGTATTTGGAATTTTGTACGATAAACTATAAAAATTTGCTCACAATTGCAAAGTCAGCAGCAATACAAAATGGAAAGATCATAAAAAGCTAGCATTATGTGGGCAAAATTAAAAAAAAAGAAACGTCAAGTTTAAGTCGTACTCTTCTATTTCAGTTGTTGAATACTGAAACTGACTCATCGTCCTAAGGAAGATCTTCAAGGCTATTGTTTCTTTTGAGATTACCTGAAATAGACTGTAATTTGATGGCAGATGACTGGTTTATATTACGTGTAGTGTTACAGGTCAATAGGGCGGTTATGTATGTCAGGAATTATGGAAATAATATTATTTGCTTCAATTCAGTTTGTTGGGGTAGTTCTGGATATCGATATAATGAGCCAAAACAGCGAAATTGATTCTTTCCAGAGCGGACTTTACCTCTCTATAGAACTTTAAATCCAATACTGTTAATGTCCCAGTAGCTGCTACTATATATATATAGGTATCGCAGGTTTTCGCGGGTGTAATCGCGTTGTTTCGGGTTTCTTCCCGCGTGGAAGTTCTGGTGTCCTGAGAAGGACCGGTGCAACGTTTCGATAAAATCTCATTTATCATCTTCAGGCGTATGTTACTCTCTAACGATCTTCGTCTGACTGCGTGTTATTCGTTTTTCGACATTTATTTGTATAGTTGCGTTGGTAGTTGGAGTGGGTGCAACTCTGCATGCTGCGTCCCTATTGGGTCGTCGAGTCGGTGGTGGGGGAGCGTCCTCGTTTATTCCCTCCAGCGGTGTAGATGTTGTTGGGCGACTGTGATGAATACGTCGCTCCCTTAGTGCCGTTCTCCAAATGTCCGGCAGCCTTTTCGCATCATCCCTTCTGTTGAAATTATCGGGTCGTTTTTCTATCTCTACAGCCTCACGTATTATCCGCTTATTCATATGTTCGACTCTTGCTATCATCTTTGTACCGTCAAAATCGATGTCATGTCCTGTTTCTGCATGATGTTGGAACAGCGAGGATGTATGCTCTTTCTTTGCAACCGAGTTTATGTGCTCCTCGCGTCGTACACTTATTCGTCGGTTCGTTTGGCCGATGTAGCTGCCATTACACATTTTGCACGGTACTTCATATACACCCTCTTCTTCTAGGTGTATTTTACTTTTAGGTGTTTTCAGCACATCTGCGATCTTGCGGTCCGTTGTGAATACTGCTCTCATTTCAAACCTACGTAGGCTCTTGGCAATTTTGTCCGTTGTTCCCTTTACGTACGGTAAGAACATTTTAGGCCAATTTTCGTCATGTTTCCTGTTCTGTGTCATTGTGTCTCGTGCTGTCTGTTGCAGTATTCTATCGACTGTTCTATGTTGGAATTCATTCTGTACTAATACCCGTCGTAGGTTGCTTATTTCAGTGTGTACATGGTCGTCATCCGCTAGTCTTTTTACTCTTGTCATTAGCGTTCTCGGGACTGAGTTTAATTGTGCAGGATGATGATGTGATCTTCCGTTCAGATATCGGTTCGTATGCGTTTTCTTCTGATATAACGTGTGACCCAGTGTATTATTAGGCTTTTTGTATACGAGTACGTCTAGAAAGGGTAATTGTTGTTGTTCTTCGACCTCCATAGTGAACTTGATGTTTTGGTGTACGCTGTTCAGATGTTCTAGAAATCTATCCCGTTTCTCTCTACCGTGTTGCCAAATCACAAACGTGTCGTAAACGTAACTCAACCATAATTTCGGTCTATTCGGTGCCGTGTCCAGCGCTTTAAGTTCAAAGTCTTCCATAAATAGATTCGCTACTACAGGGGAAATAGGGGATCCCATCGGTGCTCCTTCTATTTGTCTGTACCTCTGATTCCCGTACGTACGTATTTTATGTACGGGAATCAGAGGTACAGACAAATAGAAGGAGCACCGATGGGATCCCCTATTTCCCCTGTAGTAGCGAATCTATTTATGGAAGACTTTGAACTTAAAGCGCTGGACACGGCACCGAATAGACCGAAATTATGGTTGAGTTACGTTTACGACACGTTTGTGATTTGGCAACACGGTAGAGAGAAACGGGATAGATTTCTAGAACATCTGAACAGCGTACACCAAAACATCAAGTTCACTATGGAGGTCGAAGAACAACAACAATTACCCTTTCTAGACGTACTCGTATACAAAAAGCCTAATAATACACTGGGTCACACGTTATATCAGAAGAAAACGCATACGAACCGATATCTGAACGGAAGATCACATCATCATCCTGCACAATTAAACTCAGTCCCGAGAACGCTAATGACAAGAGTAAAAAGACTAGCGGATGACGACCATGTACACACTGAAATAAGCAACCTACGACGGGTATTAGTACAGAATGAATTCCAACATAGAACAGTCGATAGAATACTGCAACAGACAGCACGAGACACAATGACACAGAACAGGAAACAAGACGAAAATTGGCCTAAAATGTTCTTACCGTACGTAAAGGGAACAACGGACAAAATTGCCAAGAGCCTACGTAGGTTTGAAATGAGAGCAGTATTCACAACGGACCGCAAGATCGCAGATGTGCTGAAAACACCTAAAAGTAAAATACACCTAGAAGAAGAGGGTGTATATGAAGTACCGTGCAAAATGTGTAATGGCAGCTACATCGGCCAAACGAACCGACGAATAAGTGTACGACGCGAGGAGCATATAAACTCGGTTGCAAAGAAAGAGCATACATCCTCGCTGTTCCAACATTATGCAGAAACAGGACATGACATAGATTTTGACGGTACAAAGATGATAGCAAGAGTCGAACATATGAATAAGCGGATAATACGTGAGGCTGTAGAGATAGAAAAACGACCCGATAATTTCAATAGAAGGGATGATGCGAAAAGGCTGCCGGACATTTGGAGAACGGCACTAAGGGAGCGACGTATTCATCACAGTCGCCCAACAACATCTACACCGCTGGAGGGAATAAACGAGGACGCTCCCCCACCACCGACTCGACGACCCAATAGGGACGCAGCATGCAGAGTTGCACCCACTCCAACTACCAACGCAACTATACAAATAAATGTCGAAAAACGAATAACACGCAGTCAGACGAAGATCGTTAGAGAGTAACATACGCCTGAAGATGATAAATGAGATTTTATCGAAACGTTGCACCGGTCCTTCTCAGGACACCAGAACTTCCACGCGGGAAGAAACCCGAAACAACGCGATTACATATATATATATATATATAAAATATATTACAATTCTTTGCCAAATATACAAATGTATTGAAAAATTCAAAAGATTCTTGGTAGTAGTGGCATACAATGAAGTAAAAGTAATAACAATATGACAACTGGTTGTCAATTAGAAAACAATGACAAATATAAAATGCATATAAATGTGATTTGCATTTTATATTTGTCATTGTTTTCTAATTGACAACCAGTTGTCATATTGTTACAACTAAAGATGATACGTATTTAGTCTTTTTTGTGCTTTAGTGTCATAAAGGTGTTCAATGTTTTTGTTTAATTACTATAATATTTTATTTGTTCTCGTATTTAACAAAAAAATACATTAATTTATTTCGGGAAGTATAAAAAAATTTCACATTTCGATATGTCAAGAAATTAGTTATCATGTTAAAAGCAATTAAAGTTTTTGTGTCCTAAAATTTTTGTTTTAGAATGTACTATTTCAATTAACTGCACTGCCTGAGGTATCAATTATATTTCGGTTCACTCTAGTTCCGGCAAAATCAACATAAGTAATATTTGCTTAATTGCTCTAGTCATTTAGCCTTCCATATTTGTTCCTGGCAGACTGCTAATGTTCAACGCAAACTCGGAATATAAATCGTTTAATACTCAAATACATTAAGTAGTGATTAAAGAGCGAAATATTTTAGATAGCATTAAATTTAATAAGATAAGATGCCGAATTAGGTTTTTTTTTTGTAGAAAATAATAAATTTTGGCATTTTGTAGTAAACATTTTGAACTGTAATTAGTGACTCGCTGTCATTTAAATTTAATAGTAGAGACAGATAATTATTTTACATTAGGTACAAACATTTCAGCTTTGGTCGTCGTCTACCGATAATTAAGATAGCTACTTCTGTGTAGTTAAGATATTTGGCAATTAGTTATAGTAACTTGTGTTGCAATGCGCTTGACGTTTAATAACTGCGAGCAATTTAGAGTTTCGTGTTGCATAAATTAGGTCACAACTATCAATAGAAACCTCTCCCTGTAGACGTAGAACTTAAGAAAATTATCTGCAACACGCTATGCAAATCTGAGCACGTATATGTGCTGCAGAAATAATATTTCCTCTAGATGTTAAGAAGAAGAATATGAAATATTACGGAGTTTTTCCCGAGAAGCATCAGAAATAAGCTATTTTGTATGAGAATAGTGGAGATGATTAATTATAGATTAAGTAGGCCAACATTAAATGCAAAAGATAAAACGAAAGCGGTATAAAAAGACAAAAATACCAAATTACCTTATGTTCGTTTATTTTATTCATAACATAACCGACAGATGTAATACACGTTATCATTTTAGTTTAAAATTGAAGTTGCAAAAGAGTGGTCATTTCTTTTTTACATTTTATGGTAGACTATGTAAATAAGTTTTATATAGTTAGTAATACTTAAAAGATACAAATTGCCTACTTTAACGGTGCTAATTACAGCGAACTGTTGTTACCTCAAATTTCCAACTTAGACAAGATTTGAACTCATATCTTTTCTCCACTATGGAACGGAAGTTATTAGAAAACAGTTGCAATTAACAGTGGTTAAGAAAGGAATGTACCTTTTCAAATATTACTAGGTGTGATGAATGAAACGCTTGAATGTGAATGTATCAACGTTTTTTGGAAAAAATCCACTAACGGATATTTAATATAATAACTCGAAATTCAAAAGACACTGAAAACTCACTTCTAAATGAAAGTACAGCCTAGCATCGTATTTGTTTTGTTTTCATGAGCCAACGTGTTTGTTAATAGACCTTACTTACAGATCAAGTTATATTGTAGAGATTTATGTTAAAATGTATAAACTATGATGAGAACTATTTTTTGAGTTATGTGTGAACTGATTCATTTAACATCCCAGATATTATATAGAGCAAGAAGAACTTAAAATTAATAAATTATCAAACCAAATATTACTGGTGGAAAAAATTAGTATTTTCTAAACCTACAAGTGAATTACATTACAACAATGGCCAGATGCACAAATCTGGGCTGATATTCCAAAATATTTACTTTATGTTGCATATTGCAATATAAACACTTTTGTGCAAAGAAAATAGGGAAAATACAAAAAGAAACGAATGGGTGCAATACAATTATAATAAGATAAAAGAAATTGAAATAGATCAAATGTTCGGAACTACTAATATGTAAATTTGTGCGTTTTGACAAAGTGTAATAAAACTTAAGACAAACATTATGAAAAGGCGTTTGTTGTAAAATAAATTACCAAACCAAATATTACTGGTGGAAAAAATTAGTATCTTGTAAACCGACAAATGAATTACATTACAACAATGGCCAGATGGCCAAACCTGGGCAGATATTCAGATTTACTTTATATTGCATATTGCAATATAAACAATTTTGTGCAATGAAAACAGGGAAAATACAAAGAGAAACAAATTGGATGATATACAATTATAATAAGGTAAAAGAAATTGAAGCAGATCAAATGTTCGGAACTACTAATATGTAAATTTGTTTATAAAATACGTGCATTTGGAAAATGTGAATTAACAAGAATAAAAGAAACAAATTGAGGCTTCGCGCGCTGGATCTTCGACAAATGGAGTTGTATTGGGTTTTGCATTAAGCATGTCTGGATTTTAAAATGGAATAAAAAGAGTTGTGGGCGAGATATTACGGACGTCTTTCTTGCGGATTAAAGAACATTCAATATCATTTCGTTTTAAAAATGATATCATTTGTCTCCGCGACTTCGCTTACAGGACTTGATCTGAGATATCGCATTTTAAAATGGTTGTTGCATAAGTTAAGCTGGATCTCACCAATGGTTTGAATGATGTTGTTCTCCATTTGATCAATTGTTTTTGGTTTTTACCATAAATTAGCGTCTTAACGTAGCACCAGAGTAAAAAGTGTGGGGCGTTAAATTGCACGATCTTGTTGCCATTCCACTTCGCCTCTTCTGGAAATAACGCGTTCCTGGAACTTTTCTTGCAACAACTCCAATATAACGCCCAATATGTGACATATTGCGTCATTTTGTTGGAACAATATCTCGTCGAACTCCATGTCCTAATTGAGACCACAGAAAGTCAGTTATCATGGCCCGATATCGTTCGCCCTGAATAGTCATAGTCTGGCATTTCTCTTTTTGGAAGATATATGGCCCAATGACATCGCCTGACCAAAATCCATACCAAAAAGTTTCTCCAGACTCTTGTTACTGCTGTTGATTACTCTCTCCAATTACTCCAGACTCCAATCTTGAATTATGACCGTAAATATGGCGTAGCTTCTGAAAAGTTTGACAAAAAAAGAGCACAATTTTTTCATAATAAATTTTGACAATTTTGACGCGTTTTTGAATGGTGTAGCGCTCTATGGTAAAATAAAAACAATAATAATAACAAATATTTATTTATGTAAACACCATTACAATCTTTTGTCATATATAAAATAGCTAAATACGACTTTGTCAAGTACAATATATATATAAAACGCAAACATGAATAATAAAAGAGCATCACACACATATGTATACACGGAACACACATACTGTATCATAGTTAAACAAGATACTCATCTATGTAGTAGCACTCCTTCTCCATCAACATGCCTTTTACCAACCTACTGAAGGAATCCATGTTCATCGCTTTCCATTCGAAGGATAGACTAATTTGTACCTTCCGCCCCCAGTGACTAACACCTTGCTACGTCAACACCAAATTCGTCCATGTTCCGAGTTTTATATGAGTGGTGGTCGCTATTAACGGTAAACTGGTGTCAATATTTGTGAAAATATTTTCACACTTGCAGGATATACATCGACACCATAGTAAGTATATCCTCTCTCTCTAGGAAGATTCTAGTTGCACCTGTAGAGCCTTCCCAAAAAAGTATGCCATAAGCCAAATCGAAATGAAAGGCTTCATGGTAAGTTAATTTTGCTGCGTTGTGAGCTGCAATAGATTTTATTTATTTGATAGCAAAAATACCCAATGTTAGTCTTTTTGATAACTGGTTGATGTGCTGTGTCCATTTCAGGAGATCATCGAATGTAAGCCCAAGGAATTTTGCTGTATGGGTGTCACTGCTTGGTTTAGTTCTAAAGAGAAATTCCTGAGTTTTTCTGTGTTTAATCTAAGTTTGTTCGCAGTGAACCATTTCTTTCATTTTCTTATTGCAGATATTATTATTATCTTTGTTGACCTTCAATTTCTGTCTTTCCGTTTGTTAAAATGAAAGTGTCATTTGCGTAAAGGCATATTTCAGCACTAAGACGTACCGGAACATCATTTATAAATATGATGTACAATAATGATCACAGAATTGGGCCTTGGGGAACACCACAGCTTACTGAAATCATTTTCGACCTCGAAAATGGTGAATATGGCAGAACACAAACATGACAAAATGACAAAGTCTCCACTTGAAAGATCAGAGCGTTTACCTGTTAAATTTCCGACCAGTCTTTGCTTGCATTTAAGTAATTGTAAACATCCCTCCGTTCAGGTAAATACGAAGTTAATTATTCGCTATTGTTAGTTGCTGACGACAAATGAGTTTTGTCTTAGGTCGCATACAGTACTACACTTGTAAAGAAATATTCTGTTTTTATTTTATTAAATGAAGAAACAGAAAATAGGTCTATAGTAATAACCGAAATTGGTTAGGGAAACATCAAGGAAGTCCTAATCTGTTACTGATGGTAGATATTACTAACCAGAAGAAGAAGAAGAAGAAGAAAAGATCGTCCAAGGGAATTCGAGACGCTGGTACTCCTTTATGCTATTTTAGAAAGATTATTGAAGGAATCATATTAGAAAACATTTTACAACAGAGTAATTCATATCTGCTCCAGTCTGATTTGACACAGTACCTATCATTGACTTTTGAAGAACTGGGCCACTATATAGGTATAACATTCTCAAATTTATGAACTGCGACCTCGAACGTTTTGGAAATAAACAACTCAAGAAGCGAAAATAGTAAAAACAATGTTAGGCACAAATAACCTTGACAGGAATTATCCTTGCCAGGAAGCATTATTGCACTGCTAGATATGAGAATATTAAGCCAATGCTGTAGCTATTCAAAATTAGAAGTTTTATGACAAGTGCTGTTTTTGAAGGGAACCCTTCATATAATGCCAAGTTTTCTTTAGTTTGCTATTGCTATGTATTTCTATTATTATCAAAGCATTCTCTAAAATAGAAATATCCTCGAAATTATTCTCCACTATTAATATAATCACCTTGAGTTCCAGTTCTATTTCAAGCAAAACATTTCTGTATTAAAATTGTGCTTTTATTAATACTAAAACTTCAAGTAGTTTGTACATAATTATACGTTTTCAACATATTATTACATTAATTCCATTTAGAAATCCTATTGCAGGTATCATACTTATTGAAAAGTCATTCTATCAACACTTGAATATCAATAAGTAGAATTAAAGATAGCGAAAGAGCATTTCAAAAACATCTCATCTGCTGCTAGTAACCTAGCTTTGCGACTGGAAAATACATAAATGCAGTTTCTTTTACGATAAATACTTGAACAGAAAAACAATATTACGTGAACACAAGCTTTTCTTTAATAACAAACTGTACCAGTATAGATGAAACTAAATAGCTTAGAAATACAAAATCCAATTCTATTTCTACGCTTCCATATTGTAAATACCACACTCACGAATATTGAAATACATTATTTCGAACTCAAACGTCATTATTGAAACCGTAATAACTTATTCAGATCGGCACAAAGACTCCGTAGACATTTTATTTCCTATACCTTATTTACCCCCATTTCTCATTTCCTTGAAGCTCAGAGGCGCATGAAGTACCAGCAGAATCAATATTTATACAAGTTCCCCTTTTGTGCATTTCCTCTTTTTTTTATTCCTAATTAGAAAGTAAAAGTTAGGACCACCTGCATATTAATAAGGGACGAATATTCCTTCGGGCAATAAATAATTTAAAATAACTCTATTAATTTTTACGGCAGACTAACTTCTCACGGAAATTTCGAAAATTACGACCAGAAAAAATACCCGTTCCGCTGTTGATAATAAATGTTTTGCAGTTCTTAATTCCTTCCACCTTAAATTATGATATGTATACAATGGTCTTTCTTGAACACCTTCGGGCTATTAATAATTTTAAATGCAAATTTATGTTGCCGTTGCCCCTCTAAGAAGATAATAAATTAAAAAGAAAAAACATCTTCGAAACCTGTTCCGTCGCACGACGGTGTCGTCATATATTATTAATCATATATTCTTATTATTATTAATTTAACTATTATTAAGTTTCTATTTGTCACACTGTATATCATATATTCGTGTTCTTGGTTGATCTAATTGACCATACCTATACCTGCGCGAGAAGGTACATTTGCGGTGATTTTATGCCGGCTATTCATGATCGCACGTAAACGTAATTATAACTAAGTATTTTGGAAAAAACATTACCTTAAGTTTACGATCCTTTGTCAAAAGAAGCAGATATTTGTCTATTATTTACTTAGTACAAAGGGTCTTTCCCCTTCATAAAACATTGCCTGTAATTTGCTTTCTTTGACAAAGAGACAGCATCTTTCACTTTTATTGCACATAATTTAAGATAAATTACAAAGGCAGACGGTCATCAGGAATTTCCGTCAGAACCTTGCAAATCGGTATATTATCATTTAATAAAGGAAATGTTTAGGTTGACGTCAACAAATAGGTTGATCTACCAATAGCATTTCGTTTGGTGGGAGTAACTAATATTTTCAAGTTATTCTTGCTCTTAAGAAATGACAGTACAACTCAAGATGTAACATCAAACAGTCGCTTCAAGATTTAAATCAACATTTCATTTCAAGATTTCATGTCAAAACAGTGTGTGTTCAAAGCAAAATTTAAGTAGTTCAATTCCTGATTGTAAAACAATACAATTCGTATCAATATACGAATAAATCGTCACAAGCAATTCGAATAAATTAACAAACGCGTCAATTTAAGGTGTAGTTAAAATAAATAGTTAGTGCTACAGTGCTGCAGTTTTATTTAATCAACGAATCCTTTGGTCCTTCGATTAACATTTTGAGAAAACTAGCGTGGAGTCGCTTCTACAGTCCATCATCAAAATACGTTGGCTTCACGCAAACCCAACATTTTGGTCATTCGAGCCGGATTTCAGCGCCACAGGAAAAGATCAACATCAGGAAATCAGCAAAGAAAGCAATTAGACAACAATCCACGGAAAAAGGTGAGTCTCCAATTTTGTTACTTTCCCGCATTTCCTAATCCATTCATATCATCATGTCTCTTGAACCGGAAAAAGAGAAATTACTATCAGGACTCGACTACAAAACACGCGCAATCAAATCATCAATCACAAAATTCAGTACATATCTTGAAACAATCGATGAAACAAATTTCAGTGTCTTTCAAATAAATACACGAATATCAAAAACAAAAGAATTGTGGACAGAATATTATCAGGTTCAAATGCAAATCGAACAGCTCAACATGGGGGAAGGTACAAGGAGTAATGATTCGGCATTTGAGGATCAATATTTTAACGGAATATCACGCGCTGAAGAAATATTAGCCATGTATTCAAAATCTAAGACACAGATCAATTTTGATTTACACAACCAACGGGCCACATTACCACACGAGAATCAAGACATTCAAGGTCGCATACGATTGCCGCAGATTTCATTAGCATCCTTTTCGGGAGCCTTTGAAGAATGGACTCCATTTAATGAAACATTTGAATCATTAATAAATTCCAACGAATCACTTTCTAGCGTACAGAAATTCCATTACCTTAAGTCATGTTTAAAAGGGGAAGCTGCCAATTGCATTCAAGAATTGCAAGTTTCCGCAATCAACTACGAAATTGCATGGAAAGCACTAAAGGGTAGGTTTGATAATAAACGATTAATAATAAAAAAACATCTTGTCGCAATTCTTGAACTGCCAAATTGCATGCATGAGAATTACATAACATTAAGGCAAATTCTTGATGGTGTGCAAACTCACACGAGAGCGTTAAAATCATTAGGTCGCCCGGTGGACAATTGGGATGACTGGTTAATACTCTCAATCACAAATAAAATAGATAGAACAACCAATAAGGAATGGGAGTCAAGTATAAAAGAAAATACTATACCAACATTCAAAGAATTTTTAGATTTCTTATCACATAAATGCAAGACACTGGAAGCTATTTCAAAAAATCTGTCTCAAGAAAAGTCACATAAAATTCAGAAATCAGCATTAGCGCACTTTTCACGACAAGACAGTCAATGCGTTATATGCAAGGCCAATCATTTTATATATCAATGTCAAAGTTTTTTAAACATGTCAGTAGTGGAAAGATCAAAGCAAGTCAAATCTGCCAAGCTCTGTTCTAACTGCCTCAGGTCAGGTCATCAAATAAACAAATGCAATTCGACCAATTGCAGGAAATGTGGTAACAAACACAATACATTACTTCATTTCGAAAAAGCAAGAGTGTCGGAAACTCAAGACGGACTATTAACAACAAATAATACAGATCAAGCAATATCAAATGCAGTGTCAGCACACTCTTCAGAATTATATTACTCTGGGCAAATTCTGTTGTCTACAGCTATTATTAAAGTCGCAGATTGTAATAATGCATGGCACTCATGTAGGGCATTATTAGACTCAGGCTCGCAATCTAATTTCATATCAACCTCGCTAGCGCAAAGGCTTAATTTAAAGGAAAAGCCTGTGAATATCCCTGTGAGTGGTATCAATCAAACACGTACACAGATAAGCAAGTCAGTTCTAGTTAATATCAAGTCAAACTATAATGAGTATGGCACAGAGTTAAATTGTCTAATTCTAAACAATATTACAAACGATATTCCATCAAATTTCATTGAAAGGAGTTGCCTTAATATTCCACAAAACTTAAAATTGGCTGACCCTGAATTTAATCGACCCAATAAGATCGATATGTTAATAGGAGCGGAGTTGTTCTGGCATCTTCTATGCGTAGGTCAAATAAAATTAGCAAATACTAACCTAATCATGCAAAAGACACAGTTGGGGTGGATAACATCCGGGGCACTGAACGATAAACGGGCGCAACAAACAAGCAAAATATGTAATTTAGCCCTAGATGACAGTATAGCAAGGTTTTGGGAGATCGAACATGTCAGTAACAGGGGTAATTACACCGCGGAAGAAGTAGCTTGCGAACAACACTTTATTAACAACTATACTCGAAACAGTGAAGGTAGATATATTGTTAAGTTACCTCTTATAAACGATGCAGAAATAAGTTTAGGAAATTCGAAAGATTTAGCAACAAAAAGGTTTTACTCACTAGAAAGAAAGATGCAGAAGCAATCGAAACTGAAAGAACAATACGTACAGTTCATAAACGAATATTTACAATTAAGACACATGCAAGCAGTAGAAGTGGATGAATCGCTACTGGATGAGAGCAGCACATATTACCTACCACATCACGCGGTAGTAAAAGAGGATAGCCTCACTACGAAATTGCGTGTAGTATTTGACGCATCGGCAAAAACCACGTCAGGACACTCACTCAATGATATGCTAATGGTAGGACCGTCAATACAAGAAGACTTGTTCTCCATCATTTGCAGATTTCGCACACATAAAATCGTATTAACCGCAGATATCACAAAAATGTATAGACAAGTGTTAGTCGATCAGTCACAATTATCATTACAGCGAATTCTTTGGCGCCCAGATTCGTCACACGATTTACTCACTTACGAACTCAATACACTCTCATATGGCACCGGTTGTGCGGCGTTTTTAGCGACTAGGGTTTTAAAACAACTTGCCCTCGATGAATCTAGCACGTTTCCATTAGGTGCGAAAATCGTACAAAGAGATTTCTATGTAGATGACTTGTTAACCGGGGCAGATGACGTAAACAGTATTAAGATCATCTTTGAAGAGGTTAATTCCTTATTGCAAAGGGGAGGCTTCGAACTTAGAAAATGGGCCTCAAGTGATAGCGAATCTCTATCAAAATTACTTCCAAATGCTGTCGAACCGATCATATTAAAACTTGATAAAAATGGCACAACAAAAACATTAGGTGTACAATGGAATTCATCAGAGGACACTCTACACTATGTTATACCACCAGTAAACCTTGAAAGGCGCAGCACTAAACGTATAATTCTATCGCAAATTTCACAAATTTTTGACCCCCTTGGGCTAATCGGCCCCGTAACTGTTAAGGCAAAAATCCTTATGCAATCGTTATGGCAGTTAAAGGTATCATGGGATGAGACACTACCAATGCACATACACACAGAGTGGTTACAATATCAAGGCGATTTAACACGGTTGAGCCTGTTGAAGATAAAGCGCAACTCGATTCCCTACAAGGAATACGTGGAACTGCACGGATTCTGCGACGCCAGCGAAAAGGCCTACGGTGCTTGCATTTATATACGATGTTTAAATCAACACCGACAAATAGAGTGCGAATTGCTGTGTTCAAAATCAAAGGTGGCACCTCT
Source organism: Amphimallon solstitiale (assembly GCA_963170755.1). Lineage (NCBI taxonomy): Eukaryota > Metazoa > Arthropoda > Insecta > Coleoptera > Scarabaeidae > Amphimallon > Amphimallon solstitiale. The sequence goes on along the minus strand of OY720676.1, from coordinate 40,980,608 downwards.
AAAATCCACAACCATTCCGAGGCTTGAACTATGTGCCGCCGTGTTATTGGCGCGACTAATGGACAAAGTAAATCAGGCTCTTGATGTGGATATTAATCGCACCTTCTACTGGTCGGACTCTACTATAGTATTAGCGTGGATTAATACTACTTCCAGGCACTTGAAAACCTTCGTTGCCAACAGAGTTAGCGAAATTCAAGATATAAGTGATGTCACTAATTGGAATCACATCAGCACAAATGAGAATCCCTCAGACCTGCTATCTCGAGGTTCGTCATCGGAACAATTATTGCACAACCAGATCTGGTGGAAAGGACCTACCTGGATGGCGAATCATCATACACTGTGGCCGCGATCAAGAGAGAACTTCAAAGAAATAGAAATACCAGAGAGGCGAATTATGGCTGCAATTAGTAACATAAGCTGTTCATCATTCGATTTATTTCAACGATTCTCCAAATTCTCAAAACTACAGCGAGTAGTATGTTATTGTCGCCGCTTCATATGTAATGTGAAATCGCGCGTAAAGGGGAATCACGCAGATATTATCATTGGCCCGCTAACCGTTGCCGAATTGAATGCAACAACAAAGATGTTGGCGGCCGTAGCTCAAGCAGAATCCTTCCCAGAAGAATTTAAATGTTTACAAACCAATAGAAGTGTAAAAGCTGAAAGTAAGTTAAGGTGCTTGAACCCATTTATTGACGCACAAAATCTTATTAGATTAGGCGGCAGATTACAAAACGCTCAGTGTCATTACGAAGAAAAACACCCAATTGTACTACCTAGCAAGCACATTTTTACTAAATTACTGATAGAGCATACACATCGCTTAGAACTTCATGCAGGAACACAAGGCACCTTAGCGGCAATTCGCACAAGATACTGGCCTATAGCTGGGCGGAATACCGTCCGTCATATTATAAGAAATTGCGTACGATGTTTTAAATCTAAGCCGGTACCCCATCAGCCTATCATGGGAAACCTACCCGCTGTACGAACTGAACCTGGGCGACCCTTTATCAATGTAGGAGTAGACTACTGTGGCCCGTTCTTAATCCGTAATAATACTAAGAGGAAGTCGGCGTTATTGAAGGCATATATTGCTATATTCGTCTGTATGGCAACAAAGGCGGTGCATATAGAATTAGTTAGTAGTCTCGACACTGATTCTTTTATGAACGCCTTAAAACGATTTATATCAAGACGAGGAATGGTGTCAAATATTTATTCAGATAATGGCACTAATTTTGTCAAGGCAAACAAGGAATTAAAGGAGCTTCACAAAATGTTCACAACAAACGAACATGAAAAAATAATAAATTACTTATCGAACGAAGGAATTTCATGGCACTTTATACCACCTAGAGCTCCACATTTCGGCGGTATCTGGGAGGCGGCAGTCAAATCCTTCAAATATCATTTTAAACGTATAATTGGAAATGCACACTTCACATTCGAAGAATTCTCCACCATTTCCATCCAAATTGAGGCCATTCTAAATTCCCGGCCTATTATTCCTCTATCCGAAGACCCGACAGACCTATCAGTCCTAACTCCGGGTCATTTTCTTATTGGAGACTCACTTAGAGGTATTTTAGAGCCTAATTTATTACCGTTACATGTAAATAAGTTGTCTCGATTGCAATTAATAGAGCGCAGCAAACAGCACTTTTGGCAGAGATGGTCGAAGGAATACCTTCAACAGATGCAAGGAAGAAGTAAATGGACAAGGCATTCGGACAAGGCATTGCAAGTAGGGCAACTAGTTCTCATAAAGGAAGACAACATACCACCAATGTCCTGGCCCGCAGGAAGAGTGTTAACCATCCATCCAGGGAGTGATGGTGTTGTACGTGCAGTGACATTAAAAACAATACGAGGCGAAATGAAGAGACCCGCCAACAGATTATGCATTCTACCTATGTCAAATGAGTGAAGTGCTATGTAACTATTAAGTTTCGAAAGCCGATGCTTTCAACGCGGGCGGCATGTTCCGTCGCACGACGGTGTCGTCATATATTATTAATCATATATTCTTATTATTATTAATTTAACTATTATTAAGTTTCTATTTGTCACACTGTATATCATATATTCGTGTTCTTGGTTGATCTAATTGACCATACCTATACCTGCGCGAGAAGGTACATTTGCGGTGATTTTATGCCGGCTATTCATGATCGCACGTAAACGTAATTATAACTAAGTAATTTGGAAAAAACATTACCTTAAGTTTACGATCCTTTGTCAAAAGAAGCAGATATTTGTCTATTATTTACTTAGTACAAAGGGTCTTTCCCCTTCATAAAACATTGCCTGTAATTTGCTTTCTTTGACAAAGAGACAGCATCTTTCACTTTTATTGCACATAATTTAAGATAAATTACAAAGGCAGACGGTCATCAGGAATTTCCGTCAGAACCTTGCAAATCGGTATATTATCATTTAATAAAGGAAATGTTTAGGTTGACGTCAACAAATAGGTTGATCTACCAATAGCATTTCGTTTGGTGGGAGTAACTAATATTTTCAAGTTATTCTTGCTCTTAAGAAATGACAGTACAACTCAAGATGTAACATCAAACAGTCGCTTCAAGATTTAAATCAACATTTCATTTCAAGATTTCATGTCAAAACAGTGTGTGTTCAAAGCAAAATTTAAGTAGTTCAATTCCTGATTGTAAAACAATACAATTCGTATCAATATACGAATAAATCGTCACAAGCAATTCGAATAAATTAACAAACGCGTCAATTTAAGGTGTAGTTAAAATAAATAGTTAGTGCTACAGTGCTGCAGTTTTATTTAATCAACGAATCCTTTGGTCCTTCGATTAACATTTTGAGAAAACTAGCGTGGAGTCGCTTCTACAGTCCATCATCAAAATACGTTGGCTTCACGCAAACCCAACAAAACCGTTGTTATTTCGCCTTTTTATATGCAAACTCTAATTTCAAAAGTGTTATGTCAATTATTTGTTTTGCAAAATGACAGCAAAATACTGCTCTAAATTTTATTACAGTTTTAAGAATTATGGTTATGTTATACCATTATAGCATAATATGTATATACATATAGCTAATCATACTTGTTGAAAAGACTGTAATATGAATTATTACACTTTAACTTTTCTAATTTAATTTATTTCAAGAAAATTGCAGTTTTTATTCTTCTTAAATCCTAAGGATCGTCTTTTTATACAATATTTGAATTAGTACTACCTACACTCTGACAACGTTTGAAATTTCTGAAAATTTTACTGTTTTTGCTATTAATTTAAAAGCCTGGGCACAAAATACGAATACTTTGAAAACGTTTTTCCACACTTGTACAAATGTAGACTGACACCCCTTTCCTAAAAACTGATGTTTCAGTGATTTAATGCATTCTTAAGTCCAATATAAAAGATTGTATGACATTATATCATTCAATGCATGCGTAAACTCCTCAAAAAATGCAACGCTGACTATTTCCTTCTTTTAAAGACATATTACGTTTTCAGGTAATGTTTGTGTTTGTTCGCTATCCTACCCATAAATGAAAATAGTTAACAAAAATGTTGACTCTTGAGAAGAACGGTGAAATTCCATTAATTATCGCCTAGGGATTAGTATATTCGCCATCAGAACTATGCACCCTACCAGGAATTAAATTATAGAAAATATATTTTTCTAATCTCCCTGACATAAAACCAGGTTGATTCGGAGAAATAAATGATTTTGTAGAGTGATAAATCACCCGGTGGAGTACTGCCTCATAGATCTTGGCAAATGTAAGAATAATGTCTATAGGCCTGTAGTTTGCCACGTTAGCTCTGTACCCTTTTTAAATACTGAGGAAATCCATACGTATTTCGGCAACAAAGTTGCCATCTTCAGTAGAAATCTGTATAAAACAAAAAAGAGTGTTTAACGTAGTATTTTTGGCTAAGGTGTAACCTTAGAAGATATGCTCTTCACCAAATCACCAGTGGGATAATAACACTGATTTCTTAACACAGGATATCCCTATATATACTACCTAAATCTAACGGAACCATAACGGTACCTTAAGCGTGACACAATAATTCCCTAAAATTACAATAATCCGTACAAGCTGGACTCGGGTATCGGTCAGAATTCAATTAACTTACATTTATTTCTATGTATATAAATACTTTCGTAACTGTCTAATTCCCTAAAATAATTTACAGTTTTAATTAATCTAAGACTATCCGTGGGCATGCCGTGACCTGTGTCGAAAATATGTCGAGCAACAATTGATTTTTCCGGTCTGTTGTATCTAAAATGTGCAATGTGTTCTTTGTAGCGAGTTGAAATTGAACGCCTAGTTTGCCCTACATAGTTTTGATTAGAATCTTTACAGGTTATTTTATAAATACCAGATTTTTGATCTACCTCAATAATATTTTTTGCGTTCCCTAAGAATGATTTTACTGAATTGCCCGATTTAAACGCGATTTGAAGTTCCTGTTCTTTAAAAATGCTGTTCAAATTTCGTGTGACTGAATGATACGGCAAAGAAACAAACTTATTACCAAGAGTTTTTTGAGGTAGCACACATGTAGTATCCTGAATTTGTTTCTTAAATTTATGTTTTCCAATAAGCTTAGTTACTATTTCTGAATCGAAACCATTGTACTTCGCGATCTTTTTACTTAAACTAAGTTCTCTTTCATATCTATCTTTTGTAAGCGGAAAACTTAACAACCGATGGATAAGAATATTAAAAGATGCCATCTTTTGCTGAAAACTATGATTTGTATCCACTGTTATAAACTTGTTGACGTTGGTTTTTTTCGAAAGATATCTATTTCTATGTTATTGTTATTTTTTATAATCAAAACATCTAAAAATAGTAGTTGATCATTGTTTTCCCTTTCTAGTGTGAAATTAATTGTAGTGAATTTCGAGTTTAATTCAACTAAATTTTGTTTAATACAGTAACTGTCATATATGAAGGATATCTCAGTTTTGATTTCGCTTCGCAAACGCCGAAACTCATTTTTGAAGAAGAAGCTGTTGGTTACTTTCCAGTACCGATGATAATAACGTTTTACGCCAAGTCTCTGCCTGATGCTAGTAGTAAACCACATAGTAATAATGCCCCGTCCTCGAATTTTCTTATTCTATGGGTACATACTGTTCAATAATTGAATAGATTTTACCGTTAAATGCATCAACAGCTTCGTTAGCATTAGAGAAGTCGTCAAGAAAAAAACAGTCTATAGATAGAAAATCTGAATACAATTTTAAATAATTATCCTTTCAAAAATTATACCTTCTATTGCAGTTAGTGTGCAACATTGGCTGATGACTGTCATGTTCCAAAATGTATGTATATATGAGCTTGATATCTACGGTTGTATTTTTATAAAAGTGTTTTGTCTATATGCCATAGAAAAAAGATTATTAGCAGACTTTAAAGTAATTACAAATTCAAGCAATTTGGTCTGAAAGTATATTCTAAAGATATGTATTTTAAAAATTATCAAAAATGATATAAATGGTCCACTATTGTTTCTATTTATATAACCGAACATTTCTATTGACTTTTGAAAATAATGGCAGAATGAATAATTGTGAAAATATCAATTAATCTCGCAATAAACAGTAAATCTACATGAAAAGAATTGCATTTACTTTTTTGAGACTCCAAATTTTTGAATTTATGGTTTTAACTCGGTTGAATTTCTCTTGTTTATTATATAGTATTATACCTAAAAAAGATAAAGCAAAATCACATATAATATTCTCCATTATCTTTAATAATAAACTAGAGTCTCATTAAGAGCGATCAATTTGAGCCAGCTTTAAAGTAATGCATATTGAGGGAATATCAAATTTGTACATGGCTTTATATAGTGAAATTTAACATTCCTTTTCAAATATCAATTTAGCCATTTTAGCCCGTTTATAAAGCAAAATGTGTATAATTTAATTTTAGTTGATGTATAAATTTTATCAGTAATTATATTTAACCGCTTGCATACATTTATTTACTTCAATTAATTAGTTTAAGGGTAACTCAGTTTCATGTTGCGTATGTAAATATAATGATAATTAATGAACTTTAATGTGTCACTTCTGAAAACAATTTAATGAATATAAATTTACTTTGGCTTATTGTGTAATCGAAATTCGAAATTACCATATCCACACGCTTGCATATTATTTCATTCCGGTTTATACTTGATTCTTACAGCTTTATGATTTTAATTTAGTTTAAATTCATTTTTTCTTACAAACATTTATGATCGTAAGAGTTTGCCTTATTGGCGTGGAGATAATAGTTGTTTTATAATTAGATTTAATAAATCGAAATTTGTTACTTGTCTATGGGGGAAATGTGTTAAAAAGTAAAGCCTAAATAACCTACAAGTTGTTTTTTGTAATTATGTTTCATTATATTTTGTTTTATGTATTTTTCTAGTTCTTGTAAACACATTTGATTGTATTCATGTTCTTGTTAATGTCATATATATTTTTTCTTTATTTTTGATACATACTATACGGACCGTTTTTATGTGGATTTCAGGGACAGTCATGCCTGATCACAGAGCTATCTTATAGATATGGCCCGACCTGCTCCCATCTGCCATGTCGGACAATTGCGCTTTACTGGGAGTCAATATTTGTGTGTACGTAATATATGTAACATTGTCAAAGAGGCTATCATATACCGGAGCACAGTGGGTTATTTAAATGAAAGTGTATTTGATCGCAATTTCTGTTTTATTTCACAAGACGGTAATATAGAATAGAAAGTTTCCTTAACAGAAGAACTGTTAATATGCAAATTACCATGAAATATCAAGAATGCTTTATAAATAGTATAAGAAAGAATTTTGTGATAATAAAAATGTTTAATCTCGAGATTGTTGTGGATATTCTCGTTTTGTTTTTGCTCTAGCAGATTACGTGGTAGCGGACAATTGTTACATAGATACTGCATATTATTTTATTAGATTATCATTATCAGTACAGGTAGAACTAGGAAAAAATTATATCTGTTCTAAAAGAAGAGAAACAAAGAGGCATCTTTAGAAAAAACTCTGCTGCATATGTAAATCTAAGAAATGAATTTCGCAGGAAACAAATGTAATTATTTTAATATATTAAATCATTCCAGCTTGCCTAAAATACTTGCCATACATGTTACGCTACCTCCTTTTCATAAACATCATTTTGTAATCCTAATTAATTTTTGCCACAAGCTCTATATACTTTACCTGTGTAAATTACTCAATTCTCAGCCTGGTCGAAACACTTTCGACGATCGATAGTACAGAATAGCTCACTGCCGCTATGCCCAAAGCGGAGAAGGGTTGTGTCAAAGTTATTCCCTAAAACGACGATCGAAACTGGCACCTCCTCTCACTTAGATATATAACGAGCTTCCTAATGGTGCTCTTGCTCGAGATACATCCTTGAAATGTAAATAGACAGTTGAACAGGATAACGACTTTTAGTGTGACTTGCCTTTATGTAGTCGATATTATCGTTCTGTTCTGTATACTTAGCTTTTAGATATCCTCATAAAATACAATCGCAGATGTAAGTCAGGCGAACGAGTGGGCCATTCAAGTGGTTCTCTTCTTCCAGTGGAATGATTAGTAAAAGTTTCGTCAAAAAAGTTGCGTACTGGCACAGTGCGGCGAAGCTCCATCCTGGCACCAGCATAATTAGTGATGTGGTAAGTTCGGATCTAGTGAATTAGGGTATAATTGAGCAAATCCTAGAACTAACGTCCCTCAAGAAATGTAGATATATTTCTCCTGTTATGTTATCCTTCACAAGATATGAATCCAGTATTGTGTTCCACTAATTTCGCCCAAACGCTGACTTTTTGTGCATTCTACGTATCATGTTTTCGTAGCCAATGGGGATTTTTGAGGGCCCAGTATCATAAATGTTTTCGATTAACTTCTCCATTAAGGGTAAATGTTCTTTCAGCCGAAAAACATATTAAGGCTGCTAAACTGTGATTTGAATTGAGCATTTCTATCATTTTTTCACAGAAATAATACCAGTGATTTAAATCAATCTTCGAGCGTCTTCACCAGATTTCTTCACCACAACCGAAAATAATTAATATTTAAATCTTTTCTTTTGCAGTTGAACGTGTTGTTTTTACCCAACTTAGAACTTAATAACAGACGATACTGCGATATGCAAAGGCAAAAAAATCAGACCAAAAAAAATTAAAGCTATTTTTTCTTGTTTTAATCGACCGGTTTATAAATTGTTTCATTTCTAGATAAAGGATGGCCTTTGATGCCATTTAATTTAGGCCAAAATATAGTGATTTAAAAATGAAAATTGACCTGTCCGAAGAAAATTGACAAAAAATGAAGATAAAAATTTAACGCGCTTTATTCCTTAACTAGCTGGCCCGGTAGACGTTGCTCTGTCCTTTCCGGTAAGTGGTGCAATAACTTTGATTAGAATTTATTAATAACTCGACCATAGCGCTTCCAATTGGGTCCAAATTTAGTAATTTTCTTTTTTGGCATTAAACCAACGCATATTGTAAATATGAATTATTTTAGTCCATCAATAGGTATATAATTTGTTAATAACTTGACTACAGCGTCACCTATCGGATCATAGCATAGTTAGGAACCATCGTCTCAGCAAAACAAATACATTCTGTGAATATGACATCAATCGGTCAAGTCGTTCAGAAGTTACACGATCACTAACAGATGCACAAACGATTATATATATAGAATTTCTTTTTCAGTTGATAACATTCATTTGAGTTATATCCATCTCGGGAGCATAACGAACAAAACAAAAAAGAATCAACTAATATGTCGTCTCTATCGTCAGTTATGATCAAGAGTACATACAAAAATTATGATTTTTGTAGTTTTCCGACTCTTCGTTCTAATTGTACAGATTTTTTTCCTTAAAAAGTTTTCCAGGATTACAACGAACAAAACAAAAAGAGAATGAAAAATAAAAATAAGTTATGGTCCTAAATTCACACAAAAATCCTATAGAAAAAAGCACTTTCAGTTTTTCTCGAATTTTCCAATTTTTCGGGTAACTTCTCCAATTTTTCTTTCCCTAAAATCACTACTCGGACTATTACAAACATCTAAATAGGTCCAGCCATTCTCAACTGATGAGCTTACCAACGAATAGCATTTCATTTTTGTTTATATAGATTAACACTCGCACTGTATGTTGATTTTTAAATAATATTTAATACTTAAAATATGAAAAAACTACCTGGTATTCGTTCTATTCTAAAGTAAAACACAGAAAGAAGATATTTTTTGATACTCTAGTGAGAAAAAGACATTTTCTATATTGATAAAAGTATATTCTTTTAAAATTTATGTCTACAACAAGCAACTCTTTAAAAACTAGAGAAACCGTAAATTTCATACGTTGAATGTAATCGTTCCTGTTTGTACGTTGTACTATATACCATGTCATAACATGTAACTGTAACAATCTGCAATATAAAAGTCGACAATAAGCTTATGTAGGTACAAAAAGAATTTTCAATTATTCCGCTTGATGTGGAATCCTTGGGGACTGGCTTTATTTCCAGAGAATGTGATACATAAACGTGACGTTTCCTGGTGAGACGTGTACGGCGTATTTCTATTGTAGAACAGTTCCTGAATAATACAGTCCAAATTTTGTAAAACTTTACATTAATTCAATAAAGTACGAGGAGTCATAAAAATATTATTGCTCTTGTGACAATGTATAGGTAATTAAATTAAATAGAATAAATTTTGCTAATTTTTTATGTTTGTATGTGAACAGTGATAGAAAATATATTGATGCTTTGAATTTTCTTAATGAATATGTAACTAATATTTCTTTGTTGTAATATTTAGAAAAGAGAGCCCTTAGAGCATATAATGATTGTAATAAATTCATTAAATTATCATTTAAATTAATTTTAATAAAGACAAATCTCTTTTAAAAAAAAGTGTTATACAGAACTTGTTCGAAAATTACTTCAAAACATATAATTTGAAAGATATTCATAAAACTTGTTTATTGAAGTTTATATGTTTTTTTTATAAAATAATGGCACAAATCACAAAAAAATCGTATCTATAACATGGCGCCAATATTAGAACAAAAGACATTAAATTAGATCAAATGCACTAGCAAATATGTTGCCAATTTTGTACAAAAAAGCCTTGAACACTGTTTGGATAACCGATGTATTTCTTTCTATTGAAACGAGTATTTTAATGCGGGTCGGAAAAACCGGTCCTAATTATGGTAATATAGGAAAAGATGGTACAAATCATATATGTCCAGAAGGAAAAAGCAATTGAAGATAGACAAAAATTTCTTTGGCAGCACGTATTTGTACATAACAGGGTTTTGTCCTGGCGCAAACGTTATTTTTGATTTTTACCAATTACTTCTTTAAATTTAGTAATTTCATCAAATAACATGGACGATGTTATTAGTTCTGCTGATATGAGTAAACACTGGGGAATATCCAGAAAAAACTAAGTATTCTTTCTTGATATTTCCAGTTGCAGCGTAAGTAGAGTAACTAACTTCATTATTTTAAATGGAACATTTTATATATTATTGTAAATTAAATTCATTGTTAAATTTAAATTGTACTTTGTTAGGCATACATTGGGCCTAAGTCGAACCGTATCGGATTTACATGATGTTTCCGAAAAAAAATTGCATTTACAACTTCTTCAAAATTTGGAAATATCTTCGAAACTCTATAAGTTAGAAAGACGCGGGTTTCAGTTCCCGTTTAAGCATGGTAGACCGCACGTCTTTTATTAGAAAATTGTTATGTTTAAATAACAGAGTTTTTAAATAGGGATCTGTCATATTCATGAATAACTTGATTTTTTAAAAAGAATGGTATAGCAATTTTTACATAACTGGATGTAAAATTTAGTTTTTATTTCGATTTTATATGGCATCATTGTGTACTGTTGGAGATATTCCCGATTTTTCAGTTTTTCACAATAGATACGTATTACAAAGCATCAACCACCTTCCACTAGTACTTCAGTAGGCTTGGGACAGGCAGCAATATTATATTATTGGAATGCTTAGAAAGTGGCCAACAAAACATAACAGGACCACTTGAAACAAATAGGCAAAACGGTTTGGGAGATACTTGAGATGTCAATTAACATTAGTAAACAAAATTCTTATTTTTATAGATATTCGAAATGCTTTCCATCTTGTTCAAGGCATTTACTAATTCTCACTTGAAAGGCCTTTTCCACATCTCTGAGTACGACAGTTGTAATAGAGGCAAACATTGCCATGGAAAAACGAGCATGTTGTTTAATGACACAAATTTTGATATTTCTTGTCAGAAATAAGTAGCTGTACTTAAATGTGCAATATTTTTTTAAAAAGAAATGAATTTTTCAAGGGAAGAACTCATTGATATGATTTTTATATTGGGTGATAGTGAGAAAAACTCTTTTCTTCCAAGTAGAATTAATGCAGCTCGGTTTCCCGAAAGAGGCATCCAGAAGCGGTCAGTTTTCTCAGACTTCTTGTGTCCTTTGTAGACACATGAAGTGTTAACTGCAAAAACATAGAAAGAATAAAGAACATAACAAATGACAAAACTATTGAGCAGTTTATTAACAATTACAGAAAACCCAAATATTAGTCATGAAATGATATCCCAAGCAACATTTTTAGTCGTAGGAACGTAACGGCAACCATCACAGGAAGTTTAAAGTTTTCGCCACCAGTCGCCGGAACGCACAGTGGTTTCAGTCCATATAGAGATTTGCCAAAAATGCATTTTGGCGATGTCATCTTTGATGTTCGAAATTGTTACTATAGTAAAGTGTACATACTAAAGTATTATTTACCAAATTTGCTTTTTGTTTGAAGCTTCCGCTATTGTTTTACAGTGTCTTAAAGTTGAGCGTTCCGATTATTCCCGAGAAAGGCATACGCGCGTGCATTGAATGTGTAGTGAAATAAGCTAATACTTTATCAATATTTACTAATGTGTTATATATCAGTAGAACGAGTGTTTCATCTACTTTCCAGACCTATAACTTCCTAACTAAAAAATACATTAGTTTCCTTTGTAGAATCGTTTTTTCATACCTGTGTTGAAAATTAGATAATAACTACTTTAACTAAACTTTTAACTACTCGCCGGGTTTACCCGGGTCAAGCTATTTACTGCATTTGGAAGCTAATATATTTGTCTATAAAATGTACTAAAACTCATACTGCATTTTGCTGCATTTCTATGTGAAAATTAAAAAATTGGGAACAGGAGCGCGCTTGCATATTATGATTTTCTAATGCATAGCCTAAATACTTACAATATATGTTTTTAATTACATGAATAAAATAATATTCTATATGTGCCCTCTAAGGTACATACATTATAAAGATTATAAAATTCTAAAAATATATTAAGTATAAACATTCCTGCTTAAATGTTGTTATTGTATGTGGCGTACACGTAAAGATAGATAATAGGTACCTATCTGATATTTTTATTTGTGGCATATGCCGCATATTTATAGTATCAAAATATATTAGTAGTTGATAAGGTAGAAAATATCGTTATTAACCAAATCCGTGTTTGTTACAGGCATAATAAAAACAATCACAACAACCGCAAATTTCTAGAATCATCATTATTTTTCTATTTGCACCAAAATACATTTTGTGATATTCTTGTGGTAAGTACTAAGTATAAAAGCTAGCACAAAAGATACAAATGTTAGTTTTGTAGAAACGTGTATTACATTGTTTTCAACATCTTTCTTCATATTAAAACAACTTAAATAGAAAACATGAGTTAGGTATATAAATATTAATAAACGCGAGTTATGTGTTCGTTTAATAGAACATGGAAAGCACATATGTAAGTACAGTGCATATGTACATCAAAGAAAGGTTTCCTGGTTTAACTGAAGCAAATAACACCTGTACTGTTGCAAGAATTCAAAAAAAATTTGTTGCCAGAATTCAAACAGCGATGGAATAAAGCTGGCAGATCTAAAGACATATTTTTGACAAGATATGCTGAGTGGCTCAATGGCGATTTTCGTATACAATTCGATGAAGAGGAGGCCCCATCTACATCACATGCAAGTAAACGAGGAAGACCGTGCAAAGATTATGAATTATCATCGGCCAGAAGCAAGCACAGACAAGCCATTAGACTATTTTAGGAATCTGGGTTGGATCATATTCACCATTCCTATATACAAGGCCTAAAATCAATTGGAAAATCTAAACATGCTGCCATTATTGAACAGTTACGCTCTATGCCGACAGAAACCTTGGATGGGCTTCATAAGAATTTAATAGAAGAAAAGATATCTGTGGTGCCTTATTCGAATGACGAAGCACTGGCATTGTTATTAGATCTAGATTTAACTAAACAACAGTATGAGTACTTTAGAAAATGTATTACAGATAAAAACCTCAAATTGTTTCCAGCGTACAAGTACGTGCTCGAAGCGAAAACCCAGTGTTATCCAGATAACATGGAAATAAGTGATATACGTGCTAAAATAAAATTGCAGTCTCTTTTAGATCACACAGTTACTAGATTATTGATGCTTGATTCCATTAATCTCCCTGGTGGTGACGCAAGATTGATTTTATACTGTAAGTGGGGATGTGATGGTTCTTCTGGACAAAGCGAGTACAAACAAATTTTATCAGGTGAAAGCAAATTAATATCAGATGCAAATCTACTGATAGCATTGCTCGTACCACTTAAGCTTGTTAGTGAAGTGGATGAAAGTGTCATTTGGCAGAATCCATCGCCTTCGTCAGTACGTTTTTGTCGTCCTATCCTTATAGAGTTTGCAAAAGACACTCCTGAGAAAACTAGGAGTATAGTTACAGATATCGAATCTCAAATACTTGCATTAACATCATCCTCCGTGCTAATAAATACAGCAACATTTTCTATAAAACACACATTATATTTTACTATGGTCGATGGTAAAGTTGTTCAAGTTTTGACGAATACTCCATCGAGTGCTAACTGTAATGTATGTCTTGCCAAACCTAGTGAAATGAATGATCTTGCACGAGTAAGTCAAAAACCAGAAAGAGAAGAAACTTTCAGGTTTGGTCTTTCAACTTTGCATGCCTGGATTAGGTTTATGGAATTAGTACTTCATGTATCCTATAATCTACCGTTCCAAAAATGGTCTGCTACCACCGAAGAAATTAAAACACTAAAAGCGGCTAAAAAGCAACTTGTGCAGGATCGTTTCCGTAATGAATTTGGTTTAATAATTGACAAACCCCGTCAAGTTAGCGGCAATACCAATGACGGAAATACTGCAAGAAGATTTTTTGCCAATTCCTCCTGTACATCCCAAATAACAGGAGTTGATGAAACACTAATAAGAAGATTTTATATTATACTTCAAACTTTGTCGTGCGGTAGGAAAATCAATCCGAGAAAGTTTGGTGTATACGCACGATCCACAGCTGAACTCTATGTAAACAAATACAATTGGTACTATATGCCATCCTCAGTTCATAAAGTACTTATTCATGGAGAGAGCATCATTACATACAATTCAATATTACCTCTTGGACAACTATCTGAAGATGCTCAAGAATCGAGAAACAAGGACTATAAAAAATTCCGACTGCATCATTCTAGAAAATGTGCGAGAACAGCTACGAATGAAGATGTTTTTCATACTTTACTATGCTCATCGGATCCATTTATAAGTGGTCTTAGAAGACAACATACACCGAAGCATATAGAACTCGATGAAGAAGCACTAAATTTACTAGATAGTGATGAATAACGTAAAAACAGGTATTTTGTATAACGTTATGTACCGCTTACTTTATAATTGATTTAACTTTTATTATTATTTCGAAAGTTGTGACTGTATCATTTCATATATTACGTTTAACACGTGGATAAAATTTATGTCACTTTGTCCGCATTTAAAAAATGCCGAATATCACCGTTGTTAAATTTAAATATTTAAAATCAACTTAATAATTCTTATAGTTATATATATATATTTAAAAATTGTTTAATTTTATAATAACAGGTAACAATCAGTTTTCAAAAAAATTTAATATTCTTAATCATATTGTTATGTATATACCGGGTGTCCACACGAAAACTTTATATTGAATTATTTCTGGTGTTTTTGAAGACAAAAACTTGAAATTTTGGGTGGTTGTTCAGGATATAGGGGGACAATGAATAGTGTATTTCATACCGCTCCATCGGGTAACTCGCCGCCGCCGGCCACCCCCACTCCAATATTTTAAATGACACCCTGTATTTTTTTTTGTTGGTTTTGAAAGAACACAATTTTCTTGATATTCCTATGTGAAAAAACTAGTAACACACATTATGACATTTATGAGATATTTAAATTTAAAAGTTTCAGATATCAGAAATTATTAACTCCGAAAAATCATAAGTTAGTCATGGAAATAGTTTGCTTTAAATTAGAATTGTCAAAATTGTGACTTTTGTGTTTCATTAATATTAATACTTGTAAAATTGTTCTTAAAGTTTCGGCTTTTTCGCTGAAATGGTTTATACTCTTGAAGAGAGAACTGAAATAGTGATTTTGTATGGGATTGCAAACAAAAATTATTCCCAAGCGGCGACGTTATTCAATGAAAACCATCCAAACAGAAACGTATCTGTTGCTTATGTCAGAACGCTAATAGAAAAATTTTTGCAAACTGGATCTGTAAATAATAAAAAACGGAATACGAATAATTGTGGTGTACTAAATGAAGCTATGCAACTAGCAGTTCTTGGGCATATTAATTTAGACCCAGAGCTTTCGTTGAGAAAATTATCCGAAGTTTCGGGAGTGCCAAAATCAACCTGCCATAAGATATTAAAATTAAACAAAATGCACCCTTATAAAATTCAACTTCACCAAGAGTTGGGTGACGGTGATTTCGACAGAAGAGTCGAATTTTGTGAAATAATGACAGATATGATTCGGCAAAATGGAAATGTTTTGCGAAGTATTTGCTTTAGTGATGAAAGTTGCTTTTACTTAAATGGTCTTATGAATATACACAACTGTCGATATTGGAGCGACGTAAAACCCCATTTTTTCCGAGAAGGCAACACACAATATCCCCAAAAAATTAATGTATGGGCTGGAATTCTTAATAACCAAGTAATTGGCCCGATATTCTTCCAGGAAAATTTAAATGGACCTAAGTACTTACAATTTTTGGAAGAGCTAATACATCCTCTTATCATACAGTGTCTAGAAGAAAACTTGAATGAAATAGAGGAGGAGCAATTATATTTTCAACAAGATGGAGCTGGGCCACATTACTGTTTAGACGAATATTTTCCCAGGACATTGGATTGGACGTAGGGGCTCTATTGAATGGCCAGCTCGCTCCCCCGATTTAACTCCCCTAGATTTCTTTTTGTGGGGACATTTGAAGTCTGTTGTTTATAAGACACCGCCACAATCAATAGCTGATTTACGTAATAGAATAACAGAGGAATGTCGAAATTTAACGCCACAAGTGTTCGAAAATGTTAGAAATGCTTTTGAAAATAGACTTTATTTATGTTTAAATGTAAACGGTGAACAATTTGAGCATTTAATTTAACTAAAATGTTGTGAATAAATCTTGTTTTAAGTATTTCCATGACTAACTTATGATTTTTCGGAGTTAATAATTTCTGATATCTGAAACTTTTAAATTTAAATATCTCATAAATGTCATAATGTGTGTTACTAGTTTTTTAAATTCACATAGGAATATCAAGAAAATTGTGTTCTTTCAAAACCACCAAAAAAAATACAGGGTGTCATTTAAAATATTGGAGTGGGGGTGGCCGGCGGCGGCGGGTGACCCGACGGGGCGGTATGAAATACACTATTCATTGTCCCCCTATATCCTGAACAACCACCCAAAATTTCAAGTTTTTGTCTTCAAAAACACCAGAAATAATTCAATATAAAGTTTTCGTGTGGACACCCGGTATATATTAAATATTACATTAAATATATAAGTTACTCCCGCTCTTAACCTAATGTCACAAACTCCTCCCCTCTTTATTTAGGAAAAGACATAAATAAGAACGTCTACAAATATTTTGTATTATAATATTCATCACTTGATGAAGCCCTAGTAGGGTGAAACAATTGTAGTAAATTGAATAAAACTGTTTTGAACTCAATTTGAATTTATTTCAATTTTTACTTGTATCATATTTTTATGTGAAAAATTTATAAACAGCTACATATAATTCTTTTTGAAACACTCTGAATACATCATTATTATAATTGTTATATTAAAAAGTAGTGTTTATTATATTAGTTTTTATAATTTAATCTTTTAAGGTGAAATATATGCAATTAATTACATATCTTCATATGTAGATATTTTTTTCTTAATAAAGTAATAATATTTTCATAGTTTTTAATTGTTCACATTAAACTTCAACTAGTTAGCAGTACTGATACAAAATTTTATGGAAATCGGTCCAAAGATACAGATTTTTGGCAAAAAAATGTCGATTTGGAACCACTGTGGAACGTAGTGACAACGGTCCTATTACGTGCCTGGGACCAAAATGGAGAATAATAATTCGGTAGTAGCTACGTTCCAGCGACGTTCCTGGAACTGCTTCCGCGCCGTTTTCTAGACGTTGCGGCTACGTAACTGCGATGTAGCAAGGTGGTGACAGCAACTGTAATGGAACTTCTTAGGTTTCTGACACTCACAGTCGCTCTCTGTCGCGCACCTTCAGCAAAGCTTCAACTATATTCTCATCTCATTCTGTTGTCAAAGCTGGCTTGTAAACTGAAGGTAGAATGTAATACTACACGAGATGATGGTGTGAGTAGTAACACACAATAATTAGAAACATTAAAAACACGTTGATCATTTTAAAGGATTTCTAGGGTATTAAAGTCATATGCGAATACACGTTTTCTGACAAATATGATGATGGTACTTAGAAAAATGGCAAAGCGCCCTTAAAATATACGTTCACTTATTACTTTTTTTAAATATAGGTACTGTTCAATTTTGAAATTGTCCATCTAGGCATATATATCTGTTTATAAATTATTCCTGACCATTCTAAACCAATAAATATTCATTGATTTGGTACTTTTATTACAGCTCTAAAGAAAAAATAATTTTGAGTCAGTATTGTGATGTCATTCAACCTTCATGAACAGCAGTGGCGTTGCAATTCTGCTCGATAAATATGGTGAATTTTGCGCAAGAGAAATTACAAGTAGTAGCTATGAAAATATGCGGCTCTAAAGTACATATTACTTGACAAAAGTAAGCGTGTAGTAGCGGCCACTAAAAGTATTTCCTTTAAAGTATAGTTGCTACAAAGTAGCACATGGGACCAATCGGTCCACGCCGCTGTTACTTTAAAGTTGTGCAGGTTCGTTAAGACTACCATGAAGTAGCACACAACTGTAAGGTCCCGGTGCCACTTCAAAGTTCCACGAGGAACTTAATCTAAGATGGGCTTTAACCTACGCAGCAGATCACTGATTGAACTGTGGGTTAATCTATGCAATAAAGACCATTCTCTAAGCTGTTGCAAAAATGAAATTTGTATGCTAATAGCATTTGCGTCCTTATAGTCTTCATTAACGTCATATTTAGGAACAGATAACTTATAGCCATAATAATTCTCGAATTTGGTTTTCAGACGCCATGAATCCGAACGCAGTTTAATTTCACAGACACGAGCGATACTTACGTATTTATTTCTGACGAAGCAACTTTTCACAGCACTGAATACACGAAAATCCAAGAACAGTTTAGCAAAGAGATCGTCAACAATGCTGGTCAATAGAAGTTTGGCGAGGAATGGTCACCTTAACGGCCAAATGTATTTGGAATTTTTAGGAAACGAGTCAACCAGCAACAAAATATGTGATTACAGCAAGATGGAGCCTCGGCCCCATTGGCTGCGAAATCGCCCCACATAACAAAAGTAGATTTTTTTTATAAGGATATATAACGGTGCGACTTAGGCCTTTTGCATTCCTAACAAAGTACAATTTAAATTTACAAAGAATTCAAATGTACTTTAAATACACACAGTGTTGCATTTAAAATAACAATGTTGGACTCTACTTCCGATACAACCGAAAATCCGCCCTTACTAAAAATATTAGATAAAGCCTATATACAGGGCCAGGCAAATGTGACGGAACACCAAATTTATGGCAAAATTATGGGTTATATTAAAAAATCACTTTTATAAAAGTTTTTGTAGTATTTTTATTCTACTCTATGACATACTTTTCTACAACTTTCACTTGTTTCGAGATATGCCGTCATCGGTATTTCTTTTAAAGGATCACTTTGTATATTTTAACATTTTTGGATAGAAACATTTTCAAGAATTACAATGATGTACAGTTTATATCTTATAACATATTTGAAAAGGTTAGCAACAAGAAAATATTGAAAACAAGACAATTCAAAATAAATGTTCAAACTGATGACCTTCAGCAGCCTGACAGTGTCCTAATCTACCAACAAAGAACCTTAATGACTTCTGAATCACGTCTTGTGATATCTCTTGTAAGGCCATCCCAATTTGATCTTGTAACTCTTCGACCGACTGAGGTTTAGTCTTATAAACATTAGGTTTCAAATGCCCCCAAAGAAAAAAGTCTAAAGGACTTAAATCGGGCGATCGTGGATGCCATTCAGTATCCTCTTCCACCTATCCAACACTATGGAAATACTTCATTTAGGTATGCCCGCACGTCAATTCCACAATGCGGCGGGGCTCCATCTTCCTGATACCAGATGGCATCAGAGAATAGTACAGGATTTATGGGGTTTGGAAATAAATGAATTAACGCTGGAACAATTTCTTCGCGCTAAAATTGTAAATAACGAAGAGCGTTCAGATTTTCCTAAAAAATGAAAGGTTTAATTATGTGTCCTCCGATTAAACCTGGCCATACATTTAATTTTTGAGGATATTGTGTGTACTTTTCTTCCATGCAATGAGGATTCCGATCACTCCAGTAGCGATAGTTATGTCGATTTACATGTCCATATAAGAAAAATGTCGATTCGTCAGATAATAAAATATTATTGACAAAGTTACCATTTCGATCAATCGTATTCATCACTTCTTCACAAAACTGCATCCTTCTATCGGGATCATCTTCATTTAATTCTTGTACTAAATATACTTTATACGGATGAAACTTATTTATCGACAATATCTTCTTTACCGATCTCCCGCTAATATTGTGATATAAGAACAGTTTTGATAGTGATGGTTTTGATTATTCATGAAGATTATGTTACATTTTTTTTCTGTATCTTATATCTTATTAGTGTTCTATAATTTTTGTTGCATTTCCTGCGAGTGACGCTGTACATGTCTTGAATTCTTTCGCGTATTAGGTTACGCCTTGAATTAATCTTTTGTTACTGTTGGAATTACGTATAAATATTTTCTGTGGAATGTAGAATTTTCTTTTAAATGTTCGAATGAGTTGAACATTTATTTTCGAATTATTTTTAATTGTTATTGGGAATAATTAGATTGTTTTCTTATGTTAATTACCTCAAGTTCACCTTTTTTTTAATTTATAGGTCAAGTTATTCATGCTGGCGCCATCTCGTGTGTGTGCGACTGATTATGCTATAGGTAGCAATTAAGATTTTCCTTCCGTTTAGTTTTGTTTTCCTTACGTCGCTGCATAATTATCCGCGATTATTTCTATTTATTATTACTTTGTTCTTATTATTGTGTCCCATTTCTCTTAAATAACTTTACGTAACAATTCACCTTCTACTTAGATGTCGCTGTCACGTTAGGTGGGGCGGGCATCCTTGACCTCAGCATCGTGATCCTGTCATCCTTGCATTTTTCCGTTATCGATCGAACAATCTAGTTAATTTTAAAAAGCGATCCATTTGCTTCAATCCGAGCTCACTGTAATTAATGGACTGTTTTGTCTATCTACCGTTCAAATCACACGATAAAAATTGTGAATGTTAACAGTGACAAGTATATTTTTGGTGTTAGTTAGTCGTTCGTGGCTGCGTTTGTGCATGATTTATTTCGATTGAAGAACATTATTGGATCGGTAAGCGTATTAAGTTTCTTAATTTTCTTTCTGATGACTAATGCCCTGTTTCGCATGATTCCCTTTTTAGCTTTGTATTATATATATATATAATATATATATATATATATATATATATATATATATATGCATTTGTACCTTCTTCGCCTCCATAGGCGTAAAAGACGGCCTCAACTCCACTTAAACTAATTGTGATAGAGATGTGTATTCTCTTTTCTTAACTTATTTGTTCGTGTTTTACACGAGCTCAGTGAGAGGGGAAAATAATTTTGATTTTATTTTTATACAATCATTCTATAAATTCATAATACCAGCCGGCCTCTACAAAACGCTGTTACGCAGTAGACTCATTCTTATATACAAATATAAACTATGCGTTCGACTTGGCCTCTAGCAACGTTGCTATATTTCTTCGAGTTAGTTGCGTACGCATGTTATAGTTTTGACCGTTACACATACATATAACCCTCAAACATTAAAGTAAGTATTTCGGCAATCCCAAAAGTAAGTATCAACTCTTTTATTTCAAATCGTTTTCTAAAAATAAGTACCTATTTCTAGTGAATACTGCTTTAATTCCCAAAACAAGGACAATGATTCTAATGGAACTTGCTAAAGAGAAATGTCCTAATCCAGACAAGAATTTCGGTAAGTATCAGTATTGTATTGTATCTTTTTTTACTGTTTCTTTTCCTACATATAATCAAAATCTAGTTCTAAATTTCCTATTTATGTATTGTTGTCTCGTTTTTTATCATTATTTACAACGGGATTAGGCAAGATAAGAAAATTTACGCAACTGGACTTCTATAATTTAGAGGATATACTCTCCTTGTCTTATAGACAATCTAAATATTGTTTTATTTTTTATTTTGTGTATTTAATTAATATAGCATACCTAATAATATACTTAGTCAGTTAATGCCTAACATAGAATATAGCGTACATTATCCATAAAAAATAAAAATATTATCCATATGTGAGGCGTACTATTTAAGAAATTCATTTTTATTTATGTTTTTACAAGTCTTTAACTGTTATAAGATATTTAATTTAGAATAAATGTATGTAGCGAAAAATCGCATTTAAAATATATTTAATTTGCATATAGATCCGAACAAGTCCATACAACAAAAAGTAGTTAATGCAATATCTATGGATGAGAATATTGAACATTGCAGTTCATATGAAAAAACTAGAACGTGGGTAAGTTTTATTTTATCTGTAGTAACTTATTCAACGTAGATAAAGTAAGATGCTATATATTATTTTTTTGAAGGTAACTATATGCCTTAATCAATGATTTACTAACCACGTATTTACAGGAATGGTTAGAATCAAATGATTTTCATAATAACAAGACATACTACAATGTTGAAGAAGTAATGCGTTAAATAGGGAAAAAACACATTTACTAAATTATTAATTTTTCAGAATATTAACTCTGACAATGAAGTTCCAACAAATAATGAGTTTTTAATAAATGAGAGTCATTTAAGTTCATCATCTATGACTTCTAATTTCCTCGAAAAAAATTATTATAAAGAGAGTTCAAATCAAAATGCTACAAAATCATCATCTTCTATCGTTCCTGATTCACTTGAAAATGATACCAGTTTCGAAGTTCCGCTGCAAAAGTTCCTAACTGTAAACGTATCAAATCCGTTGCCTTCAATATTGAATGTACTAGCTTCTTCAGATGGATCGCCAAATGAAAACAAAAAAGAGGAAAAGCAGAACAATAAAGTTTCCAAAAGCAATTTAATAGAAGAATATGTAAGCATTAATTGCAAAATATTTATATCTTGTCATTATAATAACATAAGTCGCATACAAAATAAAGACAAAGATTATTTTATTATAGTTAAATGGACAAGCAATATTGATACACTTCTTAAGTAGATGTATTTAAATTGTTCCATTACTGTTGGTAATCCACTTCATTATTTATAATATACATAAATATTAAACTTTTATTATCATTGTCAGTTTGTCACCACACTTGCCTATTCTAAAAGATAAATTCGATTTTTGAATATGTCATGGAGATCTATTTAATTAACATACCAAATTCATATATATACTTTTATAGTGAAAATGTCCATTTTTCCATTGACAACATGTTAAGTATTTTTAGTTTGATACAACTTATGAGGTATTCTGCATAACAAATTCGTGAAAATTAGCGAAATGAGCTATTTTGTTTTTTTTTTAAATTACATCATGTATCAATCTTATAGGTAAAACAAGTCTCGAATCAAAAGAAGAAAAGAAAAACTACCTGCAAATTTTGCCATAATATTGTTACAAACTTTGAACGACATTTGGTTAGACATCATGCTGAAGAAAAGGAGGTTAGAGACCTTTCGAAATTTTCAGTGAAATCGAAAGATGGTAGAAATATGAGGCGAAAAATTATAGGTCTACTGCGGTATGAGACGCAGTTTGAAGCTTTTGTACGGAATGAAGAAATCGATTTGAATAAATTACCATGTGCTCACTGTAAACGATTGATTGCAGTAAAATATTTAAGACGCCATTATAAAGTGTGTTCAATCAAACCTATAAATGAAACTGGTCGAAAAATTCAACATCGCATACAGTCGCAGACTTTAGTTGCTTGTGCTGCTGAATTCGTAAATACAAGTGCAACCTTACGAGTTAAGAAAGAGGTATTCCCAAAAATGAAAGCAGATCAAATATCGTTTGTAGCAAAACGAGATCCGTTAATTCGACATTTTGGTGAGAATTATTTAAAAAAACATAAACGTGCTCAAATCGCTTCCGCTTGTTCTAATAAATTAAGAGAATGTGCTAGACTACTGATTGAAACACGCCGCAGAACTGGTCAAAAAAATCTATCATTTTTTGATATATTAAACCCTGGTCTATTTGATATTATTGCTGCAAGTGGAAGAGCAATTAGCGGCTTTGATGAAGAAAAAAGAAATTTTAAAGCTCCAAGTCTGGCTATGCATCTAGGAACCTTATTGAAGCAAGTTTGTGACTTAAGTACTCATTTGATATTAAAGGGAAGCCGAGAATTTAGTTGTGATAATGCAGATGCAAAAATAAAAGATATAAAACGATTCAAGTTGTTAGTAGACAACCAATGGAATTTTGAAGTGTCGTCATTAGCTCTAAAAGATTTAGCAGAGAAACGTTGGAACAAGCCAATCTTGTTACCTTTTACAAAAGACATAATGGAATTCAAAAATTACATTTTACAAATTGCTAACAAAAATTTTGAAATATTAAAAGAAGACAAAACAAATGAGAAATGTTTCAAAAAATTAGTGGATGCTTCTCTGTCTTTAACAATTTTATTCAATCGGAGAAGAATTGGAGATGTCCAGTATGTTACTACTGAATCCTATTTGAAGAACATGGCATCTACTGATCAAACGGAATATGTAGAACAATTAACTGAATCCGAAAAGATACTAACAAGAAGTTACAAAAGGCTTGTAACCGGTGGAAAAGGAAGCAGGCCCATTATTATACTGTTTCCCAAAAATGTACAAGACTACATTGATTTTTTATTACAAATTAGGTTTGAAACTAATATAGTCCCGGAAGAAAACCAATATTTATTTGCATACCCTCATGTTAGAGATCAGTGGGTCAGGGCAGATGTAGTAATTAAAAGATTTGCAAAATCTTGTAATTTAAAACATCCTGAAAGAATGACATCTAACCGTTTACGAAAGCAGATTGCCACGTTAATGCAAATAATTAATTTACCTAAAAATGAGTATACGCAGTTTGCAAAATTTATGGGGCACACTGAAAAAACTCATCAAGACTATTATGAGTAAGTACATAGTATTTTCTTCATACTAATAGAAAGTAAATTAAATTATTTTCCTCTAAAAATATCTGTTTTGTTACTTACATTTAAATATAAATCTTGTATAATTTAACAATGACTTCCGAAGTTTAGACATATCGAGTTTTTGGTTTATTACATATATAGAAATAGAATTATGAATGTTGTAATTATTTTATATATGTCACTTGTTTCATTATTGACTTCTTTTGTTTATAGGATTACCCAAGATGCATATCAGACGGCCAAAGTTTCCAAATTATTGACATTGTTTGATAAAGGAAAAGGAGTGCAATATAAGGGCAAGCTCTTAAAAGATATTAATATCGAACCGAATATGGAGGTATTGGAATCAAGCGATACTGATGATAATAATTCTGATAAAGAAAATAATATAGACGCAAACCATAATTATTTTGAAAAAGACGAAAGTGAGAAGTCGAATAGATCAAATAATATTACGAAAATAACCAAAAAATCTGTTGGTACAAGAGTGCGTTGGACAGAAGAGCAGAAGCGAATTGTAAAATCGCATTTTAAAGCTCATATAAAATTAAAGCAACCTCCAAAAAAAGACGAATGTTTAAAGCTAATAAATGATTATAATGATTTATTGAATAATTTAGACTGGATTAGAATAAAAACCTTTGTATACAATATATACAGGGATAAATAAGATGTATTATAATGTATGTGTTTTCATTTAGAATATTGTTTGTTTCTCACTTTATGCCGGCATTATTTGTTTTTTATTTTATGCACGACAATAAAAATTTAAAGAACTAGAGCAATTGCGTTTTAATCTCACTTTAAAATTATATGTCTACAAAGATAACATCAGATCACCTTTGCCAAATTAGTATAGGACTAGAGTGAACTTAATTTGTAGTAGTAAATATTATACAAGTCAATGTTACAAATAAAAAGTTAATATATTAATATTCATGTCTTAAATAGTCCCCAAGCGCTTAACGTCAAATACAAGTTACATTAGGATCATCATATTTACCATAACTATACTTTCTAATTGTGCATTACAGTATACAAATTTAGATGACTCAATCTAAAGTCGCTTTTAATGTACATTTGTCGAAGGCAGAGAAGGTAATAATTATTATTACAGCTTAATCAAACGAGTTAATATTGTTAGCTATCGATATCCACCTTAAAAGGCGAAGAACCATGAAATGAAAAAAATCTTTATTTTGCACTTCGCATATACCTAGAAATATTCATACAAAATAATTTGATTACGTTTTACATTTTCTGTTTAAATATATTCTTCGCCCATATAGTGTATCAATAGAGCAATGTTGTCACATCTCGGAGGCTAACCGGAATTTAAGACATAACGAGGCATTACCTACCGTTTGTCATAACCAATGTATATACGTGTATAACATCAGCGCTCTCTGGCGAGAATTGTTATATACTAAAATGTATATCTATGGAAATATTTGTACTTAATTCGCCTCCACCAAAAAATTTACCATACATTCAAATTATCTGTATACAGTAGTTTAGCATCAGAAAACATGCAAAACGTGTTCGCCTCCGAATTCGGAGTCGAACTCGTCAAAAAGGAGGCACGCTCGTACGCTCAGTCTAGTTTATGGAGGTGTATATGTACTAAATGCATGTCTATATATATATATATATATATATAATTAAATTTCTTGGACGATTTAGAGGTCAATACTAATTTCAAATTAATTTAAAATTAGTTTAATTGTTAATTAGGTAATTTTTAATCTTTAAAAATTACCCAGCGGTCCAGGAATCGAACCCGAAATCTCCTGATTACTAGTCAGGTGTGTTATCCACTACACTACCACAGGCTTTCGGTCTTGACTCCTTTAATTGTACTGATATACATATACATATACATATAGCAAGTAACAGATGGAAAGTATTGCTGGTATACCAGCGTATATAAGCACCGAAACATCCATGTGCTGTATATGATAAATAATTCTAAATTTTTCTTGACCTTATTCACATATTCATGTGCATATATATAATTAAATTTCTTGGACGATTTAGAGGTCAATACTAATTTCAAATTAATTTAAAATTAGTTTAATTGTTAATTAGGTAATTTTTAATCTTTAAAAATTACCCAGCGGTCCAGGAATCGAACCCGAAATCTCCTGATTACTAGTCAGGTGTGTTATCCACTACACTACCACGGGCTTTCGGTCTTGACTCCTTTAATTGTACTGATATACATATACATATACATATAGCAAGTAACAGATGGAAAGTATTGCTGGTATACCAGCGTATATAAGCACCGAAACGTCCATGTGCTGTATATGATAAATAATTCTAAATTTTTCTTGACCTTATTCACATATTCATGTGCATATATATAATTAAATTTCTTGGACGATTTAGAGGTCAATACTAATTTCAAATTAATTTAAAATTAGTTTAATTGTTAATTAGGTAATTTTTAATCTTTAAAAATTACCCAGCGGTCCAGGAATCGAACCCGAAATCTCCTGATTACTAGTCAGGTGTGTTATCCACTACACTACCACGGGCTTTCGGTCTTGACTCCTTTAATTGTACTGATATACATATACATATACATATAGCAAGTAACAGATGGAAAGTATTGCTGGTATACCAGCGTATATAAGCACCGAAACGTCCATGTGCTGTATATGATAAATAATTCTAAATTTTTCTTGACCTTATTCACATATTCATGTGCATATATATAATTAAATTTCTTGGACGATTTAGAGGTCAATACTAATTTCAAATTAATTTAAAATTAGTTTAATTGTTAATTAGGTAATTTTTAATCTTTAAAAATTACCCAGCGGTCCAGGAATCGAACCCGAAATCTCCTGATTACTAGTCAGGTGTGTTATCCACTACACTACCACGGGCTTTCGGTCTTGACTCCTTTAATTGTACTGATATACATATACATATACATATACATATAGCAAGTAACAGATGGAAAGTATTGCTGGTATACCAGCGTATATAAGCACCGAAACGTCCATGTGCTGTATATGATAAATAATTCTAAATTTTTCTTGACCTTATTCACATATTCATGTGCATATATATAATTAAATTTCTTGGACGATTTAGAGGTCAATACTAATTTCAAATTAATTTAAAATTAGTTTAATTGTTAATTAGGTAATTTTTAATCTTTAAAAATTACCCAGCGGTCCAGGAATCGAACCCGAAATCTCCTGATTACTAGTCAGGTGTGTTATCCACTACACTACCACGGGCTTTCGGTCTTGACTCCTTTAATTGTACTGATATACATATACATATACATATAGCAAGTAACAGATGGAAAGTATTGCTGGTATACCAGCGTATATAAGCACCGAAACGTCCATGTGCTGTATATGATAAATAATTCTAAATTTTTCTTGACCTTATTCACATATTCATGTGCATATATATAATTAAATTTCTTGGACGATTTAGAGGTCAATACTAATTTCAAATTAATTTAAAATTAGTTTAATTGTTAATTAGGTAATTTTTAATATTTAAAAATTACCCAGCGGTCCAGGAATCGAACCCGAAATCTCCTGATTACTAGTCAGGTGTGTTATCCACTACACTACCACGGGCTTTCGGTCTTGACTCCATTAATTGTACTGATATACATATACATATACATATAGCAAGTAACAGATGGAAAGTATTGCTGGTATACCAGCGTATATAAGCACCGAAACGTCCATGTGCTGTATATGATAAATAATTCTAAATTTTTCTTGACCTTATTCACATATTCATGTGCATATATATAATTAAATTTCTTGGACGATTTAGAGGTCAATACTAATTTCAAATTAATTTAAAATTAGTTTAATTGTTAATTAGGTAATTTTTAATCTTTAAAAATTACCCAGCGGTCCAGGAATCGAACCCGAAATCTCCTGATTACTAGTCAGGTGTGTTATCCACTACACTACCACGGGCTTTCGGTCTTGACTCCTTTAATTGTACTGATATACATATACATATACATATAGCAAGTAACAGATGGAAAGTATTGCTGGTATACCAGCGTATATAAGCACCGAAACGTCCATGTGCTGTATATGATAAATAATTCTAAATTTTTCTTGACCTTATTCACATATTCATGTGCATATATATAATTAAATTTCTTGGACGATTTAGAGGTCAATACTAATTTCAAATTAATTTAAAATTAGTTTAATTGTTAATTAGGTAATTTTTAATCTTTAAAAATTACCCAGCGGTCCAGGAATCGAACCCGAAATCTCCTGATTACTAGTCATGTGTGTTATCCACTACACTACCACGGGCTTTCGGTCTTGACTCCTTTAATTGTACTGATATACATATACATATACATATAGCAAGTAACAGATGGAAAGTATTGCTGGTATACCAGCGTATATAAGCACCGAAACGTCCATGTGCTGTATATGCTGACTAGTAATCAGGAGATTTCGGGTTCGATTCCTGGACCGCTGGGTAATTTTTAAAGATTAAAAATTACCTAATTAACAATTAAACTAATTTTAAATTAATTTGAAATTAGTATTGACCTCTAAATCGTCCAAGAAATTTAATTATATATATGCACATGAATATGTGAATAAAGTCAAGAAAAATTTAGAATTATTTATCATATACAGCACATGGACGTTTCGGTGCTTATATACGCTGGTATACCAGCAATACTTTCCATCTGTTACTTGCTATATGTATATGTATATGTATATCAGTACAATTAAAGGAGTCAAGACCGAAAGCCCGTGGTAGTGTAGTGGATAACACACCTGACTAGTAATCAGGAGATTTCGGGTTCGATTCCTGGACCGCTGGGTAATTTTTAAAGATTAAAAATTACCTAATTAACAATTAAACTAATTTTAAATTAATTTGAAATTAGTATTGACCTCTAAATCGTCCAAGAAATTTAATTATATATATGCACATGAATATGTGAATAAGGT
The DNA here is from genome assembly GCA_963170755.1 of Amphimallon solstitiale. Lineage (NCBI taxonomy): Eukaryota > Metazoa > Arthropoda > Insecta > Coleoptera > Scarabaeidae > Amphimallon > Amphimallon solstitiale. The sequence goes on along the minus strand of OY720676.1, from coordinate 40,950,702 downwards.
CAAGAAAAATTTAGAATTATTTATCATATACAGCACATGGACGTTTCGGTGCTTATATACGCTGGTATACCAGCAATACTTTCCATCTGTTACTTGCTATATGTATATGTATATGTATATCAGTACAATTAAAGGAGTCAAGACCGAAAGCCCGTGGTAGTGTAGTGGATAACACACCTGACTAGTAATCAGGAGATTTCGGGTTCGATTCCTGGACCGCTGGGTAATTTTTAAAGATTAAAAATTACCTAATTAACAATTAAACTAATTTTAAATTAATTTGAAATTAGTATTGACCTCTAAATCGTCCAAGAAATTTAATTATATATATGCACATGAATATGTGAATAAGGTCAAGAAAAATTTAGAATTATTTATTATATATATATATATATATATACAGATGCAAAAGTAACATAAACAATGTTCTAGATCTAAATAAATGATAACTAAAAATGTATGCGTATGTTATTTAAACTTAACGAAATCCAATGCACACTTACGTCGACATAAATGGGAGAAGTGGATTCAATGAACCGGTATTAAACAGGAACTATTACAAGAATTACGAAGTACGTAATTAACAGTCAAAAAGTGAAAAAACGAAACTAAAGTAAGTATGAATAGATATATACATATAAACTGTATTTATCTTACGAAATAAGAGGTAAATATAATAAATTTTAAAAATTCGTCACCCTTCTACCTACGCCGATGACGAAATAAATTTAGGAGGATTTAGTGGCCTTTTTTTGTTGTTGTTTTCGCGTCAAAACAGATGTTGCAGCTCACCATATGAATAGTGCTATTCAGTAACTGCGTGTTGTTTATATTATTTCTTTGCTCCGTTGTAACTCCGTCGTAATTGAAACCTGGAACGTCCGCTCCCTAAACAATAGATTAGGAAGATTACTTCTTTCTTTCTTGTTTAAAATTGACATTACTAATCTTATTTCTCATTCAAAATAACCGTATATGTACATGTCTAAATTTAAGATAGTAATATAGTAATATTCTACATATACCGACGATATTCATATATATGCTTAAAGTTTCTGGGAAATTTTCAATTTTATTGCCATAAACATTTTTACATAATGCAGTAAAGGGACTAGGAGTTTTGACAGTGAGATTCCTACATTTCTATAACGTCTATCCTTTTTGCTTTTCACTTTAAACTCGGTTCTTTAATTCTTTACATGACAGCCTATGTCTGCTTAAGTTTAGCTTCCACATTCTCCTTATTTTTTTATAGATATCTTACATTGCACGATGTGGTGAAAAATTTATAGATGTTTGTATAAAAAAAAGTACAACAAAAATAACAACCTACATCTACATTGTAAAGAAATTACGAGGAAATACCCACTCTCCTAATTACTCTCGTTTATAGTATAAAACAGTTTTACTTTCCCTCAATTAAAGTAAGATTTCTCATATAGGCTCATATAGGCGTATGGGGATACGCTAATTGCCTAAGGGTAGATTTATGAATGGGGCTGGCTAGCTGCATACTAGAAAATAAATCTGAAGTTTTAATTAAACGACTGTTGAAAGATCGGCAAGGAGGTAAAGCGGTTAAGTTATTCAGTACCTGCGTAAGAGAAAGGCAATACGCTTAATTAAAATTTATCACGCGTTCCAGGCGAATGCTGAACCGAAATTTGCTACATTCATCTTTAATTAATAGAACCCGATGGATCAGGAAGAGGAAACGGACTAATTCTTTAAATTGTCTGGGTGTTTCGTTAATCTATCAGTCGCAGAAAACGTTCTCACAGTGGCAATAGGGAATTAGTCTTTCCTACAGAAAGAAATAGAGCGAAGTGAGATCTTCTACCCGTGTTACAATTTATTTTTAGTTTCTAACGCATATCCTCTTGTACAGATGATTTTGAGGTATCCTGTTCGTTTGCGTAATCTTAGTAATGCTGTTACCTTTTGTAAGGCTATTAGTTGAATTTCTATTTTTCAGTTTCGTGGTTTGTAATTTCCTTATTTGGGAGAACATTTATTTTGTTTCTATATTTAATTACCATTTGTAGATTGTTCGTATTGGTTTTCTTTTATTTGTCGATGTAAAATCGATATAAATCTAGATGGGAGTATATTACGACATCTATAGGTAGCTAAGTAAGTGCCGAACTTTCGAACTTGCAAAGTGCGCTGTTTCTTAACCGCAGCGGTAGCTTCTGTTTAACAACTATAAATGGCGTGCCAATTTATATTTAAATATTTATCGAGAATTCTTTTGGTTTTTGTTTTGTTGTTTATTGTATGCGTTGTTTGGGGATTTATAATTTATATTATAATTATTCCGCTTGAGATTATCGTTATTTAAGCCAAAATAGTTGTTTTATTCAGTTGTTATTGTGTTTCCCATGTCCACTTAGAGGGCGCCTTGGTGGAATTTTATGTCAAATTGTCTGGAATGTTAAACTAATCTTTCTCTTTCTGAATCCAGCTTTCGTCTTAACAACACCTTCGATGCAAAAGTAGATAACAGCTTCTCAGTCAATCTTGTGCAAAATAAATCTTATATTTAGTGTACCGTTAATCTGAACCTATTTAATTGTGGGATTAATTATTAGTTTTGCCAAGCATTATATTATGTGTGGCGTTTTAAATCTCATTAGAGGATGTAATTTTTTGGTTGAGAAGATCAATTTCTACTGTGAGTATTTTGATCGAATATTTTATTAATGCTAATTGCGTTATTTTCTTTCCGTTCCGTCCCTTTTAGTTTGCGGTTTATGTATGGTAATTTTTGCGGCTATTTGTGATTCATGAGACACGTGGTTGCTTTTTGGTAGAAATTGCCGTTCCGTTTATATATTAATGGAGAATTTTAAACTACCGCCCTCTGGACATTAATTCGCAGCTCTGTACCTCCTGGGAAATCCTTTGAGGTTATATCTGTTGAGGAAATCTTGTATCGAGCCCTTGTTGTTACTGTGTGGACAGATTCAGGTATTTGTGAACAATTTTGTAGCTGTCTAAGTGTAATTTGTGTGCATAGAAACACTGCCGATTAATTTTTAGGCACAGTCACTTGTGTGTTGCCTGAAGTACCCGGTACCTGAAGCACATCGGAGAGTTCAGCTACTGTTTCTTTAATATAATTGATTGAGGTCTCGCTAGGCACTTGGTGAAACATATTAAATAATAAAGGTAAAAGAAAGTTCACAAATAACCAAGTGTGAACTTTCTTTTACCTTTATTACTGTTTCTTTGTCAAGTCATAATTTTTATGGCATTTAGGCCTTTGCACAATTACAATTTAGTAATTTAACGTTCAATCTTTAAGATAATTAAACCTGTTTGTGGGGTTTTCAAGTAATTTTTGCTCGTGTTGCTGTCAATTTTTGAAGTGTAAACTTCTTTGGGCGCATTGCGCTGATTGTAGGCACCATTACAATTTAGTCATTTAACGTTCAATTTTTAAGATAATTAAACCAGTTTGTGGGGTTTTCAAGTAACTTTTGCTCGTGTTGCTGTCAATTTTTGAAGTGTAAACTTCTTTGTGCACGTTGCGCTGATTGTAGGCACTGAACAAGACTGACCAGTCACCCTCGGATATGTAACGCTCGTTCGGGTAATGTCGGCTCGAGTCGACTAAGGGAAGAAGATGATAAATATATCATATAGATAGAGGTATTTACTTTCAATTAAATTGAAATTTAAATGAATAAATAAATTGATGTCCCAGAGCAGATGTGAACCGGAGCCGCCTGGGTGAGAGGCCGGCACTTAACCATTAGACCAAGCGTGGGGATCGTAAGCGAGTATTCATATCGTCTATTTATATATATACATACGTCCAACCGACCGTTACATGGGGGAGCATGATGCATCAGTCGTATAATACGTTACTGAATATTATACGCGTATGTATAAATGTAATAAATGTGCGAATACGTTTTATTTAATACGTTACTGAATATTATACGCGTGTATTTCGTATTATTAACCTCGCCTTGATGAAGTTTACACTTCTGCTGTGTGGTTTTAAGCACCCCCATTTTCTTGTTTTAATTATTTTTATTTCATTGAGATTTAGTGTGCTACTTTAATTGCCACACCTAGTATTATATTTTATAGTTTATAAACCAGTGTAATTTTGGTACTTTTTGTCTGAGTTATCGGCCAAAAGGTTGTTATGCCTGGAATTCACTTTTGTATTTGGGCCTTGTAGGTTATGTGTTTTTTTTTGAATTACTTAAAGAATTGTCTCGAGCGCGTGACTTTTCGAACAACCCTCGTACATCTTACAGTATCTTGGAAGGCAATGACCATTATTTGTTTATCTGAACGTGTCTTATACATGATTATTTGCTCTCGGAGCTTTGAGTTAGTTGAAATGCCTTTGACAGCTGCGTGTGCTGTGTTCCCGATTAAAAAAACCCTCTTTGTGAGTGTGTTTTATATCTTACGTCACGTAGTCTAATTATCTTAATTCTAACTTATTTTATCCTACCTGTGACAACATCCTTGTGCTATATGAGTTACTTTTGCATGCCTGTTCAAACCTTGTTTGCATTTATTTAGCTATATCTTCCGATGTCTGAGAAATGCCTTTAACCTGTTGCATTCACGGGTCCGCTGTAGTTGCCATAGATTTACATTCATTGAGACAACAGTCCGGCTTATTGTGTTCTCTGTCGTTCGTATTTATGCGTCTTGAAGAACACGCACATGTGTTTCGGCCGAATGATGTTTTTCTATCATCCATTCATCTCTAAAACGTAATAGATGTTAGTTAGGGAATACCTTAAAATCCTGGGCATACTATTAATTATTTTGCAGTTCGCTCTGTGCTTTAGCATCGAAATTCTATGTGATGAAACATCTGTTGATCATTCTTGCGGTACAGTTGCAGGGGGGTTATGTATTGTTGTACCCTGAAATGTATGTGTAGATCGGTTTTACAACCGTCTTCTTGCAGCGTTTTGATTAGAGCTTGGGACGTATATATATTTACCTACAGGTTCGGATGATCTTTTAAAATCAATTTGGTCCTTATCTAAGTTTTGTTTACTATGTCACCTAGGTTCGTTGTTGTGAGATTTTCGGGCGCAATGCCAATCAGGGCACCAACCGTACAACTGTGGGCGTAACTATTCATTTTGAAATCACATGGTTTTGGTTCACTGTGACAGGCTAAGTTTGCTTCTATCGCGGTCATTGTTGTAAATTGAGAGTTGCAAATAATTGGAAATTTCGAGATTCATTAGAGACATATTACTGTCGGTCTTCCCTCGTGATACATTTTATGGTTGTTGAAAGGTACAAATCTTTCGTGCGATTCTAGGGTAATTTTCGTTGTTTCGGTTTTGTGGGCCTGCGCGATGCTGATACCCGTCGGGCGTTCGAAAACCACGTTTTTGATTTTCACTTTTGCAAGTCGATCTCTAGTGAGAGCATTAGCGCATTTTCTGCTTATTTTCCGTTGAGTATTAGTTACTTTGTCCAAGGGGACATTTTGCATTATTGCGGCTTTAAATTAATAAGCAGTGTTTGCCGATACCTAAACGTAGGTGGATTTCGTGAGATTTATCGATTTATCGTTTTTTGTGGATCTACGATACACCCTCTTGGAGGGCTATAATTACTTTAAATTTTGTGCTTCTGTACGACTTGTGGAGTCGATTCCGTCGTCCCCATTAACCAGGGGTAAGTAAGTAAATTTCTGTTAATTTACGGTATTCTAACTTTGGGTTTTTGTCTTGAATTTAATAGGATGTTGGTACAGGGCTAAGCCTACCGACATTATACGCTGGTTTGACCGCTGTAGATGCCGATTTGGGTTATGTAAGAGTCGTGCCTACCTTTTCGCCTAGATTTTGGGTGGAATTACAATATACCATTGGAGGACCTCCACCAACTTGACTCCGGTTGGCGTGTCTCCGCCATTTTGAGATTACAGCTAAGTGCAACCATGTACCTAATTTTCCGATGAGTATTTCGAACGTTTTGATGTAAATATAGAGCCAGAGAACTGGGCTTATTACAGTATTAATTTTCTTATGTTGTTGAAATGAGACTTTTGGGTACTTATAGGATACCTGCCGTGCCACTTATTACATGTGTGGTCACAATAATTACATATTAATTTTTGTTTAATTGTAAATTTGTTTTGATGTATACCGAGTGACCCTAAGTAGCAGTTTTTATGGAGGGCTCTCGTTGATGTAATTAAATTTTGTTGTGCTTAAATGCTAGAGAATTTTTTTTTTTATTCTTGTCGTTATTACACTAACTTTTCTTGCAGACTTTTGTATAAATTTCTGAGCTAGTTAAATTCATTCCTGCAAGAATAAATTTTGTTCGGGAAGCTCAGTGTATTTTAGTATATTATAAAATTTCCTTTCTAATTTTATCTATCATTATTTGACATATGATAATAAGAAACCTTCATTTAAATTAACTATGATCATGCAATCAAACCTTGTGTTTGGCAAATTAAGTAATTTTTCACTTTATTAGTCTAAGTCTTAAGTACCAGTTGTCATTAATTTTCTTGCGTACATATTAAGCCACATTTTGTATTAACATTGCCGTAGTGGCGTTTTCATGATATAACTGTGTAAATAACTTATGTGAGGTAATGAAACGTTTCTGCTACCAACCATCTTCTGCTGAAACGCAGAGATTATGATTTAGTTTTAAGACTTGTTATTTTCTTTTAAATTTCATTGTTACTACCTAACGCTTTATTTGCTAAATTATCAACTGTCTAGTTTTCATTACTTTTTTTTTGTAAATCAGATTTATTCAACATTTGCTAATTTTTTTTTATATTTAAACTGTTCCGACAGCTTTGTGTCACTTTGTACTTTCTGTTATACTTTAACTTCTTTATTTTAAAAAAAAACATAAATACATACAAATTTAATTAAATCTTGCTACCTTTCGTAATATCTTTGCTTTTATTTTACCTCTACATATCTCAAATAATTTTGTGACAAGCACATACGTAAGGTTAGGTGCATCATATTATACAGGGTGATCAATAGGAAACCCGCTGGAGGGACACAGCCAGTGGTAGCTCATAGGAGGCGCAGGTAGGTTATTCATTAGGGTAACATAGTGTCCTGGTGCCCGGACAACGTCGCTAGCGTCGTTGCCGACCGACGCTCTACTTTTGGTGTAAGTTTATCTGAACCGTCACGCCGTCTGCGACAGAGTTAGCTCGGCCCTGCGTTTTCCAGATTCAATCATCGCCTATTGTGATTCTCCGTTATCTTTAACTAAATTCAGTCTGCTATCTTAGTGCGACGTAGTCCCGGCGTAACAAGGTATAATTTTTGAACGATTTGATTATCATAGTGTATTATGTTAGGTTATCTGTTCCTGTAAGGGGAGGATATCTAACCTATATTCAATACCACCTAGAAGTTTGCTTATAGTCGTCACACGGCTTGGCGTATTGCCCCTGATATACAGGTTGTTTCACTTGCTAGTGTTTTGGTTTTGCAATTTAGCGACCAAGCTGCTCGACTACTATAGGTTTAGTAATAATAGTTGTTTTCGCATTTATTTAACCTCATTTAATATGAGTTTTCAAAATTGAGTAAGTCAAATCTTTTGTATTTCAGTTTATCATTTAAATTAATGTTTTAATTTTAAAATTTGACTAGGACTGCTTACGTTAATTGTATTTAGATGTACTGTTATTCAAGCGCAATGTCATATCTGTGTGAGAATTTAAGAAGTTGATAATTGAGATTGGTAAATTATCACATATTTTTGTTTGTTGTTTTGATTTAATAATTTTTGGTGACTATTTCATTAAGTTTTTGAAAAGAATCAATAAATTCTTGTTATTAAATTTGAATGTGTGTGTTTGGTTTTGCCAATCATTTTACCCGGGGTTTAAATATTGAACTTGGTCCGGAGTTTAAAGTATAAGGTTGGTGGATAGTAGATTACTACGGACTGGCGCCTTGACAACTTATGACCTTCGAATTGTACAGTGTATCGAACCTACGCTTCGCTACTGCAGCTAGGGCACTACCGTCTGTCATATTTGACACCGACCCTTAGGAAGAGTGAAAGGTAAGACCATAAGTGTCGTATAAGCTAGCAATAAATAAATAGACAAGCATCTCTTCAGATATTTTGATTTGGTCTCTGATAATTTGTATTTTTGAAAGAAGGTTAGTTACCGTGGTGGCGTCATACTTTATGCCTCCTTGTAATTTTAGGACAAGGGGATAGCACCCTCTAGAATGAGGACAATAGTTACAAACAACATAAAAAAGTTATTTCTTTAAAATTATAAATTCTGTGAGAATTATTAATTTTTTAGTTGGCTTAAAGAGCCTCCTCCATTTCTAAACTATTGGGCTTGTACCAAGTACTCAACCAGCAATGATTCCAATACAAATAAGAAATCTGGCATAAGTATTAACTGTTATCGAAACTCATAAAGTTTTAAAGTGTATAGTCATCCAAACTATGTAAGATACTACGTATAAATGTTTAAATGTTAATTTACATATATGTAATTGCTGTGTCAATATGTTAGATTTCGAACAGCAAATCTGGAGACATTGTGATCGACCATCTATATAGCCGTAACGGAATATGACGACCGGCATTTTAACTAACCATTAATTAAATAGTTTCTGCAATTAATTGCTTCTGTAAAAGTATATATTTTCAAAAATTGTTTGTAAAACGATTCTATGTTCAAAATAGTAATTGATTATATTATTCTAGAAGAAGTTCTACCGTTTATAGGCATAAATTTAATAAATAATTAATTGACATTATTTGCCTATTTTACATGGTAAAGCCAATAGTACCAGAATATTGTAAACGTACTTTCAGCATTGAATTGTCTACGATGGAATACTAAAGATTTCCTAAATTCTGGGTTGCTTCCAACCGAAACAATCAATTGAACATTGCCTTTTCCTCATCGACGCAGGAAACCACAACAAGAACATAGTCCATCATCTGCTTTACATTGTTTAAAAACTGATCTTTTACTTGAAAGTAGGTGTAATTAGCAGCTGATGTACATTATGTACCAATAATTTCAATAATACATAAATTTTTTGCTTTCGCCTGGAGATATTATGCTTGAATATTTAAAAACTTAAAGTTGTAAGATTACAGCAAGGAAAGCAATGTAATTACAATATGTTCTAAAATTAAAGATGATATTCCTTACTTTGTTATTTTGTGTAGTCCTATTATGGCCTGTGTTCATAAGATTGTTCGTCAGTTTCGTGAATTAGTAATGGTTGATGCAGCAGGAACACAACAGTCTACGAACATCATTGGCCAACAAAGAAATACAAGATTAGTTTGAAAAACGATATTATGCTACTCTTTATCTCAATTGGTAAAATAAGAAATACCTCCACTTGTTTGATGCAAATGTTAAAGTTATTTATGACTGGGGTGTGACCAACTACCATTCTCTTGTATTTCGAAATTAGCATTATAAGTGCTTTGGCTGAATAATTTTCTGCTTTAAAGCATTGTGAGGGCTTCTTCAACTTTTTATCAGTGCATCGTTAGCAAAATTCAAACAGAAGGCATAAAGAACCACCACGAAATCGATGCAAAATTTGCATTGAAATTGAAATTACGTAGTTACCTATTACTAACTTTAAAAAATGATTTAACAGCAAATGTAATTGATGTCTTTGAAACTTTTTGTGAGAAGATTGTTCTACCTGATTAAGACCAGCTAATTATGGACTACTTCATGAACACCTACATTAGACGCTAGCATACATACCAAACATCGCCGCTCACCAAAATTTTTGAGACTGTGGTCAGAGAACTATAAAAAACATACACCTCTGAAGAAGGGTAGCATTGAACTACGTAAGTTTTAGCAGTCTATTCCGCTATATGGATGTTGTTAAAATTCACACCACACAAAAAAGTCTACACTAACATCAGAAGGCACAGAAAGGCGTAAAAAACATAAATGATTGTACTGAACGAATAGTAGCCCTCGTAGTGTGCTATCGCCAAAAGTGACACCTTGCATACTAAAAAGACTAATAAAATATGAAGAATATTAAAAAAACAATAGAACAAAAGAAAACAGACAAGAAAAAAGAAAAAACCTTTGACACACGCTTGCCTTATGCTTTCCGTCGTAGGCCGAAATAAAATGTGAAAAAAGCTTATTATTCAGCATCTGTCCGAAAATTTTCTCTTCCTTGAATTGTTTGCTGAAAAATTTGAGAGTCGGGAATTATATAGTTGGGAATTTTTTTGTTGACGAATCTTTTGTCGATGAGAATATTAATTCAGTGGCAAGTGCTTCTGACACTTCCTGTATATGCATAAAATTTATATGAAAATATTATCACGTGTCTCGCTCTTTTGATGTGTGGTTTATAGCCAAATACTCATTCTATTTAGATATTAAATGTATGTATAACTAATTTCAATTTAACTACATCTTGATTATCATTCATTTTAGTTCAGGGGTAATTGAATATTATTTAGTACTGTTGATTATGTAAATTTGAGTTAAACACAGGTACTATAGACTCTTGCTTGGTTGTATGCTCTTAATATTTCTATTATACGGCCGAAGAAAACTAATTGTCATCTTAGGTGTGCTATTGTATTTGGTAGCGTAGGAGTGTGTATTATTACATTGCTCATTGTGAACTTGGGTGGTATCTTCGACTCCTTACGTTTCACTGATAATATTTTTGATACTTGTGCCTCCGCAGTTAAATCACTGGTTCTTTAATATGGTATCCCTGACAGACACTCCATCGACACTTTAATCAGTAGAAGGGATCAGAGTAGTGGCAAGTTCTTAATCCATTTACTTCATAACAAAATAGACTCACCCGCACTATTCTCCTATATAATATTATATTACATTCATTCACTTCCCCTTAAGGGCAACTCGATTATCTGATACCTTTGTTTATTCAAGAGCAAGAACTAATACACTAATAAAAGCCCTTTTGACTTACATGATGATCAATGCTAATAGAAGCATCCCAGATCGTTTTTACTTATAATTTATTATTTTCTTCTTATTCAATTATTGTAAGTAGATATTTTTCAAAGTTGTTGATTAAATTTTGTTTTTTTTAAACTTTGGTTTTCTTATGAACTATTATTTTCTGCTTTCAGTATTATAATATTACTAAGGATTTAGTAGTTTGTGTATTCTTAATATATTATTACATTATTGTTGTTAATATATTTGTAATTTTTGTCCTGTTATTGGAGTTTCTTCTTTTGGTCAATAAAGATTATTATTATTTATACAATTTTACAATTTATCCTTTTGTTAAACTCTGTTACTTCCATTTTTTGGGTTTTAATGCTTTAGCTATGATCCTCTTTCCCTGTAAAAGCATACTCTGCATGAAGACACCCACATCTCCAGCATCGACCAACAACTACGGAAGTATCATTTTGGTTTTTGCTTAATGAAATTAAACAAGTATAATTACGTAATGTCACCAGTCATTGCAACTAGCTAATACATATGCAAGTGTCGTTACAACTGCGTGCCTTACAAATACAAACTATGTCGCACCAATCATCGCGAGTATAGAAGCAACTATAAATAATCTGTTAAGGACGTTTATTATTATTATTTTTCTTTTATTCTTTTTTATAAAGTAATATTCTCTGTTCTATGAAAAACGTATACCGCATGTGTAAAATCATATTGGGGATAGGATATATGTATACTAGGCACACCAGCAACAACGCCCAATCGTGGCCGTAGTCATAGTACAAGGAAAGCTATGCTTTTGCGCATCTCTGGATGATGCGTATTCGACCTCTAGTACTACCAGTTCAATAAAGTCGTGAATTCACATGACACTGTTTCAATAAAGTCCTATTAAACAGAAATACAATACAACACAGTAAGAAAATAAAAGCACAATTCTAATTAAACATTAATTCTTAGTAAATTATTATATAAATTTACTAAGAACGGAATTCTAATGAAAATAAAAAATATACTCTAAACAATACTAAAAAATAAAATATTATTTCATAGGTTCAAAAATGCCTCCATCAGCAGCAAGGCATTGTCCGAGTCTATCATAAAAATTTTCTCGCACATTACGAATCACATCGACTGTTACGGATTCAAAAGCCTCTATGATTAGCCTTCTTAAAATATCTAAGTTTTCTAGCCTGCCGACTTGTGCACTGTATATTTTATTTTTGATGTATCCCCACAAAAAGAAATCATTTGGCGATAGATCAGGAGATCGTGGAGGCCAACGAATGTTTCCTGTTCCACTAATGAGACGATCAGGGAAAGTATTCATTAAAAAATGCTTTACTCTGACCGCATTATGTGCAGGACAACCGTCCTGTTGGAACCAAATAATATCCCGATCTATTCCGGTATTATCAATAGCGGGAAGTATCTGATTCTCTAGCATATCGAGGTATTTGTCCGCATTTAACGTACCATCAATAAAAAATTGACCAAGCAAATGGTCACTCAAAATACCTGCCCAGACATTCACTTTCTGGTGATATTGGGTGTGTTTAACAAAATATCTGTGCTGATTTTCCCGAGCCCAATATCGAACAAAAGAAGGATTGTGCTTTCCATTTAATGGAAATGACGATTCATCTGTGAATACAATATTTGCTATGAAATTCTCATTTTCATTCGTCTTTTCCATTACGGTTTCACAAAACTCCATTCTTCTAAAATTGTCATCGAGAAATATTTCTTGCGTTTTCCAGTATTTGAATCATTTTAATTTATTTCGCTTCCATATGTTCGCGACGGTTTTACTACTCACACACAATTCCTCAGCAACACGTCTGGTAGATAGCGTATCCCGGTCTTCTCGTTCCTCAGCTTTAAGTAGATTTACCTATCTAGGATTACACTTTGTGCAATTATTTAAACAAAGACATTTTTCAAAGCTATTCAAAATATGTAATATGCTTTGCTCACAGGGTACGGGCCTGTCTGCAAATATTTGCGGAAATAAATTTATGTAATCCTTTGCAGAATGACTACTATAGTACCATTTAATAATTTGCAGTTTTTCTTCTGGTGTGTAGCGAGGCATTGTTACCATTGACCCCTCCTCTCACAAACACAGAACGACGCTGTTCGACACGATCTCCAGATACAATTTTAGTTGTCAAAGGGAGTCTTGGAAAATGCTTTCTGTCAGTTACTTCTGTCAGTGAGTTCAGTCAGTGACTTCTGTCAGAGTTGTCAAGTGACATTTTGTTCGATAAATGCGCGTCATCCAGAGATGCGCAAAAGCATACCTTGTTTCCTTGTACCATGACTACGGCCACGATTGGGCGTTGTTGCCGGTGTGCCTAGTATACATATATCCTATCCCTAATATGATTTTACACATGCGGTATATGTTTAGTTTTAATCTCAATTTGCTTTATTGTACAAAGGTACAATTAATTAGAACATGTATATTTCTCTGTATAAGTGCTTACCGTCATTTTATTACTTCATAATCGTAAAATAATGTATATTTAAAATTAAATCTAGAAAGACAAAGAGGAACATCAGTCTCCTAATGTAATCTCTCTTTTAGAAACTTCTCTATTGTCCGTTTTAGAAAATCGGTAAAATGCTTTGTCTAAATTACCATTTATTTTCTTTCTTTTATTAACATCATGCCGTTGTAGTACTTAAAAATTCATAAACCTTTGCCGGATTTTCAGAATTATAGATATTCTGTAATTGAAGAAACCCGTAAACGCACAGCAGGGCTCATATATTTATATTACATAATTGTATTGCTATTTGCTCCTTCCGAGAACCTTTAATGAAACTTACAACCCACTAATGTTCGGTTTTTCCAGACAACAATAGAGGAGGTACGGTTTTGTAAACTTACCACCCGACTCTAAATACTGAATTTGTTTGTAACAGAAAATTGAAATGAGTTTATTAACGAAACTCAACTTGTTAGCAGTTAGCTATCATGTACGGTTCAATTTTCCCAATGCAAGAAGCCTACATTTATTCGCATTGTTATTTTATTTAATTGTAAATAAAATTGTATATAACAGTGTAGCGTTATTTCATTTGTGAATAATCACGTAGGTATAACGTAAATTCAGTGAGGAGTTATTCTTTACTACTTCTAAAACAAGAAGATCCAAGTGAAAGAAAAACGATTCACGTCTTTCAAAACAGGAAGACTCAACACAATCATTACTTCGGATCTTGACGAGTGACGAGTTCTTGATAACTAGCACCAAGAGATGACTATTAGTAACGAGTACTAGTGTTATTTGTACATGAGTTACGAGTACTTGAGTAACAAGTAACAAAAACTTACCATTGTTACAGCTCCAGTAATTACCATTTGCTATATTGAATTTATCTGGTGTTTCCTAAACTCAATAAAAAAGGAAAGTCATCCCACAAAGGTTGTCAATGTAATAAAGTACTTATCACAACTAAAAGAAATATTCATGGGTTTATGTTAATTTAATTTTAACGCCTTACATGTTGTAAGCATTTTTTTATTACAATTAGGATTAGTAATCTGAAAAATATGTTGTGTACAAATAAATAAAACATTAAATATTTTCCCTTCCGTACAATTAACTTTATAGGCATGTCGTTTATTAAGGTTGAGGAGGATTCAACTTTCAATAAAATCTAAAAGGAAATCGGTGTTTGTCCATTTCTAATACAATTTATGATCAGTGCAATTTATTGTTCAAAGGTACTTTACTAGGAATGCCTCAACGTACATACATTTATGCGCCTCTTTACTACATCCGTTCCATACACAAACACATTCCTTTCTATGCGAATCCAGAAAAATCATTTACATTCCATCAAAGCAAATTCCTTTTTGTTCTGAAAAGAACGTTCATTCGTCTCTACTGAAAAGAATAATTTCTTTCACTCTATGCATATATTTCAGAAATAAAAAGACCTTCTTTCATCAAGCGTACAAATTGCAAATTCCTGCATGTGAATGTAACAAACCCGTTTGATTATATGTAATTTGTTAGCACCGTCAGCATAATAAAATGGTTTATAAATGCTATATTCACGAATTTTTTCGTCCTTTTTGTTACTTTTGTCACAACGTCATCCGTGTCAGAGGCAATGTTGTTACGCAATTTACCTAAAAATTGTTCTATCTCTGCAATGGTAACCCGAAATAGTGCTAGACTGTTCAGATCATCTTTAATAGTTGAGTTGATGTTTACCACAGCCGATAGGATACAAACGTAGTGGGGATATTATGAAGATAATTTTATTATTAATCCATTTTAGAATAATAATAAACGTAAAGATAGTTTCAAATATTTTTATTGTTTCACTCACAACAATATTGTTTCGCCAAACTTTGGCTTCATCAAGTGATGACGGAATAATGTTTACAACATCATTACAGCGTTATATATACTTATTTTACATAAATGTCGGGGTTCAAAGAGGGGGTGTTTTAACAAATTTAGAAAGACAGTAGAGGGGAGTGATTTAAATCTGTTTGTTCGTACTACTTATTTTCTTATATCTATTAATTTCTAAAGCTTCAAATAAATTAAGTTTTTTCCTTTATCTTTACACGTAAAATTTGAAAAGTATAAAGGAAAAAAAGTACTACCAGTGACAACTTTGGAAGTACAGACGATGATTTAAAACATTAACCCATTAATGGCCAAGCATTAAAAAAATAATCTAGAATGATTTTTTTCATCGAATTTATTTAAAGGCACATAAGACAACACACAAAATTATATAGGGTGTTTATAAAACGAAATGTTGCGTTTACGCAACGTTGGCCGAAACCGATATAAAATATTATTTTATTAATTTATATTATGTATGTTATTTGTTTTTGGATTTATGAAAGTCAGCAAAACAGTCGGGATGCTAAAAGACCTTACACATTTCACAAAAAAAAAAAAAAAATGTCCGATTTTTACAATTTCTGCATCGGCGACGAGTACTTTCAGAATTTTTTCTTATAATATGGCCAATATTGTCGGTTCTAATTTCGTCTGGAAGGCTGCTTTTTGATGGTCGTCCAAGAGATGTTGACGGTCTACTTTTCAAATCATCGGCTTTTGTCTGTTCGGAAGAGGCTTGTCTCTTCTCGGATTTTATTAGTGCCAATGTCAGATAAGATCTGAATTCTATCTGAGTCATTTTGCTGTCATTTCCCAGTCGATTTGCTCTCCATGTATTTACTATTGTACTGTCAACAACGTTTATAAAAAGGGACCAGCACCACTTTTTTCCTCGTACTCTAATTCTGTAGTTGACGATACCATTGTCGTGCAAATCAACCACTCCCATATGTTTATTATACTGTTGTATAACATTAGGTTGAGGAATGTTTATCTCCTTGTTTTCTTTTCGGTTGTATCTATTAGTTTGTACAACTGGATCTATGAAGCAATTGTTTGAAATAACAGTGACCACAGAATTGTCATTCCATCGGGCAACGGATACTTCAGCAGTCGAATCAAAATAAAAATCGAATGAACCTCTTTCTTTCCTGCCAAGAGATTTTACGGTCTCGAGAGGACACTTATCTATTCGGGTCTCACGAATAGTTCCAGTGCCAAAATATCCTCCTTCTTTCAAAACAGTAAATAGTTTGTAAGATGAAAAAAAATTATCGAAAAATATTCTGTGCTGAGAGGGTGATTTTACAACACTTAGAAGACTAATAATAACGTCAACTCCTTATCCTAATTCACTTTTGTCAGTTCTAGCACCTCCATACGGAATGAACTGATACAGATAGCCTTCAGATGAACAGAAACACCATAGTTTGGGTACAAACAGGTTACAGGTTTCCCTTTGATAAACATCTTGGCTGAATGCCTTCCAAAGTATGGCACCATCTCTTCATCAATGGATAAGTTATACGAAAATATTCCGAACTGCAAGTTTCTTTGGTTTATTATTTCAAAAAGCGGCCGGAAAAATTTGTGGCTTTTATCCAATAGGGCATTATCGGACAAATGTAAATTTCTGTTTATGTCTTGAAATCTGTTCCTACTCATGCTGTTTTTCACTAATGGAACACTCTTATCTTCCTCTTTGCTCCAATACATATCCATTTGTGGAAGCGTGTGGTAACCGGTGAGAATCATAATCCCGAGAAAATGTTTCAAATCTGTGATCGAAAACATGAACTCGTGTCTGTTGTTGTCATGAGCATATTTTATAGAATAATCTACAATGAGTCTCAGAACTTCAATGTCAAAATACATTTCTAATACTTCGAGCGGACTTTTCCCTTCCAAAGCTTCTCTCAATAGTCATATCATTGTGTTCATTAGACTCAGGCGATAACGAATATATTGGATGTTTTTTGTATTCCCACTTTGGACTCTCTTTGGTATTGTATTTAGATCTCTTTACTGGTCTTATGTCCGGAGCGCTACTAGTTGTAGCCTCCAATATGCTTGCGCCTTCCTCGGTACAATCGACTTCGGTCGATATTATTTCATAGGTACCAGCAACATCATGAGCCAATTCGTTTCCATTGCCTAAAAAAAGGAATTATAGTAAAAATCCACCTTATCGTAAATATTCGTCTATAATGAGAGCAGTCCGCACATCCAACATTTTATGGGTAGAGTCACTGATTTATGTGTATAAATTTTCTACTTATTTTTATTGAATGAATTGAATTCTGATAATACTGAATAACTGAAAAACTTACCTGTAAGGTAGTTGTCATCAAAATACTCTTCGTCAGTTATATCATCTCCTGTTGGCGGTATTATAGCGACGTCTATTGCACTATCAGTTATATTTTCTAATTCCGCTTCCAATTCGCGTAAAGTGAGTGCTCTTCTAGAATCATTTTTCCACTTATTTTGACTCATTTTACACTTACAAAATATAAATCGCTGTGACACCAGTCAATTCCAGTAACAAACTATTCGGATTCGCACGCGCTGGACGCTAATTGCACCCGTAAGACGAAACAGGTTTGAACAGGAATATGCTGGAGAGTCAACCTCTATACCGCCAACATTGCGTATATGCAATATTAAAATTACCTAGATTTTTCTCTTAGAAATAATTGTTTTCTAATAAAAAAAATTACACCGGTATACAGCTTAATGTTCAAAATTTATAAATCAAAATTGAAATTTTTTAAATAATTCGCGAAAAATAAATTTTATAAGACAGTGCCGCGAAACCCACCGAAAAGTGTTAAATTTAATAAATTTTAGCAGAATTTGTAATAGAAATTTCAGTAAGGCAAAAATGATTTAGAATCCTTCAAAACCTGTTAGAGCTGTTACCATTTGCAGCAAATAATAAATTATCTGCAAGTGTTAACAAAAAAATAAAAAAAGAAAAGTTGCGTTTACGCAACATTGGCCATTAATGGGTTAAAGCGAAAGATGCTTTGGACGTATATGGCATGGATATAAAAGGCGTAAAAAGAATTACCTACTGGGACCACTTGCTGATTTGGTGAATGCGTGTTTTGAGCAAGGCATTGTACCTGATAACATCTATGCGGCGGGGCCTACAGATCAATTCCTATTGTAAACATATTTATACATTACATAATATTTACTTGTTTCATTTAATTTTCAGGAACATTCGTTAGCTGGACGTTTGTTATTTTCTATCATAATTCAAGCATTTCTTTTTTATGAACTTTATGCCACAAAAAATCTTTTTTTTATAATGTACACATGTACATTGTTAATTTCAGGAATCCTTCCAGTTAATACATGTTTATGGAGGGTAGTCATTTTAAATTAATTTTCACCTCACCAGTACTTAACCCGTTTAAAAAATAAATAACCCCTGGTCAGTTTTTGGAGGTACTTACTCCCCCTTTTTTTTTGTTTTTGTAAATTAAATATACCTTAAGGGTTTCTTATTACCCTTTTCCGTGTCGGTGTACCATATGTTTCGGTTGCCTACACAGCCATCAAGTAGTGGGCCCTATCTGGGTAGTTACGACCCACTTAAAATTTATATCCGGGGCTTTTGTTTTGGAACGTTTAATTTTTGTTCGCGCTGTAAAAACATCTGCGTTCGGCGAACGGGGGCAATTAGGACCCTCAGTTTATTCACGTCTCGTTCGACGTTCAAGCGTGCTTGTAATTCTTCTAATCGCGCGGAGGCCGCTCCAAAAATATTTGGAAATAAAATGCAATATGTAGCTGTTGCGCCATTTGAATTCCCCCTTGATAGACGTATTTCAAATGGACTGAATTTTTAGTGTTTGTAGGATCATAATAAAATGAAGATTTAAATAAAAGATAAAAGTATGCAAGTTTCTGCGAGCTGCAGAACATGTAAATCTCTACCTAGATTGGTCAACAAATTTTAAATTTCTTGTTTATCAATACAAAAAATTTATAATTTTATTTTGTATTATATATCTATTAAAAATATAAATTTATATGATTTAATGTTGGTTGGCGTGTATATATTTGTCATAATAATTAAAATCGTTTTGATATTTGCGCAGTTGTGAGCAGAATTATGTTTTCTACATGATTATAACTAATGACAAGTACGAAATTAACATAAAAGATAAAGTAGTTCTAATTTTACGGTAAATGAGAAAGTTTTATTAGCTAACATAATACAAAAATATAAAATAATTATTGAAAACAAAAAGACAAACTAACTGGAGTTTAAAAACTCCTAAGCTTAGTTTAAAACTCGATGCAAATCAAAATGTAATTTTGACTAACAATTATAATTAAATATTGCGGTGTAAACGGCTATTCGTGTCATTTATAGTTATTAGCTTCAAAACAAGCATACTTTGCTCACTATTTTTCGGACACACTTGATAGGCACGGCCAACTAGATGTATTTTATATTGACATTAAAAATGCATTTGACCGCATTGAGTATGGAGTTCTTTTCAAGAAATTGAACCTGTTTGGCTTCAGTACTGCATTTATTTCCTTCTTTATATCATATTTATAAAATACGTTACAATATTTATATTACAATATACACAAATCTCAAACTATCATTACCACAACAGGAATTCCACAGGGGTTCAATTTAGGTCTCCTGCTTTTCATAATTTTTGTTAAGAACTTAACATCTTGTATTCTATTTTATATTAATGTTTCTTGCTTTATATATGAATGTTTTTCTTTATTTTTATGTATTATTATATATTTGTAATGTATGTTTTGTATTTTCGCTCTTATTTTTACATCATATTTAATGTATTTCTTACTTACAAATTTATTTAAGATATTGTGAGAATACTGATGCGGAGCTAGTTTCGGGCGTATACAGTCTCAACGGCCGAGTTTATTGTCTGCCGGCCTGGCTACACGACTGTGCACGGAAGGCGATGCGAGACCTCCTATGTATGCGTACGGAATGCAGTGTCTGGCATCTGCGCATACATAGGCTCGATAGCTCCTCGAGCCGTTCACATATATATGCTATATGTGATCGTATATTCAATGCCGAGCGACCCCGACATATCGGCCCACACCGAAATTAAATAAATGTACTGGATTTGATTGAATGTCATTAATATAGTTTGCTGATGACTTAAAAAAGTGTTTTCCATAGTTAATTCTATCGAGGACTGTCACTATATACCTTCAATCATGTCTTGATGATGTTACCACCTGGTGTGTGGAAAATAATTTGAATTTAATGTATCAAAGTGTCAAATGGTTAGCAGTATAGAAGAAACTAACCCGATAATTCACGCCTACACAATTAACAAGAGGGTAAATATCTTGAAACATTTAGGTCTATTGTTGGAAGAATGTTATTTAGTACTTTGGCTACACTATATGAAAAACTGCATTTAAATATTTCCTACTTGTGTTTAGGGATTGTCAAGTGATACTTGTGTCCCATATTCCCGTTATGTTGTTGATGCCTCAATTTCATTTTATTATATAAATATGGCGGCTTTCTAGATTTTAAAATATTTAAGAAGAAGTAGATGCTCTTGTGAAGTAGCCGTGTTTTTGACCTATTCAAGGTGCCGCTCTCTTTAAGCTTATGAGTGACCCCTCTTCTGCCTCGAATGCCATGTATTACTCGGATACAAATATTTTGCACTCTCTGAATCCTCATGGAGGTCCTCCCGGTTATACATGAATCATAGACGACATCACAATAATTAAAGTGTGACGGCACAGGGCTCCTGCACAAAAGTGACCTCGTTGACTCGTCAAAAAGTTGCCTATTAATATATATCAGTTTCAAGGACCTTATCGCCTTTCTGATGAGATACGATGTGTTTTGTTCAAATCTCAACGCAGAGTCAATATGCAGCCTTAGGTTCTTGATACAATCCGTGATGACGATTTTTGTCGATTGAATATGGATATTCAATGACGACTCGACTAACATGCGCCCTCGCCTAGGACCAAAAACGATAGCTTGAGTTTTATTTGGATTTATTTGGAGCTGATGACCACCACAAAATCTGGAAATGTTTTCCAAATTTTTGTTGATCCTCTCCTGACCCCAAAGGTATTTAGATGGTTTGAATGATTTATATATATAACAGCGTATCATCTGCATACAGATGGTATTTGCAATATCTGATAACGGAAGGCAATGTCGAGATATATATACTGAACAGCAGGGGAATCAAAATGGCACCTTGTGGAACCCCAAGTGCAACTGTTCACAAACATGACCTAAAATCTGAACTCCGACACACATTCATCATTCAATTTCGGCTCTCGAGCACATAAAAATATACGTTAAGTGTGGATAGAAGTAATTGTTGTTTCGGATTCGGTCGAATAATTAATACAACTCTTCATTGAAGCAAAATGCAATTTGATATGATTTTCCGGCATTAAGTGGTAGTTTCAAAAGCCAATTAACACACATTACGCTTTTCAAATCATGATAGTCAACGTTATGAAAGCGAACATACTTGTCTATTTGCCGTCGAGATTTCATTATTACGAATTGCATGTTTCTTTATTATTTTCATCGAACTAACACTTTAGTGCTGGTAATATAAAACTTCTTGTTTATTTTTATTTCCAGAAAAAGTCGGAAACTGGAAACTTTCTTCCTGCACATCGGATTTAGAGCGTCGCTTTTAATTATACATATAGCTCTGGCGCACTACACGGACTCGGTGTGTAAAATATTTCTACTTCAGTTTAGAAAGTATCGTAAAGTGTGCTCTGCAATTGCCAACGTTAACGAGGAAAAGTTTATGCCGTTAACTAGTGGCTTCTAAAATTTACGTTGCGGCTCTTGAAATTGTTTTGAAGAATGCCTGCCTGCTCGAGCAACGTGCAAAATATACGTTCACAGTTCTACTACGGCTCTAGTTCTGCTTTCTAATCTACAACTTTTCAGTTTAGTAAATGTTTCGTGAATGAATCATAATTATATTTAAAATACTGGTTGTGGCTTTTATACATATTACTTACTATAAAAATAAAAAATCTTTTATAGATGATGAGTTAACATTTTGTTCAGTTTGTGTAGTCAGATAAGGCATCAGATTGTAGACTTTAACTCTGGATGTTAGGCGTTTCATATAAAGAGTGTCTGCAATTGAATAGATGAGATTAAGAACAGTACAATTCCAAAATTTTAAATTTTTATCCGATAGAGCCATTCTATTTTAAATACGAAGCGGCATCAAGTGAATAGAAGACCAGTACTAAAATCATTTGCTTAAGGCGGTTACCGGAGCTTACTGCGCAACATTGAAAGAAAGAACAGTACTTGCACTGTTTTTATTCCCAACAGATGCCGTTGTTGATTTTGATCATGTATAACTGATTAATTGGAGAGTTACTTGTTGAAACTTCATTTTAATAATTAATAAGTAAAAAACAAATTTTAGTTTCAAACATATTTAATGTAGACACTAACATATTGCCGTGATCCCTACATTGGTCAGGCATTGTAAAATAAATAAATAATTATGTAATAGAATAAGTAAATAATTTATTAGTAGTAAGTGTAGGTATAGAAAGATGTATCATAAGTTGCATAACCGCAACGGCGTAACATTATAATGTAAGATGTATGAAAAATAAAATTGATATAAAATTTATTTGAAAGGTACGAAAATAAAACTGAAATAAAATTTATTTGAAAGGTACAGAAATAAATACCAAAAGTAAAATTCATGTATTCTATATTTGTAGAAACGAGGAGCACAAGATGCAATTTCAATATACAAAGACAGAACCAAATTTTATACATTGTGTGAGAGTCGCATTGAATATTTTGAACAATAAATCACTATTCATCATGAATAGACGAAAATTTGTAAGAGATTGTTATTTGTTCGACATTTTATGGTCATATTTAATAGTATAATAAATACCTGAGACTTAAATCTAAATATAATTTTAAAAGGAATATGTAAAAAAAGGGTATATTATTTTATTATTCGACACAATGTAATAAAGAAAAGCTTCAGTGGCAGGTTTAAATCCAATTTTGTCCAGGAAAGATTCCGGATATAACACATTAAAATTGGTTCAATCTCATTAAAATCTACAAAGAAAAACAATGTTCAATATTGTTAACAGCTGCATACAAATCAACCTACAAGAAGACGAGGAAAGATGGTTCGAAGATATGGATGAAGTTATCAAGGTCCAGGTTCATAATAACATGATTAATAAAAGGAGCATTCCAGTCGTATGCAATGTTTTTCCTATTATTGTAAAAGCAAACGTCTGCAAAAGAAAGATACGAATAGTGTTAAAAAATAGTAAAAGAATATATTTATATAATGTTGACAGAAGCAACGAATTCATTTATAAACATAATGAAGGATGGCGTTAATGAAAAGGAATGTACCTACCAAGATGAGAATATCGCAAATGTGCATTGACATTAACAATAACAAACGATTTAAGTGCGTGAATAATTTTGTGTAATTTCGAGATGTCAAACAATAATTGGTGCAGGTCAGTTTAGGGAGAACGTTAAGAAAATAAATCTGAGCAGGACAATGCCAACATAAACGTTAGTGTGGAGTGTGTGGCGCTGCGAACAATGTATGGTTTTTTTCGGGCGACCGAAAATGATAAGAAGGCAAGTACGAGAGAGGTACGAGAGAGTCATCGTCGATCCATGGGCGAAGCAGTCTGATTTTAAAAGACGCGGTGAATCTTCGATCTTCATATTTTGATGATTGCAGATGTATTATACATTGCACAGAAATCATCCTTAGCGAATGTATTAAGTTATTTTATTTTAAATAAGTATTTTTCATTTCACAATTAATTTTTTTGTCATTTAATTTAATTTCAATTTTTTTTTATTAACTATCAATATGACCGAACAATATAAAGAGGAATTTGATGAAATATATGAATATCATAAGTAAGTTATACTTTAATAATAAATTATGCTGAAGATGCTACGTGGAAATGTTCATCTTTAGCAAAGTGTTTAATGAATTTATTTAATATTTTAGATGGGATTAGCATCTTCTTTGTTATTAGTAAAAATAAATAAATAAATAAAGGGAGTCTTGTTCACAATGGAGAGAGGCATCGATAACACAACGTGTGAATGTTTGTTAGCGATGTTATCTATACTTTGTTAATAAGTTTTTTTTTGATGCAAAATTTTCATAGGGAATTCAAATATTATACGTAAAGATAGGTGCATTTTTGATAAACAATAGCCAATTTGTGATATGTACAACGTGCAAATATTTGCATATGATAGTTGGTGACAGTATTATCAAGGTGTTTTCCTGTTCTGCGGAATTTTGTATTTTCAAAGACACTTCGTGTGAATGAATGCCTTTGTGGAAGCAAAATCTAGCATAGTATAAGAAAACTATTATTTCTTTGAAATTACACAATGTTAAGATATTAATATAACAAAGAGCGATATTTATTCTAAATCTACATGTTATATTCGTAATGTTATGTGTTTACGTATTTATAAAATACACTTTTTTTCCCTTACTTGTTATTGGAATGTAAAAGGACAATTTCTTTTGCGGCCACATGTGGCAAGAAATTATTTTCATCGACACTATTATTATACGATGTTAAAAATAGAATATAAATATTTTATGAGATTTAGTTTTTTTGTATTAGTAACCTTATCCTATAAATTTTTAAATAAGAAATGTTGTTAGAAAAACAAAAGGAACATCACTGCTAGAACCTACAAGAAATACACGAATGTTAACAGAGATTGAATTAACAAATTTAATAAAGAAATTTTTCACATGATAACGTTATCTCTACATTCGTTTAAATTATGCAGCTTTGTATTATTGTAATTTGATTGAGTTATGCTGGTACAAGATTATCAATTTTTTTTCAATACAGAGTTATAGCATATAGAATTTGATGGCGATGCCTAACGTATAGCAATAACACATTTATTATAAATAAAGAATAATAAAAATTTGTCATCAAATATAATATCCCCACTATAGCAATATGTTTCACCATACTGTGGCTTCATCAGGTGATGAAAATATACAAATTCAATTTCTATTACATTGTTATAAATACAGATAATAGATGACACAAATAATGTTGTTAGGTAGGGGTATTCAATTACAGTTTTAAATTTAGTAGGGGGGAGCTATTTAGGTCTAAATGATCGTTTAATATTATACCTCTTTTACTAAATTTATTTATTTCTAGACTTTCCAGTAAGTTTAACTTTTTACTTTTTTCTTGAATATGTAAAATTTTAAATTGTTTGTTAAATTTATGATTCAATTCCTCAATTCCAGGCAGTGGTTAGCGAAGGTCGAATCTGTTTTCTTATCATTATAGCTTCTTTCATATTCTTTCATTCTGGCTTCAAAAGTCCTCCCCGTCTGTTCGAGGTAAACTTTATCACAATCTTCACATGTTAACTTATAAACTCCTGAGTTCAAGTTTTTGTTTGTTTTGTCTTTCTTATTGTTAAGAGTTCTTAGTATTGAGTTATTCGTTTTGAAAGAGGTTGATTCATTATTCGCTTTCATAATAATAGTCCCTACTTTATTTGAAATGTTTCTCAAGAATGTGATAAGATTGTAATTAGAGGGTATGGTTTTTGTTTTGGGGTAACTTAAGGAGAGTATATTTGACATTTAGAGCTAGATGTGCCATATTTTTTGTATAGAAGAAATTTGGATATGAAGACCATTTTGTTAAGATGATAAAGGTATTCAAAACTTAACCTTGTTTTTTGCCAATGGTAAATGGTTCAAAAATGTATGTGACTTTGACATCCCCAAGGTTATGTTTTACCTAGAACCGTCTCTCCTTAGTCTTATACTTTTTCGCAAATTCTGAACTCTATTCAGAGTTATACAGCTATTACAGCCGCAAGGGTATATAAGTACCCTTTTGTAAAAACATTCCAAAATTCGGATTGAAAGTAAAACTTTTACTCACAGATATATTTTACTAGGAAGATAAAAGTACACAGATTTATTAAAAAAATCGCGTGGTGCTTACACCGTACATTACCTTTAGTGAACAACCTGTATACATTTTCTTAGTTTTAAATACAAACTAAGTATGATCCTGTATATTTCTGTATTGGAAAAATCGAAATAAACTCTGGAGTATTCTAAGTTGCTTACGAATCAAGGTTATATTATTGAACATCATTAAATTTATTCAGAAAATACCAACTGCTTATTATAAGAATTACTATAACAAGAACAAAGTCTTCTTCTGAGTTACATCCCGGGTGCGTATTAAAATACGACCCAGCAAGAAAAATTACGAGAGAACGCGGCATGCCCTTCCATGTTCTTCGAAATTTCCCTTAATTGGAGCACTAAAATGAAAGGCCGCCAAGTGTTTTATCATTAAAAGTTACGGCAGACTTCGATAATTATTATACATTTCCAAGTAGTGGTTCGGCCATTATATCCGCTTTTATAGGCATTCTCTCTTGTTCTTATGCTCGGAAGTCAAAAACCGTTGCGTAATACTTTATATCTTTCAACGTTTCAGCAGCATCATGTTGATGAGAGACAAAAAAAAACATCGTAGCTTTGATGTTGAGACGTTTTAACACAAATCCTCGGTTCTAATTAACTTTTAAATACACAAACTTTGTTTTTACTCGTGACAAAGTTGGGGAAATTTTCTTTAGTCTGCCTTTTGTATTTTACGTTAAAAAAATTATTTTCTATTTTTGAAACGGACTAATGTGTGAAATGATTACACTGACGAGACTGATTCTACTTAGAATTTTGAATGCTAACTCTCAACACATATTGTAATTGGTGTATAAAATTGATATGCAGTTAAGTTAAGTAGAAAGCTGTATTTCAGTAAATTGACATCTTATTTCATTAGCGTTCGTCTAAAACTTAATAAATAAGAAAAAGGACAACAAATCTTACATCACAAAGAATTTATATTTATTAATTAAAAAGCAAGAATTTCTGAATAATTTTAATTTTATTACAAGCATATAATGAGAATTATTTCAAGAAAGAACATTACTGTTGCATTAATATTTTGAATTAAAGCATAATTTTGTCAATTTTGCTTATAAAGAAATAAGTCAGTATATTTTAATGCCGTTCGACGAACTCTTTTTAACACGAGCGATTAACACGGCACAGCTATACCCCAAAACTGACGAATTGGGGAGACACTTTTCTGAAAACCTGGTCCATCTACGGTCCGAACGAAAGTGTCACGTGACGGGGACTACGGTCCCATGTGCCTTTTCACATTCCGATGAGAGAGCGAAGGTCTGTAAAGATTTTTGAAAATTTTCGCACGTGTAGAAAATCAGGCTGCATCAAAACATTTTGCCATAATACCTACGTATAGAATAATTTATACTAGACTAGGATCGATTTTAAAATGGCGGTGGGTCGGCACAGCTGCTAATGACATATCGAAGTTCGGATAAGGTTAAGTTAAACGCACGAAAAATTCAATTTCATATGGCATTTGCCGCTAACGTCAAACTTGGCGGAATACACATAATGACTATAGAAATAATTGCATATGGTGGTCGATCGGCACAGATGTAATTGACAGTCAAATATCCGCGTTAGGTTGACTTTAATGTAATACACTAAATATCAGAATTACACCTGACGTATGATTAACGTTGATTAATGTAAATAATACGATTAATAACCGAGTAAGAATAAGGTAAGTGTACACAATTCGGTGCTAGTACATAATTCGGTTCTATTCCGCTTCAGTCATGAAAACTAAGAAATGTGTAACATATTTCACCCAATGAAAAATTTTGACATAAACGTCCATAGTTCCGTGACCAATATCGTCCGCGTCTGTTCTATGAAACGTATTTATGCGGAACATACCCTAGATGTCAAGCGGACATGTCGCGACCGGCCGTCATTTGAGTAGATATTGCAGGTGAAGTGATAAGGCACCTAGTGAATCTTCATAAGGCTGTAGAAATTGCATCGTAAGTATTTTTCTGAGTACAAATTCACATTAATATTAAATATACTGTTGCGTGCTTTTGGCACTTCACAAGTAATAATTAATTTAATTTCAAAATAATAAATAATATCTATTTGCTTAAATTAACATTCAGTAGAGTACACGCGAATTTCAAATTAATCGTAATATTTTTCTTTTGGCTCACGCTGTATGCAGTTATTATTTCGGCTACGAAAAAATTATATTTTAATCTTAAAAATAAATGTATTGCAATGTCCACAGCCAAGCTTATTTTTCCTTTTTGAATAAATGGCTCTTTATAATGTATTTGCAACTCCGTATTAAAAATTCTTCTAAAAGCATTTTATCAAAGGTAAAAAGAATATTTACCTTGAAGACTAAAATTTGGCGTCGCAAATCCGAGTATTTTATCAATAGCCCTTTGTATGGGGAATGGCGTGAGAATTGAAATGGGCCCGACTTTGAGACGCCTTCCATGCACGCGTTACCGAATATTCCAGAACGAAATGACGTATCATCTTCCGTGCCGGGGATGGGTCTTTAAGAAGGGCAAGCGCTACCAAATTAGAAGGATTATCCATCTAAAAGTACCCTAAGAGAGTCAAACTTACCCAGTGGCCGAGGGTTAGTCTTCGCGGTTCGAATGTTTAAATAAAGTCTAAAGTATTCCGCGGGAAGCAAAAATTGTGTTTAGCTAGAGCACATAATTAAAATTCCATTAGTGAATTCGTCACAAGACGATCTAAGTGCTCTTGCTGTGTAACGTCGGTTGGGGAAATCTGCTGATCTTTGGGACAAGCAGTACCAATCCGAGCTACCCATTTTGGGGATATAATTCACATTTTGATCTTTACCCGACGGGAGAAGTACTCCATAGAAAACCAAGACCTCTTCGACAAGGACCGCTGACAGCCCTGGCCAGGCCGCTATTGAAGCTACAAATCAGTTGTCTCAAAGGTATTTACGCTTTGTTTTTCTACTGAAACACGACCAAGAACTGTTTGGTTATTTGTCATTTTATTATTTGAACATGTTACTCATTGTAATCCGACGGAGAAAGTAGGATCAGATTTAGAAGTTTATTTATTTTTCTTTTTAAAGTAATTAGTCATTGATTACCGAATATTCAGAGTATGTGTTATGTAATAGTATCAGTCATAATATTTGTTATATAATATTCATCACTTAGTAATTGTAAATTAGGTTACTGTAATAAAATTAGACATATATTTGTGTGCT
This sequence comes from Amphimallon solstitiale, assembly GCA_963170755.1. Lineage (NCBI taxonomy): Eukaryota > Metazoa > Arthropoda > Insecta > Coleoptera > Scarabaeidae > Amphimallon > Amphimallon solstitiale. Next base: position 40,921,110 of record OY720676.1, on the reverse strand, counting down.
AGAAAAGGCTGGCGTATTGAATTATAAATTTAGCAATGTAATATTATTTATCAATGAGTTAATTATTTTAACTGAACCAGCCCCCTTTTGTATGTACTATTCTACTTGTTAAATGTTTGCGTAACTTTCAACTATTGTGTAGGATATTCTTACTTTAGTCTAATGTAGAGAAATTCAAAATTAGGAAAATTACAAATTATTTATTTACTGTTATATATTACCTTTATTGCATTTGACGTATGTGTTATTTTGGAATTTTGCATATTGTATGTTACCCATTTTTCTTTTATTGTTGTAATAAACCTTGTTAACTTTTCATTATATCTGTGTTGTCAATTTGATTCCTCACCGTTCATTGTGGTAATAATAATAAGCTCAGTGAAATCTTCTCGCTTCTTTTCATTGACAGCCCTTTAATTGGGAATTACTAATTAATGTGATACTTAATTAACATCTTATAAAACGAAGCGAGTGGCGCCCTAAGATAATAGCTTACTTTACAATAAAATCAGTGAAGCAATTATTCATCAACCACCTAGAGAGTTCAATTAGTAATTTCGAATTATCCATATCATCTATCCGACGGGCGAGGGACGAGTGACAGAGCATAGGGCTCTAGGACCGTAAAGGTACGTAAGTTTTGTTACCTTCTTTTTTTAACAGCACACATACACACCTAATTAGTCAATTAGTAATAAGAGAAATCCCCTTATTGTATTAAGTTTAAAACGACCCCGAGATCACTGGGTGCAGCGTGAGCGGCCGGCATAAGTAGTTTTGTTCTCTGCATCCAGTACTGTTGCGGATTAGTGGAAGTTATTTGATCTTCAGTAATTATCATCGTTAATTAAATTTGTGGTAATTACCCCGCGACAATACATCTAGTAATTACTTACGTTACTGCTAAATGCAAGGCAATATATTTTTATAACCTGAAAATCAATTTTTCAGTGGCACCCAATTAGGTGCATATTTCTTTAGGGTGATACCAAATTCGGTGGTATATTACCGAATTAGGGAATTGCAGAATTTCAGATTTGTCTTGTTTTTATGAAATGATCATTAAAACATTATGTATATTAATTTTTATATAAATAAATGGAACCTTAAAGAAACAATTGAGCTAATTCGGTGTTAGTATTTTTATAAATCTAAATGTTATGATTTCCGTTGTAAATCATCATAATGCACTAAATTCATGTGAAATTCTTGCATGAAAGAGAATATTGACAGCGTCACAATTTCATTAAATGTGATGGACAAGTAATAAAAGATGTTTAGTTTTATTAAATAAACCTCTGTTAATTACTTGTGACCAAGACAATATTATTTTCTAACCTAAAAGTTGATTTTTCTATGGCACCGAATTAAGTACATACTTTTTCACATTGTATCTAATTCGGTGGTATACCACCGAAATAGGGAATTCCAGGACTTCGAATTGGTCTTGTTTTTATGAAATGATCATTAAAAAATTATCTAAATCAGTTTTGATATAATTAAGTGGAAAATTAAAAAACTATTGAGCTAATTCGGTGTTAGCCTTTTTCCAATTCTAAATGTTAACATATTAATTGTAAATCTCAATAATGCATTAAGTTCTTGTGAAATTCTGTCATTTAAGAGCACATTGACAATGTTTCAATTTCATTAAATATGACTAATTAGTATGAAAGAATGCCTAGTTTTGTTAAATAAATAAAATTATGTTAAATAAATCACTTGTGCCCACGGCAAATTTTTCTTTTACAATGAAAATCGGTTTTTCAAACGGACCGAATTATATGCATATTTCATTAACGTGGTACATATTTCGGTAGTATATCACCGAATTTTGAAATTGCAGGACTTCGAATTTGTCTTGTTTTTTTCTGAAATGATTATATAAATTTTTCTAATTTAATTCTTTTTTCATTAAATGAAACCCCAGAGAAAACATTGAGCAAATTCGGTGGTAGTGGTTTTTTAAAACTAAACGTTAATATTGTAATTGTAAATCGTCATAAGGTAATCTCTTCTCGTGTCTGTCATAAAAGAAAACATTGACAGGATGACAATTAAATGACAAATAAATAAAGAAAAACGAAAATAGCAACTTGATAAATTTTTTTTCGTTCAAATTAGTGAATATTAAGTATACTTATTTATAATTATATGTTTCAGCAAAAATGCCAAACAAACAATATACAACAGAAGATCTGTCAGCAGCTCTCAGTGACATAAATACAGAAAAAATGAGCATCTATAGAGCTGCAAAAATATATTCAATACCGGCACAGACCTTCCGGAACAAAATAAAACAGAAGTATACCAAACAAGAATCATCAGGTAGACCAACTGTACTAACTGCCGCAGAAGAGCAGCTTCTTGCGCAGTGGGTGAAGCAACTTGCTGAAGGTGGATTCCCCGTTAGCAAACAACAGCTGCTATTTTCAGTAACAAAACTAGTGCAAGAACTTGGCCGTCCAAATACTTTTACAAATGGTGTACCTGGGAGACATTGGTATGAAGGATTTCTATCAAGAAATCCTTCAATTTCTCGGCGAGTCGCGCAAGTGCTCACAACTGCACGCATTTCAGCAACCGAAGAGAAAATAAGAGCATGGTTTGCTCGAGTTCACGAGTACCTCAATGAAAATAACTTACTCGACGTTTTAGAGGATCCTACTAGGATATTCAATTGCGACGAATCCGCATTCTTTTTGTGCCCGAAAGGTCAAGAAGTTTGACCACCAAAGGAGTGAAGACGGTGTACGTTGCTTCAGGTAACAACGAAAAAGAAAATTTAACTATATCACTTGGAGCCTCCGCAAGCGGCAAATTGATGCCAATTTTTGCATTGTTTCCTTACAAACGGATGCAAAAAAATATTTTGGCAAAGCACCCTAAGGATTGGGCCATTGGAAAGTCGAACAATGGATGGATGACTTGCCAAACTTTCTACGAGTACATCGTCAATGTTTTCTATCCATTTTTGGAGAAAGAAAACATCAAACCTCCTGTTATACTTTTTATGGACGGACATTCGTCTCATTTGTCGTTGGCATTGAGCGAATTGTAAAAACCGAGGAATCATTTTGATTGCTCTGCTGCCCAACTCTACTCACATCATGCAGCCAATGGACGTAGCAGTTTTTCATCCACTGAAAACCGCATGGAAACATAAAATCCACGATTGGAGAATGCAGAACAATGGAAGCCGTCTCGCACGTGATGATTTTGCGCCTCTTCTCCAAGAATGTATTTCGAGTATAAAGGCTGAAACCGTACAACAAGGATTCAAGACATGTGGGCTTTATCCATTTAATCCTGACGCTGTAAACTATCAACGGCTCGTCAAGACATCTTCAAGTGAGAGTACAACTGCTTTGAATGATGAAGTCAATGCTGATGTGTCGACTAAAACAACACCTGATAATGACTTTCTTCGGAAATTTGATGAGCACCTAGGAGCCGTGAAACTCGAATTGTTTCAGCGGTGCTCAGATGAAGTATGGTTTGGTGACATCAAAGATGAGAATCTATTCAATTTTTGGAAGAAATTACATTCAAGAAACAACAATCTTGAGAATGTCTTAAGCTTTGGTGTTGATACATTCACTGCAAATAATGCTCCGGATGCCTCCGCAGAGTTGCACGTTTCGGATTTGTTAAATTTTCAACAGTAATTACATAAGTGGTGATAATTTTTTGATAATTTTAACTAGATGCACGAACCTTTGTTGCTATAGAAATCTCACGAGTGGACGAAGTCCACGAGTGGGATTTCTTAATAGCAATAAAGGTGAGTGCTAATCTAGTTAAAATTATCAACAAAAAATTATTACCACGAATGTAATTCGGCGTGATTATTTTTTAAACAATTAAACAACTTGAAAAAATAATAGAACAATTCGTAAAATTATATTTATCGCTTATGTCATCATAAAATATCATACATCATTGTCATCGGAATAGACAATGATGTATGACATTTCATGATGACATAAGCGTTAGTTAAATGATGGTTTCATTGGTTAATTTGACACACATGATTAGAAATAGACCAATTTGATTGGATTTCTTTTTAATCAAAAAATTATCGCTGTAATTTGCTACTAGCAAATAGTCGGTGTAATTGTGATGTTATTGGTCGATTTCAAACTTTTTCTCATTACGATTGGCTGACATAACAGTTTAAAAAATAATCACTTATAATACCATGAGTAGTCAAAGTTATGTCGATTATTTTTGTGGTGGTTACACGAATGTCTTTCATGATTGCATTTAAATACTACGAGTGCGGAGCACGAGTAGTATTCGCAATTATGAAAGACATGAGTGTAAAGCACCACAAAAATAGTAGACTCAACTTTGACTACGAATCGTATTCGAGAGACTATTCAATGAACCAAATCAATTTTTCATATTAAAATGACTCAAAATTTAGTTACACATGATTACGTTTCCATGTCAACAAAAAAACATTTATGTTTGTCATTAAAATTTTTGGAATCGTGTTCCTATTTAGTTCGTTTCGTTGAATAAAAACTGGTGTTTCTAAATAATGGGAACTGAGAAAAGATTTGGCACGAAATCTGAAGACGAAATCGATGCTGAAATTTGCGAAAATATCCCTTGGAACACGAAGAAATCCAAAGATTCAGTATGGAGACAATTTAGTACATTTTTAACAGCAAAAGGCTATAAACTGGATCAATCTACTTCTCCTGTGGACTTAAATGTCATCTTAAAGTCGTGGGCATGTAATATGAAGAAAAAAGATGGGTCCGATTATAAAGAAGGCGTCATCAAGCACATGTGGAACGTGACGGCGAAAATGGTTCAAGAAATGTTCTTCAATAAGTGGAAAATAAACGTAAACCCGTTTTCTGATGCAATATTTAAGTCAGCACGTGACGCCAGGGATGCTACAAGAAGAAAACTGCAAGCGTGTCCTGAAAAAAGAACCAGCAACGCGGCGGCACTTACAGAACCAGAATACTTAAATATGATACGCATATTAGATGAGAGTACCCCAGACGGTTTACAGAAAAAGTTTTTCTTAATAGCATCTTACGAACTAGCTTGGCGGGGAGGAGAAGGGAGCAACTGTTTCACCTATTACTTCAAGGAGGAACTCGATAACAAGGGAAGAAGAACTGGTAGAATTGAGTATAATCCAGTATTTTCGAAAACTGCGCAGGGGGGAACTAAATCATTGACAGGCAGCAAGTGGTTGATAGAGAATAAAAGCAATACCGATATGTGTCCAGTTAGGTAACCTATTTATATTTAATTTCAAGACGGTATAATTAATATTCTTCTGTTATTTAGATTGTATTATCTACTGAAATCGAAGAGAGGAAAAAATGTGAAAACAGAAAGGATGTTTTTGACACCGAATCCGTTTTGGGATAAAGTTGAGAATGCGGTGTGGTATAAGAACAGTCCAGTTGGTATATGTGAGATCAGTAAATGGGTGAAGTTATTAGCTGAAAAAACTGGATTAGATGTTAAAAGAAGGAAGATATCAAATCATTCGGTACGCTCTTCAACTGTATCATCTCTGGCGAAAGCTGGAGTCGGAGAGCAACAACTGATGAAAATAACGGGACACCAAAATCTGAATTCCATAAAATCGTACTTGCAGCTTGATGATGAGCACCACGAGTCGATTATCACCAAAATGCGAAGAAATTTTACAACAACAAATGTGTCATGTACAACTTCGACATCTGTCAGTAATAGTGACGGTATTAAGCTACAAGAGAAAGGTACTCCCTCGGCTACTCCCAGTGATAGCTCTGTTCCAGAATGTCTGCTGCAGCACTGCAGTAATGTTAGTTTTTCTAATTGTACCTTCAATATTGTTAGTAAATGAGTTACATTAATAAAAACTTTCACTTGTTTAAAATATCCACTTGAATACCTTCTAGGAAGATATAATCGCTGAAATTTCCTGTTGCTATGATACGAAAGTAAATATTTGCTATTTTATTGGTTCATATTTGAACAATGACAGGTGAATTGAATAGTCAGGATAATTCATTTTCCGAATTTCTGGTACAGACTGATGGTAGTTTGATTGCCTCAACCCCGCACAATCTTCCATCTTTAATGCTGGTTGAAGAGGGAACAACAGTAATTCTCCCTGAGAATGAGTCAACCTCTTGTGATATTGAAGCCATATCTAAGTCAACATCCAGCCCCGAAAAAATTGACACTATCGATGCCAGAAAATCAAAATTTCCAACGCCATTCAAAAATGCCTTATTGTGGCCGGAAACGCCCAAAATCGGTAACACAAAGAGGAATTTAAATAGAGTCATACCCACAGTAGCAATTGCTAGCGAATTTATGGAGCATCAACGTCGCGCGGATGAAACAAAGAAGATCAAATTAGAAAAAACGTTGGAAAGATAGAAGAAGAGAGAATTGAATGAGAAGAAGAAAGAAGACCAAACTAAGCCAATACCAAAGAAAAAGTCAAAAAAATCAGTGGACGAGAATAAGTCACCTAATGTTGAACTTATAAGATCAGAAACCATCGCTGTTGGCGACTATGTCCTGATTGTATATGAAGAAGAAAAGTTTCCCGGCGTTGTAATGAAGATAATCAGAAAAAATACAGAAGTAAAATATGAAGTCAAGACAATGCAAATGAGCGGAGCAAATTGGCGCTGGCCTGATAAACTGGACATGCTCGTATATGATGCTGAAGATGTACTTAAAAAATTGGACCCTCCAGTAACATACAACAACCGTGGAGTTTTTGCATTTAAAATTTTAAATTCTTAGAATGTTTCGGTATTTTATAGAAAATTTGTATTAGTTTATTTATTCTAATTCTATTTTATGTTTTTATTTAAGATTCCGAAGCTGATAAATAAAAAATGGTTATGTACGTTCTAAAAAAATTACTTTTTCAATTTAATTTAAGTATATCAGTTTTTTATTATCCTGAAAATTGAAAACTTATTCCTTAGGTCGCGGTACTACAGAATTAGGGACGCTTTAACACCTAATTAGCGACATGGAGAAATTTGTAGCACCGAATTAGAGACATCGGCAGGCGTCAATAATATCTTAATTATAAATTACAATCCGCATTATTATCCCAAAATGAATATTAAAAACTAATCGTAACTAGTCGATTTACATGGGAAAATTTTTTTCACACTTATTCATGTCATTGCTCAGACGCAAAAAAATAAATCTTCGAAAAAATCCTTAGTAGTACCGAATATTGTACACTTACCTTATTCACATTCATCGATCGGTTGTCAAGTATAAATGTCAGAAAGCCGACAAATCAAGAGATTACGAAGGAAAAGTGAATTTTTAATTGAAATGTGGTACCTTTCAGATATGTATTAGTGTGTTTATCCATTGTTATTACTATTTCTTTTCTATACGAATATATGAACAATGCCGATGGATATAATTAAATAAACTTAAAATGTATTATCGCACGTAAGTACAGTAATAAATATAACGATTTTTTTACATTATTAATTAAGATAAATTAAATACAACGACACTCTATCCATTATAAACGTCATCGAAATGTCATCACGATGACAGCTCGCGAAAGAATTCTAGGTACGGGCTATTTTTTGCTTAAAACTGGACGCAAATATTTTAATAAATACACAAAATCAATTACTCTAATAAAATCAATAGCCAACAATTTTGGAACTTCCTTGCTTGCTCTAAAACTAGATGACCTTTTTCTCGTAAATTCGATATTGTAGAATCTAAAATTGAAAACTAAACAATTCTATCAGGTCCGGCTTTAAATAAAAACAATTCTTACAAAACATTTTATTAAAAATTGCGTTGACTTATTTATTTATTCATTGGTTCTTTTTGTTGTAGTGGTATTTTGTGAAAAATTGCTTTGATTTATCTATTCATTTATTGGTGCTTTTTATTATATTGGTATATATATTATGGTATTGGTATCTAATATCTAATCAATGATGACCCAAAGTCCGGACGACCCGTTGAAGTTCGAACTGAAAGCATTGTGCGAAAAGTCGGAAATTTGGCACTGAATGATCAGCGTGTAAAGATCTCTGTCATTGCCAATGAAGTCTGTATATCCGAAACAAGTGTTCTCAAAATGTTGCATGACGATTTGGGTATGAAGAAGGTGTCTGCACCGTGGATACCCAGACTACTTACACCTGAACAAAAACTGTGCAGAAAAGAAGTTTCTCAAGAAAATTTGGTTAAGTTGGAGAGGGCCAAAACATTTTTATCTCGAATTATTACCGGGGATGAGACTTGGGTATATTACTGGGACCCTCCTACTAAACAAGGATCCATGCAGTGGGTTAATAAGGGCTCTCCACCACCAAAAAAGCCAAGAAACAATTTTCTGGGAAAAAACTGATGGCAACTGTTTTCTGTGATGCTGCAGGAGTTTTGCTTATTGAATATATGCCGAGAGGGTCTACCATAAATGGAGAGGCCTACGGAAACACAATTAAAAATTTAAAAACTGCTCAGGAGGAAAAACGTCCGTATTCTTATCCACAAAAAAAACTTGTTGCTGCACGACAATTGTCGGGTTCATAAGGCAAACAAAGTTTAGCAGATAATCAATGACTGTGGGTTTATAGAGTTAAGGCATCCACCTTATAGCCCCGACCTAGCTCCGTCAGACTTCTTATTCAAAAATTTAAAAAAGCATCTCAGAGGAAAGCGTGTTGCTTCTGATGAAGAACTCAAAGAATCTGTTGAAGAATATTTTGCGGGGTTACCGAAGCATTTTTTTTCTGAGGGTATGGGGCAACTGGAAAAAGGTGGAATAAGTGTATTAGTGTTGAAGGGATTTATGTAGCAAATAATTTTTGTTTGTTCTCTTATGTGCTTTTTTTCATGGATAGGTAGATAACATAAAAATACGCCTTCGTATGATACCCTTTTCTGATTAGAAATGTAATTTGCTCTTTTCGGCCAATCCTTTTGAACGCAATAGTTACATCGAACTTTGCTGTTCCACTAACAAATAAAACAACACTATTCTTTTGTAACCACATGGCATGCCTTGCGTTAATCCAACAACATATTAATCAGCAAATATTTTCCAAAAATGTTCCGTATATTTTATTTTGAGTAGTACAGATTTTAAGTTTTCGCAGATTTCTTTAGAATGAACTCGATAAGCAATAGGCACATGCAGAAGTTATTATCCCTTGTATAATAAAACAGCTTTCAAACTTTTTTTCGATTCAATGAAAAGTCTCCACTGGTGACTACTTAATAAACATTTTTGTCAGTAGCCAAAACACGCTCTTACAATAATGGGCGTAACGAAAGTTTTCGGACTATGTAGAATGAAAAATCTTACACCTGCCTCAGAAATAGTGCACCAGATTAGGATTTTTTGCGAATTTTGCCTTTGTTTTATATTATACTTCATCAGAAATCTCATCCACATTTTTGTGTAAAAACCAATATCACCCGGAGTTTCCGTACTGCTAAGTGGTAAATACTCATCCATAATGATTATTTTGTTTTCAGAAAAATGCTATTGTCTGAAATTGCGACAACATATTGGAATTCTTTCAAGTTGAGTTGCAATCATTTTGGACGCATTTGTCCTTTACTATATTTTACGTTATCTTTACTTTCTTATACGTAGTATAAGGAAGTATTGTGATGATGAAAATTTTCGACCTCGAGATTTTTGCAGATGTCCACGTTTTGAGGTCCCCTGATACCAAAAAAGTGGTTTTAAAAAAATGTCTGTGTGTCTGTGTGCCTGTCTGTCTCTGTGTGACCACGATAGCGGTCAAACCGCTGTAGATATCAAATCCAAATTTTGTATTTAGGAATATAATCTCCCTCTTGAGAACTGATTAGATTTTGAGCAAAATCGGCAGACCGGAAGTAGTAGTTTACTTCAGTGAAAACATCGAATTTTGCAAATATTTCGTCAATTACTAAGTTTAAACAAATTTATAAAGAATTCAAATGTACTCAAAATTAAATTTGAGAAAAATTGTTTTAATAAAGTTTTTCGAAATTCCTACCGGAAGTAGGTCTTTTACTCTTATCGAAAATCAGTTTTTTGCGAATATCTCGCAAGTCATGCTTTCTAGGCAGGTACATTACGAGTATAAAAGTACTTAGAATATACTTTTAAATATCTTTTGTATAAAAAAAATTTCAAAATTCTGACCGGAAGTACCACTTTTACTCTTATCGAATAGCGATTTTTTGCAAATATGTCGTAAATTATGCATTCTATATATATTTATGAAGAGTACAAAAGTATTTAGAGTTGTATTTGGAATATTTTTTGTATAAATGAAATTTCAAAATTCGGACCGGAAGTAACACTTCCATACGTATAAGAAAGTCGTGTGGTGGCCACACCTCATTTTTTTGATAATATCTTGCAAAGTATGCATTCTATAGAGATTTATTAAGAGAATAGAAGTACTTAGAATAGGATTTTGAATAATTTTTGTATAAAAAATTCTTAAAATTCTATAATTTGAAACGCTCATACGTATAAGAAAGTCGTGTGGTGGCCACACCTCATTTTTTCGTTCTCTTGTAATGGTGGTGTTAGAAACATGAAAACGGTAAAGTGAAGAAGTCTTTCTTGATTTCTGGCTGCAGTAAGCTGTCGTGGTCGGCCACTTTTCCGTAGGTTCTGACAGGGTATACCCTCCTCGCACTCACGAATTGTTTAATATATGGTACCTACTTCAAGAAATGTTTTTATTCTCAGAAAGGCGTACAATTTGCCGTTTAGGCATTTTGAGAACTTAATTATAAATATGCTTTCGTACCTCTGATTTGTAAGCCATATTGTAACAACTGAGAAGAAAAATGAGGTGTGGCCACCACACGACTTTCTTATACGTATGAAAGTGTTACTTCCGGTCCGAATTTTGAAATTTCATTTATACAAAAAATATTCCATATCCAACTCTAAATACTTTTGCACTCTTCATAAATATATATAGAATGCATAATTTACGACATATTTCCAAAAAATCGTTATTCGGTAAGAGTAAAAGTGTTACTTCCGGTCCGAATTTTGAAATTTCTTTCATACAAAAGATATTTAAAAGTACGTTCTAAATACTTTTATACTCGTAATATACCTGCCTAGAAGGCATGATTTTCGATAAGAGTAAAAGACCTACTTCCCTACTTTATCAACACAATTTTTCTCAAATTTAATTTTGAGTACATTTGAATTATTTATAAATTTGTTTAAACTTTGTAATTGACGAAATATTTGCAAATTTCGATCTTTTCACTGAAGTAAACTACTACTTCCGGTCTGCCGATTTTACTCAAAATCTAATCAGTTCTCAGTTTTATTAATTATATCTATCTACCAAACCTCTAGTAGCGGACAGTTTTGTAAAAGTCGTTGCTGTTGGGGACTGCCGAGGTACATCTTCTTCATATAGAACTGGCTTTGATACAAGCGTCAATCCGAATATTATATACTCTACACATAATTTGTAATTTTTATAAAAAAACTAATAGACAATTTTACTGTATAAAATTATTGAATATAGGAAACTGATCAAAGAAATTGTTATACACTTCCTCTCTAGTGTAAAGTCAGTTTTAGGGTGGAGATTTGAATTGATTTTCTGAAAACTTAAGTAATTATACTGGTTTAACACAGTTTAAATTTAATTAATTTAATTACACAATTGTAAGTAATATGTCTATTCTAGTAATGGGCAAGACCATTTGTTAAATAAAATAACATTTCAATCTTTTTTTATTCCGAACATTTCAAAGCTTAACCTTCATGTGTTCTATTCAATATTATTTTATTCTTAATAAATACCTTATAAATTCTCTTCTGGCAACGAGGAAAGAACTGTTTACTCCGTAATTCCTGCATATTCTGACATGTTCAATCAAGATTTTGCAAATTTCCTTGACAAAATCATAGGAATAGTTACTACTTTATTATTTTTTTAAACTAAATAATTTCCTCATTTAGGTTCATCTAATTCTACACAAGTGCAAATACATGATATTATAGTCCGTACCAAATATCATGAGCTAAAATTCGTGGAAGACCGCTGCGTCATTTCTTGGAATAAAGCCGACGGAAGGCTCTACCTCAACTAGATATTTGCAAGCAGTGGCGTGCCTTGTTTTTTCTCGGTATTTTGTTTTTGGCGAATATTCAGAAAGTATTTGCTGAAGATCCAGCAAGTTTTGTTTGTTGTAAGAAATTAAATCACGAGAAATAAAGCGGGTAGGCCAGCGTCGACTTTTTGTAATAAAACTAATTTCAAATTTAATATTTCTATTTATTTGACAGAAAGATAAATATAATAATAATAAAAGATAAATGTGATGATACAATTTAATAATATACACGTTATCATAAAAAAGAAGTGATAATCAAATACATGCTTACTGTTTGGTCATTCCGTAATATTTCTTCTGATTTATTACTTGTTTTAAAAATTTCTAACGCTTCTAAAAGTTTAATTTTAATCCTTTATCACTGTAATGTTAAATTTTGATATTATTTTCTGAGAATGTGTCGTTATATTCTATTAAATGATTTGCAAAACATTATAACATTATTATAACAGTATATTAATATAAAAGTGAGTTGGGAAATCTTGTAACCGAACATCAACAATTTAAAATAGATTAAAGTAATTGGTATTTAATTTGTAGTGTGTCTCAGATGTTACCAAATAAGATATTATATTGCCATCAATTCATGTAACTCTAGTTTGATAATGACATGTAAAATGTTGAAACCGCAGTCACATAGTGACTAAAAACAAAGTGAAGGTATTTAAAGTTTAATTGAGTGCTTTATTTTACTTAGATCCAGTATCATGAATCTTCACAAAGTAACAGCCGAAAGTGTTATATATTTGCTATAATAATTGTACAGTGAAAGACCGCCGCCTATGCGTGCCTTTTTCTTCTCGAGGGTCGGGTCGATTCCAAGAAATGACGCAGCGGTCTTCCACGAATTTTAGCTCATGATATTTGGTACCGACTATACCAAATACTTCAACCAATGCGGGTATTTTCTGTTGACGTCACAATTATCCTAGGTGAGGGTTCATAATCCAAACAACTTCTTTTTATCGCGTGTAACGTATATGGAGTGAAAGAAGAGACTATTTCAAAGTAATTTTTATAAAAGTTGTGTACATAGATTAACCTTTCTTGGTGTTAGGTATGATATTTGGAATGTATTCTAACGTTCATTATAGTTTAACATATAAAATACTCGTATTTTTAGATTTATAGACAATATATCTTTGTATTTACAACAAACAGTGACTGTTTTCCATGTCTTTTTGAAGAATCTAAATGTGAAAAGATTAAATTACTTACTAGGTAGGTATAAATAAAATCTTTCAGAAAAAACAGCCACAGTTTGATGTAAACACAATGTTGTATTGTCTATAAATCTGAAAATAGTGAAAAGATTTTGTTTGTTAAACTATAGTAAATTATTAGATACATTTTACGACATACATCATACCTATCACTAAAAAAATCAATTTATGTAGACACTCTTTATTAAAATACTTAGAAATACTCTCTTACTGTCATACCATATAATTTACACGAGAGAAAATTGAATGTGCTTTTACTTTTGGAAAAATGTATACGTTATAAGTTTTCGCAATTGTGCAGTGAATACGTCGGCAAAGCATATAATTAATGAAATATTGAAGAAACATGCTCTATATTTCTGCAGGTTAACTATACTCAAAAAAATTTTAGAAGGTAAACTGTCAGTGTTGCAAACCAAGAAAGTGTGACTGAATTTGTTAAAACCGCAACCCCAACATCGAATATTCAATATACACATTGATTCTCCTACCTCCCAAAATAAACTAAATCATAACGATCAGTTAGAACTACAAAACGCAAACAGCTTTATTTGAGTTTCATAACAGCTTAGAGCGAAACACAAATTATTGCAAGGTAGAAAAACAATATTATTCTTATTATTAAAAAACTCAGTAACTTGCGTCCAGGAAAGCTACATTTCTCTCGTATTTTAATTATGACATTTAAAAGTATTCCACCTCGAAACAAAAGATTAAAATTACCTCCGTCATGTTTCCATTGTTCGAGATGCGGACAGCAAATAAAATATTAAATTTCTTCTTTAATATATTCGAATTTCCTGAGGGATGATTGCGAGTAGCATAGCGGGTTCTTTCTTTTATTTTTTTTTTCAGTATTTTTCCTCTTATTCGAGTTTAGAAAATTTCTTATTCATGCGTTCAGAAGTTAAGACATTGGATCTAATTTCGTGAAATATCGAAAGAAGAATGAGACGACGTTTTTCAGATTTTCAATCATCCAAGGGGATCGGTTTAATATAAAAAAAAGAACGCAAGAGGGTCCATATAATTTACGTAAATTACGTACCAATTTTGTTCTCGCTGTGTACAAAAGATGTCGTATATCACTGTAGTAGGAAGCGGATCAACTTACCTGGAACAAAAGAAAAAATAATTTTACATTTAGTTTCGATTCGTACCTTCAGGAGAAAGAATAAAGTCTGTTATTTATATAAAATATTTTTATTTTTGTGAAAATAGCAAAAGAATTATTTAGATGATGGAAAGTGTGATACGTTACACTTCTCTGTTATTAAAGAAATTCCCGTTTAGTTATAACTATCAGATATTGTCTCCAAAAGTATTTTTTTCTACTTCTATCTTTAAAATGCCTTTTATCGTAAATGTTTTATGATGCTAAGTGATCTTTTAAATACGCCTTGACAAACTGTGACTTCGTGCGCTTTAATTAGGAGTGAACTTAGCAACCGAATCTTTAATTGCGAGCTAAAGATCGCTCTAGGTTTTTAAATTGCAAAAATCAATTGAAAGTCAATCAAGTTGGCTAATACTTGTCATCAATCTGTCAAAATAACTCGACACGGCGCGACAACAGATAAGTGATTTTGGTATTATTTTGATTATTTGCTATCGTAGAAAAAGTATAGTGTCAAACACGTTTCATAAACTTGTTAGTCACTCGAGGTTGTTGAACACTCGCTCCGATACGCTTCCCTCGTGATTAATAAAACTTATGAATGAGGTTTATAAAACTTGCAACATAATATACTATTAAATGTATTTTTTTGTGTTGTTATTTTGTTTTTTTTTTTTACAAAAAATTGATGCTATTTATCTTTACTCTGCGGTATTCTATATGAACTGAAGATACAATTAAACACTTTTTACTATGTTTTTTACCACTTTTATGTATGGGGTGTACGTGACTAGATTTAACTCTGTTGAGTCATTTTCAAACTGTATTTTGTTACTAAATCATAGAAGTTTTTCCAAATTATATTTTAAACGCTTTTTATTTTACAAAAATGTGTGTGGAATACTTAATTCTGCTTTGAAATGTTATTTATTTTATATTGCCAAAAGTACTGAGAGAAAGTTTTAAAGTTAAAATGATATTTCTGGTGCTACCCCCTCGCCATAAACAGGTGCAACTATATGCATTCGCAAATCGGCCATCTAAATCTTCGTGCCACGATCTCTCTACACTTTACCTGCACAGATATCTAACTCCTTCTTAATTGGAACACTTTACCACAAATCTTTAACACGGGGTAGCTCGTCGCCGCTATGCTCGATGCGGAGAAGGGGTGGGTTAAGGATATGCCCTAAAATGATAAAAATAGCGCCAGCTGTCATTTAGATTTTTGGCGAATTTCCTGAGCGTGATCTCAACCGGTAGAAAAGAAAGTATGGTTCAAATTGTTCAACCACAGTCAATAACTAAAGAAAACAATGTTTCGTTAACATTTAAATGTGAGATGAATTTAATAAAAAAGAGTGAAATATAACCCTCACGAAATTCCATAGGCAGGTTTAGATTTTATTCCTCCAAAAAAAAAAAAAAGATTTAAAACTGAAAGTTATAGTCTATTAAAAGTCCCCGCATTTTAAGATTGTCTTTGTATATTTATCCAAACAATTAAATAGCAAAATTCATTTAATATACTTGAATGTAATTAAAAAAAAATCAAAAAATTGACATGAAAGCCGTTTACAGAAGAATACAAAAGATATCGCGTTTCGGCTGAAATCACAAAACAAACCTTGAACAAGTGTTTTAAATTAAATAGCAATATATAAGCTTCTACGAAGCAAACGGCAGAAATAGAAATTTTAAGTTTAAAATAAATTTAAAATTAAATTTATATCAAAATAGGAATTAATCTGACATGATAAATAGATTTTCCACGATTAATGACAAATAAAATTCACAAAACAAAACTAAACTTAATATGATGCCTATACCTAAACAATGCTATATTGGAGTCAATGATATAGGTTAGCTTATATGATTGAAATGTGTAATTAAAGAAGTACCTGTTGATTGTTATTGCGGAATAGAAAAAATATACAATGTAAACAACGCAAAAATTAACTTTTAAATTACTTTATTTCAGTGCCACTCCTAATTCCTAGAAAAATTTTTGATAATTCAAGGGAGATTCTGTGCGCAGAGATAGACACAAAAAAATGGCATTTAAATGGGGCCGATCACAAAATCGAAAAACTTAGCAATGAGAGCAAACGGACAACAGAAGTACAAATAAAAACTCAAAAGCACGCCAACTGGGCCTTACTAATTAATAATCCAGAATCGCATCCGTAATTTTTTTCAGATCAAAAATATACAATGTAACATAATTATCCCGTTTATTTAGGTATCGGCGATAGGCTAAAATAACTATTCTTTACAACAATTCGCAACACACAACAGTAAGCTTTTTACAAATCGCAACACGTATCTATCCCCCAAACAATGACCAAACGTAGGAAAACACGCCTTTAAAAGAGCAAGAAATAATAACTGAAGCTTAAAGGACGTATAATAGTTAAAAATTAGTGAAATAAACTTAGAGGCAATAACTGCACAATAATTCAATTAAATACGGAAGTTCTAAAATATCACCGAAATCTACACTAGGTCAATATAAACAACTTAAGGATGACAACGGCCGATGAAGCAAATGTTCCACAAAGAAAATAATAAATAATTAATTAGATAAGATGAAATTAAAACCGAAAATTAAGACTTTATCGTCAAATTAACATACACAAGCTTTAAAAAACAAAACAAAAAATGTAACGCCGGTCTACATTTTTGAAAAGTGTTTTTATATGACAGTTGCTCATAATTAAGCTGAGAACACTTTTGTCCTCATTTAAATTTTTGTAAACTAATAAATAAATCTGTATTCACAAAGTATTATCTTCGGGTTGAGGTAAATTGCTATTTCTGCCTTGCTCTTAACGCTGCGACTTTTAAGCTTAAGTCTATCCTCTATTATAACATTCTTGATTTAACCTTGTTCGTATAGAGACACACAAATACAGACATGCTTCCAATGTTTTCCATTCTGAAACTAAGATTTATTTCGGATGCTGATTGAAGAATGAATATTATAAGCAAAATAAAATATGCTAAAATTCGAAAATCTTATACTTGAAGACATAAGTGGATAAAGTTGTCATGTCAGATTTTTAAAGTTCTCAGTAAATTAGCATAACGCATCGTAAGCTGGAACTTTTTTATTTAGTTTTTGAATGGAATGATTTTAACTTCAACAAATAGATACAAATGGCTTCTTTTCTTTCATGTATTTTCATATTAAACAAAAACATCCATTTGTGGAAAAATGAAGTTACAGTGTACATAACACCTTCATCAACAAACTGTCAGCTCGAAGCATTACCTGTTTTACCATGAATGAAGGTGTCTTATAACTTGTAATTGTAAGTATTTTTTGAGGATAAAGAAAAAAGCAATAGGATAAAATGCAACAGGTTTCACTTTCCAGTTCTAACTATTTCATTTATTGAAAAATCATAAATTGATTACAAACTTGAAAGAAACGAGGAATGTCAAATTAAATAGATATATGAAAGAGAGAGAATGAATAAGTCTTTATTTTGGCCTCGGCATAAATCAGACCAAATTATTAAGTGCTCGTATTTCAGTAACTTGCAGAACCATAATAAACAACGTTCGATTTCATTACTGCCTCTATTGGCAATGTTTTCGTCCAATTAAAAAAATACGACTTATGTCCAGAATGAGTTATGCAGTGAATACCAAAGTTGCAAAACCACATTTGTCTTCAGTAGAAAGCTTTGGATGTCGATAACTTTGGTAGTGGCATGGTTTGTAGTAAAACCATTGTAATTTATCATTAGTCGGTATTTGCCTATCTGACTTTTGGGAATAAAATGTATATTCATAGTTTTGTTTGTGTTCAGCTGTATCTACTCCAGTATCGCATATGCTACAAGAGTCGCTTTTTGGGCTGGCAACAAACAAATTAAACTTCGTTTCAAAAATATTGCTATAGAATGAAAGTTTGACCACGTATTTATCGTCCAAATTGTTCTCCTTGCAATGTTCTAAATAAAGCTGGTGAAGTCAATTCACATTAAGTAATGGAGACAGATATTTTTTGTTATGGTTTTTATTGCGCGAATAATGTAATCGTCCAGCACGAAACATGCGTTCTTGCTTATCTGGAGACGGAGCAGATTGGTCACTTTTTAACAGTTTTTGCGTTATTATTATTACTTCCCAACGTGATATGTTAATTTCCAAAGATACATACATGACAGTTCACTATTAATCTGTACCCTTCGATTTTTGAGTTAATAAAAGTGTCGTGTAACAAAAATGTGACATAACTCTCTTATCCACTGAATAATGTCTACAGTATGTACGACATGAAACATTTATCACCTGAAAACTATCAGATAATAAAGAAAATATGGAATCGGTGTTTATTGAGTGTTAAATTTACACCAAAGATGCCCAAAAAATGCATTCATTCATTTTGTGAAAAAATGTGACATGACACCTTTATACACTTATGTCTTCACTTAGTAGATGAGTATTAGACGAGCCCTCTTTATGTTTGACGTACTAGTTTTTTTGTGCGACTTGTGTTGTAAAAGTATTCAGCAACTGCTGACAAGAATTCCCTAAAAGTCGATATCAACTTCCAATGGTCATTACAATATATAATACTACAAATACGTAACATCCTTTTCATTGTAGTTTAACGCGTGCTTGCTATTATCATCGTCTGATAAACAAGCTGGAGAACTTATTAGAAGAGCTCTAAATGTTATAGAACGTTAATGATTGTAGTACAAGGGCGTTTTTCTCATACGAGTGCATTGAAATGGAAACAAATAGATCGAAAGAGATAATTCAGAATAAGGACGACAAGATCACCTGATATTTTTCCTTTTTCCTTGGGGAATACATATATGGCTATCATTAAATCGATGTATCCATTGAAACGAAATGCTTCTAATTCGAATAACGGATTGGAATCGTCTATTTTTACTGTCCAATAATGACAGTTTTCCATCAACTTCACTATTTATCCACATGACTAGATTTAGATATTTATATAAAAAAGTACTAGAACGTAATAAATATATCACTATATAATAACGCGGGACAATCACTTTCATGACTAAAACGCACGTCTCAGAAGTTTCAGTACATATTTTTTATTATATATATCTCTACGTGGCAATATAAAATATCTGATATTCACGACGTCCACAATCGACGCGCAGCTTCTGTGACTTGAGAGTTTTACGACCGATAAAATTCACCTTTTACATGCTTTCATCCACCAGTGACGTCCCTAATTCAAAGTTAAACTAGTAAAATTGATGAAGCGGTCACATATTCCGTCTATCCGTTACCTGTTACGCTCTTTTCATGCATACAGAATGTAAAATATCTATTATACAAGGGTGGTTTGAGTAAATTTCTGTAAAACGGCACAAGTAATCTATAAACATTATTACTGTCAAATGCTAGTGTTAAAATTAACGAAATTCTGTAAATTGTAGCAATCAGCAAATTATTAAATATAATATAAAATCTTTCAATTTGTGGTACCGTTAGAAGTTCCTTCCAATTATTCACTATAATCCTCTACTGAGCTATTATTCAATGAAAAATCCACTATATTCTTTTGCTATAAATCGAGAGTTTTATAGACCAAGTAACCCAGAAATGATAGTCGATTAGTTTCATTTCTGTTTAAAAATAAAATCAAAATCAAATAATTGACATATCGTAGAGTAAACTATTTACTAGTCATTCTAGTAAAAATTCGCTTCTATATAATAAATGTAGAACGTGCTTTCTTCATTATATTACCACCAATGATATGTAGAGAAATCTTATACATGATACACTTTTTGTACTTTCTAGTGCATACGAGTTGTGTCAAGCTATTTAACAAAACTGAATGTATTTTTGGGGTACTTCGTATCTATGGAATATCGACGAAGACTTTTCGTTAGTTGAAAAAAACGAAAGGTAAGCGAATTGAAGTGGCTAAAGAATGGGACAAAGCGATACTAAATGCGATAGAAGCCATCACCATTTATTTTTCAATGAATTTCTTTACAGATTTCAATGAATTTCTTTACAGATTTCAAACAGATACTCAAAAATTACTGGGCTCTAGCCTAGCATACAATAGACTCCTCAGATTTTTTTTATTTGTCCAAAAAAAAATTTTTTAGGCAAGTGCAGTTTTTAATAAATGCTCGTCAATTGTTTATTATGACAAAATGACGTTTAATTAAGTCGAAAGGTGAAATGCATTTAATGTGTTACAGAAACGAGAGATGGCGCTGATTTTAGTTCCCGTTTTTTTCCCAAAAACTATACAATATATTAGGAATTCTATTGCTTAAGTTAAGTGTATTTAGAAATGATACAACGTTTTACTTTTTTTATATTTTATTCTCTAAAAAAATATATTTAATAACCAAAAAAACAGACAAAAAGAAAATTCGAGAAAGGGCGACGTTGTAGAGTTAATTTTTATGTACTTTAGTGTTTTTATTGTTTTTCTACGATGAATATTAACGTCCGAAACGCATATTTTTATTATTTTTCCGTCCCTTTACACACCTCACCACTTCCCATCCCGAACGCGCGAGATCACGATAATCGGTCGTGACCACATATCTTGATTGAAAACTGTCACAAACCTGATGCAGTGCAAGTTATCAATTTAAAGTTTTCACATTTGTGAGTTCGTTTCTGTAGTGATAAAACAGACAGGAATAACATGGATAAACGATACTCGATTAAGGGAAGAAACCATCTTCAACTTAGTGTCAAACGTAATAATGAGGTGTGGTCCCCTTCTTCTTAAAAGTATGAGCGTTCCATATTATACAAAATTGTTCTAAATTGTTTTAAATAGTTTTATCTTCTTAGAAAAATAAGTCAAATTTTAAGAATTTTTTTATATATAAATTATCAAAATCCTATTATAAGTACCTAACAAATCTTTATAGAATGCATACTTTGCGAGATATTTGAAAGAAATTGCTATTCGCTAAGAGTATAAGTGTTACTTCCGATCCGAATTTTGAAATTTTATTTCTACAAAAAATATTGCAAAAGTCAGCTCTAAATGCTTTTGTACTCTTGATAAATATATATAGTATGCATAATTTACGACATATTTGCAAATAATCGCTATTCAATAAGAGTAAAAGTGTTACTTCCGATCTGGATTTTGAAAATTTTTTTACAAAAGGTATTTAAAATTAAGTTCTAAATACTTTCATACTCGTAACGTACCTGTTTAAAAAGAACGATTATTATCACCAGGTACAGGAGGAACTTCATGTAACAAAAAAAGAATTCTGTGAATTTGTTGTGTGGACCCCCCGAAAGACATACATGTTGAAAGAACTTTTCCAGACCAGGAACTATGGGAAAACAAGATGCTTCCAAAATATTTTTTTTTTGAGAAAGCTCTCTTGACCGAAATTTTAAACGCCAGAAAATGCAGGAACATGAATATAAGGGAACCACACAATGGATTGCCTCCAATTTTCCACCAACACCCTTGCCATCAAAGTTTAACAGGCTTTGTGGAGCCCTAATTTCTGTTGATATCTTTGGGCAATGTAGTTTATTGGAAATGTACTTTTCGTCAAAGTCTTGACCGATGAGGATGGTATACAAAGTGTCGACTGGCATTGTTTTTTACTTTGCGAATATTTTCTGGTTCATAATTCAATAGATGCTGCTTCAGATAAAATTCAAAACTATTGGTGTATAGGACAAATGCATGCTAAAATAAAAAAAGAATTAAAATTACAGGCACTGTAAGAATATAATACTATGTCGAATTGTAATACAACAAATTTAGACTAAAATTATTTGACAGCACTGAACACTCCTATATTTTAAACTGAACTTATCTTTTGACTTACAGGCTCTTATCCATTTATTTGCCAATTCCACATCTCTCAGGAAACTAAAATATTGTATAGTAGTTCTCTTAATTTTCCTATTGTAATTTGAGCACCAAAAAACTGCATAACATCGCATTCTTAGATAATAATAACTAATAAGAGTCGATCGCAATAACTGATAAACTACCACTACAAACACACCTAGAAATAACACACGTACATAAATACCCAAACATGAAAACAAATCGTACTTGCTGCTTCGAAGATGACGTGATGACAATAAGTCAGATTTCTGACACGCCCTCATACTTATATGATGGTGTTCTTGTCATTTAATTTAAAAATTACCCACCTATCTAAAGAATGTAGTATACAAGCTTTGAAAATAAACTCTTATGAAACATACCATAATTACTAGTTTTGAAAACCCGAGGGATTTTCAAAGCCGGTAATTGGTCTGACTATAGCCTTTTTGGACTTCTATCATAACATCTATTTTCCTTAACTATTTATTTAATTAATTAATTTATATTAATTCTATTAGTTTTAGTAACTCAAAACAGTTGTCCCATATTTGCTTCTTTTAGTATTGTATAATTTTAAAAATTAGGAAACGATCCATCCACTAAACATTTACGTAGACGTTTCCACACCTCCCTGTCTCATAATTACGCATAATGGAATATAACCACAACTGACCGTTCTGTGTAAAAAGACTACATGAAAAAGAAGCATGAGAGGAATTTACTATTTGTGTTTCGGGCGGTAATTTCCATCAAATTTTTTTCTTTTTTGGATAATATTTAAAAATATTCACATGCGCCCTTCTCAGAATTTTAAAAAAAACATTGGTAAAATACCGAAATTAAACCAAATATCTCAACTATTATAAAAAAGAGTAAGATATTGCATCCCTTTAGAAGAGCATTTTAAGTCATATACTAATTTAAAAAAGGAAATAGGTTTCGTAATTTGTAGTAGTTTAGAATTTGTAGAATGAGGACATATTTCTATCGGCTCTGCAAAAGTGCAGTGTCAAAAATAAAATATTGCACGTTGTTAAACATGAAATTGTGATGATGAAACTATTAGTAAATTTCATCGATGGACAAAATTAATGATTAATCATTTGCGTAGGTCAACATATATAAAATATGTCATCCAATAAGTGTTATGTTTGACAATTAGAATTCAGAAGGACGGAAAGAACGGTAAAGTGTTTCATATGTGAGGAAGAGAGACATAGCAAATGCGCGAAAGTAAGCGATGAGACAGCGAAAAAATTAAGTGAAACGATATAATTACATATTGCCGTGGTCTCTTGCATATTAATAAGATAATAGTAATAGCATTAAGATTTAATTTAAGTATATAAAATATAAAAGAGACAATAATAATGTTTTATTGTATTCCAAGATTTAACATGAGTATATTGAGTTGCATACATTTTAAAGTGAGAAAGCATAGACATAAAAATGAATTTATATTTACAATTTAGATATAAACCAGGTGTAAAATAAAAGACGAGATAAAATTTAAGATATATATATTTCTTTTATATAAAAGAGAAACAAGATGTATGGTTTGTGTATAATGAAAAACAGCCTGACTTTATAAAATGCCTGAGAATTGCACTGAACATTTTAAATAATGGACCGTTGTTTAAAAATAAAAAAGAAATGAAAGCGAATAACCGAGAAAGGGTTATGCTTAAGGATGGAAGTGTGATAAGAATTAGTCATCTAAATGCAATAAGATTGTATGAAGAAAACAAAATTCGATATGCACGGGAGAAAAATATAACTGAATAAATTATGTAAACTTGAGAACGTGCATAAGGTAATAAAACTTTATCAAATAAATCATGCAAAAAGGTTAAAAATTGACCTTAACTTATGACTATATAAGTAAATAAATAAAAATGGATATAAATAAAGATATTCTGAGACCATACAATCTGCAGTAGTGTTTTTATAAACGACAGCTGGCAATAATAAAATACATTCATGAATTCGTCTATGTAGTATTATGTTTCATAGGCTGTAGAAAGGTTTTGTACGGTTTTGATGACCTACAAAAAGAAAATATAATGTAAACTTGGTTTGTAGTTTATTACAGACAAATATATCACTGTTGGAAAAGTCCTGGATAGAGGGAAGCAATGAAGGGGCAAACCAAATGGATCATGGTAGTACAAGTAATCTTATTAAAAGAATACCTGTTATTTACAATGTATTTCCAATATTACCGAGAGCTGGACATAAAACAAAAATAAGAATTGTGTTAGCCAATGGAAAGAGGAAATATGTGGCAAATAGTAAAGAAGGTAATAAATTCATAAACAAATATAAAGAAGAATTATATTAATACAAATATACCTACGTTGGAGAAATGCTGGACAATTTGTGAGAAACTTTTAAAGTGCAAACGGACAATTCTCGGGGTGTTGACATTTGGAAGTGAGGGAACTGTCAAAAGACAACAAGTGCGTGTGTGTGTGTGTTCGAATCACAACGGCAACCTGAAAAGCAAAGAGCTCACTGAAGACGCAGGGTGACAACTCAAATGGTAGTTTCTGAGGATGGCGTTGAGAGCGGTCACGTGTTTTTCCCGGGAATATAAATTGAAAACAAGAATCGACAAGATTCATTCATTCATTGATTGATTCACGAATTAGCTGGTTATCTGAAAAGAGAATAACAGTAACTTAAAATCGTAGGGTTAGATACACCACGATTCATATTTATTTCTTTTGTATTAGCGTATTAATTTTTATTTGCACTTAAGTTTCATTCATTTATTTTCTTTGGTTAGTTGTCTTTGTATTTTTAAAAATAATGGAGATGCAAATGGCAGAATTTGAGAAGTTTTTCAATGATTCAAAGTAAGTTTGATACAAAGAGTTATCAATGTGGCTATGCGTGTATTGAAATATAACGTGCAAATGTATATTCAATATAACGTTGTGCAACAGGGATAATAAATGTTTTCCTGTAATAGTAATAAGCATTCATTAGTTTCAAGTTTACAAAAATGAAATTATTAATGGGGTTGGGTGTTAAGAGGATATATCGTGCAAATGTATATTTTCTGGCACTTAATTAGGCATCATTAATGTTTACAATAATTTTTGATTATAAATTAATGACTTAAAATGAAATTTTTAATAAGGAAAGTGTTTCTGGGTAGCGGACTCTGAGATGCTAGATATAACACGTGCGAATGGTTATAGATAGTAATCAGATTCAAGCTTTTTCTCCGAACATTGAACATTGCGAAGTTCTAAGTTTGTCAGAGCATTACATGCGAATATAATGTCTCTGATGGAATAGAACTAGCATAAAATATAAATAGTATACAAAAGTTAATTGAATTTTATTTGTTTTGAAACAGGAAAATATTTTAGATTTCTATTTGATTAAATATAAGAAAAAATATATTCGTACCATAAAACGTTACAACCTAGAACAAGGTACAAACGTTTTCTCTTAATTATGTTTCTTTTAAATAAAATGGTGAATATAGTATAGCGATGCTATTTATTATGTAATAAATGTTAAATAAATTATACAATTATGTTTTATATGGTTTCTGGTTTTCATTTAAATAAGCTATAACCTTATCCCAATCAAAAGTAAAACAAGAGATTTGACGAGAGAGGAGAAATTTAGATACACTGATAGAATTCACGTGTACTTATAAAGTACGTGCTGTTAATATAAATAAAATATACATTAAGGATAATAAAAATTATCATCATCTTTATTATTTATGTTGCTGGAACAGCACACAACATAATTTATTTGGCAAAGCCTAATAAATGGCAATACTACAATTATCATATTCCAAATAGTCATGTTGCCACAGCAATATGTGTGCGATATTTGTCGTAAACTAAAAGTTGGCCAAAAAATGAATGAAATAGATAAAAAAACTTAATGATTGCCTTCAAACAATTTCAGATCAAAACATATTGATTCATGAAATATTAAAGTCTATTTCTATCGCCGGAAACAAAACAGAAAAAAGGACTTTATACAGTGATACTGTAAAAGATAATAATGATAAAATTATTGTAAAGCCAAAAAATGAAACACAGAAAAGGCAGGAAACAAACACAGAATTGAGAAATAAAATTGACCCTACTAAAATGTCTGTAAGTGTAGAGACAATAAAAAATATAAGAAAAGGTGGTATTTTGGTTAGTTGCGGTGATACGACTTCCAAAGAAACATTGAAAAATCATATGAAAAAACAATTGGGAAATAAATATGATGTGTTAGATCCTAAGCTTAAAGATCCACACATTATTATAGTAGGAGTGGAAAAAGAATATATTGACATGCAGCCAGACGACATTATGTGCGCAATTGTTAATCAGAATGACTTAAAAATACTAGGAAGTGATATAAAGGAAAAAGTAAAAATAAATAGGAAGTATCTCAGTAAACGGAAAATGAACTTTGGTAACATATAATTGATGTAAATTCGGATATATTTAGAAAAACGCTACAGAAAGAAAAGATTAATATTGGATGGAAGAAATGCGATATATATGAATACATAAATACAATAAGATGTTATAATCATTTTGTGAGAGATTGCACAGTAACTAAAGCTTGCGGTATGTGTGCAGGTGAACACTGTACAATTGATTATGTTAATGGTGTTGGTGAGGACGAGAAGTGTATAAATTGTATGAGGATGGTAGTAAAATTAAAAATTCATTTGGATGTTAACCATAGTGCATTTGGCAGAAACTGTCCTAGTTATCAACGAATTCTAGAAACACAAAAGTCTAAAATTAAGTATATTTAGTGCAAGACTCATAATTATAATACATTCTAGAAAAATAAGTAATTTTTATATATAAATGTGTACAGACAAAAAAAACGTTATAAACAGATAGAAATTAGAAGTTGTGTATCTATAATCACACTATAATTTAAAGTAGGTTAGATAGTAAACGTTGCACAATTGGTATTTGTATTGAATTTATTGTATGCATTAATAGAAAAATGCTGACATTATGTAATATACCGTAGTCGTCAAATTTTAATTTCAGTTTATACTTCTATACCATGCAAAAGATGACCTTATAACATGCAGCGATGCCTGCTTGCTAACAGTGGTGGGAGAGCAACGCAGCGCAGTGTCGCGGGGACCCTCACGCCTTACATTTCATAGGAAAGGTTTGTCGAGTGTACTGTCTTGGCAGTCTCGCTTATGTTTATCTTTAGTTTATTTAGTCGCGCTCTTTTCCTCTTTCTACTTTCGTATCAGAAATTAAAATATGTCGACTACGGTATGTAATGTAAGTATATTAGTCCATAAGTCTGCTTACTGTTATTTTCTTTATTAAGTTAAATTGTTTCATGTAAACAACAAAGTATTGTCATATCAGCAAATGTAAAATAATAGCAATTGCTAAATAAACGTATATTATTATAAAAACGGGAATAATTTTCCGATACTTTTATCTTTCTTGCACACTTGGCCACCACCTTTCGCCTTAATATATCAGAAAATATTTCATAAAAAAATTACAAGAAGATTCTTGTGTCTTACCTAAATTTATGTAGAAAGATAGCTATTCAACATTAAAATTTCCCTCGTTAGTGTGCCGATTGACAAAAGCGGAAGAAAAAACTCATTTTCCAAATTTCAAATTGCCCACGCTGATGTCAGCGATACGTCAAATAATAAGCTCTGGTATCAAGAGATACAAAAAGTAATTTTACGTGGCCTATCTATTATGCGGCTGGGCCATTGATGGCAATTTGTCCTCCAATTTTAAAAGCCATATTTCTACATTGGCTTGTAAATATCGGTACTAAATGTAATTTATGTGTAAGAGTTTGCGCGATATAAAAAAATAAATGGCATCCATCGCATACATAGGTATGCTCGTACGTGCTCTCGTAAATTTTACATTTAAATTTTCGCGTTTTAGTTTTCAATTCAATTTCAATGCACAGATGTGTTACTTTTTCGCTTTATCAGCGTGACGAGTGGTTGTACCTTGAAAGAAATTCTAAATTACGATCCAGTAGTTTGTAATAAGACGGGAAGGCGTTTGATATTCTTGAAAGAATTTTATGTGTACATTTGGGCTTTATGACACACGCAATACGAACTACATTCGATGTGACGCATGACGTTGCTAAATCATCAACATTTTGTAATTCATACATATGGGTCGATAACCCAAACAGCCGATACACGTCATAAAGAATAATTTCGGTCCAAGTAACATTAAAGTACAATAATACCTACTAATCCTAATATTATTCTAGCTTCCGGTAACGTTTTATGTTACCAGAACTGTACGCCGTTGCAACATATAAAATGGTAACATTTTATTCTGTTCAATGTCATACTGTCATAGTTGTTTACATTTTTCAGTCACTTCATTATCATACGTATTTCTTCCATTTTTACTATATTTATACGCCGATTTCATTTTTAACAATCAGTTGTTTTCACAACTAAATCATGCCTAATCCGTTAGGTAAGCAAGCGAAAGAAATAATTCTCTCTTTAATCGGGTATTTTGAAAAAGAACGCGATAATAATGCGCCATTGCTACCCCTAACAGCAGTTCGAGAGGTAATATTTTCTGTTATTTATAGCTTATACAATAAACGTTTTAATAATAATATTTTTCATTTAGAGAGTAGCAAGTGCTTTAAATATTCACATTGCAACTGTAAATAAAATATCATCTACATCAAAACAGGGACTTGGACCATCTAGCCCAAAGCGAAAACGGCCTAGAAGTAAGCCTGCTGTAAATGTTGATGACTTTACTCAGTGTGCAATAAGAAATACAGTATATGACATGTATAGAAACAGTAAGAACTTAAGGATTTACGTTTATAAAATTAATATTTGAGTTTTTTACAGAACAACATATCACGCTTCATTCACTGAATATTACTCTTAAAGAAAAGGAACTCTTTTCTGGTGGCAAGTCATCTTTACGGACAGTATTACACAATATTGGTTTTAATTACAAGAAGGATGACCCTAAACGAGCTTTAATGGAACTACCACAAATTGTATTAAAACGTGTTACATTCTTGCAACAATATGTTCGTATGAAACATGAAAATGTTCGCCAGTTTGTGTTCCTTGATGAAACCTGGGTTTTCCAAGATGGAACAATTCGTAAATCTTGGCAAAATAAATCTATAGAAACCACAAAAGCTTCAAAAGTAGGTGGAAAAAGGTACATTATATTTCTAAGAATAACATATTCTTATCTTATGTATATTTATTATATTATCTCGTTTTAGATATATTGTATTACATGCAGGTAGTTCTAATGGATTTATTCCTAGAGCAGACCTAATATTTCCCACAAATAGTCAGTATTTAGATTATCACGGTGATATGAACAGAGACAACTTTTTATACTGGTTTGAACACCAACTTCTTATAAGTTTAAAAGAGCCGTCCATAATTGTTTTGGATAATGCCATTTACCACAGCACTATATTAAAAATAAAAGTCCAACATCATCTGCCACTAAAAATGAAATTCAGACATGGATCACCAATAATAACATTGACTATGACAGAGCTGCTTTAAAAATACAATTACTGGATCTAGTTAAACGGTTAGTACATATATATTTAATTATTTTATTCAATAATTTCATTTATATATTTACATAAAGGCATAAACCACCAACTATATATGAAACCGATGATTTAGCAGAGAAGTATGGGCACGTAGTTCTTCAACTTCCACCCTACCATTGTATATTTAACCCCATAGAACTAGTGTGGGGAATAACAAGAACATACTATAACAATCACATTGGAAAATATGGTCGAAAAGTGGACGAATGCATAAAACTGTGGAAAGAGGCATTAACACAAATAACCCCAGACATTTGGGCAAATAGCGTTAACCACTGTGAAACTGAAATTCAAAAATGGTGCGGGATAGAGAAGTAGGTTTTGAGAGACAAGATATATTACCTTTTATAATTAATGTAAATGATTCCGATTCAGAAGACAGTGTTAAAGGATGAAGAAAACTAGCATTTCAACTTAATATTATTTTCTTTTTATCATATGCTTATCGCAATGTTACGAGTTTTTTAATCACTAATATGTATAATAATATATAGATTTTGTGTATATTATTTTTGTGAATGTAGTCTAAAATAAATAAACTCACATGTATTTAGAATTTGTTTATATTTTTTGTAGACATAGTCGAATAATTTAAAACATATTAGTAGTATTTGCTAATATTTTAAAATGTCAACCTAGTCCTAACCACAGATTATTTTCAAAGTACAACTTGCTCAAAGCAACGTTATTTGTCAACACTGTTATGACATCACAGTGACGTTTCATATGACGTGTATCGCCTGTTTGGGTAATTGACCTATAAAATGTAGAATTAAACTATTATACATCATGCTGTTACATGTGTTTTACGAACATATATTTTATTTAAATCTGATTTAATAAAATATGCTATTTAATTGGTGCTGCTGTTAATTTAATGAAGTTCTTTGAATATATTATAAAAACATCTTAAACGTCGCACTTATTTAATAAAACATCCATAGGACCCTTCCAAAATCTAATTAATTTACTGTAACAAGTGTATACTTAATCAAACAATGTGGATTCCTATCACCACAAACATAATGCTGTAAATAATTTTAAACATTTAGATACTAGTATGCTTCATAAACTTATATATATCAAAATTCTTTGCCAAAATATATAAGAAATATCTTAAAAGAAATCAGTCGTCTTGGCGTAGCGGCAAAATAATTCAACAGTAAATTGATAACAAAATGACAACTGGAAAGCAAGCTGTCATGCATAAAGTTTAATTGACTAACATAGATGTAATGCAAATGAGAAATGTGTAAAAGTGAAAAATGTAAAGAGTAATGCATAGAACAGCCCCTACTATTTATGCAGTTTTATTAACAGGTCTGATATATAAGGTTGATAACAATTCCTTTACAAATAAAAAATATAATCCATGATAAATAAACAACTTAAAATTAAGACATATATACATTCAATTAAAATTACAATTTCTATAAGATTATTCTCAGTATTAATTTATTTAAAGATATCACTATATCTTTACTATCGTGTGCAAAATTATTGATAATTGTTTAAGTAAAACTATAACTTTCGAGATTGCCGAAAATTTCCACAAAACTCCCCAAGAGTTTTTAAACAAGATTATATCTAGTCTAATATATAAAATCCTCGTGTCACAGTGTTTGTCACAAAACTCCTCCGAAACGGCTTGACCGATTCTTATGAACTTATGTGTGTATATTAAGCAAGTCTGAGAATAGGACTTAAACTATTTTTCATACCCCTAAGTGATAAGTGTAGTCCACCCCCAAAATTTTTTGTTTGTTTTTTGGACAAAATTTTGTATTTTTTTTATGATTCGGCATTAAAAAATACATTCAACCCTAAATTTTCACCCTTCCACCATCAACACCTATTTTTTAATAGCGATATTAGTACTTTAATAATTTTCTACTTTCGGCGGTCGATAATTGATCAGTTACCACTCGATCAGTTATTCCCGCCAGGCGTCTACCGGTGTCACTTCTCACCCCGTAAACAGCACAGAGTAGGGATGAGAACGAAGCCGGTCTCCTGTCTTTCTCACACGGACAATTATACGTGGTATGTTCTCGCGTGGGTAGACCATCCAGTTTGTTTGTGTTGTCTGAAGATGGACTCACTAAAAATATCGTACACTCCATTGCACAGTTTTTTTTTAATTGTCATTTTTTGTGATAGAGATGTAATTAGAAATTTATTAGTTAAGATAATAAAAGTACAATAAATTCAAAAAATGAATGTTTGGTGTTTTGTTCTTTTTATAAGCCGTCATCGTTCACAGCGCTCCATTCCTCTTTCAGTTATATACCTCATCACACACTTACACTAAGTTACATATTTTTTATTAGACTACCAAAATATTCACTAGAAATAATTTGTATGGCAAAACAACGTTTGCCGTGTCAGCTAGTATACATATACCTATATACAGCTTGAGCGCGCGGGGTATGATCACCCGATACCAGTCGATATTCTTCGGACGTATATTCGGAAAATTGATCTCCGCCAGCTGTGTTCGCCAGATATAGATATTTGGATCAGTTGCGTACTGGCTGCAAAGAGGAATGTACGTAGGTTTTTGTGTTATTTTATGGTATTTCTGTTATACTTATTTATAGTTTTTTTTTACCATGAAATTTCTATTTATTTATTTTTCTCTAGACATCTTAGTTTATTCTGCAGATGTTTCAGGCGGGTTGTTTTTATTTCATTCTAAAACCCAGTTGTACTGCTATAACTTTTTACACAACTACATTATTATTTAATTTCATAAGGATAATCATAAGTACGTTATAAGTATTACAATCTTCGCGTTATTATCGACTTAGTTATCTAATCAATCGTCATCACTTAAAGAGAAAATTTAATTTGTTCTTTATGTCAATCTGCGAAAAAATAATTAGATCACTATGAGTTCGAATATGAGCAGACAATGCTAGTATGTTGTGCCGTAACTCTAATATGTATTATCGGACCACGTTTAGATGCGAGTTTACGTATACCATCGGGTGATCATACCTCGCGCGCTCTTGCTGTATACAGGGTGAGTCATCTAAGCGGGTAAGGCCGATTATGCCTTTATGAGTAAAGATATTTCGAAGCGGTTTTTTCCTTGTGATAGCTGTTCATTAGGAGCACATTTTAAAAATATTTTGTATTATACAGAGTGTTCCATAACTTAGTGGCTAACAATAGTTATAGTTTTTTAAATGGAATACTCTATATATTATTGCATTTTTGTATTCCCCGTATAATTTTTAGTCAAAAAGTAATAAGATAGTATAGACCTAAAGTGTAAAGTTTTTGACTTATTCCCATTTTTCTGAAAAACTCAATGTTTGTATAAAATTATATTTCTCGAAAACGACGTATTAGATGGTCAACATTTTTTGCACTATTGTTTACAATAAGAAGTCCAAATAGAAGCATGTTTTATTTTCTTACACTTACTAACTGCATGTGCAGGAAACTGGATTAAAATTACATGACATGTTTTTGTATGAAGTAATTTTTTTTAAATGGAACACCCCGTATATCAGTTCATTTTTGAATTGTTCATTAAATTTCATGTCAGAAACATGTAAGACGTTAATACTTTAAAAGTGACTATTACAGAGTTATTGTCGTTTTTTGATATGCTTTTGTTAATTTTTGCAAAAAAAGTAAATTTTTTCAAATGGAACAGCCTGTATATTATTTCATTTTTGAATTTCTTATTAAATTTCACATCAAAAACATGTAAGACGTTAATACTTTAAAAGTGACTATTACTGAGCTAATGTCTCTTTTTGATATAATTTTGTCAGTTTTGTGGTTTTAATTAATATAGTATACTTAGTACTGCACAAAAAGAGACAATAGCTCAGTAATAGTCACTTTTAAGGTATTAACGTCTTACATGTTTTTGATGTGAAATTTAATAAGAAAATCAAAAATAAAATAATATACAGGGTGTTCCATTTGAAAAAATTTACTTTTTTGCAAAAACTAACAAAAGCATATCAAAAAACGACAATAACTTTGTAATAGTCACTTTTAAAGTACTAATGTCTTACATGTTTCTGACATGAAATTTAATAAACAATTCAAAAATGAACTGATATACAGGGTGTTCTGTTTAAAAAAATTGACTTTTATACAAAAACGTGTCATGTAATTTTAATCGAGTTTCCTGCACATGCAGTTAATAACTGTAAAAAAATAAAACATGCTCCTATTAGGACCTTTTATTGTAAACAATACTGCCAAAAATGTTATCCATCTAATACGTAGGTTTCGAGAAATATAATTTTATACAAACATTGAATTTTTCAGAAAAATGGGAATAAGTCAAAAACTTTACACTTTAGGCCTATACCATCTTATTACTTTTTGACTAAAAATTATACGGGGAATACAAAAATGCAATAATATATAGGGTGTTCCATTTAAAAAACTATAAATATGGTTAGTCACCAAGTTATGGAACACTCTGTATAATACGAAATATTTTTAAAATGTGCTCCTAATGAACAGCTATTACAAGAAAAAAACTGATTCGAAATATCTTTACTCATAAAGGCATAATCGGCCTTACCCGCTTAGATGACTCACCCTGTATATTTTCATGTACCATTTTATTTATAGTTTGTATTTTTTCCCTCTTTGAAATAATCTATTAAGGGGATATTAAAGCGGTCGAGAAAGCAAGATATCGAATTTATCAGTTTTTTTTTACTATTGTTCAAGATAGAAATGTGAAATTTTCTGTACAACTCCAATATAGATATGAGTACACGGAAAAGTTGTCAGATTATGTAATTTTTTGTCACAACCACCTATTTTTTTTATTCCAAATTAGAGTAAAATGTACGTGTGTTTCTCCGTCAAAATCTGAAAGAATTAAATGAAATTGATCAAAACGGATGTAATTCCCGTGTAGACCAATGTTTTCTTGTGAGATATAGCTTTTTGAATTGCGGAAAAAAGTTTAATTTGAGTACTTAAATTAAGAAATTCCGGAATGCTGCGATACTGAATTATTTGTATTTTAGCAGCGCCTTCAGCTGCTACGGATATGCACCCAACTTCTTGGCCCCGCCTAATAGGAATGTCCGAACTTTTTGCGGTTGTCTGGAGTATTTTATTTCACTTTTTCTCACTCCAATTTTACGCATTCATATTATTACCAGTTTCGAAGCTATATGATTTTACCATGCAAGTATACATATACGAAAAAAATTTTTCGTATATGGATAAATGTATGAATGCATTGTATTGTATATGATTTTAATGACAATACAGAAGTAGGTATAGATACAATTTATTTTTATTTTGGTGATTGACTTATTGCGATTTTGGTTAGTTCTTTAATTTGTATGCAGAAATAGCGTTGCAGTAGCATTGGAACATGTTGCTGCATGTATTATGCTTGTATTGCCTATTTAGCATCCGCTATAGTAAATTAATGAACTTAGAAAATTTTTTGAATTTTCTTTATAATTTCGTGGCGCGTAAATGGACTCAATTAAATTGACTTTTGGTGATTGACTTATTGCGATTTTGTTTAGTTCTCTAGTTTGCATGCAGAAATAGCGTTGCAGTTGCATTGGAACATGTTGCAGCCTATTATATTTTTCACATCTGTTAAAATAATTTATGGACTTTGAACATTTTTTAAAATTTTTAAAATATTTGTTTGAGTTGTGTAATAGACATTATATATATGTGATTTAATGATAAAATAATTGTCATATACATATATTTATTTTTCAATGTGTGATATCGCCTGGCTTTTCTACGAACTGGATATTTATGCCGCAGAAATTTCCCAGTTGACAATATTAGTGCCCGATGAATGAAGCTTCGCATCAGTATTCGTCTTTTTTTAATTTGGGGCGCGTATTCCAAATTTTGTATTTAGTAGTATAATCTCCCTCTTGAGAAATGATTAGATTTTAAGCAAAATTGGCAGACCGGAAGTAGTAGTTTACTTCAGTGAAAAAATCGAATTTTGCCAGTATTTAGTCAACTACTAAGTTTAAACAAATTTATAAAGAATTCATATGTACTTAAAATTAAAATTGAGAATAATTTTATTTAAAGTTTTTCGAAATTCCTACCGGAAGTAGGTCTTTTACTCTTATCGAAAATCAGTCATGCTTTTTAGACAAGTACGTGACGAGTATAAAAGTATTTAAAACATAATTTTCAATATCTTTTGTAAGAAAAAAATTTCGAAATTCAGACCGGAAGTACCACTTTTACCCTTATCGAATAGCGATTTTTTGCAAATATGTCGTAAGTTATGCATTCTATATGTATTTATCAAGAATACAAAAGTATTTATAATTGGATTTGCAATATTTTTTGTATATATGAAATTTCAAAATTCGGACCGGAAGTCGCACTTTTATTCTTAGCGAGTAGCACTTTTTTGATAATATCTTGCAAAGTATGCATTCTATCGAGATTTATTAAGAGAATAGAAGTACTTAGAGTAGGATTGTGAATAATTTTTGTATAAAAAATTCTTAAAATCCTATAATTTGAAACGCTCATACGTATAAGAAAGTCGTGTGGTGGCCACACCTAAGTTTTTCATTAAAATTTGGGAAATCATTTATAAATTCTTTTTCACAAGATAACATAGTAAGGGCATTTAATCTGTCTTCTTTCATTGTATTTCTCAGGAAAGTTTTTATTCTCTTCAGTCGTGAAAACTGGCGTTCCGCTTCAGACGTTGTCATTGGGATTGTAATGACAATTTTTAAAAGCTTAACAACTTCATTAAAGGTGTCGCTTATCCATCCAGCAGAAGGCCTAGCAGACCTACAGCACTGACTTCTATATTTTGCCTAAATTCTTCTCTAGAATATTGAACACTTAATTCAGTTCGTAGTCTGCTTGCATTGAGACATGGATAAAGTTTTACTGCTTCTTTAAGGCAATCTTCCGGAAATTTTTTTTGAAAAGAGGAGAACTGTTTAAAAGAAATTAAGTTTGCTAATATTAAGTGCCCTGTATACCGAAATCTAGTTTTTATTTCAAGCAAAATAATATCGCACACTTCAATAGTCTCCCTCCGTCTTTGGCTACCATCAGTTACTCCTCGTCGCGTTGATGGTCGAGGAGTCAGTTCTGAGTCATTTTGTTTAACCAACTGATTATCTGTGTCAACGATTTCGGTTCGAATTTTTCCAATAGCGCGTTCAAAATTATCTAAATTATACTTGATTTTTAATGCATCTGTATTGACATTTTGTAATTGATTAAACAATATGTCCACATGTGGCATAATTTTATGAAAGGAAGTTAACCAATAGATAAAAATTTTCTCCTCTAAAATTCGCAAATTGGCACCAGCTTGATGAATGGTAGTTTGTAAACTAGCTTCTCCCTCGATTTGTTCTAGAGCTCGATGCTCATATATTGTATTCACTGTCCTAGAATTGAAGTTCCATCTTATTTTTGAAGAACGAGGTAAGCTTTTTCTCTGAAGGAATTCTTCCAATCTTGCAGCTCGTTGTGGTGAAGTGGAGAAAAAAAGTACATAATCCCGTCAGATTGGCAAAAAAATCTGCATTTACTACTGCTCGATGTAGCATGTGACATAATAAGATTTGTCTGATGTGCGTAACAATGTACAAAATTGGCCCTTGGATACTGGTCTTGGACATGTCTTTGCACGCCGTTAATAGCACCACTCATGACTGCTGCCCCATCATAGCTCTGTGCAATCAGTTTTTCTGGGTCATCAACAAGCAAACTAATTTCGTTAAGGATGGAAGCAGATAAAGAATTAGCATCATGTCCACTAGGCAGAAGAAATTTCCAAAATCTTTCGACCGGTCTCGCGTTCACAATATATCTTAAAACAACCATCAACTGAAACTGATTGGACACATCTGTGGTTTCATCAGCTATCACAGATGTGAAGTCGGTTGCTTTAATTTCACTGGAAACTTGTCCATGATACACGTTCAACATTGCATCAAGCAGCTCATTCTGTATCGTTTTTGATAATCCCTTAAAAACCGGTGCTGCTTCGATGTGATCTCTGAGCAATTTATCCAATTCTGCCGTAAAATTTATCAAGTCCCGAAAAATGCCCTTGGTATTCCACGTTTGCCGTTCATCATGACCCCGAAGTGCCAGTTCAAACGCGCCACAAAATCTAATGCAATTTATTATTAAATTTAACACATGCCTATTTTTTGTTACCTGTTCATTGTGTTATTGAACTGCTTTTCTATATGATGAATCTAAAACATTCTGAATGTTATTTTTTCCCAACATTCTTAGACTAAATATATTTTTCAAATGCCTTTCGGAATTTTCATGTTTCGTAATTTTAGCACTACGATGAATTAAGTCTTTTATTCCGTTCTTTGACCAAGACGGTTCACCACCAAACAAAAGACACGGAAAATAAAACAAAGTATTTTTAATTTCACACCCACAAATCCAGTCATTTTTCTGATAAATATTCATTTTGAATTTTCTTATAACGTCTTTACCTTTAACAGATTGTTTATTTTCTAAACATAATTGAGGCATCGGGCGTTTAAGAGTTTTTATTACGATTTTTTCATCATACGTTAACCGAGAAAACGTGTTATTCTGTAACGCAGAGACGAAATTTATCTTACAACAGCGGTGAGCAGACTGGAGATCTTGCTCACACGCTATGTATTATACGATATGGAAGTAGAACAAAATACAGTTCTCCCCACCTTCAATGTAATGTCAATGGCTTAACGGAGCAACGGTTGGGCTTTGCTCATGGGTATGTTTCTCTCGGTGGAAGGGGTAAACATTCGAACAGTTGCTCCTGCGCTGTTAGTCGTCATTATATCTGTGACGACGATCGGTGCATGTAGGTTGTTACGCGTGCCGCACACGCCACGTTCCTGTTCAATAACTATGAATACGTAATAAATAAATACTTTCACAGTTAGTCGCCGCTTGGTTTGTTTTGTTTCAAAATTCCAGGGGGTGCAATTCCTCACTTGCTTTCATTAAAGAGCCGCCACTGACCGGAAGTATCACTTTTACCTTTATCGAGTAGCACTTTTTTGCAAATATCTCGTAAAATATGCATTATATAGTAATTTATTAAGAGAATAGAAGTACTTAGAATAGGATTCTGAATAATTTTCCTATAACAAAATTTTTTTGTGTAACACACTTACAGGTTTAATTTTTTAAGAAGATAAAACTATTTAAAACTTAATTTAGACCAACTATTGTATAATTTGAAGCGCACATATTGCTGTGACCTTAATAATTTGAATAATATTTAGAAAATGATTTTAACTCTTGGAAATAAACAATCACAGTTATATTGCTAAAAAAAACGGTGGGTTAGCAACTTAACAGTGGTTTATGCTCTTATTTGCTCCTCTTATCTTTAACAAAATCTCTTCCCGGCATTTACTCTATATCTCAGGGTGTAGGTAGCTTTAACACTTCAAAGTGGTATGGCAATTTATAAAGCAAAACACAAAATTTTCAAAGAACAAATATAATAACTTTATTTAACATATAGTTTTATAATATAAATTAAAACCTTTATTTCAACTTTTATTAAACATTTACAAAATATTAACAAATAAATAATATTACCAAAAATGTATGATGTATAATATTTCAAAATAGAAAATATTGAAAAACAGATATTCCTAAGACAATTAAATAACACTCAAAAATTATGAATCTATCCACATGTATGCCTTTTAGCATGTATAATTATAACCAAAATATATAATAAAAATTTTCAAAAAACAAAATAATTCCAGTCTAAGTTTTATTATACTTAATTATGATGTTCGCATAATCACAATTAAATACCTCATTCCTAGGTCGAACATATAAATCAATCCGACACACATCCTCGGAAATTTCTCATGATTTTCGCAAGAATGGATCGCATTCACGTTACTTTTCGCTGAAATTATTGACTAAACTCCGTAACTACTTTCACAATCGAAAATTAATTTTTTTGGATTGTGTTATGAAATAACAAAAGAGAAACACGCAAAATGTGTACTAAAAATGGAACAAATGAAATATTAAACACACACAAAACGATGATATAGATTATTTTTTTAATTTTTCTACACTTTTTCGGATTCAACAAATTTGTTCTTCTGCCTCAAATCTCGGAAGGGTAGATTTTGTGGATGTTGTGGATCTATGAGTTCTGGTAGAACGCAATTTTCATAGAAATCTCATAGTTGTATCTCCATATGATTCGTCCAGAAGATGTCATCTCTGTAAATCTAAACAGGTCGAATAAGCAGTTAACATATTTTTATTCCTAATAGTGTGTTTTCAAACATGCTCTACTTCCATTCCCAGTGGACTCCACAAGACAAAATAGCACACATTCCTTTGAGAAATGTGTAGTTGTCCTTGGACCTGGTAGTAAAAATGGGCTATTTTCTTCAAATGAAAGATTCCATCATCATCAATTATTGCAAATTTGATTTTCTTCTGGTCGACGGCATCACGAGGTGACAAATTACAAATGGACTTTGGACACTTAATTTCTATGATCGCATCGGTACCGATTAGTCCGTGTGGCGAGGCACCAAGAAAACCAAGCACGGAATCTACGAAAAGTCCACATGAGGACACTTCAAGTCCAAAATGTTTTTCAAATTCCTTTCTAGCAATTGGCTCGTGGCTAATACCCCACTCGGTAGCCTCGTTTCCTGTGAAAGTACTATACACCAATTCTTTAACAGTTGCATTACAAGATGTGGTTGACCTCATTCTGCATATTCTGCCAAAACTGGAAGCAGTCAGTCTATTGTGACGTTCGGTTCTCCAGTCGTCATTGCTACTTTGCCCATCAGTTTTTTTCTCTAAGTCACGAATTTGAGAAGGCGTTTTTTGTAGATTTTCCAAACATTTTTTTTTCAGGATATCATAATTCTCGGGCAGTTCAGCAGAAAGAAGAGCCGCGACAGGCCCATAATCTTTGTCTGCGGGTGCCTTAGCTTTCAACTTCTTGCGATATTTTTCAGGGAATAAGGTCTTTGGGGATTTATGGTAGAGGTGTTGCTTTTCTCTTCTGCGCATTAATTTTTTGGTAAATTGTCCAGGGCTTTTCTGCGATATTGCCTTATATATTATGCCAGGATAATTATGTGATCCTGCTGAAAAACTCACACTTGCTGCTTCGCATCGAGTTTGGTATGAACCTCTGCTGGATAAATTCAATCTTTTCCCACTCACAAATTTTGCGACTGAATTGTAGCACTCTGCAGCATTATTATCCATGTTTAGGAGAAGACTATCAGCATTATGCACTAAGCGGTACAACAGAATTTCGACATCTTGCAAAAGACCACTTTCCGTCATTTCATTCACCCACTTGCGTTCATCCTTACCTACATAATATATATATTAAATGATACACTATGAAAAATCCACTTCCAGAATACTTACCTTGACAAAAATATTGTTTACAATTCGAATGCTCTCCAAATATATGTTTGGATGAATTGAGAATACCAGAACGCAGTTTCCTCACTTTTTGCTCATGTGAAATATCTTCTTTAATCCAGTGTTTAACAGCACATTGCCTCAGCTAATTTTCTTGTTACGCTGCTATCCCCGTCTTCTATATGTTACCTACCACTTTAACTGTGTACGTAAGAGAGGGGCCGGCGGAGACTCTTAGTGGTAGGGGTAACAATTAAAATAAAAACACAAGGGTTGCACACAAAATAAATAATATTCTTTATTAACAAGTAACTGACTATGAATTCATATATACATATATACGTTGTAAGATAACTATCACACCAACTCTTATGGAAGAGTTAACAGCGTCTGTTGCACTGGGGGGGGGGGGAATGTCGATGCACTCGCGTATTCCTTGTGGGCGATTGGCACTATAGTTGGGGAGGCAGTGTCACTAGCACTTAACTGAGGTGTTGAGCGCACTCACGTATTCCTTGTGGGTGATCGGCACTATAGTTGGGAGGCAGTGTCACTAGCACTTAACTAAGGCCTGGATGCGTTGAGTCCGGTGGAGTCTTGGGCCTGGTCCAATTTGGCCGTAGTAGAT
This sequence comes from Amphimallon solstitiale, assembly GCA_963170755.1. NCBI lineage: Eukaryota > Metazoa > Arthropoda > Insecta > Coleoptera > Scarabaeidae > Amphimallon > Amphimallon solstitiale. The sequence goes on along the minus strand of OY720676.1, from coordinate 40,879,132 downwards.
GGCCTGGATACGTTGGGCCTAGTGGAGTCGTAGGCCTGGTCCAATTTGGCCGTAGTAGATGGCCTGGATACGTTGGGCCTAGTGGAGTCGTAGGCCGGGTCCAATTTTGGCCGTAGTAGATGGCCTGGATACGTTGGGCCTAGTGGAGTCGTAGGCCTGGTCCAATTTGGCCGTAGTAGGTGGCCTGGATACGTTGGGCCTAGTGGAGTCGTAGGCCTGGTCCAATTTGGCCGTGGTAGGTGGCCTGGATACGTTGGGCCTAGTGAAGTCGTAGGCCTGGTCCAATTTGGCCGTGGTAGGTGGCCTGGATGCGTTGGGCCTAGTGGAGTTGTAGGCCTGGTCCAATTTGGCCGTGGTAGGTGGCCTGGATGCGTTGGGCCTAGTGGAGTTGTAGGCCTTGTCCAATTTGGCTGTAGTAGGTGGCCTGGATGCGTTGGGCCTAGTGGAGTTGTAGGCCTGGTCCAATTTGGCCGTAGTAGGTGGCCTGGATGCGTTGGGCCTAGTGGAGTTGTAGGCCTGGTCCAATTTGGCCGTAGTAGGTGGCCTGGATGCGTTGGGCCTTGAAGACTTCGGTGGGCCTCTGGTAGTAGTAGATGCGTGTAGTAGTAGATGTTTGCAGTAGTAGATGTTCGGATGAACTGTCCACTGGATGCAGAGGTGCTTGTATTTATACCTCTGCCATATTACATGGGTATCATACGTTCCTTCATTCGATTGGGGAATGCTGATGTCATCCTCTTCCCCATTGGCGAATCGATCCGTCCATATGTTCATATAGAGAGGCGGAGCCTGTAAGATGTTTACTGCCAGGGGTTGCCAATGACGTCAGCACGGACCGGGAACATTGTTGCGAAGCAACGTCGTATAATATCATGGAGGGCGGGGCCTCCATATGGTAACAAGTGCCCCCCGGAAATAGACGTTGCTTCACGTGATGTTCCAGGCCCGGTGTTATCCTCTAGTGGTCACGGCTGGTTCCTGGGCGTGGTTGGGGCCCGGGATCCTGATTGGTCGTTGGTCTTGGTTCTTCAGTGTTAGGCCGTCTAGCCAGTCGGACCTGATCCAGATGATACTTGACCCATTGAGCCCCTGGGCGTTCCACCCATATGGCGGTGGGTCCGGCCGTTTCCCTGACCGGGTATGGGCCCATCCAGCGTGGCCCAAATGGCTGCCCCGGCGGGAGATGTGCATGACTAGGTCCCCCGGTTGCGGCTGTATCGGCATGGGGGCCTCCGGTTGGGCGTACCTGCGTTCCCGGTACCGTCGCTCATTGGCATGTATTTTCTGTGTCCGCTGTGCTCTAGGCTCAGGTTCCTCTTCCAGAGGATCTCTCCATTCCCCTGGCCTTCTTAGTTCGTGGCCGAACAGGGCCTTTGCCGGGGAGTAGCCGGAGGCGGCGATTTTACGGCATCGGAGATTGAACAATACTTGGTGGAGCTTCTCGTCCCAGCGCTCCGGCGTTTGTCCCTCTAATTGTAGGCGGAGTCCCTTCTTTAATTCCTGGTTCCGCCGTTCCACAGGGTTTGCCCTGGGATGATATATTGGGGTGGTCCAGTGTAAACACTGCCACTTTCTCAGGGCAGCGTCCCAGGAAATAGAGGTAAACTGAGGCCCGTTGTCGGTCAGCAGAGCCATAGGGTAGCCGAAGCGCTGGAAGACTTCCTCGAGGCAGCCGATCACCGTGGCAGTTCCTGTGGTTTTTACCGCGGCAACCTCGATCCACCTTGTGTGCACGTCCATTATTACGATTCCAAATCTATTACCGGTACGGGATTCCGTTAGTGGTCCCACGATGTACACGGACAGGACCTCGAACGGCTGCCTGGGTGCATGAGGTCGGAGGGGAGCCCTTGATTGGAGTGGACCCCGTTTAAATGAGTTGCACAGCCGGCAGCCGTGGACGTACCCCATCACATCCGCGCGGACATGTGGCCAGTGGAATCGCCTGGTAATGGCCCCATAAGTTTCCTCCGCGCCCGGGTGGCCGGCCGTAGGGTCATCGTGGTATTGGTATAATACGTTTGGCCGGGCTGATTTTGGAACAAAGATGGGTTGCTGCGGCCCTTCCTTGTATCTTATGAAACCATTGACGTAGACGAAGTTTGCGTGTTCTTGTTCTTCAGGTGGCCTTTGTTGGAGCCGCAGAGCCAGCTCTTGCAGGGCCGGGTCGTTTTGTTGTGCGTCCTGAATTATGTGATGTAGGGGTTCATCCCTAGGCTGGACTAGACATATCAGTTCGTGGGTATCTTGGCTTGCCGATGGGCTTACATCGGGAATTAGACGTTCGGTCGCTTCCAGTTCCGTGCTGGTTTCCTCCTCCCCCGGGTATCTTGATAGGGCGTCTGGTAATTCATTACACTTTCCGGGGATGTGCTCTACCGTGTAACTGAATTCCTGTAGTAGGAGGGACCAGCGCATTAGTTTTGATTTAGATTCCCTAAATCGACTCAGCCAGGTCAGGGCCTTACTATCGGTCCTCAAGGTAAAAGGCCTATCTTCCAGGTAGTGGCGATATCGTCGAATGCCCCAGATAACGGCCAGGCACTCTTGCTCATTGATGTGATAGCGCCTTTCTGCCTTATTAAACCTCAGGCTGCCATAATTGATAACTTGTCGCCGGCCATTTCCTTCCTGATATAATACGGCCGCAGCCCCAACCCCGCTGGCGTCAGTCTGCAAGACGAAGGGGAGTCCAAAGTCGGGTCGGTGCAGGCATAAGGGTTGTGCGGCAGCGGCTTTGATGTCGTGGAAGGCCTTCTGGGCATTCTCGGTCCACCTGTATGGTTTATCGGTGGCCAGCAGATCGGTGAGCGGAGCCATTATCCGGGATGCATCCGGTATGTAATCCCGGAGCCAGTTAATTGTGCCTAGGAACTGGCGAAGGGCCTTTCTTGTTTTTGGAGCTACGGCTTCCTGAATTGCCTGGACGTGGGATGTTTGTGGCTGATTTCCCTGGTCCGTAACCACATGGCCCAGGTAGTTTAGCTTAGTACTGGCGAACTGGCATTTCTTTAAATTCAGTTTTAGGCCATGCCGCTCCAGGCGCTCGAACACCAGCCGGATGTGTTGCAGGTGTTCCTCCATGTTTTGGGAATATATAATAATATCATCCAGGTAAGCGAGTGTAAACATCTGGATATATCCCACCAACACATCCTGGGCCATTAGTTTCTGAAACGTAGTTGGAGCGCCCTTTAGCCCAAAGGGCATAACATTGAACTCATAGCTGGATCCGTCTGGGGTGGTAAAGGCTGTGAGGGGTTTTGATTTGTCCTCTAGCTCAATCTGCCAGTACCCACTGCGCAGATCCAATGTCGTAAATATCTGGGCGTTTCCGAGGTCCCCCAAGGATTCTTGAATCGGCGGCAGTGGGCTGGCCTCGTCGTAGGTCTTTTCGTTTAGGCGCCTAAAATCCACACAAAATCTGGGGCCTCCGTCTTTCTTTTTCACAATCACTATGAGTGATGAGTATCCGCTGTGGCTTGGGCGAATTACTTTAGTGGCCAACATTTCCTCTATTTGTTCCGAGATTAATTTCTTCTTTTCAGGAGTGTATTTATATGGGGGAACCCTTACAGGCACTGTGTCTTTAAGACGGATCACATGTTTGGTTGTGGCCGTGGTCGTTATTGGGCCTCCCTCCTCGAATAAGGCTCCAAATTCCCGGAGTGTGTTGTGGAAGATTCTTTGTTGGGTTTCTGTCCAGCAGGCCGTATCTACCGGTATATTGGCCATATCCAGGGCCGGGGTCAATCGTCCAGGTTGGGTCCTATCGAAGAAGATGGTCTGACGGTGTTGTGTGCCCACATGGAGACACCCTCGTTGGTAGTCTAGGATTGCTTGATTCTCCTGCAACCATGGGTGACCCAAGATAACGTCCGTGTGTAGATCATTGATCACTAGTACTTCGCACTGGAACGAATATTCTCCTGCGGTGGCCTTTAGGGTTCCAGCTTGGGTTGCGGAGAAGTTGTGCCCGTGTAGGGCCATACAGAATTCTATTGAAGGTGTGGGTTTAATTGGGCCCGTTATCCATTTAGCTTTGGCCAAATTTCGGCTAGCCGCGCTATCGATTCTGGCAAGAATATGGTGATTGCCGATTTTTAGCCTGATGGATGCGGTATGGGCCCCAGGGGCCGTGGTGATTAGGGCCGTTCCTGTGTTGTTGGTGGAACGGCCCACTCCCCTTCCCCCGATCTTCGTGTGGCTGGGGGATGTCGGGTCGTATAGCTTTCTGGTTGCTCGGGACAATCCCGATTGTAGTGTCTGCCGGGACAGAACCAACACTTTGGTAGCGATTTTCCCGCAGACACTTCTTTCTTGGCAGGCAGGTTTTCGACCTCTTTCTTGGCCGACGGCGCTGGTTTGGTCTTATATTGGTTAAATATTATTGACCACCTTTCGATCGTCTCTCGAAGCTCTTCGATTGTCCTGGGGTTGGTTTGGGCCACCTGAACACAATATTTCTCCGTCAGCAGCATTGTGATGTGCTGGGTTAAGTGTTCCTCTGGCCATTGTGGGTCTAGTCGGAGACACAACCGCCTTGCTCTGGTGATAAAAGCGGCGGGGTCCTCATCCGCTCTTTGCCAGACTTCGCAGGCGCTTTGTAGTTCGCGCCTGCGCTGGGGGCTGAGGAACTCTCGGCGAAACCGTTGACAAAATTCCGTGAGAGTGTCGAAGCCGCCCTTATTTTTACGCCCCCAAGCAGCTGCTTCATCAACCAAAAACGGACGCACAGCGTCGTCGACGTCTTCCGGCACTTCGAATGCCGCCGTTGATAGGTGGGCCTGTAGTCGGGTTAGAAAAACCTCGGGGTCTTCAATAAGATGGCCTCCATAGGGTCTTGGAGGTGCTGGTGTAATTGTGGCGGATGAACAGCCGTGACAGCATCCCGTGTAATGGTGTGGATGCGGATTGACTGTTGGTGTCTTAGTAGGTGTACCATTGGATGTGTTGATGGCTTCAGTGGAGCCAGTTGGTTCGATAGTGATTTCTAGTGGTGTGTTTCTAGGTGTCTGGGTAATTTCCAGGCTGGGTATACCTGGGTTAATGACCGGTGCCGTTTGCCTCATTTCTATAGCCTCTAGGCGCTTTCCTAATAACTTCATCTCCTCGATCAGGATGGCCATCTGTATGGCTGGATTGGCGGTTCCGGGGGTAGCTGGTCCGCGTGGTGATTGCTGCGGTGGAGTGCTGGGCTCATCGTCGTCCAAGAGATCCCTGCTACGCCTATCCTTTCGATTTTTTCCTTTTGGCATTTTTGGTGGTTGTTTCGCGAACACTTGTCACAAACACTGAGTAGGTAGGGGGGGGGGGGTCCGCGAATCACTTTCACTTTTTCGATGCCACTTAGTTGGGCGCCAAATTGTTACCTACCACTTTAACTGTGTACGTAAGAGAGGGGCCGGCGGAGACTCTTAGTGGTAGGGGTAACAATTAAAATAAAAACACAAGGGTTGCACACAAAATAAATAATATTCTTTATTAACAAGTAACTGACTATGAATTCATATATACATATATACGTTGTAAGATAACTATCACACCAACTCTTATGGAAGAGTTAACAGCGTCTGTTGCACTGGGGGGGGGGGAATGTCGATGCACTCGCGTATTCCTTGTGGGCGATTGGCACTATGGTTGGGGAGGCAGTGTCACTAGCACTTAACTGGGGCGTTTGAGCGCACTCACGTATTCCTTGTGGGTGATCGGCACTATAGTTGGGAAGGCAGGGTCACTAGCACTTAACTGAGGTATTGAGCGCACTCACGTATTCCTTGTGGGTGATCGGCACTATAGTTGGGAGGCAGTGTCACTAGCACTTAACTAAGGCCTGGATGCGTTGAGTCCGGTGGAGTCTTGGGCCTGGTCCAATTTGGCCGTAGTAGATGGCCTGGATACGTTGGGCCTAGTGGAGTCGTAGGCCTGGTCCAATTTGGCCGTAGTAGATGGCCTGGATACGTTGGGCCTAGTGGAGTCGTAGGCCGGGTCCAATTTTGGCCGTAGTAGATGGCCTGGATACGTTGGGCCTAGTGGAGTCGTAGGCCTGGTCCAATTTGGCCGTAGTAGGTGGCCTGGATACGTTGGGCCTAGTGGAGTCGTAGGCCTGGTCCAATTTGGCCGTGGTAGGTGGCCTGGATACGTTGGGCCTAGTGAAGTCGTAGGCCTTGTCCAATTTGGCCGTGGTAGGTGGCCTGGATGCGTTGGGCCTAGTGGAGTTGTAGACCTGGTCCAATTTGGCCGTGGTAGGTGGCCTGGATGCGTTGGGCCTAGTGGAGTTGTAGGCCTTGTCCAATTTGGCTGTAGTAGGTGGCCTGGATGCGTTGGGCCTAGTGGGGTTGTAGGCCTGGTCCAATTTGGCCGTAGTAGGTGGCCTGGATGCGTTGGGCCTAGTGGAGTTGTAGGCCTGGTCCAATTTGGCCGTAGTAGGTGGCCTGGATGCGTTGGGCCTTGAAGACTTCGGTGGGCCTCTGGTAGTAGTAGATGCGTGTAGTAGTAGATGTTTGCAGTAGTAGATGATCGGATGAACTGTCCACTGGATGCAGAGGTGCTTGTATTTATACCTCTGCCATATTACATGGGTATCATACGTTCCTTCATTCGATTGGGGAATGCTGATGTCATCCTCTTCCCCATTGGCGAATCGATCCGTCCATATGTTCATATAGAGAGGCGGAGCCTGTAAGATGTTTACTGCCAGGGGTTCCCAATGACGTCAGCACGGACCGGGAACATTGTTGCGAAGCAACGTCGTATAATATCATGGAGGGCGGGGCCTCCATATGGTAACATATAAGATATTTATATTTCAGCCCGTGCATTTCAATGCTGCTTTTGAAACCCTCTACAATTATTTCTGCTTCCATTGCATGTTTGCACCAATTTTTGAAACAGGTATGAGGTTTGGCATCTTCTTGTTTTTTTATTCTGCACGGGAACACATACAACAATATTTGTTCTTGATACCAAGATATAATATTTTTTTGGATTTTTGCCCAATAATAACTCCCTAAAAATGAAATATTATGTTCTCAATGTCTTCATGGAAATACATGTCAAACAAAATTGAGGAAAGTACTAACAACACCTGATGACGCACTGTAATTCGTCCGATATGAACGCTTACACCAGGCTCCATCTGCTATTACAGCGATATGTGTAATGCCGTCTTGATCCACGTCTCCTACTTCCTTTGCGAGTTGAGCCTCTTCCTTTCCTGCTGCCTCCATTAAATCAAATGCACTTCCACTAATGAGAGGAGAAATTTCATCCTGAGTTGCAGCAAACTTTGGAAAACTCATACAAGGAATGTTACAAAATGCAAGAATTTTCTCCAGCTGCGAAAAACCACCTCCTGAGGATATCATTCCCAAGACTGCTGCTTTGTTTATATCAAGCGAATTTTTTGATGCACTATCTGTGCTTACGGATGATGTTTCCTTGCACATTGCACATTGTAAATAAAAAATACTATTGAGACCAAGTTTCTTTTCATTTATTATTTTCAAATTCTCAGTATTGCAGGAAAACAATGGATTATGTTTGAACTCCACAATTGATTTAAAGAATTGTTCAACATCAATTATTCTTCTACCAGAAACAGAGTATTCAGAATGTGCACTCTCTTTTATTATTTCAATTCTAAAATAAACTCAAAACGCAATTAATTTATAACGAACAGCTCTGTATGTGCTTATGTTTACATGAAAGACCCCCTTTAATTTTTGACAAGGAATCACCCTCTAAAAACTTTCCAAACTTATTTGGAAACATCCTGTATATAACTTGCTTTGTAATACAAATAATAATTTAAATAGTTGCTGGAACTGCCTACTTTGAAATATTTTCATTTGATAAGTCAACTTCAGGTTCACGTTCAATCGCATGTAATACATCCATGTAATCTTTATCAACATCCTCATGACTAACCGAACTTGAAAGAAAAATAAATAAATATAATATAAATGATTGAGAAAGGTATTGAATTTACGTTTGGCAAACTTGAACGGTTGATGATGGATCACTCTCATTGCTCTTATAGAGTCTTTTTAACACTTGCCTGCTTCTATTTTTCCGCTTTGAGGATAATCTTGGATATTTCTTTAAGTTTCTGTTGCCTCTTGCCATTGTGAATACCTTTACATCACACTCTACTTCGGCACTCAACACCAAAAAGTGTCAAAAAATTAATTCTCCAAATAATAAGAACAGCGCACAGCCCTAACTAGTATTTACTGTATGTGCGAAAAGTCAGCAAGGATCGCGATATAACTATACTTATCACGAAAAGAAAAACTTTTATTGAGTTGATTGCGTAATTGTGGAAAGTGTCTCGTTCACATACCTATGCACATACAAATATTTTATTGCAGCAAAAAAAATTGTCAGTTTCATATACATTCTTCGTACATTTCGTAGAGATGTCCTTGAATACATTTATTGCACATGTTTGAATGGAATACTTTAATTTTTGTTTATATATAGTATTTGCCAAATATTTGCTTTTCTAAAAGAAATAACTATAGCGAAATAACCTTCCTTCATGCAAAAAACGCTAAAATCAAATAAACTGAGGAAAAATACAAATCTGCTTGTAGGAACAGACTGTTTTTTGCTAGTATAATCGACCATCGTATTTGTCACGATATTCTGCTGCCGTTGATTTGAATAGTTCAGTTGTTTCTCTGTATTCGGGTGACGGAAAACAACACATTCATTTCAAATATGTGAGAATGAGATGGCTTGCATTTGGCTCCTCCTACGGGCCAACACCTCCAAAAGCAATTATAGTGAATTCCCAAATACAAATCGACTTTAATATCCCCTTAATATTATTGCTTCCATGGTATACGTTTCTCACTCGATAACTGAGTACTGGCTGGATATCTATACAAGATACAACTCGCTCATAAAATAGACTCAAATAGACTGGATAAGTTTCGACTTGTAAATCGATAAAAAAGACACTCATGGGGGAAATGTACGTACATTCACCCCACTTTTACTCTCTTCCTCTTTATACTTCACCTTTTTCTTCATTCATTTTGAGTGTAGTGAAAATGGCGAAGAATCACGAAAGGCATAAACATCGAACACTTGCGTTAGAACGACACCTTTTTTCTCTAAATTGACATTTCCATTATCACGACAGTTCCATCATATTGTCCCACGTTCGTCGGGAGTCGTCGACAATAGATATCCCAGAATAACATTATGAGCGGAAAGGCAGTCGTCACGTGATCACTAAACAGTACATTCACAAAGTTCGCCTTACATTAGCTATCTATCGATATTACGCCGGAGGCGGTCGTAGATAACATTAGATTGTTCCTTTCGAAATGAATAGATAACGTTAGTCATTAAGACCATTAATAGGTCTATAAATACGTCGTTTAAGCTGTAGTCGAGAGGATGTCAGAAGATCAGGAATGCTATACCGACATCGTTATTGTAATAAACACCTAATCTATACTGCTTTTGGAAGTATTAGGATTTTGGAAATATATTTAACTTGTAACTCTTTATTATATAAAAAAAAACTATTCTTATTTTTACTTTATTTAATTTTCTAATTTTGTATATATTTATACAATATGCCCACATATTTTTTTAAATAATCAACAGATCCGTAACCTAAAAAATAAATACAATTAAAGGTGTTAACATAAGTTATTAATTAAAAAATTTAACTCATTATGTGAGTTATTCTGTTTCGCCCAAGTTGTCGAAGAACCCACTGGAATAACGCCATGCAGTAGTACAGTAATTCATGTAGTAATGATTACTGATCCATCATTAGTAGGGAGCGGAATCGAGCAAGTCATGACTCATCGCCCATGGGTGCGCTATTGAAATGTTGTATTTTTAAAGAGGTTTTAATTTTATTTATATAATTGAATAACAAGTGGCTGGTGATTATAAAATACAAAATAACCTACTATTTGTTCATTTTCTCTTCTGTAAGACTTGTTCTCTTTGAATTAAGTACATCCTTGTAGATAGAAAACATCTCTTCCACATCGCAACTGGTTATATTTACGTAATGGAAATATTCTTTTATTTCAGCGTATTTAGCATACACAATTGCCGCAATGTTATTAAACCTGGATTTCTATTAAAAACTGCGTCTAAGTCACTTGGAATTATTAATAGCCACATCTAATGTGGTTAATCCATTTTTACTTTCTTATACGTAGTATAAGGAAGTAATGTGAAATTTTCGACTTCGAGATTTTTGCATATGTCCACGTTTTGAAGTCCCCTGATACCGAAAAAGATGTTTTTAAAAAATGTCTGTGTGTCTCTATGTGACTACGATAACCGCTGTAGATATCAATTCCAAATTTTGTATTTACGTGTCTAATCTCCCTCTTGAGATCTGAGTAGTTTTTCAGTAAAATCGGTAGACCGGAAGTAGCAGTTTACTTCAGTGAAAAAATTAAATTTTGCCAATATTTCGTCAACTACTAAATTTAAACAAATTTATAAAGAATTCATATGTACTTGAAATTAAAATTGAGAACAATTTTATTTAAAAAGTTTTTCGAAGCTGCTACCGGAAGTAGGTCTTTTACTCCTATCGAAAATCAGTTTTTTGCGAATATTTCGCATGTCATGCTTTTTAGACAGGTACGTTACGGGTATAAAAGTATTTAAAACGTAATTTTCAATATCTTTTGCATAAAAACAATTTCAAAATTCAGACCGGAATTACCACTTTTACTCTTATCGAATAGCGATTTTTTGCGAATATGTCGTAAATTATGCATTCTATATGTATTTATCAAGAATACAAAAGTATTTAGTGCTAGATTTGCAATATTTTTTGAATATATGAAATTTCAAAATTCGGACCGGAAGTAACACTTTTACTCTTAGGAAGTATGCATTCTATAGCGATTTATTAAGAGAACAGAAGTACTTAGAATAGGATTTTGAATAATTTTTGTGTAAAAAAATATAGTATAGTTTGAAACGCTCATACGTATAAGAAAGTCGTGTGGTGGCCACACCTCATTTTTTAATTTGAGATTCGATTTTCAAAATATGTCATTAGTTTAGGCAAATTTCCAAAGTGTTCCTGAAGGAATAACGACTGATTTTTTAAATTTGGGATTTGTGTTAGTTCTTTGCACTCAAAAATACTTCGAGCATCGTCATTTAAACATGTAACGAAATTTTGTAAACTATCGAAATTCTCTGCATGAAAACTATTTCTGTGTATGTTTTAGCAAAGCTAAATGACGATATTTTACAGACTTTGCAATAAATTTCGGAATCACTGACAATTAATTTTTATCTCAGAAAAAGTAACATAAACAACGTTCTAGATCTAAATAAATGATAACTAAAAATGTACGCGTATGTTATTGAAACATACGCGTACATATTTATTATAATATAGGTAAATATAATAAATTTTAAAAACTCGCCACCCTACGCCGATGAAGAAAGGATTTTATTCATAAAATTCCTTATTTTATGGCAGTTTTTTCTCTGATTCTCGGGCGTAAACAGATGTTGCAGTTCGCGCTATGAATTAGTGCTATTCAGATATAATGTAAACAACACGCTGTTGTTTACATTATTTCTTTTCACGGTTGTTGCCCCGTGGTAGTTTAGCTCGCTCGATTCCGCTCCCTATATAATCATTAGTGACAAATATTAAAATGATAGATAACGTGTCTGATCAAGGGTTCATTTGTTGTACTTTGAATGCTGAACGTCATAGGAAGCGTATTGAGATGTACGGAAGTAATCTGAAATGTTTTGAGACTAACATAGAAATAATTATTTTTTCAAATGTAGTCACATTTTTCAACACAGTCTCTTTTTAAGTATGCGGTGATCTCGTTCAATAAAACTCTCTGTCCTCTAAGCAAAACTTTAAGCTTAGGAAACAGCAAACGTCGATTGGGGCCACATCTGGTGAATACGGTGGGGTGTGCAACCATTTCGAAATGCAATTTATGAATATGGACTATGGCAACCGCAGAAGTGTGAGCAGGTATGTTGTTTTGGTGGAACAGAACTTGCTTCTACTTCAAATGCTTTGCAATTTCTGCCCTCAGCTTATCAAGTGCCTTCCTTATCCAAAACGACGTACCTGCAGAGAAGTCACAATTGAATGAAATCAGAATTCTGTTTTGTTTTGTGCTTTATATACGTAATAAAAATCACAACATTTATATCAACACGTTATATTGGCAAAAAAGTCTCACTTCCCCTAAAAATGCTAGTTACTGCGTTCTTCCTAAGTATGCAATATAAATTAATTTTCTCCTGCTTAGGAAGAATGCGTTACTGCATTTTTGTCAAGCATTTCATTGATTTATAATATATTTTCAATGTGATTATCGACTGTGTAAAAAGCGAAATAAAATAAAAATATTTTTTTTAATAAAGCTTTTATTACCAGCTAAAATAACATAATCAACTTAAAATTAAAAATAATTGTTTTTTTTGTAATTTTTTCTAATTCGCAAATCCAGTCTACTTATTTCTATTTACTACTTCTTATATTTCATGGTAAAACTTGTTCAAGATTTTCAGTATCTTTATCTATAAGAAATCCACAAGGCTGATTTAAACGATCAGAAACTTTAAAACCATTTTTCATGTCATACAGTCAAAAGATCAAGTCAGATTTAAGATTCAATTTTTGTGCAAGGCGTTTTAAAAAGCAAGTATAATTTCCTTGAGTTGCAGTTATTTGAACAATGTTTTTCAAATATGTTTAGTTTTTTTTCTGAGAAGAATGATCCCTACAAGCAAAATCACTATATGCTCACTTGTTCTACATTAGCAAATACGTATTTTCATCCTTCTCTAAAATTGTGATTTTGCCAAGTGGGATTTGCCCACTTAAAGAAATCGCTGTAATTCAATTCTTTTATATGTCAACTTTTCCACGGTTTGCTGTTTGAACGGCTTCAACAAGTTCTGCGAAGTCATAGATTTTTCCATTCTGCGATTATGGGCATCATACCAATAATATTTCCGGATAAACTTTGATCAGTTATGCTATTATTTGTCTCATCCGGTAATAATACCGGATTATTATTTTTAGGTAAACACAATTTCTTGATCACTGATAGCGTTATTTGAATTTTACATTGACTATTTCATTCATAAAAATCTTGCCCAATAAGAATTGATCATTTGAATCAAAAAATAGTTTCGCATCGACAAAATTTCAAATTTTAAATATTGCCAGGGTTGCTCAACCAATAAAAAGGGAGAATGAAGCAACCAACCTGTTTTTCAGCGGCAAATTTTCCTCTGTTTTTTGCAAACATAGTAACCGATTCAACAAGTCGCCGCCATTGCAATAATTTTTGCAAACGTCAGTTGAAAAAGATGTGCGAGAATAATGATCCCAATTCTTCAAGATTCGGTGATTTATCCATTGAAAACATTAAAGAGGCCACTTCCAAGGTTGTTCCTGTTAACACAGTCAAAACTAAAGCGTCAGTGTGGCAACAGTTCAGTGAATTTTGTAAACAGCGGCATTATGATTTACTTCCTACAACTACTCCAGAAGAAATCGCAAAAATATTACAAGATTGGGCGTTCAACATGAAGAAGAAAAACGGAGAAAACTACAAGGAAACTAGTGTCAAATCAATATGGAACACAACAGCATTAATGGTACAAGAAAAATATTTCAAAGATTATGATATCAAAATCAATCCTTTCTCCGATATTTGTTTTAAGGAAGCCAGGAATGCTCGTGATGCGAAGAGAAAACTTCTTCAGCAAAATTCTGAGACAAGAAAAGTGAGTGCCAAAGCTCTTACGTTACACGAGATTCGGGCCATGGCAAGCAGCTGGAATGAAGAAAATCCGGAGGGGTTACAGAGAAAATTCTTTCATGTTTGTTCGTTCGAGCTTGCCTGGAGAGGAAACGAAGCTGTAAATTGCAAAGTGTACTATTTTCAAGATGAAATAGATAATGAAGGCCAATTCACCGGTCGCATTGAATTTAATCCCATTTTCTCTAAAACTACGCAAGGTGGGTCCAAAGTTTTGGCTTCCAGTAAATGGCTTATAAGAAATAGAGAAAGTGAGAGTCTCTGTCCTGTGAGATTACTTAAAAAACTTTTAGAAAAACGAGGTTTAACAATAACAAGCGACAGGCTATTCCTAACTGTAAACCCTGCCTGGGAGAAAAGTTCTTGGTTCAAAAACTCACCTATAGGCTTAAACACCTTATCAAAATGGACAAAAGAATCAGCACTCAACATTGGGTTAGATGCTAAGAAGTTAAAGATAACAAATCATTCTCACAGATCTTCTGCAATATCTGCTTTAGCCAAAAATGGGGTTGGGGAGCAACAATTAATTAAGCTAACAGGACACGCAAGTGTTCATTCTTTGAAACCCTATCTTCAGCTTGACGTAGATCATCATGGCAATTTAGTTCAAAATTTGAGAGGGAACAGTAACAGCTCTTCGAAACAAGCAACTTCTAAAGAAGGAGAATGCAAAGAATTACACGGATTACAAACTGTAAACGATCAGGGACAAAATGTATATAACAATTGCTCTTTTCACATAATTAATAATGCTAAATAGATTGTTTTAATTGTTAAAATTTACTATTTCTAAGTAATAAAATTGTTTTCTTTGTGTCAATTTTTATTCATGAAATAGTCATGCCGAACACCATTCGTGATATAATTTCGCCTGGCAAAATTTAATGATTATTCTACTCGAGTTTGTTGCTTTAGGCAATTTCGCTCGTGACATTGACAAAAATAACTCGCCTGACGGCTCGTTATTTTTATCTGTCAATGTCACTCGCGAAATTGCCAAGCAACAAACTCTCTTCATAATAATTAAATTTTGCCGGCAAAATTATATCACTCATGATTTTATGTATGATAAAGCTTTCTGCAATATTAATTTTTTTCGATTCAAATTTTTTAAGCAAAGTGCTCGTGTTGAAAAATTGCAACAAACTGAGATCATTTAATATCTGTCACGATGCTTTGGCAGAACGTCGTACGCACAGCCTGCTTAGGATAAACGCGGCAAGTAAAATTCAAATATGGCGTTTAGCTCAAGTACTTTTTAGATGATGCATTTATTCTAATAAGTATCCGTGCACATTTTTATAGATACGGCATAAAATGTGATGTTTTTTATGTGTTTTGGCTTGATTGGCATTTTCACTTAGCAAAAAGGTCGATAATCACATTTCCACCATAATGAAGTGAAATAAATATTTTAGATTTTCGCAGATGCGGCCGTTTTGGCTAATGAGGGCAGAATACATGCCCGTTATTGTTTTACCTTTTTCGAGAGTTTTTCCTTTCCTAAAAACCTTATTTGAACTATTACGAACATTTTTAAAAAACAGCCAAATCCAGTCGTTTTTAAGTGGTGCGCTTACCAACGAAATTCATTTAATTTTTATTTTTTAGTCTTCTGGTTAATAAATTAAGTATCGTAAACATGTAAAATTTCAATACTTATTGAATCTTCCTACTAGTGTTATTGACCCTAACACGTGTCTTATTTATTTTGCTGTATTTACCTGTAAATTTTAGAGAATACAATCCCGGGATTCCGGCCGTTTTTTGATCCCGAGATCTCAATCATCCAATCCGTTTAGAAGATGCTGATTTTGACTTGGTAAATAAAATTGTTGATGTGCTGACCCCAATTAAATTAACAGGAGAAGCAATCTGTCGGCGAGATGCCTCTTTGAAATTTCTTATATAACAATTGTCTAGCAAAAAGTCAGCACACGCCAATAAAATGAAAACATCCTTAGTGGAACTTATAAAGCAACAACGAATTGATGATATTTAACTGATGTATTGAATTATTTACAAAATCCACGAAAGGATGATGAAAAATAGGTTTAAATCGGATTTGGAATGGCTTGACTTATTTCCAGTTCCTACACAGGCTTTAGTGAAGAAGCAAATAAAGAGTATTGTTAAAAGACTAAATAGTCGAGATAACACGGAAGAGGAAGAAAGATGAGGATCAAAAACAGAGGATAAGCCAAGGCAACAAACTTCCCAATCCCAATTGACACTAAAGGAAAAGTTACAGCTGGAAATTAATAAGAGCATGGAATCCCCAGATCTTGAAGTACAAAATGAATCGGGGTTGGTAAATAGTATTAGACGCGAAATGAGCCTGTCCGAAAATGGAGGAGTTCGTGAATATGACTTAGAATTAGCATAAAAATATCTATTGTCTATTCCTCCAACCAGTGTAGAACATGAGCGAGCGTTTTCAGTTGCTGCTTATGTTAGCAATAAACTACGAACCAGACCTGGAAGTCAAACATTGGATGCTTTGATATTTCTGGGATTGTATTTTCGAAATTCTAAATAGTTTTACTTTCTTATACGTAGTATAAAGAAGTATTGTGATGATGAACATTTTCGACCACGAGATTTTTGCAGATGTTCACGTTTTGAAGTCCCCTGATACCGAAAAAGTGTTTTTTAAAAAACGTCTCTCTCTCTCTCTAATCTTACTGTATAGTTGTTCTCAATAATAGTATATTACATATTAAGGTTGAGAAGATGACTATTATCGCCCGAGGGGCGAGATTAAATTCCGAGGCGCGCAACGCCGAGGAATTTAAGCCACAAGGGCAATAATAGTCATCTTCTCAACCGTATTATGTATACTATTTTTTGTACCAGTAGTCTAATTGAAACTTGAAACCTTAATAATTATGAATAAATTTATTCATATATGTAAGAATGCCCTAGTAATAAAACTTCATATAAACAAATAAGTGGGCTATATTTCGATGTTGACAAATAAGTTTTGATATAAATGCTGAAACTAAAAGCCAAGTATTTATTAGATTATTTTTCATTCCATTTATGATGTCTGAAGAGTTTAGATGTACACCACCTGAAATGCGCGAGACTGCAGCACAAGCAGTTGAGTACTTGCATCCGCATAAATCAAAACACTTATACCTACATGAAAACATATACAGAATTTTAAAAATGATGTAATTCCAAAAATACAGTAGTAATTTCTGAAAACGTACTTCTGGCTTATTTTCAAGAATATTCAAAAAATAAAAAAGCCTCGACTTTATGGGCGCATTACTCAATGTTGAAAGCTACACTTGGCCTAAAAGAGGATATTAACACATCAAAATATTTAAATTAGTTTCCTTTTTAAAAATAAAAAATAAAAATTATAAGCCCAAAAAATCATTAGTATTTACTCAAGAGGAAATTATAAAATTCCTTACTGAGGCACCCGACGCATGTTTCATTGCAACTAAAGTAATATGTTTATATATTAATACTTTGAAATTATTGACAATTTATAATCCTGTAGACTGCTCTTGTAATTGGTGTTGCTGGTGCATGCTGAAGTGATGAGCTGTGTAACTTATTAATTTCTGATGTCATAATGAAAGATCATTTAATTATTATTCACATCCGCAATAGCAAAAATGGCTTGTCTCGAAAGTTTGTAATAATGGAGTCACTTTGAATCAAAATAATTAAAAACTATTTAAAAATTAGACCAATTCCAGATATAGCAAAATTCTTTATTAGTGTACGGAATAGTAAATGTACTAGACAAAATATTGGACATAACACAATAGGACAGATGCCAAAAAAATTGCCGTTTACTTAAATTTACAAAATCCACTGTTATATACTGGTCATAGTTTCCGTGGAACCTCGGCTACGCTTTTAGCTGTCAATGGTGGTAATATTCTTCAGTTAAAACAACATGGTGGTTGGAAATCTTCTAGTGTAACTGAAGGTTATATAGAAGATACCCTTGTAAATAAAAAAAATATAGCACGTATGTTACAAGGTCTACCTACATCTACTTACGCAACCATACCTGCAATAAATACAGACGTTTTCGATATGAATCAAATTCCATCAACATCAATAGTACAATCAGGATCTATTTCGACTGAAGATATCGTAAATACTTATGGAATTCACTCTATTAATAATAGTGTCATTAATGCGCCTAAAGATCTGCGCTATCCTGATTTTTCAAATAGAATTGAACCATCATCCATATTATACTATCATACATATTTTGCTATTATTAACCTAAAATACAGTTATTTATTTTACCTTAGAGGTAGAGCATTTATAAGTTTTAGTTTTTAGGTATGATTTATGGTATAAGTCGACGATGATATGCGGATATACGAATGTGAAACTGGCCAAACGGGTAAAACTACAATAAATTTTGACGGTTCACATATTACTCCGATTGCATGGTTGCGGCATGCACTTTATTTGTTGTCATTATTCACCTAGGTCAATAATATGCTCATTATTTATCTGTTATTAGTTCAGTTGGAGAAATGACATTTCACGGCGTTTTGTTATGTCTAAAAATGCTGTGATATTCTACTACTGGTACAAAAAAATACATTTTTATTTATTTTCGGTATAAAGGATCCTCACTTCAGTATATTTATGGTATGTTTGATTGTTGACTCTTTTGTCACTTCGTATAGTGTACTTCCATCAGTGCCTTAAATGTTTTACTGTTGATTATTTTAGTTCTTCATTAAGTGGTAAAATTTTCTTTTCTTTTTTATGTTTAATTTTTCTCTTTTATTGTCATATATTCATTGTTACATCTTTTTTACCTATTGAGAATGGACTTCTCTTAATGACAGAACCTGTCGGTAATAAATTATGAATACCGTGTACCTCAAATATTACAATTTTTCATAACAATATAGAAAACAATAAAAGCCTGTTATTTAATGTATCATCAGGGTACCATGTACGGTAAATTGGTTATAAAATATTAACAGTAGAATATCTAACGTGGATGTATTATGTGATGCTACAGATAAAATATAATATACACCAATCATATGTCACTCCAATGGAGGAGACCCTTTGCTCTCGTATGGAGAACGTATATATAAGTGCTCTATGATGTTTATTCTTCTTTTGAATCTTTTATATCCTTTTTACTTTCACAAAAAAAAACGGATGACAGGCGAAAGGTATATAAATACCTATATTCACGTAAAGTGACAACTGTCGAACGAAAAATTCCTTTTCAGAATATTTATGAGGTGTATATCCATATTTCATTCCTATAAATTCCTTTGCCACTTACATCTTACTTATTTCTAGGATTGTATAAGTATTTAGTAAAATGCAAAATTTATATACATTATATATAATTTATTTCAGTGTACATATTACAATAATGACTAATACCAATAATAAATATAATCATTATTAACAATACCGATTTGTTTGAATAACTACATACGTAATAGAAAAAAATAGTCCCGCGTTCAATTTTATTCCAAGTAAATTCAAATGAATCTAATAATTATAATATTATCTGCTATAAAAGTCTCACTTTTTCTCTGCTGTTTATTGGCCCGTTTTCGTTATTCTAAATTTCTAATTTTGGTTTGAATTCTTCAATTCAATTATTTAAAAGTTATTAGGTATAAAATATTTTATTTGTTACTCACTGGTAAACGTCATTTAATGTAACATAACATAAAGAATGAAAGTTAGTTAGTGGAATATGAGATTTGGAAAATTAAACTTTATTATAATTACTTTTATTAACATTGAAAATAATGGTACAATTATGATTTCCCTTAATATTATATATCCCTGTTGTCGCCAAACAATCTACAGATTTTGCTGTAGTTTAAGTTTTGCTGAAGTCTAAGTTTATTATTGGGAAAGATCTGTTTTGGAATTTGCAATTGTTTTGTTTACTGAGTCCTTTAAACTTTCAGCAATTGTACTAGATTTCCATCCGTTCTCACGTTTCAAGGTCAAAATTTCTCCGCCAACCTTTCCAATCGTTGTTGCAGACCGACTTAAAGAATGACCAGTATATAGTACAGTTTGTTGTAGTTCTAAGCGTTGAGCTATTCTCTTATGGACGCCGCGTGGTGATCAGCATTGAGTGAGATGCATTTGCCATTACGATAGGTCAAGAACAAAACCAAACTTTCTACCTGAAGAGGACGAACATCTGTTATAGTAAATCTCCTAGTTGTGTGATTCTTTGTATTTCTTAGAGTGAAGGTTGCCAAAAGAAACTAAAATCTGCCAAGAAAGGACTTGTGGTTAAACCAATTGTGTTTTCGGAGATGAACAGCCGTTGTCAAGTTGACCTTATTGACATGCAATCCCATGCAGATGGAGAACACACATTTATTATGGTGTATCAAGACCACTTACCTAACAAAATTTGTTCAAATACTGAGGAAGTTGCTAAGAGCCTGATAGATATATTTTGCATTTTTGACGCCCCATCTATACTACAATCGGACAACGGCCGGGAATTTGCAAACCGTGTTATTGAAGAGTTATGTTCCATGTGGAGTGGCCTTAAAAGAGTACCTGGCAATCGCACCACAATCAGTCACAAGGCAGCGTGGAAAGAGCAAATCAAGATATACAAAATATGCTTATGACGGGGATGGATGATGAAAACTGCAAACGATGGTCAGAAGGTGTGATATCTGTCCAGTTAATGAAAAACATGGCATACCATGATGAAATTAAACAAGGTCCTTATGTCGTCATGTTTGGACACGATATTAAAGTCGGCCCATCGACATCAGCTTTTCCAAAAGAAACTATTGAAAATCTACAAACCAAAGAAGAGATTACGAGAGACGTCAGGGAATTTGGTGCCGGTGAACAGCCTCAACAAGAACAAAACGAAGACCAGTCTATGGATAGTAATTCAGAAATATATGTCCCGCAAGAAAAAGATATTACTGAAAGTGACAACCTGCACAAAGATATTACTGAAGGTGGCAATAGAGAAGAAAATATGGACAATAATTATACAGAAAACGCCAATAATATAGAAACTTTAGAAAATCAGACCAAATGTGCAGAATGTGGTGAGCCGTGTACATCAGCCAGTATGAGGTGTGAACTTTGCTTGTGCCAAAAAAAATACTTTCAAACAGACTAGACGCAAAAAGAAATTTAGAAAATCAAGCAAAGAAGATGAAAATCTTATCTAATTTAAAATTCACTCTATGTTTCGTTGGAGATACAGTCAGAGTGAAAGTTCCAGAAGTTGATCGAGGGAGGGGCGATTTTAGAAACATTCCCGTGACAGTTATCGAGAAAACCGACGACAATTTTTATAAACTAGCTAACAAGACAGGAGCTACCGAGAAAATGTTTTCCAGGAATCAATTTTCTGTGAAGGTTATAAACGTTGCAACTGTGACCAACAAATGTAAATGTAAAGCTATTGAAAATCTCTGTAACTCGAAATGCCATGGCAGCTTGTCTTGCTTGAACAAATAGATTATAGTATTCTTTACTTTGACACAGTTTTAGTGATTTTACTTTTATTCGTAAAATGTGTTTTTTAAATAAATATGTTTTTCAAACATTTATGGCCTTGTTGTTTTTGTTACACCCAACTTTAACCAAGTGAAAATAGGTGGAACACGGTTTACCCGGGTAGACCTTAAACTTAGGTCTACCCGGGTAAACCGTTAATATAACTTTACCCGTAACACATATATTAAAAACAAAAATAATAAGAGAAGAATATAAAACTCACAAAATTAATAAAATTACATAAACTTTCTACGTGTTCCTTACAAATATAAATGAAAACATACAACAAAATCCAAAGTGAATCTATATGTATATCTTTTACACAACACTTTATTTTCTCTCTTGCTGTTCAAAAAAATTACTCCTTAGCGTGCTTGAGCATCTTTATTAGTTAATAATTCACACGTTGTTCTGAGCTTGGTAACCTCATTCTCTTCTATAGGTATTATTTTAGAATGCGCATTTTCTCATTGTTAATACAGTCTGGTAGATGCAGTTTCTTAGTTTACTATATGACAAATGATTTCATCCTTTGAAATTATGCAAACTACTTCATAAACTAAGACTTAGACATCTAATGGCTTCGTGAATACGAATGCCAAGATTAAATATGCTATAGTCGTTGTTCTCTGTTTTGCATTATATAATAGTAAGTACTACCTTACATCATCTTGAAGCACTAAAGAAGCTCTATTAAGCCATTATATCAGTTTAATTCTAATAAATTTTGTTTTAACGTATGTTTGTGGGACATAATTCAATATAACTTTCTAATTCGTAATTAAATATTGTTATAAATATTACAACCTGTGATTTATTGGCGATACTACACAGTAAAAATGGAATAGCTACCATTTGCATAATATTTCCTTTTCTTCTGGTATTATCATCATGAACTTTAAATGCTTAGAATTTCTAGTAACTGACATGCATATATCCCCACATTTTCTCTAATAATATTTGTTTTTACAATTTTTTTTGCTTGGCCTCAATCAATTACACATCATAATAAATAAAGGAAAGAGAATTCTAAGACAGCACCTAGTATTCAATGAACCTAACTACCTTTTTGAGTGTCTCGAGCAACAGTGACTAGCAGAACTAGACCCTGCTTTAAAGTGTAATTCACGAAGTAACAGACGACAAAATGCAATAGTTAATTACTAATTAATCTATTTACATTGAAATTTGAATATTAGACGAAACATTTAAAGGTCCATAGATGTTCATTTTAAGAGCTTGTATTACATTTGCATAAGAAATTATTAAATACAAATTTATAGTAGACGTTAATTTAAACTTCATTTAATACGCCAAGTTATAGAATATATTTATTATTATTATTATCATATACCATACATTCTTTATTTGTCGATATTACACAATATTTTAATATTTAAAAAGAGATATCTAAGATGCTATGTCGATCGAGTATATATCTAGCATTAAAATTTGACGCACATTCCATGAAGCAGCAAACAAAAGCACATTTTCCGCTACTTCCGAATTGACCTGCGGCCACTATTATCGAAAGAAAATGGGGGAGCATATAATGGGATCACGTTCCCGCGGACATCTAGATTACCAGAAGATCTAAGCCATATGTTGTTGTTATTGTTGTTCTTGGGAAGAAGAAAATATTAATACGGCTGTCTAAAGGAAATGAAATCATAATATATATGTTTACAGGATACGATGAAATGTACAAAGCGAAAATAGGAGTATAATAAGAAACCGCAAATAAAATAAAAGAAAATATAAGAAATACGAGGATGATTTGATATGATTGATAAGTTTGAACGGGATTAGCCTTTTTTAATTTAGAATCGTCGATAACGAGTAATCTTTATTTTTATAATTTATTAACTACAACATTTTTGAAAGAATTATTGACTGTTCCCTTCTATAGATAATAATTTTCTTAAGAAACAGACTATGACTTGATACTAAACTAAACACAATAAAAAACATGGAAATTTTTCCACACTAATGCACAGAAAGCTAGGTACACATTTCGACAACTATGTTGTCATCATCAGTAGCAATGACTAATAAAAACCGCAATGATTTAAATTTTATGGAGATGGCTTATTTATACCTAGATTTAATTTATTACTATCATTAACGCTACCTGATCAATGCACTGTTTATTTTGTCAAACGTAATACTAAAAACCTACCCTGTAATTGTAGTATTCTAAGGACTAGCTGTACCTGAAAGCGGTATCGTTGTTCACATCACAGATTTATGTAAACAAGATTGGGGGTATGGGTCCGTTAATTATTAATCTATTTTTATTTTTGTATATGCATATGGTCTCATAACTATCTTATTCTCTATAATTATACGCTTGTTTTATAAGTTTAAGGCCGCCTGCCTTCTACTTAAAAACATGGCCGCTATTTTGAACGCAAATATTAAATTGTTACAGATTATTGCAATCCTACAACGATTGAGAATAATGCAAAGAAACGGGTACATCTCCATTAAAAATTAAAAGGTGACCAGGCTTGCGGTTAAACCAGTAGTGAAAATTAAGACAGGAAACAGTTGATAGTTGTATATTTCTGTGCCAAGTCTTAGTTTTAACGTCCAAATTACTTAGCTTAAAAATAGGAAGATTGAATGTGTTAAGTCACACCTTTTTTACCCGGTATCTCATGTTCAACTTTTAACAAAATGCCCCTGTTATTTAAAGTACACACAATTCTGTGTTTAAGCAGTTTTTCTATACGATCTTTATGCTGAATTTTATATATATGATTTATTTATTTATTAATTTAGAGACACATTAGGAACGCCCATTTTTCTCTATCTAAATATTGCATTAAATTTGTGGTCTAATTTCCAACCAATCCCCAACACAAAAAACCAAAACAACCAAGAATAAAAGTGCAATATACAAACATACAAACAGTAAAGATAGATATTGAAGAATATTTGGGCTAGGATATATATTTAATATAACCTTAGTTCCACGTTCAGGTGCTAATTGAACTAATATTAAATCTCTGTACACCATATTCTGGTATCTATAAATGTTATAATAAATGATATCAAATACACCATGTCGGGCCAGCCAAATGAAGTAATATTTGAGACTCTATAATAACTGTAAAACTCAATTTTATTTCTAAAAACCTCGGCTTAGCTCAATTAATCTAAATATTAATAATGTTACTACTTTCGTATAGTTTATTTAACTGATAGTACTATACTTTACTGTACAAGTTTATTGTAATGGTGGGGTTATTAAAAATCAATGTCAAGGATTCTAACCTATCTTTTAAAAATCTAATATAATTCTTATTAACCAAAAACAAATCTTTAAGTATGATTTCTTTATTACTCTGGATGTGTAGATAGTCCGTTATCTCTGGGTTTTGTAGAATATACTATTATCTCTCATTAACACGTAAGTATTTTTATTCTTTTGTAATTTATATCTGTCAGAATGTAGATTTATGTCGGCATTTTTTCTTTCAGGATGAATATTTAACCTCTAAATACTCATATTCTATCTACATATACACCATCAATGAAGAAAAACAATATCAAATTAATAAGTGCAGATTGATTTGGTTAGAAATGCCATGTGCATAAATTAATTTACTTAATAATACAATAGAAGAACATGCTTAATAAAAATTGTTTAACTACGTTAAAAATTTTGTTTATTTTTGTTATAACCAAAAACTGATCTTATACGTTGAGTAACTATATAAGTATGCTTATGTCTTGATAATTTTTACTTTCTTATACGTAGTATAAGGAAGTATTGTGATGATGAAAATTTTCGACCTCGAGATTTTTGCAGATGTCCACGTTTTGAAGTTCCCTGATACCGAAAAAGTGGTTTTTAAAAATGTCTCTCTCTCTCTCTGTGTGTGTGTGTGTGTGTGTGTGTCTCTGTGTGTGTCTGTGTGTGTGTGTGTGACCACGATAGCGGTCAAACCGCTGTAGATATCAATTTCAAATTTTGTATTGACGTATATAAGCGCCCTCTTGAGATCCGATTAGATTTTCAGTAAAATCGGTAGACCGGAAGTAGCAGTTTACTTCAGCGAAAAAATCGAATTTTGTCCATATTTCGTCAACTACTAAGTTTAAACAAATTTATAAAGAATACATATATACTTAAAATGAAAATTGAGAATAATTTTATTTAAAAAGTTTTTCGAAATTCCTACCGGAAGTAGGTATTTTACTCTTATCGAAAATCAGTCTTTTGCAAATATTTCGCAAGTCATGCTTTTTAGACAAGTACGTTACGAGTATAAAAGTATTTAAAACATAATTTTCAATATCTTTTGTATAAAAAAAATTTTAAAATTCAGATCGGAAGTGCCACTTTTACTCTTATCGAATAGCGATTTTTTGCAAATATGTCGTAAGTTATGCATTCTATATATATTTATCAAGAGTGCAAAAGTATTTAAAATTAGATTTGGAATATTTTTTGTATATATGTAATTTCAAAATTCGGACCGGAAGTATCACTTTTACTCTTAGCGAGGAGGACTTTTTTGAGAATATCTTGCAAAGTATGCATTCTATAGAGATTTATTAAGAGAATAGAAGTACTTATACTCCATTCAGTCTAAGAATAAAGCATTGGGAAAGATAGGGCTTAAAATAAACGTTTGTGATTGGTTGAAATCGAGTGTGCATTTACACCGGCAAAATAATCGCATTTAGCTCGTTCTGTCAAAAATTTGTTTACTGACAGTTTTGTTCAAAGATTTTGTCGATTTCCGTATTTTACATAGTTATTTGTTGTTAATATTCTTAAAAAATAGTTCTTCTTAGAACTCGCAAGTGAAATATTCATTTGTTAAGGTATTTTATCAATTTCGTTATTTCGTAATCGCTAATATTCTATAGTACGGCGGAAGCATTTTACCAGGTCCTTCAAAAAATCGTAAAGGGAAACACATAAGACCTGGACAAAGGCAAATGGCTTATAATGTGTACATTAAGCATAAAGACAATATGCAGAGGAAGTGGGTATTAATAGGAATACAATGTACTGCATTATTAAAGAAATGGAATTATATGGAGTTCCAATTTCTCCTCCAAGAAAAAGAAATTATCGTCATACTTACAATAAATTGGATGAAGCACAAAAAAGTACAATTAGACGACATGTGCATTCCTTTTTCTTGAGGAATGACTTACCAACTTGTACAAAAATGTACGTAAATGTCAAAATATAATGATATCAGATATGTATATCCCTGCTATCCATCTGACAGTAAACATATGTTTTACTTGTTTTCAAAATACAAAGTTCATCGTGTGTAAACTGTGCTCAAATTGTAGCGCCATCTACTTTATTCTTAGACTGAATGGAGTATAGAATAGGATTTTGAATAATTTTTGTAAAAAAAATTCTTAAAATTCTATAATTTGAAACGCTCATACGTATAAGAAAGTCGTGTGGTGGCCACACCTCATTTTTTATTTTATAATCAATAAATAATGTGTTTTCCAATATTCATATAAACATTAAGGCTGAACGCCCGCTTCAAGCTGAGTTCGATTTGAAATAGGCGTACCACTGCTTTTCGTGCAAATGTAATAAAGGACAAATGTTTAAGGGTCCGCGTGCTCTGTCTTATGCTGAGAAAAAAGAACTTGTCACCTAATCTAATCTGCCTGTAATTTATGGCTGCGTTATGGTCTCAGATAGTCGCCGGTTGGCCCACATGTTTGGCAGTCGGGAAGCAACCCCCCCTAAATTAGACAATCTATATTTTCTCAAACACACAAAAAAAGTGAAGCTGAATATGTAAAATCACCTGCCGGATTCAAATTTTGAGTTGGAAAATAAAATCGAAATCGCAAAAAGGTCGAAAAATCGTTTTTTTTGTATAAATTTTAAAATTTTCATTTTAATCAATTTTTAATACTTATCTCGTGATATCTCAGCAATGCAGAGAGCTTGGGATCTGTTTTTTTTTTAAGGTTATACCCTAAAGTTTTTGGGTGATACTAGTGTTTTCGATTTTTCTTTATGGTGTGTAAATTTTATAAAAAAAAAGTTTTAGTACACCACCAATTTGTGTAAGGTATTTTTCAGCTATCGAGTAACTAATCTTATTTTTCAGAATTTACCCATATATATACTGTATGACATGGAAACTGCAACACCAAGAATGGGTGCGGATTTTTTGACCAAACTTGGTAGAAACGTATAACTAGTCAAAGGCAATAATTGATTAAAATTTCAAAGAAAAAAAACAAAAGACTAACACAATTTAACATAATTTTTATTAATAATGTGTTGAACCGCCCCTATTAGTGTCACACTCCCTCACTCTTCGTGGCATTGATTTGACTAGGTGGTCGATATCCTCTTGGGGTATGGTGTCCCAAGCAACCTGTAATTCATGCCGGAGAGCTATTAGTGTCTGCGGGGATTGGCTAAATTCATAAGTTTTCGTCCCATAATATCCCACATATGTTCTATTGGCGAAAGGTCGGGGGATTAGGGTGGCCATGGCAAGATATTGACATGAGCCTCTTCCAAGCGATTTATAGAAATTCTCGCTACGTGGGGAGGGGCATTATCCTGCTGGAAAAGTGGGTCTTCGAGCGTTTGAAGATATGGTAGAATATGGGGTTCTACCACCTCATCAATGTAACGCTGGGCGTTCATGGTGGTTTGGATGAACACCAATTGAGACCTACTCCCATATGCTATAGTACCCCATACCATAACACCCACTGCTCGATGCACATGCCTTTCAACGGAAAACTGAATATCACGACGTTCCCCACGTCTTCGTCTGACCCTCATACGGCCATCATGCATCCCTAGACAAAATCGAGATTCATCACTGAATACCACCCTGTGCCACTCTACGTTCCAGTGCAGTCGCAATCTACACCACTCCAAACGTTGCTGTCGGTGTTGAGCCGTAAGTGGTAACACAAGATGTGGACGATAAGATTGTAAGCCGAAACCCCTAATTCGACGATAAACGGTTCGAAGGGTTACAGGACGACCAATATTACCTAACCACACGTCAGCAATTGATCTGGTACTGGAAAACCTGTCTCTTAGTGCCATTAAGCGCAGGCGGCGGTCCTGTATCTCATTAGTTCTTCTTCGGCCTCCGGTTCCTCTTTGGCGTCTTTCCTGACCTTCCCTAGTCCATGATTGATAACAGCGCATAATGGTGGATTGGTTCCGGTTAAGGCGATTTGCAATTTCCCTGTATGAAAAACCACCTTCTCGCAAACCAACAATTCGACCTCTGTCGAATTCGCTTAATTGGCGATAATTTCCACGTTGCCGCACTCTAGGCATAATAAAACTCTTTAAACACGTTAAACAAAGGTATAATAAGACAAAACCGTTGAAATTAATTTCAAACAAACAATTAATACACCACACATTAATGTCAACGAAAACTGAATGAAGTGTCAGATGTGTCATGACCACTTGATCTATCGCAACAAAATTTTAATCAATTATTGCTTTTGACTAGTTATACGTTTCTACCAAGTTTGGTCAAAAAATTCGCACCCATTCTTGGTGTTGCACTTTCCATGTCATGCAGCATATGTGAAACAAAATAAAGCCAACATTCCAAAATTATTTTTTGTGCAAGAAATACATTTCTAGATCGTTTCAGAAGCAAATTATTGCAAGTCAAATATAATAATTATACTCCCTGCGCGCAAGCCGTGTGAGTCCTAGCATGCGCTTCTAGCAGGTATACCGTTAGGGACGGGAAGAGATATTGCTTTTACTTTCTGATACGTAGTATAAGGAAGTATTGTGACGCTGACACTGTATATGTACACTATATTGTAAAGAAAATATCAACGGTTTCGATAAAATAATGTCCGAGTAACGATTACTTTCTTAACTTACACCGATCTCAGAAGTTTTTTACAAACTGCGTAGAAACTGCCCGAAATACTCTATTTGATTTCAGTGAATTTCGCCCAAATTTCAAAATTTTGTTTTCCGTTTCGTGACCTTATTTTTAAAAATTAAGAAAAAGTAAAATTTATGTATTGCTGTTGAGTATTACATACTTTTTAATAAAGGCTTGTTTTTTGAAATATCTTACATTTTTATTTTTATTTAGGGCCCTTTGGACAATTTCGACAAAAATACGATTTATCCATTGAAAGGCATTTTTTTTTCTTAAATTGGCGTGTAAATTCGGTAAGGTTTTCATGAAAAATACGATTAGGAAATGGGAAAAACTATTTCGAGGCCGGGCGTATAGCCTTAAGTTCACTACGTTAACTTTAATGGATAATATATTCAATATTTTCTTCCGATAAGGTATCTTACAATATAAGGTATATTACAATATAACCTAATTTTTCTATATATCATTCTATTTGAATTATTATTATTATGTCCCTAAAATCTTTCGTATTTTAAATTATTGTATTAGTTTTACGTTGAAAAAGACCAATATTTGTTAAAGATTAATTATCAATTTCAATATGTAAATATTTTATACAACCTTAAATGAAAATTGCGTCAAAAGAATGTTATTTTCTTTCTTGTAGATTTATACTGCCTCGATAAACACAATTTCCTTGAATTTATAGTATGGTCCTGTATGTATCAGCTCCCTCAACACATGAAGATTGTAGATATTTCCAAATGTTACCTCTTATTGTCTCCTGCAGTTCTGGGATAAGATATTTTGATGTACCATAAAATAAATACACTACTTCTGGACTGTAAAACTCCTCTCAAGACTTTCTGGACTGAATAACGGTATCAGGTTCTATCTTTCTCCAAATATTACATGAAAATGGTTAAACTTGCATAATATTCTGGATCTCTAAACTGGAAAACATCTTTTTGAACTGGATAACGGCATCAGGATCTATCCTTCTCCATACGGTTCATCAAAATGGTTAAACTTGCATTATATTCTGGACTGGAACACTCTTGAAACCTCTTCCTCTTCAATTAGACACCAAAATGATATACTCACACTAACTCGGATCAGTGTTTTATAAATTAAGGGTAAGTTTTTTTTTTAATATATTAGCAAAATCTTCTTTATATGCGTACTCGTTCAATATTAATCACTTAACAACTCCATCAGTTATTTATAATTAGCCTTTGCTTCCACTCAAAATTGGAAATTGTAAATAATTTTATTTATACGTCGAATTATGCTATATTAACACTTTTAGCAACTTTTATAACTGAAAATTATTGTAGTCTGTATAAATTCTGATGTTATTTAACTAACCCCAAAATTATACACCCGTACTCAATTAAGAAGAAAAATATTCTCCTTTTATTTATTTCAAATTTCCTTGACGATCTCCTAATATTTTTAAATTCTCCAATGAAAAACTACCACATACCTTTAATATTCAATATAGTTCTTTTATATTCTTTTTTAAATATTTATATCCATTTAACTTGTACAATACACATTATTTAAAACATTTTACATTTTAAAAACCTAATTTCAATACTTTATATCACATTTTTCATCATATTTTTATCACACTTAACATGATTTGTCAGAATCATAATGTCACTTCCTCTTATTCAAATAGGAGCCATTAAAAAGGAATGAAGTGTCAATAAGTAAACTTGTTATTTCCGGTACAAAATGAAGTTTGAAGTTTTTATCTTACTCAAGGTGTATTTTAATAAAAAAAATCGGAAAAGCGCTGGTAATTTAGCGTGTAGATCTAACAAAAAAAAGGATTAATTTACATAGTCATTTACATTTAAAAAAATACTCTTCGCTTTAACAAGTATCTGAAGCAATTGGAACCATTCTACCTTAGTCATATACAGAATTTGTAACGAGCAAGGATGGCAGATAGGTTTACTAAAAAGAAATTTCCTTCATAGCGTGAAGATTATATTAGAAGTTGAATTAGCAGACGAAGAGCACTTTTAATAGAAATGATTGAAGATGATGGATATTGTCCGGTTCAAGTTTTCAACGCAGATAATGCGGGGTTATTGTGGAAAGAATCCCACTCTGACTTTTATCGTAAAAGCTGAGAAATATAAGTAGTTTTCAAACAACCAAAGATAGAGTAGCATTCCTATTTTGTAACAATGCATCGGGAGAATGGATGCCTTTTAACTGGTCTCCATGACCACGCTCGCTAAAAGGAAAGGATTTAAAAAAATTGCCGCTCTATTGCATAGCCAATAAAAATGGTTTAGGTCACATCTACTGTTTTAACCGAATGATTTAATCATTGTTTCGTGAACTGAAGCTTTGGCACATAAAATTAATGACCAAGGAGTTGATACAATCACCGTGATTGATGTCGATGACTTGCTTGCCCAAGGACTGCAAAAGAATTAAAAAAGGTCTTGAAAATTTGCAGTACATTTGATAACCATTTTCTTAATAATTACCCGAATTCTGCGTAAGCGTATGCTGAGAAATTGTATTTCTGAGTAGCGAAGATAATGTCTAAATATGATAATTTTCATTCAATTTCTAAATAAAGTATAGTGGAATAAATACAATTAATTAAAAAGAAACAAATTTAATGCTTTTGGTTTCAATTTACTATAAATTTTTAATCCTTTCTTTCTTCAAACATGTTTAAGTATCCACCACATTATTGTTTTCTGGGTTTGTCGTGTGTATTTTTTAACTGCTTGCTTAATAAATTATATTAATATCATTCAATTAAATAAAAAGTTAAAAATGTAATTTGACTTTATTTTCAGTTATTGTGTCCATTCTGGTGCGGATGTCTAGAAAATTTCATCATTTTTAAATAAGATAAAATAAACAAACAAAATCACAATTAAATTTTGACGAAAGACATAAAAGTTACCGTGGAGACAAATTAAGAGATTTTTTAAAATAAAAATTACTCACCAAACGCCCGACATCATACTCGCAAGACAAACAATGCCCTTAGAGCAACGAACGTCCTACATTTAGCAGAAAGACTGAACATCAATCGATATTATCATCATACAGTTGCTTTTCCGAGGAAGAAATGACAACTGTATAATTCCCGGGATTCCTAAGTGACATTTTAATTAAAGAACACAAAGATCCTTTCTCGGATAAAAGCAGATTTCTTTGATGTTGATTGCGTTACGCTAACATTATTTTCTTAGAAGTTTGCCTACACAATATGTAATAAATTCCAATTAAAGTAATTTAGATTGTTAGTACTAAGTTCTATGTATATCTTTAAGGACGCATCAACATCAAAGTAATTGAAGGTTAGCTTTCATTTAAAGTTGTTCCAGATTTATTTGAGAAAGAAAGAAATTATACAAATATTTTATTTACATATAATTTCTCTCTGAATTCTATTATGTGACATGGTAGAAAAGTGCCACTTCAGGAAAAATTTATTTTGAGCATTTGTAACGTATCTTCGAAAATCACAGACCTAGCAAGAGAGGATAAAGTGAAATATTGAATTGTGTAATCCAATGCTATATAAATTACCCTTATTAACTATTAAAAATAATTGTCAACGATTTCACTTTCTTACGTGGTTAATACTAACTGAATTTTTATATTTTGAAGCGTTTGTCCAGAAACCAGAATTTCAGATTTTTATAGTAGCTTTTCCTATACTTACTTTCTTATACGTAATATAAGAATGATGAAAATTTTTGACTTCCAGATTTTTGCAGATGTCAGCGTTTTGATGTCCCACGACACTAGCTGTCAAAAGGCTACAGCTATCAATACTAAACTTTACATTTAGGAGTATGTTCTCCCTCTTCAGATCTTATTAGATTTTCATCAAAATCCGTAGACCAGAAGTACTTAGTTTACGTCATTGAAAAAATCGAATTTTACAGGTTTTTAAGTTTAAACAAATTTATAAAGAACTCAAATGTACTCGAAAGTTAATATGAAATTTTTTTTATAAAAAAGTGGTTTTTCACTCATCACAAATCAATTTTTTGCGAATATCTCGCAAGTCAAGCTTTCTACACAGATACATTATGAGTATAAGAGTATCGTGATTTTCAAGAATTTTTCAAACTTTATGACCGGAACAAACACTTTTACTCTTATCGAATACCGATTTTCTGCAAATATCTCGCAAATTATGCGTTCTATATAGTTTTTCCAAGAGTACAAAAGTCTTTAGAATTATTTGAAATATTCATTGCATGAAAGAAGTTTCAAAATTCGGGCGGAAATAACACACTTACAGGATTATTTTTCTAAGGAGATGAAAGTTAATTTAGTGCAAATTTAGTATAATTTGAAATGCACATACGTACAAGAAAGACATGTGGTGGCCACACCTCATTTTTTATTCATTTAGAATTTATATTGATTAGAAAATTAAAAGTGCTTTTTTCCTCAACAACGTTTGCCCAACATTAAATAAAATATTAATTGCTGTTGATAATTTAATGATGATGAGTTGACTTTGCGAGATCCACGCTTTATCAAATATTAGGTGATGTTAGCCCTATATACGTGAAACTTGGAAAAAATCTACATTTACTAAACTTGATCATATTATCAACTGGCAACATTAATACTAACGGTAATTTAGAGAAAAAAGAAAAAATATAGTCTAGTGAGATGAGACATGGGTTACTTTGGTGATTTAGCAAATAGAGCTTGGACAGGCACTAGTGAGTTGAGGGACTACTGGATTGACAGCACCAAGTGATCGAGGTTTGCCGATTGCATTAATTCACGCTGGAAATCAAAATGTTTTTTCCCAATGCCCAAATGGATAATAAAATGTATACTGCAGATGCTCATGATGATGTATGTAATAAAAGATATAAAAATTGGTTTTTTGAAAAATTACTATATAATTTTCCAAATAATTTTGCTATTATACTGTTATTATACTATTATACCTCATATCATAGCAAAGAAAAATTGAAAAACCGCCTACTACAAACTGGAGGAAGGCCGAAGATTCGAAAAAAAAAAAAAACTTTCAGCCACAAGGTATGTTAAAACAAGAATTGCTATATCGTGTTCTTGAAATAAGAAGACATAAGTACGATCATTACTACCTTGATATGAAAGCAAAGAAAAAAGGATATCTTATTTTAAAATTGCCACAATGGATGAGTAATTAGTGGTACAGAATTATAAAATAACAATAAATATGGTAAACATTAAAATAGGTAAAAATTATTTCAACAAGTGTTCAATAAACATTTTTGAACACGTTTCCGAAATGATAAATCAAATAAATAAAATGACTAGTACATACTTATACCGGGTGGTGCAATAGTGTGTCGGCGGAGCTTATTATGAAAACTAATAACGCTGTAGCAATGAGACGTTACGTACGTATGTAGTATGCGACTATGCATTTTCTAATTTTATCTACAAATATACAGGATGTTCCGAATTTTTGCAACCGCTTTCAACTTTTTTATTTTAAATACTATATTAATGGTACCATTGTAAAGGCAATTTTACAAGGAATATCCTGACTAATAAAAATATTATAAGTTAGATTTAAAAAAAAAAACGAGAAAATAAGCAATAAAGATCGATAACTTAAACACGACAAATTTAACACCCTGTTCGCTTTCTTCAACGGTTCAACCTCAAAACAAATAACGTCTTAGTCCATAAATTAGTAACACAAGAGTTACTTGAGGCATTCTACACATTTTCAGACTACAGCTTAAAATGTTAGATGCTGCAACTGTCAAGATTTTAACAAAATTATCAATAAAATCAAAACTAACAGTCTGAAGTGCACATATCCACATATTATTGCAAAGATAATTTGAATGGCTATCATTATAATATCTAGAAAGTATAGCAATGTATTTAAAATAAAAAAGTTGAAGGTGGTTGCGAAAATTGGAAACACCCTGTATATTTGTAAATAAAATTATAAAATGTACAGTCGCATACTACATACGTACGTAAAGTCTCATTGCTACAGCGTCATTAGTTTTCATATTAAGCTCCGCCGACACACTATTGCACCACCCGGTATATGTTCCCACATATCTATGGTTACAAGTATGCGGTATATGTTCTTTTACGAATCTCTATATATAAAAAAACTAAAACTAATTTTATGATGTCCGAAGATCTAGCAGGCTAGTGATTAGGTCCTTCACGGACTAGCCACTTCCCTGGAAACATTTCACTTAAAATATTTTGGGTCTGTAGCATAGAATGCTACGCTTCGCCGTCTTGTTACATCCACATCTCTTCGTAAATTTAGTGGAACACATTCCAATAATTCTACTCACACGCTTGACAGAAATTTCCCATAAGCTTGTCCGTTAATACTACAAAAAAATGCAGGCCTATCATCCGATTACCAAGAATGCCTCCCCATACATTTGTGCTCCATCTATCGCGATGATCTTTTTATTAATGAGAAATGGTTTCTATTCCAATAATAATGAAAACTTCTTTTATTAACACATTATCAAAAAGAATTGCCTAGGAATTTATTTTAGTTATAGCACATTAACAGAACACTTCTAGCTTAAAATGATAAGTTCGTAACGCAATATTTAAGCGTATTCATTACGGATGATGGTTAGTTAATATCCAGCATTTATTTCACGGGTACTTACGTGTGGAGTTTCTGTTGTTGCCATAAGAATTTGTAATTAATTTTTATCATTGTCACATACTTAGGTTTCCGTGTTTTAAATAAGCAATACTACCAGTAGTAATAGAAGTATCCATTAGTCTTCTAAAGTTACCTGTTATGCGACATTCCCGCCACGGTAACGCTCCTGGGTTAATAAATATAGTGCGAAATTTAGTAAGCGATTCAAAAATGAACCGATATACATGATATATTTAATATGATTTTTCTGCTTTGCACGAAGT
Source organism: Amphimallon solstitiale (assembly GCA_963170755.1). Classification (NCBI taxonomy): domain Eukaryota; kingdom Metazoa; phylum Arthropoda; class Insecta; order Coleoptera; family Scarabaeidae; genus Amphimallon; species Amphimallon solstitiale. The sequence goes on along the minus strand of OY720676.1, from coordinate 40,842,990 downwards.
AATTAATTAGGTAAATTTTAATTAGAAAAATTTACCCAGAGAAAGATTCGAACCAACTCCTCTCAATTGCTTGTCAGGTGCGCTACCACTAAACTCCCTAAATTCGAGTCTTCTTAATCGTCTTGAAACATCTCATGAAGCAGATGTAATTATATATATATTGCCGACAATATGGAAAATGTATAAACTTTAAATAATTTAAAAAAAACAAGTGGTAGTGCACCTGACTAGCAATTGGGAGGAGTGTGTTCGAATCTCACCCTGGGTAAATTAAAATTTACCTAATTAATTACTCAGTGCAAAGCAGAAAAATCATATTAGATATTTCTACACTGAGGAAAACAAATTTTAAAAATTATTTAAAATTTATAGGTATATGATATATTATTTGAAAAAATTTACTATTAGAAAAAAATATTTCATGTAATTTTAATCCAGTTTTTTGTATATGAAACTAGTGATTGAAAAAAAATAAAATATAGGACATTTTATTATGAACAATATTACTAAAAATTGTGTCCATTTAATAATGAATAAATAATGAATAAAAAAATTTAATTCCAGGCCTATACTCTTTTATTACTTTTTGACTAATATTTATACGGGAAATATAAAAATCTATTAATATATAGGCCGTTCCTTTTAACCAGCTTTTAACTATGGTCTGCCACCACGTTATGGAACACTCTGTATATTTAATACAAAATAAATTTAAAAGGTATATCTAATGAATAGATCATAAGAGAAAAAAACCGTTTTAAAATATCTTTTCTCATAATGTCACAGAATCTTCAGATGCCTTTGTGAATTGATTTTGTGGTGTACGTTATTCAATACTATTTTGAATGTTTTTTTTCTGTACATGCATATAATAGAAATAAATTACTGCTAATAATACATTTTCTTGACTCTCAGATTTACCACATGAGAAAACTAATGTTACTAAAAATAGTTACATACTCAACTAAATAAAATGCTGATGGGTAAATTATACAACTCCTCACGAGATTGTCTTAACACCAGCACTTTTACTTTCTTATACGTAGTATAAGGAAGTATTGTGATGATGAAAATTTTCGACCTCGAGATTTTTGCAGATGTCCACGTTTTGAAGTCTCCTGATACCGAAAAAGTGGTTTTTAAAATGTCTGTCTGTGTGTGTATGTGTGTGTGGCCACGATAGCGGTCAAACCGCTGTAGATATCAATTCAAAATTTTGTATTTGCGTGTATAATCTCCCTCTTGAGATCTGATTAGTTTATCAGCAAAATCGGTAGACCGGAAGTAGCAGTTTACTTCACTGAAAAAATCGAATTTTGCCAATATTTCGTCAACTACTAAGTTCACACAAAATTATAAAGAATTCATAAGTACTTAAAATTAAAATTGAGAATAATTTTATTTAAAAAGTTTTTCGAAATTCCTACCGGAAGTAGGTCTTTTACACATATCGAAAATCAGTTTTTTGCAAATATTTCGCAAATCATGCTTTTTAGACAAGTACGTTACGAGTATAAAAGTATTTAGAACATAATTTTCAATATCTTTTGTATAAAAAAAATTTCAAAATTCAGACCGGAAGTACCACTTTTACTCTTATCGAATAGCGATTTTTTGCAAATATGTCGTAAGTTATGCATTCTATATATATTTATCAAGAGTACAAAAGTATTTAGAACTGGATTTGCAATATTTTTTGTATATATGAAATTTCAAAATTCCGACCGGAAGTAGCACTTTTACTCATAGCGAGTAGCACTTTTTTGATAATATCTTGCAAAGTATGCATTCTATAGAGATTTATTAAGAGAATAGAAGTACTTAGAATAAGATTCTGAATAATTTTTGTATAAAAAAATTCTTAAAATTTTATAATTTGAAACGCTCATACGTATAAGAAAGTCGTGTGGTGGCCACACCTCATTTTTTTCTAAGGTTGCAACGAACTGTAAAATAATATTTAGAAGTTACAACGAAATCAGATAAGGTGTTTACCATTGCTCCCTGCAATTTAAATCGTAATTTACGAAATTCGCAATGGTTTAATTTATCCTCTGGCAATAGCATTAAGTAAGATTTATCGCTCCTGTGTCTGATATATTAGCCCGAAACAGTTCGCGAATTTTACTATTTGTCCTATTTTATTTTGTACGTAGGTATTTTCCTCAGTTTATAACACACATGAGAACAAAAACCAACATTAATTGTTCGCCGTTATTGCGAATTGAGTCATCAAACTTCCATAAACTTCTGCAATAAAAGTGAAATATATGTATATAACGGAGACAGCATGCCTATATCTACCCGATGCAGATACTGTATAAAGTAGATAAATTGAACGGAGCAAAACAATAAACTTACGTAATACATAAACAGATAGTCTCCAGGTTTTGTACCAGTTCACAGAAACTAGTGTGTTACTGCAGGGAATAAATAGAAGTAAAAGACCAAAGCGGATAAGTAATTGATGAATAATAATAACAGGCAATAAATAGCTTATATTTTTGCATTGCATTCAAAAGAAATAAACATAGTAAAAATAATGAAAATTTGCGTTTTTTTCCCAAAACGAGCTTTACCTTATACCTATAATTATAGTTATTTAAATATTTTACCATTTTCTTATCTTGCAATTACACAAATACATACACGGGCTGATTAATAAACATTCTTTAGAATTTCATGGGGTTTAGGGCTATTTTAAGATTTTTATCGGTATATGAAATATCATTGTGATATTCTATATCAATCTGGAGAGAGCCAAGTAGCTCGAAACGTGTCGATGATTAGGTTCGCGGTGGCAACATATTTTTTCTTTGGTGGTATTTACTTTATTTTTAAATATGGGATTATACAGTGGGACAAAGGTTTCTTCCCTTCTTGGAATTGCTAAAATACTGAATCAGAATAACTTTGCGAAACATTCCAGTAACGTATTAAATCAGCATTTTGAAGTGCTTTTAATCCTAATTGAGGTTTTTAGCTTAATGCGTTGTTAGTACCATCATATTCAAACATTTTTGAGTCCATTTTTAGTAAATATATTTTAACAAGAGTCAGCCTGACATTGCTAAAATACTGAATCAGAATAATTTGGCGAAACATTCAAGGAACGTATTGAAACAGTTGTTTGTTTTGAAGTGCTTTTAATTCCAAGGTTTTTAACTTAATGCATTGTTAGTGCCATCATGTTCAAACATTTTTGAGTCCATTGTTTGTAAATATCTTTTATCAAGATTCAACCTGATCTTATTTAAAAAAAAATGATATAAACACGGCACTGTGTGAATTTAATTATATAATTGCACGGGCTTGTGATTGTAAGAATACTGTATGATAACCCTTTGTGGCTTTCACTAAGGCCTTTGATTGTGTCAATCATAAATGTCGTTTAAAAAATTTAGAAGGATAGTTCAAGTTTTACGTAACAACAGATGTCAACTTGTCGTAAGAGGCGATCAAAATACCAGTGTATAGTATGCAAATCCAGGAGTTCCTCATGGGTCTATACTGGCTCCCGCTCTGTTAACTATTTACATTAATCATATTGTAACGTTTTCGGGTTCGCAATAAGCAACTCGTGCAATTTATTTATTTAAAACAATCTGTATATTTACACACGTAAAATTAATTACAATATAAAAATGTAAAACTAATGTATCACACTTAAACTAGGTACTATTTAAATTAACACAGGTATTTATTTACCAGTACTATTTATATGTCTGTAATATTTATATCCTTATTGCCCTATAATAAAAACTGCATCGTATTTATATCACTTCTATTTATATAACACTCTAATATTTATGTCTTTTCTTCGGCTACCACTATTTATTTCTACTTTGGTCTGTACCGCGCGTCGACTACTTAAGGAACTTCTTATTCCGGAATTGACTCATCTCCGTGACCCAGGCGCCTTATATACACATACTAAACATCTGGAAGCATTCGCGTAAACTCCATCTTCCTCTCGATGTTTGTAGAACATTCCACAGACATTCTGTCTCTTCGCAGTATATATAAAATAGATGATTTATTACTTTACGACTGTTTACCAGTCGCGCCGAATATTTGCCTTTCTTTTGTCGTCGCCCGGACGTCTACTTCTCTGTGGGCTTGTTTAATTACAATATTTTCAATTATACAGCAACGCTGGGTTGTACTGTAATATCTTACGCCGATAACGCGAATATCATTATTATAGAGTCTTTATTGGAGCAGTTTGTGCATAAAACCGAATGCATAATGAATAAAATCAGCTACCGGGTTGAAGTAAATAAATTACGTTGTTTGCGACTTTGGCGTAGCTGATTTTTCTTCTACGGTAATGATAATTTTTACATTCGACAAGATTATTGGCCTTATGAGTTGATAATGGTTTGAAGTGGAATACTTATATTGACACGATGTCGTCCAGAGTCACGAAAATTTGTCAAAAAATTATCTTCTTAGTTTAGTAAGGATATAATAATTGACTTTTACTTTGGATAATATAGTGTTATCCAGTGTTGCAGTTCAGATGCGACACGAATGCTTCTTTTACACGGACCCCAAATTAACTACTCATCATCTCCACTATGAGCATTAGGACTTGTACTTTTATTTTTAGTTGGTGAATTAACAAGAGTTGTCTTAGGTAATTCATCAATTAATGTTATTCTACATGATACACATTATGTAGGAGCTCCTTTCTGTTATGTACTATCCATTGAGGGGGAGTACTTGATAATAGTTTGAAGTGGAATACTTATATTGACACGATGTCGTCTAGAGTCACGAAAATTTGTTATACATTAAAAAAATTATCTTCTTAGTTTAGTAAGGATATACTAATTGACTTTTACTTTGGATAATATAGTGTTATTCAGTGGGAAATATCATGTGATGCGACACGAATGCTTTTTTTACACGGACCCCAACATAACTACTCACCATCTCCACTATGAGCATTAGGACTTGTACTTTTATTTTTAGTTGGCGAATTAACAAGAGTTGTCTTAGGTAATTCATCAATTAATGTTATTTTACATGATACTCATTATGTAGGAGCTCATTTCTGTTATGTACTATACATTGAGGGGGAGTACTGATTTCCATTATTAACTGGACTAGCTCCAAAATTCTTAAAGATTAAATTTTTACTATATTAACTGGAGCAAACATAACCATTTTTCCTCAGCAATTTTTACAACTAAAAGAAATACTTCGACGATACTCCGATTATCCAGATGCCTATATAACTTGAAACGTTGTCTCCTTTATTGGATTCTTAATTTCTCTAGTTAAAAATATTGTATTTGGGATAGATTTATTTCCATACAGAAATACTAATACCTTTAAGAATAACAATATCAATTAAACGATTTGCACTTATGCCAAATGCTGAACATGGGTTTCTTAACTGCTTATATCAACTAACTAATATAGCGGAATAGTGTATGGGATTTAAACCCCATATATAAAGATCCACCAGTTTTGTAGAATTCACAACGTAGAATTCCTCTTCATTACAAGACAAGGTCTCTCCTCTTATAGAACAATTGATGGGTATCTTATATTAACATTATTGTTATTATTCTACTAGAAAGTCAAATAATCGAGACGACCTGAACTATTCTTCAAGCTATTACCTTGGTATTTATTGCACTGCCGTCTTTGCAGTTGTTATACTTATTAAACAAAGCTAATAATTCATTAGTTTCAATTAAAACTACCGGATATCAAAGATAGTGATTTTATGAGTATAAAGATTTTACAACCTTTTAATTTTACACTTACATATTCCCGTTGTCTTATAGGTGTTAACAATTGAAGAATATTACTTTATATCCTACACATTCGGTTATTAATTACTGTCGCAGATGTAATTCATTTATAAGGAATCCCTGCTTTAAATTTGCGATTGACGATACACCAGGATGACTATTTTGTCAATGTTCAGAGAACTGTGGGGGGGCTAATCATTGCTTCATGCCTATTCTTGTAGGAAGGATTGCAACTAGCTACTTTATTAAATGAAGCACCGAAATATCTTTTATTTCATTATATAACTAAAGAACTAGTATCGGTCTCTATAGCACTCTATAGCAAAGTAGCGCTTATTTCTAATGAAAAAACTAGTTTATGTAATATAAATAACATTAACTTGTCAAGTCAAAATTATCTGATATTTTTTGAATACTGCAAACAAACCCTTATTATTATATTGCTTATATGTTTATTTGACGAAACTTTGTAAATATAAAACTTAGTATGACTTCCAATAACATGTGTATTACGTCAATTATATCATTACGTATATAATCTATGTCTACGAGTAAAGAATAGAACAGGAGAGATAATAACGTGGTGGGGGAATAGGTATTTTTTTGACGGAAGTTACCACTTTAAGGGAGGTCAGTTATATCCTGTTATGTCAAAAATGACGTTTTAGTGTTTCTATAATGGTGAATTGTGTGGCTTGTGGTCGTTCTAAAACGGCAAGAACATGGAATATCACTTTTCCTCTTGATTGGTAAGTTATTTCATTGGCATTCAACATAGGCAATAATAATTTGAAAAAGTTATTTTAAATAACTTGTCATATATCTGACATGTCTGATTATGTGTTCAGTGGCGTAACATACATATCCAAGTCATTTAATATTTGATATATTTTTGACGCAGATTTCCTTTAAACCCGTTTATAATATATTAAAAAGAAGAAAAGAATTGAAAACATAATACACTCAGGATATAACAACTTATTTTAAATAATTATCGAGAACACAGGAAGTGTACATATACCCTATACAAAATATTTATGCACGCCTATGCATTACGGCGGCCATATTGAGTTACCACTTTGGACAAATATTATTTTTAAGGAGACTCTCTCCTGTTCTATTTTTTACTCGTAGATCTATGTCATTCTTATTTTTACGTGTCAATTTAGAAATTCTACAGTTACAGACTATGTTGGATGAGGTTAGGATAAAAAAGCAACTTTGTTTTGTTCATGTCTATTAAATGTACACAAAAGTTGTTACAAATTACGTTTTAAATTAAAAAAATTAGTGTTATTTCCGGTCCGAATCTTGAAATTTCTTTATACAAAAATTTACCCAAACGCAGTTCTAAATATTTTTATGCTTTCAATCAGTCTGTATAGATGCAAAATTTGGGTGATATTCGCAAAACTGCTATATTCGATAAGAGTAAAGGTGTTAATCGAAACTAACACCTTTACACCGAATTTTGAAATTTTTACAATTGTCCCAATTCGGGCTTTATATATTTATGTATTCTAGATAACGCTGTATGTAATTTTCGAGCTATTTACAAAAGCTTTTTTACTAAGACAAAAAGTTCTGCATCCGGTAGAAATTTCGAAAAACGTTTTTATTTTTAATATCTTTCTAAATTATCATTTCTAGAACTATCGTATTCTTTAGAACTTCTAAACTGTAGCTGATGCGCCCGGATTTTAGGTAAAATGCCTTTTCTTTTAAGTTTAAAGCAAGGATATGCACATGAATTTGA